>CANIUD010000077.1:117500-717500 GCA_947470075.1 Closterium sp. Yama58-4 | reverse complement strand
TAGGTGCTAACGACGAAGTACCACATCGACGACACCGTCGAGCGCGAGAAGGCTAGGCTGGTCGTGAAGGGCTTCACCCAGGTGTATGCTATTGGTTTAAGGGCCTAATAAACTCAAGCTATTAAGACTTTATCAAACTTAAAACCTCTCCTCGGGGTCACCTCCAAGGGTCCCTGGGTGCCTGGTACAAGACCAGCCCCTATCCTCGGGTCCGAGTTTGTAGAGAGAGGAGTCAAGAGGGACTTAGTCAAAACAGCAAGAGTACCTTGAACGTTATGCAGCGTGCCGTGCAGACCGTCGATCGGATTAAGCTGAGAATTCGCTATATCGAAGCTCGCTTCAAGAGCTTTAAAATGAGCCAAGTTGCCTCGTGAAAAGTTCTGCCATTACTAAGTTATGGCTCGGACAGCGTTTGCCTAGCATTGGAGTGCTAGCGTACTAGCGTTGACTCGGGTAGCATTCCGCCGTCGAACCGCGTAGAAACGAAATTCTGGCAAGGAAGGAATCCGCTTGAATCAATTGACTATATCCAGGTACAAACAGAGAAGGAATAAAAAGTTCTAGCTAGCAAGGACCTTGGGAATCAACCTGGGAACAACCAGGGATGATCCCAAAAAATTCCAAGCAACAGAACCAACCTGGCTGGATAAAATAGCAGGTGGTAGGTTTGTAAACAACCTCTGGTTCTGTTTTTCCAACAACCAGGTTCAGGTTCTAAAAACAGAACCTGTTTTGTCTTTGCCCAACCAGCCAAATGCAGGTCCTGCCAGTTTCCCCTGGCCTTGTAGCATGCAGACACAGACTAACAACATCCAACCTTCACCTAAATTGTACCCCTATAGTGCCTGCCCTACTACACTATAGTCAACCAAATAATACAGTAAGTACAATTTCGAGCTGGATAGAACTGAATCTGCGCAATCAATTAAACCGAACTGCAAAGCTTCCATCTTGGGTTCCTTTGCGAGCTCGTCCTTTCTGCTTGCACTGTTCATAGCACGTACAATGTTGTGCCGAAGCGCACATTGCGCGAGTACCTGCAAATGCTTTAAGCGAAAATTGCGAAAACACACAAACACAAGAACACATCATTCACATGCAAATGTATTTGCATACTCGTACAAACAGACGGCAGGATGTCGTGCAATGTGAATTTGCACCCAACACCCCTTCAGCCTGCCGGCTGCATTTCCATCATTCCATGCTAGTTTATGCCCATTCGACTCATGCGCACACAATCAGGCTGATCCGCAAGCCTCTTGGTGAGGAAGTCTGCTGGCTGCTGGTGAGTCTTTATGTAGGTCGGATTCACCGTCCTCCTCTTCACCTCCTTACGCAGCCAGTGCCACTTGATACGCATGTGCTTGTTCAGCTCATGAGGTCCCGCCCCAACTACGCAGGTGTATCCTCCCACATTGGAGGAATCCTCCTTCTCAGAAGCCCAAGTAGCATTGGTAAAGCAAGTGAGAAAGAGCTTGCCTTCTCCTATCCTCTCCCCCTTCTCTTTCAGCACCTCAACCCCTTTTTGCTTCACCTGTGCAGATGCGGAGTATTGAACTCCAATGCTTGGGTGAGAGTTCAAATACTTCACCACGCGCTCAGCTGCATCCACCTGCTCCTCTGATGGATTCTGCACCACCCTAGCTAGCTGCCCAACCGAGAAAGATATGTCGGGTCTCGTGTGAACTGCTGCATACAAGAGGCTGCCCACCAAGGACTGGAATTGCTGCTGCTCCTCGGCTTCAACCCCTTCATCCTCTGCAGCCTTCACAAGCTTGAATTCTGTTGGCAGGGGAGTTGCAACCTTGCGCTCATTCTCAATCCCATACTTCTCCCCCCACTCCTTGATAAACTTCTCCTGGTGCAGCTTCAACCACCTGTGATCTGGATCCCTCTCCACGTGCATCCCGAGGTAGTATTTTACCTCCCCAAGGTTCTTGCACTTGAAGTTCTCCATCAGCTGCTGCTGCACTTTCTGGATCTCTTTCATGCTGCTGCTGAAGAGAAGAATGTCGTCCACGTAGACCAGAAACAGCACCAGCTTCTCCCCCTCCCCCTTGAGAAAGAGGCTCTCATCACAGCTGCTGGTCCTGAATCCCATCTCCTCTAAAAAAGCTGCCAACTTCTGCTTCAAGCCGTAGATGGACTTTTTCAGCTTGCACACCCTGCCCGTACCATCCTCATACCCAGGCGGCTGCGTTATGTACACATTCTCCTGTAAAATCCCGTTGAGAAATGCCGTTGATATATCCATCTGAATGATGAATTTCCCACTAACGGCTGCATCTGCCAACAAGACACGGAGGGTAGGGGGTTTGGCAGTGGGAGCAAAGATCTCGTTGAAGTCCTGCTTCTCCTTCTGCATAAACCCTTTAGCCACCAGCCTACTCTTGTAGATGGTGACCTGTCCCTTGTCATCGGTCTTGATCCTTAGCACCCACTTGCACTGTACGGCTTTCTTCCCCTCAAGAAGCACCACCAGATCCCATGTCTCATTCTCTAGCAGGCTCCGGTAACCAGCATCCCTAGAAACCAGCCACTTCTCCCTATCTGGTCCAGCTAATGCCTCCTCCATGCTAGCTGGTTCCTCTGATGCAGGGGCAAGAAAACAGTAGGCAGGTTCATCCTCCTCATCCGGGTCATAGCCATGAGGTAGAATCAGCCGTGCCTCCTCGGTCCCAAGCTGCTGCTCTGCTTCACCAGCTCCTGCAGTCAGCTTCATTGTTGCCATGCGGGTGCGTCCTGGCCTAGAGACGGGTGTTTCCCAACCCTTCATAATAATACCCTTAGCCTTCCTCTTTTGCACCTTACCCTTGCTCTGCTGCTGCTCTCCTCTTTCAGATCCAGCAGCTACACCAGTGCTATCACTAGCCTCTTCTCCACCAGCAGGTGCCTCCTGTACCTTCTCTCCATCACCATTCCCTGCAGCTGCCTCCTCTCCTTCCTCCCACACACTAGGAGTCAGGTCCAGCTGCATGGTGATCTGCTCCATCTGCTGGGACACCCTTGCCTCTGATTGTTTCTCCCAGCTCCCATGCGTCATACCCTCAATGAATTTCACATCCCTGCTGTCAAACAACACACCCTTGGATGGTTCCCACAACAGCCATCCCTTGCTCTCAACAGCCAGCCCCACCAGATTGCACTCGCCCCCAACTTACTGCGGTAGGTCTTGGGGACGTGGGCGACTGCCATGCAGCCAAAAACCCTCAGCATGTCCACCGGCGGCTTCCTTCCAAGCCACCTCTCCAACGGCACCCACGAGTCATCCCCAACCTTGGTGAGCACCCTGTTTCTAGCGACGGTAGCGTGCCGAACAGCGTGGGGCCACATGGAGTTGCCAAGCCCATATTCTAGAATAGTCCGGTTTGCCCGTTCTGCTACACCGTTGGACTGTGGGGTGTAAGCCGTGGTCAGCTCCCTCTGGATGCCCTGCTTCTTGAGCCAGGCCGTCATTTCAGCTCCAAGGAACTCACCACCCCGGTCTGTCCTAATCCGCTTCACTACACACTCCGCCTGCTTCTCCACAAATGGCAGCCAATCATCCCGTATCGTGGAGGCGGCGTCGTCCTTCTGCTTTAACGGATTCGCCCACCTGAGTCTGCTCCAATCATAAGGAATTACCACTCCCCGTTGTGCCCTTGCACCGACAGCGGCCCCACCAGCTCCCAGTGGACCAGCTCCAAAGGCTTCTTGCTCCTGCCAGCGACACTATGGAAGGGGAAACGGGTAAACTTTGAGAGCAAACAGATTTCACAGTTATCATCGGGTGGCTGTCCGTTCAGCTTCAGACCCTTAACGGCTCCATCTTTCTCTAGCTGCTTCAGCAAAGGCATTGCCACATGCCCCAAGCGTTGATGTGTCTTTGCCCTATCTGTCTCCCCAGATCTGGCCGACACTTTCACACCAACACCTCCAACAGCGTTGCACTCCCCCTGGGATGCAGACCCCTCTCCAGCCTGCCCCCCACCGTGCCACGCCAACGCCGGCAGCTGCCACATAGATCTGTACACGTCCTTGCTCTCGTGCAGATCCCAAAGCACCCGATTGCCCAGCTGCCCCTTATAAGTGCGAGCCCCATCGGTGATTAAAGTTCACCCCAGCCTTGCCAAGCTTACGGAGCGAGATAAGGTTGGCCTTTAGTTCAAGGACGAGGAGAACGTCGTGCAGCACCACCGGCTTGCCATCCGCTCCCTTAAACGCAGCTCGTCCCGCGCCAGCCACCTTCAACATGTATCCAGAGGCGGAGCACACCTCATTGATCGGTGCAGCGCGTACGTTGTCCAGCAGGTCCTTGCGCGGCGTCATCGTCCAAGCAGCACCCGTGTCCAACACCCAAAAGTCCAGGGGGTGCAGCTCTGCTCCAACCTTGGCAGATGCGTCTCCTTGCTCCCCCTTGTCTCCCACATGGAAGAATTGGCCCGCGGAGCGCTCCTTCTTCTTCCCCGCTCCGTCGTTGCCCTTCGGGTTGTTGTCGGACAAATCAGCGACCATGTTGGCGCCGTTTTTCTGGTTCCTCCGCGCGCCGCCATCCTGGTGACGATTCTGGGGGGTCCATCCATCGGGTTTCTTATAGCACAAAAACCAGGGGTGCCCCTCCTTCTCACAATACCAGCAACTTCCTTTCATTTTGCCACCAACACCCGACTTGCCCCCACGTCTAGATTTTGCACCACGACCCCAACCGGTACCTCCTTATTGGTCGTTAGAGTCGTCGTCCTACTTTATACTGCGTCCAGCACCACCAAAGCCAAGTCTTCTGCCACGTCGGCTCCCTTGCATCCCGTACCCGCTGCTGCCGTCGTCTCCACCCCTCAGTTGGCGTCGACGGATGTCCTCCTCCATAATCTTTGTCCACACCCATTTGAGCGTCCACAAGCTCTAGTTCTGCGGCAGGCTCAATCCGCTCGTGAATTGAAGCCACGATTCCGGTAGCAGCGATAGCATTTTCAAGCACTTGATCTGCTCCGCGATCGCCAACTTCGCGTAGATGTTGCGCATCTTGTCCAGAACAGGTTGCACCGGCTCTCCCTCGCTCAAGCGCAACACGGACAGCCCCCTCTCTATCATGAGTTTCGTGGCAACGGAGGTCGGGGCGTGCAGCTCCTTCAACACGGTCCACGCCTTCGGACCGCACTCAACCTCCGGCAGCAGGTGCATGACGTGGTGACGCTGGTTCAGCTCCAAACTCTGCGACATCAAATAGTAGCCAGCCGAGGAGCGCTCGTCCCAATCTTCCTGAAGGGCGGGGTCACTCGGTCTAGGCTCCTTCCCAATCATTAGTTTCAACAAACCGATCTGACGGAAATATAGTTGCATTTTCCAGGCCCAATCATCATAGCCCTTACCATTGAACTTCTCGATGGTAAAGTTTTTCAGCACCTCCTTGATCAGCGAGCCCTGGCTTGTTCGTGCTCCCATTGGTGCCGAAACACCAGAATCTTGGCTGCCGCTATGATCTTGGGCTGAGGATTCACCAGCTTCCGCCGATGTGTTGCCCGCCATAGCTACCTATAACGAGGATCACTATAACGCAGCTCTGGTACCAGCTTGTTGGTGTAAAGCCCTTTTAAAATCAAGCTATTAAGACTTTATCAAACTTAAAACCTCTCCTCGAGGTCACCTCCAAGGGTCCCTGGGTGCCTGGTACAAGACCAGCCCCTATCCTCGGGTCCGAGTTTGTAGAGAGAGGAGTCAAGAGTACCTTGAACGTTGCGCAGCGTGCCGTGCAGACCGTCGATCGGATTAAGCTGAGAATTCGCTATATCAGAGCTCGCTTCAAGACCTTTAAAATGAGCCAAGTTCCCTCGCGAAAAGTCCTGCCATTAGCGTTGGAGTGCTAGCGTACTAGCGTTGACTCGGGTAGCATTCCGCCGTCGAACCGCGTAGAAACGAAATTCCAGCAAGGAAGGAATTCGCATGAATCAATTGACTATATCCAGGTACAAACAGAGAAGAAATAAAAAGTTCTAGCTAGCAAGGACCTTGGGAATTGTTGGTGTAAGGGCCTAATAAACTCAAGCTACTAAGACGTAATTCAAATTTAAACCTCTCCTCGGGGTCACCTCCAAGGGTCCCTGGGTGCCTGGTACAAGACCAGCCCCTATCCTCGGGTCCGAGTTTGTAGAGAGAGGGATAAGAAGAACGCAATCAAAATAGCGAGAGTACCTTGAACGTCGCGCAGCGTGCCATGCAGACCGTCGATCGGATTAAGCTGAGAATTCTCTATATCGAAGCTCGCTCCAAGAGCTTTAAACTAAGCCAAGTTGCCTCGCGAAAAGTTCTGCCATTACGAAGTTATGGCTCGGACAGCGTTTGCCTAGTGTTGGAGTGCTAGCGTACTAGCGTTGACTCGGGTAGCATTACGCCGTCGAACCGTGTAGAAACGAAATTCCAGCAAGGAAGGAATCCGCTTGAATCAATTGACTATGTTCAGGTACAAACAGAGAAGGAATAAATAGTTCTAGCTAGCAAGGACCTTGGGAATCAACCTGGGAACAACCAGGGATGATCCCAAATAATTCCAAGAAACAGAACCAACCTGGCTGGACAAAACAGCAGGTGGTAGGTTGGAAAACAACCTCTGGTTCTGTTTTTCCAACCTGGGAAAACAACAACCAGGTTCAGGTTCTAAAAACAGAACCTGTTTTGTCTTTGCCCAACCAGCCAAATGCTGGTTCTGCTGGTTTCCCCTGGCCTTGTAGCATGTAGATACAGACAAACAACATCCAACCTTCACCTAAATTGTACCCCTATTGTGCCTGCCCTGCTACACTATAGTCAACCAAACAAACAGTACAATTTCAAGTTGGATAGAACTGAATCTGCGCAATCAATTGAACCAAGCTGCAAAGCTTCCATCTTGGGTTCCTTTGCGAGCTCTTCCTTTCTGCTTGCACTGTTCATAGCGCGTACAATGTTGTGCCGAAGCGCACATTGCGCGAGTACCTGCAAATGCTTCAAGTGAAAATTGCGAAAGCAAACAAACACACAAACACACCATTCACACGCAAACGCATTCGCACACTCATAGACAAACAGACGGCAGGATGTCGTGCAATGCGAATTTGCACCCAACAGGAATCAACCTGGGAACAACCAGGGATGATCCCAAATAATCCCAAGCAACAGAACCAACCTGGCTGGACAAAATAGCAGGTGGTAGGTTGGTAAACAACCTCTGGTTCTGTTTTTCCAACCTAGGAAAACAACAACCAGGTTCAGGTTCTAAAAACAGAACCTTTTTTGTCTTTGCCCAACCAGCCAAATGCAGGTCCAGCTGGTTTCCCCTGGCCTTGTAGCATGTAGATACAGACAAACAACATCCAACCTTCACCTAAATTGTACCCCTATAGTGCCTGCCCTGCTACACTATAGTCAACCAAACAAAACAGTACAATTTTGAGTTGGATAGTACAGAATCTGTGCAGTCAATTAAACCGAATTGCAAAGCTTCCATCTTGGGTTCCTTTGCGAGCTCGTCCTTTCTGCTTGCACTGTTCATAGTGCGTACAATGTTGTGCCGAAGCGCATATTGCGCGAGTACCTGCAAATGCTTCAAGCAAAAATTGCGAAAACACAAAAACATACGAACACATCATTCACACGCAAATGCATTCGCACACGCATACTCGTACAAACAGACGGCAGGATGTCGTGCAATGTGAATTTGCACCCAACAGTGCGTTCCTTGTTTACCCATGTGGATGGTTCTAAGAGTAAGTTTGTTACTTACCCGAGTGGATAATACTAGCAGTGCGTTTTTTACCAATGCGGATGGTAAATGCGCTACTTACCGAAGTGGATGGTACTATGAGTATGTGCGTTACTTACCCATGTCGATAGTTCTAAGAATAAGTGTGTCATGTACCCATGTGGATGATACGTAGTGTAAGTGAGCTACTTACCTATGTGCATGGTAGTTTAAGTAAGTGCACTTCTTACCCATGTTGATGGTACTAAGAGTAGCTGCGTTACGTACCCATGTGGAAGGTAATATGAATATATGGGTCACTTACCCATGTGGATGGTTTAGGGTTACGTACCCTCATGGATGGTACTAAGAGTAAGTGTGTTACTTACCCATGTGGATGAAACTAAGAGTAGCTGCGTTACTTACCCATGTGGATCGTAATAAGTGAAAGGGTGTCACTTATCCATGTGGATGGTTCTAAGAGTAACTGCGCTTTATACCTATATGGATGGTATTAATGCGGAGATAACTACTACAACGGGAGCTAGACTACGAGCTAGGCACGGGTGCTCGTGTGATCTCTGCGTTCGTTCGTTCCTCAGTCGTTTCCTTGTGCACACACTACTTGCTAGTTCACGGGGAGAATTGGCAAGAGTTTCACTAGGAAAAGTTGACAACAATGAATCAATGAAGTTGGCAAGGCTAGACTACATCAGAGCTAGGATGCAAGCAGGTCGACTGCCAGCGCAGCATGGTCGACCGCGTGCCAGCACGACTTGGTCAACCGCGCTCCAGCAGTGCAAAGACGCGGCTTACCAACGTTGCAAGTCGACGGCGTGACAACAGCGCAAGTCGACGGCGTGCCAGCGTTGCTCCCGCAGTACAGCATCGCACCCGCTTCGCAGGTGCGCGCAGATGATTGGCGTGCAGTGCCTCGTCACCTGCACAGCGCACACACCAAGTCAACTTCGTGCTGACGACTGCATCTGATCTGCCAGGTCGACCTCGGGATACCATCACCAAGGTCGTCCTCGCCAACCTCGCCTGGGCGACCTTCGCGTGCCTTCGCAGACCCTCGTCATCCAGGTAACATTGTAGGGCAACCGGGTCGACCGGGCTACTACGTCGACCAGCTGCTCCTATGCGTACCCGTCGACCTTCCGGGTCGACGACCACTCCAAGTCGACCTCACCAGGTCGACCACACCCACGATCGACCAGCTCCAGGTCAATGTCCCTCCAGGTCGACCAGCACTAGCCGACCCCAAAGTCGGCTACCCGAAGTCGGCGTCAACACGTTGACGCCCTACTACTTGACGCCCAGCTGTTCGGCGTCCTGAATCCCTCTGTCGAGGTCGACGTCGGCCCCTCCTTCGTCGACCACCATGTTCGGTCGACCACCAGGTCGACCTCACGCCTGGTCGACCAACCAAGTCGACCAGCAGGTCTGGTCGACCAACCAAGTCGACCAGAAACTCCGTTAGCTGACCACCCAAGTCGGCTGCCCCTAGATGGCGTCACCAAGTCGACGCCCTCCGCAGGTCGACTTCCCAGGTTGAACACCCGAAGCTGGCGCCCTCCCGAAGTCGGCGCCCTTGCAGTGGCTCCCGTGCAGGTCGACCAACCTCGTCGACCAGCTCGTCCACTGCTGCAGGTCGGCTGCACCCCTACACCCGACCATGAAGTCGGCTCCGCCCAAGCAAGGACGGGGCCAACACACAACTCCCGTTGACACTCCCTTGCCGCGTTCACGCTTGGGCCCTCAGCCCACACGGCAAAACTACTCGGAGAAAAGCTTGTCGACGTGCATCCAATACACAGCACGCCGTCCACCGCACCAGCCATGCAAGAGGGCATGGAACTTACTGCTGCACTTCGTCAACTCCGTCGCCCACGTCGGCCAAGCGCACCTGGCCGATGGCGACGGAGCACCAGTTGAAGGCCGGATAGTGCAGTGCCTTCGTCAGGAAGTCGGCCGGCTGCTCAGCGGTCGGGATGTACTGCAGCGAAAACTTCCCCCGCTTTACCATGTGCTGCAGCCAGGCCTGTCGCCGCTCCATGTGCTTGAGGTTGCCCGTCAACCCCATGCCTTCGGCGACTGTGATGGCTGACTTGTTGTCCACCCTCAAGACCGCCGGCCTTCCAGCGTCCAGCTGCTGGAACTCCGCCAGGAGGAAGCGAAGTCGGCGTCCCTCCTTGCCGGCTTCGACGGCTGCCACGTACTCCGACTCGGTCGACGACAGCGTCGCGCACTTGATGCGCTGGCTCGACCAGGAGACTGCGGCTCCTCCGTAGACGAACACGTAGCCACCTGTGCTCGTCCGGTTCTGCTTGTCGCTGGCGTCGTCGGCGTCCACGTAGCCGACCAGCTCCAGCGACTTAGGTTCACCACCGAACTCCAGGGCGGTATCACACGTGTTGGCGAGGTAGGCGAGGCAGCGGTCGACCTCGTGCCAGTGCTGGTCGCTCCTCACCTTCAACCCGCTCCCCAGCTTGCTGCAGGCGAAGGCGATGTCCGGCCTCATAGTCGTCTCCGCGAACTGCAGCGAGCCGACCTTCTGTCTGTACTCCTCCTCCTGTCACTCCTGCGCCTCCTCGTCGTCGAAGGTGAGCTCGTCGTAGGCGTCGACCGAGACCTGCGTCCTCGGAGTCCGTCCGCCCTGCTCCTCGTCGATGAACCGCCTACGCAGCTTGTCGGCGTAGCCCTGCTGGTGCAGCCACAGCTTCCTCGCCGTCCTGTGACGCACGATCTCCAGCCCGAGGTACTTCTGCACCGGCGAGATCTCGCGCAGCTCGAAGGCGGCCTCCAGCAGCTCCTTCAGCCCCTCCAGCATCGCGGCGCTGCTGCTGGCGGCCAGCAGGTCGTCGACGTAGACCAGCACCCAGCAGGCCACTCCGTCGTCGCCGACCTTGAAGTACAGAGCCTCGTCGACCTGGCTCTTCTTCCACCCGGCGCCGACCAGCACGTCGTTGAGCACCGAAAATCATAGCAGCGGCGACTGCTTCAGCCCGTACAGGCTCTTCAGCAGCTTGCACACCCGGCCGGTTCCGTCGTTGAAGTAGTCCGGCTGCGACATGTACAACACCCGGTCGAGCTTGCTCTGCAGGAAGGCATTCTTCATGTCGAGCTGCATCAGGTTGAGGTTGAGGACGGCGACGATGCTGAGGAAGATCCGCAGCGTGACGTAGCTGCCCACCGGCGTGAACGTCTCGTCGTAGTCGGCGCCGTACACCTGCGTGAAGCCCTTCACGACCAGCCTCGCCTTCTCGTGCTCGACGGTGTCGTCGATGTGGTACTTCGTCGTCAACACCCACCGGTTCTTCATGACATTTACTCCCGGCGGGCGTTCGACCAGCTCCCACGTGCCCATGTTGATGAGGCTGCGGATCTCCTCTTCCATGGCGGCCTTCACCGCCGGACCCTTCCAGCTTGCCAGCGCCTCCTTCACCGTCATCGTGGAGATGTCCCAGCGGTGCTCGACGTCGGCATGCATGCCAGGGTCGAGCTCAGGGAACTTTTCATCCTCGTCGGCGTCGTCGTACAGCAGGTCGTCGTCCTCGTCGACCACGTCATACACCGTGGTGAAGGCGGCCGGGATGAAGAAGTCGGGAGGCCTCCGAAGTCGACCTGTGCGCCGTGGTTCAGGCGGAACCTCCTCGGCGTCACCGTCGACGGGCTCCTCGTCGCCCAACTGCTCCCCTTCATCTTCACTGGCTCTTCCATCCCCGTCGTCCTGCTGCACCTCGGTCGGCGTCCCGACCGATTCCTCCCCTGCGGTCAGCTCCCCTGCCGACTGCCAGGTCGCCGACTGCTCCTTGGTCGGCCGCGCTGCTGCCTGCTCCCCTGTGGGCTTCACCCAAGTCGGCTGCACCTCCTCGACCTGCTCCTCCCCTATCCAGGTCGACTGTACTCCCATGTCGACCTGCTGCTCATCGCGTCGGCCACCGGCGATGCCCTTGGTTGGCGCCACAGGCGACGTCCCACTGCTCCCCTCATCGCCGGAGGCCGACGCCGGAGTCAGCCCACGCAGGTCGGCGACGAGGGGAGGGGCAGGAGAGGGGGAGGAAGGGTGGACGACCTTGGCGAGCAGAGGCAATGTCGCCGCCGAGGCGTCGGTTGGCGAGGTGGTCGGCATCCACCCTGACGCCGGCCCGTGCTCTCACTTCCATACCTCCAGCGACATATCTTCGTAGAACACCACGTCCGACGTGGTGACCACCCGGTTGGCGGCGATGTCGAGGAGCTCCCAGCCCTTGCTCTCCTCCGAGACGCCGAGATGAAGGCCCCACTTGGCCTTCGGCTTCAGCTTCCCACCACGCTGCTGCTCGGGGACGAGGAATTGCGCCATGCAGCCCCACACGCGCGCCAGCGACAGGTCGGGCTTCGTCCCGGTCAGCAGCTGGTACGGCGTCGTCCCCGGCGTCGCCGACCGCTCAAGGCAGTTGCGGACCCAAACGGCCTGCCGCAGAGCGAGGTGCCACCAGTGGTGCTGCACGCCCATGTGCAGCAGCATCGTCCTCACCGACTCCACCACCGTCCGCATCTCCCGCTCAGCCATGCCGTTCTGCTGCGGGGTGTAGGGGCAGGTTAGGTCGTGGACGATTCCCTTGCCGTCCACGAAGGCGGTGAACTCCTTGCCGAGGAACTCCCCTCCTCGGTCAGAGCGCAGCTGCAACACCGACTTCTTCGTCTGCCGCTCCACCAGCACCAGCCACTTCTGGAACTCCAGCAGCACGTCTGACTTCTTGGCGACTGGCCTCACCCACACGTAGCGGGACTTACGGTCCTTCAGCAGCAAGAAGTACAGGCTGCCGTCCTTGGCAGCCACCCGGAATGGCCCGCACAAGTCGATGTGCACGACGGCCAGCACGTCTTTGGCGTCGGAGCCGTGGTCGGGGAAGGTGTGCCTCGCCAGCTTCCCGCCGACGCACGAAACACACGGTGAGTCGGCGCCAGTCGTGCACTTGAGGTCCAGCCCAGTGGCGACCTCGTGCTTCGCCGAGCGCAGGATGGTGTCCATGCCGACGTGTGCAAGCCGAGCATGCAGCCTGTCCGGCGTCGACTTCGTCTTGGAAACGATCGCCCGCAGGGCCACAATCTCCGGCGTGGGCGACATCGACCTCGTTGAGCAGGGACACATGTCGGTGCAGAGGACTCGCCCGGAGTACGTCGCCCGACCAAGCACCTCCCCTGCTGCCGAGACGAGCAGTATCCCGTCGCCGTCCTCCCGCAACTTCCCGTCGACGACAGCAGGTTCGCGTGCACGCCCGGTTCGTGTCCATCGGGGATGAGCACCCACTTCCCGGCGACTCCCTGCAGAGCGACGGTGCCACGACCCTGGACGTCCTGCAGCGCCCCATTGAAGCCGCGCACGTGCTTCACGTTGCCACTCGGCCCCAAGTCGACGAAGGCCTCCTTCGTCCCCATCAGGTGGTGCGAACAGCCGCTGTCGAGCAGGACCACGGCTGGATTCGCCTGCACAGCTGCCGCCATCGCCTGGAAGTCCTCGCCAGCCTCCGGCGCCAGCAAGACGGTCGGCTCCACGACGCCGACTTGTCGTCTCGCCCCTTGCCGCCGGCAGAGGAGTCGGCGTCCTTCGCCGAGGTCGTCGACTTGGTCGACTGCTTCTCCTTGCGCGGCTGACTTCCTCCTCGACGAGGTCGACGACTGCCGGCCCTCCCGCGGCCTCCCTTGTCATCGTCGTCCGAGTCACTGCGGTCGGGGCACTCGAAGGAGAGGTGGTTGGGGTCGCCGCACAGCCAGCACTCCCGACGTCGACTTCCTCCTCCTCGGCCGTTGTCCTTGGTCGACTTCTTCTTGTCGACTTCCTTGGCCGACTTCGAGCCACCGCTACCACCGCCGCCCGACTGTCCACGCTGCCCCGGTCGACCGCCTTGCTTCGCCGGGGCGACGTAGTTTACCTGCGCCAAGAGCTCTTGGGACCGCTCGGCCTCCTGCATCGCCTCGTCCTGCAGGATGTACGAGGTCAACGTGTCCTCGTTGAGCGTCGCCCGCGTGCTCGGCGCCATCGACAGTCGCTTCAGCAGGTTGTAGCTGCTCGGGAGTCCCTGCATGACATGGGTGACGTACGACGCCGTCGAGTACTCCGCACCGGCCATCCTGATGGTGGCGAGAATTCGCCGGGCACGGTTGCAGTAGTCGGTCGCCGTTTCCTGGTCGCCCATACGCAGGTGTGTCAGCTGCCCTTCCAGCTGGGCGATGAACAAGTCGTCGGTGACTTGGTAGGTCGACTCGATGAAGTGCCACGCCTGGTGGCCGGCGTCGAGGTACTCCCGGCACCACTTCAAGGCGATTTGCACGCCCGGCGAGCAGCACCGTGAGATGACCGTGAAGGTCAACAGCTGCACTGTGCGGAACTCCGCTCGCAAGTCGGGGTCGTCCGGCGTCGCCACAGTACCACGAGCAAAGTTGATCAGCCCAGCCATCTCCAGCTGAGGCTTGATAGCCCAGGTGAGTATGTCGGGTTGATCGACCAGCTGGGGAGTGACCAAGATCCTGTCCGGCGTAAATTTGAAGTAGCCGTAGCTCGGTGCAATCCCGCCTGCTGTCACCTGGGTCGCCGACATCGGCACAGATCCACTTCGTCGACCTCCGACGTCACCCTGCGAGGAGCCTGCAGCCGCCGACGACCGCATCCCTCGCCTCCGAACACCGCCGACTTCATCGGCGTGAATCACACCACGCTGCCTCGACGACGTGCCTCCCGCACTGCTGCCGACTTGGTCGCCCACGTCGACGCCGCCTTCGTCGTTCACCGGTCGAGGAGACGCAGGCCGAGAAGGGTGCTCCGTCGCCCACACGGAACGGATGCCAGCGTCGACGACCGCCCAAGGGATGTCGCCGAACTCCTTCGCCTCATGGCGTCTCTTCGCGCTCTCCAGCCGTGTGTCCAGGGTGTATACCACCCCCGTGTCACCTACGGCGCCTACCATAGTGACTACCGCACAGCTGCCGGCCTACGAACAACTTAGGTAAGGTGCCTACAAAGTTGACTAGACTGAAAGGTAAGTCGGGTGCCGTCCACGCTCACCGCACCATGCGGAGATAACTACTACAATGGGAGATAGACTACAAGCTAGGCACGGGTGCTTGTGTGATTTCTGCATTTGTTCGTTCCTTAGTCGTTTCCTTGTGCGCACACTACTTGCTAGTTCACGGGGAGAATTGGCAAGAGTTTTACAAAGAAAAGTTGACAACAATGAATCAATGAAGTTGGCAAGACTAGACTACATCAGAGCTAGGATGCAAGCAGGTCGACTGCCAGCGCAGCATGGTCGACCGCGTGCCAGCACGACTTGGTCAACCACGCTCCAGCAGTGCAAAAATGCGGCTTGCCAGCGCTGCAGGTCGACGGCGTTATAACAGCGCAAGTCGACGGCGTGCCAGCGTTGCTCCCGCAGTACAGCATCGCACCCGCTTCGCAGGTGCGCGCAGATGATTGGCGTGCAGTGCCTCGTCACCTGCACAGCGCACACACCAAGTCAACTTCGTGCTGACGACTGCATCTGATCTGCCAGGTCGACCTCGGGATACCACCACCAAGGTCGTCCTCGCCAACCTCGCCTGGGCGACCTTCGCGTGCCTTCGCAGACCCTCGTCACCCAGGTCACATGGTCGACCGGGCAACCGGGTCGACCAGCTGCTCCTGTGCATGCCCGTCGACCTTTCGGTTCGACGACCACTCCAAGTCGACCTCACCAGGTCGACCACACCCACGGTCGACCAGCTCCACGTCGATTTCCCTCCAGGTCGACCACCTCCAGGTCGACCAGCACTAGCCGACCACCAAAGTCGGCTACCAGAAGTCGGCGTCAACACGTTGACGCCCTGCTACTCGACGCCCAGCTGTTCGGCGTCCTGAATCCCTCTGTCGAGGTCGACGTCGGCCCCTCCTTCGTCGACCACAACGTCCGGTCTACCACCAGGTCGACCTCATTCCTGGTCGACCAACCAAGTCGACCAGCAGGTCTGGTCGACCAACCAAGTCGACCAGCAGGTCTGGTCGACCAACCAAGTCGAAAAGAAGCTCCGTTAGCCGACCACCCAAGTCGGCTGCCCCTAGATGGCGTCACCAAGTCGACGCCCTCCGCAGGTCGACTTCCCAGGTCGACCACCCGAAGCTGGCGCCCTCCCGAAGTCGGCGCCCTTGCAGTGGCTCCTGTGCAGGTCGACCAACCTCGTCGACCAGCTCGCCCACTGCTGCAGGTCGGCTGCACCCCTACACCCGACCATGAAGTCACCTCCGCCCAAGTGAGGACGGGGCCAACACACAACTACCGTTGACACATGTGGATGGTACTAAGAGTTGCTGCGTTACTTTCCCATGAGGATGGTAATACGAGTTAGTGCGTTGCTTACTTATATCGATGATACTAAGAGTAAGTGCGTTACTTACCCACTTGGATGATACTAAGAATAGCTGCGTTACTTACCAGTCTAGATGGTAATAAGATTAAGTGCGTTACTTACCCATATGGATGGTTCTAAGAATAAACGCATTTATTACCCACGTGGATTGAACTAAGAAATAAGCGCGTTATTTACCCATGTGGATGGTATTAAGAGTAAGTGCGTTACTTACCCATGTGGATCTTACTGAGAGTAAGTGCGTTATTTACCCATGTGAAGGTTCTAGGAGTAAGTGTATATGTGGATGGTACTAAGAATAGCTGCGTTACTAACCCATTTGGATGGTAATAAATGTAAGTACATCACTTACCCATCTGGATGATTCTAAGTGTAAGTGCGTTACCGACCCATGTGGATGGTACTAAGAGTAGCTGCGTTACTTACCCGTCTGGATGGTATTATGAGTAAGTGGGTCACTTATTCATGTAGATGGTTTTTAGAGTAAGTGCGTTACTTACCCATGTGGATGGTACTAAGTGTAAGTGAGCTAATTACCTACCTGTATGGTACAAAGAAGGGTAACTTACCCATCTGGATGATACTAAGAGTAGATGCGTTACTTACCCATGTGGATGGTAATAAGTGTGAGTGCGTCACTTACCCATCTGGATGGTTCTAAGTGTAAATGCGTTACCCACCCATGTAGATGGTACCAAGAGTAGATGCGTTACTTACATGTTCATACTAATAGTATGTGTGTTATTTTCCCAAATGGATGGTACTAAGAGAAAGTACGCTACTACCTCATGTGGATGGTACTAAGAGTATGAACGTTACCTACCAATGTGGACGGTACTAAGAGTAAGTGCGTTACTTACCCATGTGGATGGTACAAAAAGTAAGTGCGTCACTTACCCATGTTGATGGTACTAAGACTAAGTGCGTTACTTATCCTTTTGGATGATACTAAGAGTAGCTGCGTTTTCCTACCCATGTGGATGGTGCTAACACTAAGTGCGTTACTTACCCAAGTGGATGGTATCAGGAGCAAGTGTGTTACTTACCTTTGTGGATGGTACTAAGAATATGTGCGTTACTTACCCATGTTGATGATACTAAGAATAGCTGAGTTACTTACCGGTGTAAATGGTAACATGAGTAAGTAGGTCACTTACCCATAAAATCACTTCTAAGAATAAATGTGTTACTTACCTATTTGGATGGTAATAAGTATAAGTGCGTCAGTTATGTTGGTGTAAGGGCCTAATAAACTCAAGCTGTTAAGAGTTTATCAAACTTAAAACCTCTCCTCGGGATCACCTCCAAGGGTCCCTGGGTGCCTGGTACAAGACCAGCCCCTATCATCGGGTCCGAGTTTGTAGAGAGAGGAGTCAAGAGGGACTTAGTCAAAACAGCAAGAGTACCTTGAATGTTGCGCAGCGTGCAGTGCAGACCGTAGATCGGAATAAGCTGAAAATTTGCTATATTGAAGCTTGCTTAAAGAGCTTTAAAATGAGCCAAGTTGCCTCGCGAAAAGTCCCTCCCATTACGAAGTTATGGCTCGGATAGCGTTTGCCTAGCGTTGGAGTGCTAGCGTACTAGCGTTGACTCGGGTAGCATTCCGCCGTTGAACCGCGAAGAAACAAATTCTAGCAAGGAAGAAATCCGCTTGAATCAATTTACTATATCCAGGCACAAACAGAGAAAGACTAAATAATACCAGACTAGCTAGCAAGGACCTTGGGAATCAACCTGGGAACAACCAGGGATGATCCCAAATAATTCCAAGCAACAGAACCAACCTGGCTGGACAAAATAGCAGGTGGTAGGTTGGTAAACAACCTCTGGTTCTGTTTTTCCAACCTGGGAAAACAACAACCAGGTTCAGGTTCTAAAAACAGAACATGTTTTGTCTTTGCCCAACCAGCCAAATACTGGTTCCGCTGGTTTCCTCTGGCCTTGTAGCATGCAGATACAAACAAACAACATCCAACCTTCACCTAAATTGTACCCCTATAGTGCCTGCCCTGCTACACTATAGTGAACCAAACTAAACAGTACAATTTGGAGTCGGATAGAACTGAATCTGCGCAATCCTTTCAACTGAACTGCAAAGCTTCCATCTTGGGTTCCTTTGCGAGCTCGTCTTTTCTGCTTGCACTGTTCATAGCGCGTACGATGTAGTGCCGAAGCGCACATTGCGCGAGTACCTGCAAATGCTTCAAGCGAAAATTGCGAAAACAAAAAAAACACACGAACACACCATTCACACACAAATGCATTCGCACACGCATACTCGTACAAACAGACGGCAGGATGTCGTGCAATGTGAATTTGCACCCAACACACTCCCCCTCAGCCTGCCGGCTGCATTCCCATCATTCCATGCTAGTTCATGCTCATTCCACTCATGCGCACACAACGCCAATGAGGCTCATCCGCAAGCCTCTTGGTGAGAAAGTCTGCTGGCTGCTGGTAAGTCTTGATGTAGATCGGATTCACTGTCCCCCTCTTCACTTCCTTATTACACAGCCAGTGCCACTTGATACGCATGTGCTTGTTCAGCCCATAAAGCACAGCGCTCCTCGCCATTCCAAGAGCCCCCTTGCTATCACAAAACAGCGGCGTAGCAACTTTCTGCTCCTGGCCAATCTCCTCTAACAGCCTCCTTAGCCAAATCACCTCCTTCACCCACATTGCCATGCACTCTGATTCTACGGAAAAGAATGCCGTCTCCGTCTGCTTCTTGGACCTCCAACTAACAGGTCCTCCCCCAACTACGCAGATGTATCCTCCTACAGATGAGGAATCCTCCTTCTCAGAAGCCCAAGTAGCATTGGTAAAGCAAGTGAGAAAGAGCTTGCCTTCTCCTATCCTCTCCCTCTTCTCTTTCAGCACCTCAACCCTTTTCTGCTTCACCTGTGCAGATGCAGAGTATTGAACTCCAATGCTTGGGTGAGAGTTCAAATACTTCACCACGCGCTCAGCTGCATCCACCTGCTCCTCTGATGGATTGCACACCACCCTAGCTAGCTGCCCAACCGAGAAAGATATGTCGGGTCTCGTGTGAACTGCTGCATACAAGAGGCTGCCCACCAAGGACTGGAATTGCTGCTGCTCCTCGGCTTCAACCCCTTCATCCTCTGCAGCCTTCACAAGCTTGAATTCTGCTGGCAGGGGAGTTGCAACCTTGCGCTCATTCTCAATCCCATACTTCTCCCCAAGCTTCTTGAATAACTTCTCCTGATGCAGCTTCAACCACCTGTGATCTGGATCCCTCTCCACGTGCATCCCGAGGTAGTATTTTACCTCCCCAAGGTTCTTGCACTTAAAGTTCTCCATCAGCTGCTGCTGCACTTTCTGGATCTCTTTCATGCTGCTGCTGAAGAGAAGAATGTCGTCTACATAGACCAGAAACAGCACCAGCTTCTCCCCCTCCCCCTTGAGAAAGAGGCTCTCATCACAGCTGTTGCTCCCTGAATCCCATCTGCTTCAAGCCGTAGATCGATCCAACTTGCACACCCTGCCCGTACCATCCTCATACCCAGGTGGCTGCGTCATGTATCCCATTGAGAAATGCCATTCATATATCCATCTGAATGATGAATTTCCCACTAACGGCTGCATCTGCCAACAAGACACGGAGGGTAGGGGGTTTGGCAGTGGGAGCAAATATCTCGTTGAAGTCCTGCTTCTCCTTCTGCATAAGTCCTTTAGCCACCAGCCTACTCTTGTAGATGGTGACCTGTCCCTTGTCATCGGTCTTGATCCTTAGCACCCACTTGCACTGTACGACTTTCTTCCCCTCCGGCAGCACCATCAGATCCCATGTCCCATTCTCTAGCAGGCTCTGGTACTCAGCATCCCTAGAAACCAGCCACTTCTCCCTGTATGGTCCAGCTAATGCCTCCTCCATGCTAGCTGGTTCCTCTGGTGCAGGGGCAAGAAAACAGTAGGCAGGTTCATCCTCCTCATCCGGGTCATAGCCATAAGGTAGAATCAGCATTGCCTCCTCGGTCCCAAGCTGCTGCTCCGCTACACCTGATCCTGCAGTCAGCTTCTTAGTAGCCATGCGGGTGCGTCCTGGCCTAGAGACGGGTGTCTCCCATCCCTTCATAGCGACACCCTTCTACTTCTTAGTTTTCCCCTGCTGCTGCTCTCCTCCCTCGGATCCAGCAGCTCCACTAGTGCTACCGCCAGTCTCCACACCATTTTCTCCACCAGCAGGTGCCCCTCTGTACCCTCCCTCCATCACCATTCCCCGCAGCTGCCTCCTCTCCCTCCTCCCACACACTAGGAGTCAGGTCCAGCTGCATGGTGATCTGCTCCATCTGCTGGGACACCCTTGCCTCTGGCTGTTTCTCCCAGCTCCCATACATCATGCCCTCAATGAATTTTACATCCCTGCTGTCAAACAACACACCCTTGGATGGTTCCTACAGCAGCCATCCCTTGCTTTCAGCAGCCAGCCCCAAATGCACATACCAGATTGCACTCGCTCCCAACTTACTGTGGTAGGTCTTGGGGACGTGGGCGACTGCCATGCAGCCAAACACCCTCAGCATGTCCACCAGCGGCTTCCTCCCAAGCCACATTTCTGTTGGGTGCAAATGCACATTGCACGACATCCTGCCGTCTGTTTGTACGAGTATGCGTGTGCGAATGCATTTGCGTGTGAATGATGTGTTCGTGTGTTTGTTTGCTTTCGCATTTTTCGCTTGATGCATTTGCAGGTACTCGCGCAATGTGCGCTTTGGCACAACATTGTATGCGCTATGAACAGTGCAAGCAGGAAGGACGAGCTCGCAAAGGAACCCAAGATGGAAGCTTTGCAGTTCGGTTGAGTTGATTGCGCAGATTCAGTTCTATCCAACTCGGAATTGTACTGTTTTGTTTGGTTAACTATAGTGTAGCAGGGAAGGCACTATAGGGGTACAATTTAGGTGAAGGTTGGATGTTGTTTGTCTGTATCTGCATGCTACAAGGCCAGGGGAAACCAGCGGAACCAGCATTTGGCTGGTTGGGCAAAGACAAAACAGGTTCTGTTTTTAGAACCTGAACCTGGTTGTTGTTTTCCCAGGTTGGAAAAACAGAACCAGAGGTTGTTTACCAACCTACCACCTGCTATTTTGTCCAGCCAGGTTGGTTCTGATGCTTGGAATTATTTGGGATCATCCCTGGTTGTTCCCAGGTTGATTCCCAAGGTCCTTGCTAGCTAGAACTATTTAATCCTTCTCTGTTTGTACCTGAATATAGTCAAATTGATTCATGCGAATTCCTTCCTCGCTGGAATTTCGTTTCTACGCGGTTCGTTGGCGGAATGCTACCCGAGTCAACGCTAGTACGCTAGCACTCTAATGCTAGGCAAACACCGTCTGAGCCATAACTTCGTAATGGCAAAACTTTTCGCGAGGCAACTTGGCTCATTTTAAAGCTCTTGGAGCGAGCTTCGATATAGCGAATTCTCAGCTTAATCCGATCGACGGTCTGCACGGCACGCTGCGCGACGTTCAAGATACTCTTGCTGTTTTGACTAAGTCCTTCTTGATCCCTCTCTCTACAAACTCGGACCCGAGGATAGGGGCTGGTCTTGTACCAGGCACCCAGGGACCCTTGGAGGTGACCCCGAGGAGAGGTTTTAAGTTTGATTAAGTCCTAATAGCTTGAGTTTATTAGGCCCTTACACCAACAAGCTGGTATCAGAGCTGCGTTATAGTGATCCTCGTTATAGGTAGCTATGGCGGGCAACACCTCGGCGGGAGCTGGTGAATCTTCAGCCCAAGATCGTAGCGGCAGCCAAGATTCTGGTCTTTCAGCGCCAAGGGGAGCGCGAACAAACCAGGGCTCGCTTGTCAAGGAGGTGCTGAAGAATTTCACCGTCGAGAAGTTCAATGGTGAGGGCTATGATGATTGGGCCTGGAAAATGCAATTATATTTCCGTCAGATCGGTTTGCTGAAACTAATGATTGGGGAGGAGCCTAGACCGAGTGACCCCACGCTGCAGGAAGATTGGGACGAGCGCTCCTCGGCTGGCTACTATTTGATGTCGCAGAGTTTGGAGCTGAACCAGCGTCACCACGTCATGCACCTGCTGCCGGAGGTTGAATGCGGTCCGAAGGCGTGGACCGTGTTGAAGGAGCTGCACGCCCCGACCTCCGTTGTCGCAACGTTGATGCTGGAGAGGGAGCTGTCCGCGTTGCGCCTGAGCGAGGGAGAGCCGGTGCAACCAGTCCTGGACAAGATGCGCGACCTCTACGCGAAGTTGGCGACCGCGGGAATCACCTACCCGGAGCAGACCAAGTGCTTGAAGATGCTCTCGCTGCTGCCGGAATCGTGGCTTCAATTTACGAGCGGATTGAGCCTGCCGCAGAACCAGAGCTTGTGGACGCTCGAGTGGGTGCGGACGAAGATTCTGGAGGAGGACTTCCGTCGCCGCCAACTGAGGGGTGGAGACGACGGCAGCAGCGGCTACGGGATGCAAGGGAGCCGACGTGGCAGAGGACGTGGCTTCGGTGGTGCTGGACGCGGTGCAAAGAAAGACGACGACTCCAACGACCAACAAGGAGGTACCGGTTGGGGTCGCGGTGCGAAATCTGGACGTGGGGGCAAGTCGGGTGCTGGTGGCAAAATGAAAGGGAGTTGCTGGTATTGTGAGAAGGAAGGGCACCCCTGGTTTTTGTGCTATAAGAAACCCGATGGATGGACCCCCCAGAATCGTCACCAGGATGGCGGCGCGCGGAGGAACCAGAAAAACGGCGCCAACATGGTCGCTGATTCGTCCGACAATAACCCGAAGGGCAACGGCGGTGCGGAGAAGAAGAAGGAGCGCACCGCGGGCCAATTCTTCCATGTGGGAGACAAGGGGGAGCAAGGAGACGCCTCTGCCAAAGTTGGAGCAGAGCTGCACCCCCTAGACTATTGGGTGTTGGACACAGGCGCTGCTTGGACGATGACGCCGCGCAAGGACCTGCTGGACGAAGTACGAGCTGCACCGATCAATGAAGTGTGCTCCGCCTCTGGACACATGTTGAAGGTGGCTGGTGCGGGACGAGCTGCGTTTAAGGGAGCGGATGGCAAGCCGGTGGTGCTGCACGACGTTCTCTTCGTCCTCGACCTGAAGGCCAACCTTATCTCCCTCCGTAAGCTTGGCAAGGCTGGGGTGAACACCAACACGGATGGGGCACGCACTTATAAGGGGCAGCTGGGCAATCGGGTGCTTTGGGATCTGCACGAGAGCAAGGACGTGTACAGATCTATGTGGCAGCTGCCGGCCCTGGCGTGGCATGGTGGGGGGCAGGCTGGAGAGGGGTCTGCATCCCAGGGGGAGTGCAATGCCGTTGGAGGGGTTGGTGTGAAAGTGTCGGCCAGATCTGGGGAGACAGATTGGGCAACGGCACACCGGCGCTTAGGGCATGTGGCAATGCCTTTGCTGAAGCAGCTGGAGAAGGATGGAGCCGTTAAGGGTCTGAAGCTGAACGGACAGCCACCCGATGACAACTGTGAAATCTGTCTGCTTTCAAAGTTCACCCGTTTCCCTTTCCATAGTGTGGCTGGCAGGAGCAAGAAGCCTTTGGAGCTGGTCCACATGGACTTGGTGGGGCCGCTGCCGGTGCAAGGGCACAAGGGGGAGCGGTATTTTCTTACAATTGTGGATGACTGGAGCAGGCTGATGTGGGCGTATCCGCTGAAGCAGAAGGACCACGCCGCCTCCACGATACGGGACGATTGGCTGCCATTCGTGGAGAAGCAGGCGGAGTGTGTAGTGAAGCGGATTAGGACAGACCGGGGTGGTGAGTTCCTTGGAGCTGAAATGACGGCCTGGCTCAAGAAGCAGGGCATCCAGAGAGAGCTGACCACGGCTTATACCCCACAGTCCAATGGTGTAGCAGAACGGGCAAACCGGACCATTCTGGAGACAGCTAGGGCGCTGCTCATAGAATCTGGGCTGAGCAATTCTATGTGGCCTCATGCTGTCCGGCACGCCACTGTCGCTAGGAACAGGGTGCTCACCAAGGTTGGGGATGACTCGTGGGTGCCTTTGGAGAGGTGGCTTGGGAGGAAGCCGCCGGTGGACATGCTGAGGGTGTTCGGTTGCATGGCAGTCGCCCACGTCCCCAAGACCTACCGCAGTAAGTTGGGGGCGAGTGCAATCTGGTGTGTGCATTTGGGGCTGGCTGCTGAGAGCAAGGGATGGCTGCTGTGGGAACCATCCAAGGGTGTGTTGTTTGACAGCAGGGATGTGAAATTCATTGAGGGCATGATGTATGGGAGCTGGGAGAAACAGCCGGAGGCCCGGGTGTCCCAGCAGATGGAGCAGATCACCATGCAGCTGGACCTGACTCCTAGTGTGTGGGAGGAGGGAGAGGAGGCAGCTGCTGGAAATGGTGATGGAGAGAAGGTACAGGAGGCATCTGCTGGTGGAGAAAATGGTGTGGAAACTGGCGGCAGCACTAGTGGAGCTGCTGGACCCGAGGGAGGAGAGAAGCAGCAGGGAAAAACTAAGAAGCTGAAGGGTGTCGTTATGAAGGGATGGGAGACACCCGTCTCCAGGCCAGGACGTACCCGTATGGCTACTAAGAAGCTGACTGCAGGAACTGATGCAGCAGAGCAGCAGCTAGGGACCGAAGAGGCATTGCTGATTCTACCTCATGGCTATGACCCGGATGAGGAGGATGAGCCTGCGTACTGTTTTCTTGCCCCTGCACCAGAGGAACCAGCTAGCATGGAGGAGGCATTAGCTGGACCAGATAGGGACAAGTGGCTGGCTTCTAGGGATGCTGAGTACCAGAGTCTGCTGGAGAATAGGACATGGGATCTGGTGGTGCTGCCTGATGGGAAGAAAGCGATACAATGCAAGTGGGTGCTGAGGATCAAGACCGATGACAAGGGGCAGGTCACCATCTACAAGAGTAGGCTGGTGGCGAAGGGGTTTATGCAGAAGGAGAAGCAGGACTTCAACGAGATCTTTGCTCCCACTGCCAAACCCCCTACCCTCCGTGTCTTGTTGGCAGATGCAGCTGTTAGTGGGAAATTCATCATTCAGATGGATATTTCAACGGCATTCCTGAATGGGATTTTAGAGGAGGATGTGTACATGACGCAGCCGCCTGGGTATGAGGATGGTACGGGCAGGGTGTGCAAGCTCAACAAGTCCATCTACGGCTTGAAGCAGGCGCCACGCTGCTGGTACCAGAAGTTGGCAGCTGTTTTAGAGGAGATGGGATTCAGGACCAGCAGCTGTGATGAGAGCCTCTTTCTCAAGGGCGAGGGGGAGAAGCTGGTGCTGTTTCTGGTCTATGTGGACGACATTCTTCTCTTCAGCAGCAGCATGAAGGAGATCCAGAAAGTGCAGCAGCAACTGATGGAAAACTTCAAGTGCAAGAACCTTGGGGAGGTAAAGTACTACCTCGGGATGCACGTGGAGAGGGATCCAGATCACAGGTGGTTGAAGCTGCACCAGGAGAAGTTCATCAAGGAGCTGGGGGAGAAGTATGGGATTGAGAATGAGCGCAAGGTTGCAACTCCCCTGCCAGCAGAATTCAAGCTTGTGAAGGCTGCAGAGGATGAAGGGGTTGAAGCTGAAGAGCAGCAGCAATTTCAGTCCTTGGTGGGCAGCCTCTTGTACGCAGCAGTTCACACGAGGCCCGACATCTCTTTCTCGGTTGGGCAGCTGGCTAGGGTGGTGCAGAATCCATCAGAGGAGCAGGTGGATGCAGCTGAGCGTGTGGTGAAGTACCTGAACTCTCACCCAAGCATTGGAGTTCAATACTCCGCATCTGCACAGGTGAAGCAGAAAGGGGTGGAGGTGCTGAAAGAGAAGGGGGAGAGGCTTGGAGAAGGCAAGCTATTTCTCACTTGCTTTACCGATGCTACGTGGGCTTCTGAGAAGGAGGATTCCTCATCTGTGGGAGGATACATCTGCGTAGTTGGGGGAGGACCTGTTAGTTGGAGGTCCAAGAAGCAGACGGAGACGGCACTCTCTTCCGTAGAATCAGAGTACATGGCGATGTTCCATGGGGTGAAGGAGGTGATTTGGCTGAGGAGGCTGTTAGAGGAGATTGGCCAGGAGCAGAAAGTTGCTACGCCGCTGTTTTGTGATAGCAAGGGGGCTCTTGGGATGGCCAGGAACGCTGTGCTTCATGGCCTGAACAAGCATATGCGTATCAAGTGGCACTGGCTGCGTAAGGAGGTGAAGAGGGGGACGGTGCATCCGATCTACATCAAGACTCACCAGCAGCCAGCAGACTTTCTCACCAAGAAGCTTGCGGATGAGCCTCATTGGCGTTGTGTGCGCATGAGTGGAATGAGCATGAACTAGCATGGAATGACGGGGATGCAGCCGGCAGGCTGAGGGGGAGTGTGTTGGGTGCAAATGCACATTGCACGACATCCTGCCGTCTGTTTGTACGAGTATGCGTGTGCGAATGCATTTGCGTGTGAATGATGTGTTCGTGTGTTTGTTTGCTTTCGCATTTTTCGCTTGATGCATTTGCAGGTACTCGCGCAATGTGCGCTTTGGCACAACATTGTATGCGCTATGAACAGTGCAAGCAGGAAGGACGAGCTCGCAAAGGAACCCAAGATGGAAGCTTTGCAGTTCGGTTGAGTTGATTGCGCAGATTCAGTTCTATCCAACTCGGAATTGTACTGTTTTGTTTGGTTAACTATAGTGTAGCAGGGAAGGCACTATAGGGGTACAATTTAGGTGAAGGTTGGATGTTGTTTGTCTGTATCTGCATGCTACAAGGCCAGGGGAAACCAGCGGAACCAGCATTTGGCTGGTTGGGCAAAGACAAAACAGGTTCTGATTTTAGAACCTGAACCTGGTTGTTGTTTTCCCAGGTTGGAAAAACAGAACCAGAGGTTGTTTACCAACCTACCACCTGCTATTTTGTCCAGCCAGGTTGGTTCTGTTGCTTGGAATTATTTGGGATCATCCCTGGTTGTTCCCAGGTTGATTCCCAAGGTCCTTGCTAGCTAGAACTATTTAATCCTTCTCTGTTTGTACCTGAATATAGTCAAATTGATTCATGCGAATTCCTTCCTCGCTGGAATTTCGTTTCTACGCGGTTCGTTGGCTTCAATGGGGCGCTGCAAGACGTCAAGGGCCGGGGCACGGTTGCGCTGCGAGGGGAGGCCGAGAAGCGGGTGAAAATTACCAACGTGCTGTACGTACTGGGCGTGCACGCGAACCTGCTGTCGTCCGGACAGCTGAAGGACAACCGCGTGAAGCTGCAGGACGACGGCAACTGGATGCTGCTCGTCTCGGCGAAGGGCGACGTGCTTGGTAGAGCAACGTATTCCAGCCGGGTCCTCTTCACCGACTTACGTCTCGGCGACGAACGCCAATGAAGTGGTGGCTCTGCGGGTGATCGTCGCGGTGACGAAGTCAACGCTGGATAGGCTGCATGCGAGGCTTGCACACGTCGGCATGGACACCATCCTGAGCTCGGCGAAGCATGAGGTCGCCACTGGGCTGGACCTCAAGTCGACGTCGGGCACCGACTCACCGTGTGTCTCGTGCGTCGGTGGGAAGCTGGCGCGGCACACCTTCCCCGACCAGGGCTCCGACGCCGACGACGTGCTGGCTGTCGTGCACATCGACCTGTGCAGGCCATTCCGGGTGGCTACCAGGGACAGCAGCCTGTACTTCTTGCTCCTGAAGGACCGTAAGTTCCGCTACGTGTGGTCGAAGCCGGTCGCCAAGAAGTCGGACGTGCTGCTGGAGTTCCAGAAGTGGCTGGTGCTGGCGGAGCGGCAGACGAAGAAGGGAGCAGCCCTCGTGTGCTCTGACCGAGGAGGGGAGTTCCTCGGCAAGGAGTTCACTGCCTTCGTGGACGGCAAGGGGATCGTCCACGACCTGACCTGCCCCTACACCCCGCAGCAGAACGGCATGGCGGAGTGGGAGATGAGGACGGTGAAGGAGTCAGTGCGGACGATGCTGCTGCACATGGGCGTGCAACACCACTAGTGGTACCTCGCTTTGCAGCAGGCCGTCTGGGTCCGCAACTGCCTGGAGCGGTCGGCGGCGCCGTGGATGTAGCTGTACCAAGTTCTGACCGGGACACAGCCCGACCTGTCGCTGGCGCGCGTGTGGGGCTGCATGGCGCAATTCCTCGCAGCAGCGTGGTGGGAAGCTGAAGCCGAAGGTTAAGTGGGGCCTTCATCTCGGCGTGTCGGCGTGTCTGTTTGTTCAGCCCATGAAGCACAGCGTTTCTGGCCATCCCAAGAGCCCCCTTGCTATCACAAAACAGCGGCGTAGCAACTTTCTGCTCCTGGCCAATCTCCTCCAACAGCCTCCTCAGCCAAATCACCTCCTTCACCCCATGGAACATCGCCATGTACTCTGATTCTACGGAAGAGAGTGCCGTCTCCGTCTGCTTCTTGGACCTCCAACTAACAGGTCCTCCCCCAACTACGCAGATGTATCCTCCCACAGATGAGGAATCCTCCTTCTCAGAAGCCCACGTAGCATCAGTAAAGCAAGTGAGAAATAGCTTGCCTTCTCCAAGCCTCTCCCCCTTCTCTTTCAGCACCTCCACCCCTTTCTGCTTCACCTGTGCAGATGCGGAGTATTGAACTCCAATGCTTGGGTGAGAGTTCAGGTACTTCACCACACGCTCAGCTGCATCCACCTGCTCCTCTGATGGATTCTGCACCACCCTAGCCAGCTGCCCAACCGAGAAAGAGATGTCGGGCCTCGTGTGAACTGCTGCGTACAAGAGGCTGCCCACCAAGGACTGAAATTGCTGCTGCTCTTCAGCTTCAACCCCTTCATCCTCTGCAGCCTTCACAAGCTTGAATTCTGCTGGCAGGGGAGTTGCAACCTTGCGCTCATTCTCAATCCCATACTTCTCCCCCAGCTCCTTGATGAACTTCTCCTGGTGCAGCTTCAACCACCTGTGATCTGGATCCCTCTCCACGTGCATCCCGAGGTAGTACTTTACCTCCCCAAGGTTCTTGCACTTGAAGTTTTCCATCAGTTGCTGCTGCACTTTCTGGATCTCCTTCATGCTGCTGCTGAAGAGAAGAATGTCGTCCACATAGACCAGAAACAGCACCAGCTTCTCCCCCTCGCCCTTGAGAAAGAGGCTCTCATCACAGCTGCTGGTCCTGAATCCCATCTCCTCTAAAACAGCTGCCAACTTCTGGTACCAGCAGCGTGGCGCCTGCTTCAAGCCGTAGATGGACTTGTTGAGCTTGCACACCCTGCCCGTACCATCCTCATACCCAGGCGGCTGCGTCATGTACACATCCTCCTCTAAAATCCCATTCAGGAATGCCGTTGAAATATCCATCTGAATGATGAATTTCCCACTAACAGCTGCATCTGCCAACAAGACACGGAGGGTAGGGGGTTTGGCAGTGGGAGCAAAGATCTCGTTGAAGTCCTGCTTCTCCTTCTGCATAAACCCCTTCGCCACCAGCCTACTCTTGTAGATGGTGACCTGCCCCTTGTCATCGGTCTTGATCCTCAGCACCCACTTGCATTGTATCGCTTTCTTCCCATCAGGCAGCACCACCAGATCCCATGTCCTATTCTCCAGCAGACTCTGGTACTCAGCATCCCTAGAAGCCAGCCACTTGTCCCTATCTGGTCCAGCTAATGCCTCCTCCATGCTAGCTGGTTCCTCTGGTGCAGGGGCAAGAAAACAGTACGCAGGCTCATCCTCCTCATCCGGGTCATAGCCATGAGGTAGAATCAGCAATGCCTCTTTGGTCCCTAGCTGCTGCTCTGCTGCATCAGTTCCTGCAGTCAGCTTCTTAGTAGCCATACGGGTACGTCCTGGCCTGGAGACGGGTGTCTCCCATCCCTTCATAACGACACCCTTCGGCTTCTTAGTTTTTCCCTGCTGCTTCTCTCCTCCCTCGGGTCCAGCAGCTCCACTAGTGCTGCCGCCAGTTTCCACACCATTTTCTCCACCAGCAGATGCCTCCTGTATCTTCTCTCCATCACCATTTCCAGCAGCTGCCTCCTCTCCCTCCTCCCACACACTAGGAGTCAGGTCCAGCTGCATGGTGATCTGCTCCATCTGCTGGGACACCCTTGCCTCCGGCTGTTTCTCCCAGCTCCCATACATCATGCCCTCAATGAATTTCACATCCCTGCTGTCAAACAACACACCCTTGGATGGTTCCCACAGCAGCCATCCCTTGCTCTCAGCAGCCAGCCCCAAATGCACACACCAGATTGCACTCGCCCCCAACTTACTGCGGTAGGTCTTGGGGACGTGGGCGACTGCCATGCAACCAAACACCCTCAGCATGTCCACCGGCGGCTTCCTCCCAAGCCACCTCTCCAACGGCACCCACGAGTCATCCCCAACCTTGGTGAGCACCCTGTTCCTAGCGACAGTGGCGTGCCGGACAGCATGAGGCCACATAGAATTGCTCAGCCCAGATTCTATGAGCAGCGCCCTAGCTGTCTCCAGAATGGTCCGGTTTGCCCGTTCTGCTACACCATTGGACTGTGGGGTATAAGCCGTGGTCAGCTCTCTCTGGATGCCCTGCTTCTTGAGCCAGGCCGTCATTTCAGCTCCAAGGAACTCACCACCCCGGTCTGTCCTAATCCGCTTCACTACACACTCCGCCTGCTTCTCCACGAATGGCAGCCAATCGTCCCGTATCGTGGAGGCGGCGTGGTCCTTCTGCTTCAGCGGATACGCCCACATCAGCCTGCTCCAGTCATCCACAATTGTAAGAAAATACCGCTCCCCCTTGTGCCCTTGCACCGGCAGCGGCCCCACCAAGTCCATGTGGACCAGCTCCAAAGGCTTCTTGCTCCTGCCAGCCACACTATGGAAAGGGAAACGGGTGAACTTTGAGAGCAAACAGATTTCACAGTTGTAATCGGGTGGCTGTCCGTTCAGCTTCAGACCCTTAACGGCTCCATCCTTCTCCAGCTGCTTCAGCAGAGGCATTGCCACATGCCCCAAGCGTCGGTGTGCCGTTGCCCAATCCGTCTCCCCAGATCTGGCCGACACTTTCACGCCAACCCCTCCAACGGCGTTGCACTCCCCCTGGGATGCAGACCCCTCTCCAGCCTGCCTCCCGCCGTGCCACGCCAACGCCGGCAGCTGCCACATAGATCTGTACACGTCCTTGCTCTCGTGCAGATCCCAAAGCACCCGATTGCCCAGCTTCCCCTTATAAGTGCGTGCCCCATCCGTGTTGGTGTTCACCCCAGCCTTGCCAAGCTTACGGAGGGAGATAAGGTTGGCCTTCAGGTCGGGGACGAAGAGAACGTCGTGCAGCACCACCGGCTTGCCATCCGCTCCCTTAAACGCAGCTCGTCCCGCACCAGCCACCTTCAACATGTGTCCAGAGGCGGAGCACACTTCATTGATCGGTGCAGCTCGTACTTCGTCCAGCAGGTCCTTGCGCGGCGTCATCGTCCAAGCAGCGCCTGTGTCCAACACCCAATAGTCTAGGGGGTGCAGCTCTGCTCCAACTTTGGCAGAGGCGTCTCCTTGCTCCCCCTTGTCTCCCACATGGAAGAATTGGCCCGCGGTGCGCTCCTTCTTCTTCTCCGCACCGCCGTTGCCCTTCGGGTTGTTGTCGGACGAATCAGCGACCATGTTGGCGCCGTTTTTCTGGTTCCTCCGCGCGCCGCCATCCTGGTGACGATTCTGGGGGGTCCATCCATCGGGTTTCTTATAGCACAAAAACCAGGGGTGCCCTTCCTTCTCACAATACCAGCAACTCCCTTTCATTTTGCCACCAGCACCCGACTTGCCCCCACGTCCAGATTTCGCACCGCGACCCCAACCGGTACCTCCTTGTTGGTCGTTGGAGTCGTCGTCTTTCTTTGCACCGCGTCCAGCACCACCGAAGCCACGTCCTCTGCCACGTCGGCTCCCTTGCATCCCGTAGCCGCTGCTGCCGTCGTCTCCACCCCTCAGTTGGCGGCGACGGAAGTCCTCCTCCAGAATCTTCGTCCGCACCCACTCGAGCGTCCACAAGCTCTGGTTCTGCGGCAGGCTCAATCCGCTCGTAAATTGAAGCCACGATTCCGGCAGCAGCGAGAGCATCTTCAAGCACTTGGTCTGCTCCGGGTAGGTGATTCCCGCAGTCGCCAACTTCGCGTAGAGGTCGCGCATCTTGTCCAGGACTGGTTGCACCGGCTCTCCCTCGCTCAGGCGCAACGCGGACAGCTCCCTCTCCAGCATCAACGTTGCGACAACGGAGGTCGGGGCGTGCAGCTCCTTCAACACGGTCCACGCCTTCGGACCGCATTCAACCTCCGGCAGCAGGTGCATGACGTGGTGACGCTGGTTCAGCTCCAAACTCTGCGACATCAAATAGTAGCCAGCCGAGGAGCGCTCGTCCCAATCTTCCTGCAGCGTGGGGTCACTCGGTCTAGGCTCCTCCCCAATCATTAGTTTCAGCAAACCGATCTGACGGAAATATAATTGCATTTTCCAGGCCCAATCATCATAGCCCTCACCATTGAACTTCTCGACGGTGAAATTCTTCAGCACCTCCTTGACAAGCGAGCCCTGGTTTGTTCGCGCTCCCCTTGGCGCTGAAAGACCAGAATCTTGGCTGCCGCTACGATCTTGGGCTGAAGATTCACCAGCTCCCGCCGAGGTGTTGCCCGCCATAGCTACCTATAACGAGGATCACTATAACGCAGCTCTGATACCAGCTTGTTGGTGTAAGGGCCTAATAAACTCAAGCTATTAGGACTTAATCAAACTTAAAACCTCTCCTCGGGGTCACCTCCAAGGGTCCCTGGGTGCCTGGTACAAGACCAGCCCCTATCCTCGGGTCCGAGTTTGTAGAGAGAGGGATCAAGAAGGACTTAGTCAAAACAGCAAGAGTACCTTGAACGTCGCGCAGCGTGCCGTGCAGACCGTCGGTCGGATTAAGCTGAGAATTCGCTATATCGAAGCTCGCTCCAAGAGCTTTAAAATGAGCCAAGTTGCCTCGCGAAAAGTTCTGCCATTACTAAGTTATGGCTCGGACAGCGTTTGCCTAGCGTTGGAGTGCTAGCATACTAGCGTTGATTCGGGTAGCATTCCGCCGTCGAATAGCGCAGAAACGAAATTCCAGCGAGGAAGGAATTCGCTTGAATCAATTTGACTATATTCAGGTACAAACAGAGAAGGATTAAATAGTTCTAGCTAGCAAGGACCTTGGGAATCAACCTGGGAACAACCAGGGATGATCCCAAATAATTCCAAGCAACAGAACCAACCTGGCTGGACAAAATAGCAGGTGGTAGGTTGGTAAACAACCTCTGGTTCTGTTTTTCCAACCTGGGAAAACAACAACCAGGTTCAGGTTCTAAAAACAGAACCTGTTTTGTCTTTGCCCAACCAGCCAAATGCTGGTTCCGCTGGTTTCCCCTGGCCTTGTAGCATGCAGATACAGACAAACAACATCCAACCTTCACCTAAATTGTACCCCTATAGTGCCTTCCCTGCTACACTATAGTTAACCAAACAAAACAGTACAATTTCGAGTTGGATAGAACTGAATCTGCGCAATCAACTCAACCGAACTGCAAAGCTTCCATCTTGGGTTCCTTTGCGAGCTCGTCCTTTCTGCTTGCACTGTTCATAGCGCATACAATGTTGTGCCGAAGCGCACATTGCGCGAGTACCTGCAAATGCATCAAGCGAAAAAATGTGAAAGCAAACAAACACACGAACACACCATTCACACACAAATGCATTCGCACACGCATACTCGTACAAACAGACGGCAGGATGTCGTGCAATGTGCATTTGCACCCAACACCTGTTCCTAGCGACGGTAGCGTGCCGAACAGCGTGGGGCCACATGGAGTTGCCAAGCCCAGATTCTAGAGACATGGAGCTGTCTCTAGAATGGTCCGGTTCGCCCGTTCTGCTACACCGTTGGACTGTGGGGTATAAGCCGTGGTCAGCTCCCTCTGGATGCCCTGCTTCTTGAGCCAGGCCGTCATTTCAGCTCCAAGGAACTCACCACCCCGGTCTGTCCTAATCCGCTTCACCACACACTCGGCTTGCTTTTCCACGAACGGCAGCCAATCGTCCCGTATCGTGGAGGCAGCGTGGTCCTTCTGCTTCAGCGGATATGCCCACATCAGCCTGCTCCAGTCATCCACAATTGTAAGGAAATACCGCTCCCCCTTGTGCCCTTGCACCAGCAGCGGCCCCACCAAGTCCATGTGGACCAGCTCCAACGGCTTCTTGCTCCTGCCAGCCACAATATGGAAGGGGAAACGGGTAAACTTTGAGAGCAAACAGATTTCACACTTCAAACAGCTTCAGACCCTTAACAGCTCCATCCTTCTCCAGCTGCTTCAGCAAAGGCATTGCCACATGCCCCAAGCGTCGGTGTGCTGTTGCCCAATCCGTCTCCCCAGATCTGGCCGACACTTTCACACCAACTCCCCCAACGGCGTTGCACTCCCCCTGAGATGTAGACCCCTCTCCAGCCTGCCCCCCACCGTGCCACGCCAACGCCGGCAGCTGCCACATGGATCTGTACATGTCCTTACTCTCATGCAGATCCCAAAGCACCCGATTGCCCAGCTGCCCCTTATAAGTGCGAGCCCCATCCGTGTGTTGGTGTAAGGGCCTAATAAACTCAAGCTACTAAGACGCAATTCAAACTTAAACCTCTCCTCGGGGTCACCTCCAAGGGTCCCTGGGTGCCTGGTACAAGACCAGCCCCTATCCTCGGGTCCGAGTTTGTAGAGAGAGGGATAAGAAGAACGCAATCAAAATAGCGAGAGTACCTTGAACGTCGCGCAGCGTGCCGTGCAGACCGTCGATCGGATTAAGCTGAGAATTCTCTATATCGAAGCTCGCTCCAAGAGCTTTAAAATAAGCAAAGTTGCCTCGCGAAAAGTTCTGCCATTGCGAAGTTATGGCTCGGACAGCGTTTGCCTAGCGTTGGAGTGCTAGCGTACTAGCGTTGACTCGGGTAGCATTACGCCGTCGAACCGCGCAGAGAAACGAAATTCCAACAAGGAAGAAATTCGCTTGAATCAATTGACTATATTCAGGTTACAAACAGAGAAGGAATAAATGGTTCTAGCTAGCAAGGACCTTGGGAATCAACCTGGGAACAACCAGGGATGATCCCAAATAATTCCAAGCAACAGAACCAACCTGGCTGGACAAAACAGCAGGTGGTAGGTTGGAAAACAACCTCTGGTTCTATTTTTCCAACCTGGGAAAACAACAACCAGGTTCAGGTTCTAGAAACAGAACCTGTTTTGTCTTTGCCCAACCAGCCAAATGCTGGTTCTGCTGGTTTCCCCTGGCCTCGTAGCATGCAGATACAGACAAACAACATCCAACCTTCACCTTAATTGTACCCCTATAGTGCCTGCTCTCCTACACTATAGTCAACCAAACAAACAGTACAATTTCAAGTTGGATAGAACTGAATCTGCGCAATCAATTGAACCAAGCTGCAAAGCTTCCATCTTGGGTTCCTTTGCGAGCTCTTCCTTTCTGCTTGCACTGTTCATAGCGCGTACAATGTTGTGCCGAAGCGCACATTGCGTGAGTACCTGCAAATGCTTCAAGCAAAAAATTGCGAAAGCAAACAAACATACAAACACACCATTCACACGCAAATGCATTCGCACACTCATACTCGTACAAACAGACGGCAGGATGTCGTGCAAAGTGAATTTGCACCCAACACACTCCCCCTCAGCCTGCCGGCTGCATTTCCATCATTCCATGCTAGTTCATGCTCATTCCACTCATGCGCATACAACGCCAATGAGGCTCATCCGCAAGCCTCTTGGTGAGAAAGTCTGCTGGCTGCTGGTGAGTCTTGATGTAGATCGGATTCACAGTCCCCCTCTTCACCTCCTTACGCAGCCAGTGCCACTTGATACGCATGTGCTTGTTCAGCCCGTGAAGCACAGCGTTCCTGGCCATCCCAAGAGCCCCCTTGCTATCACAAAACAGCGGCGTAGCAACCTTTTGCTCCTGGCCAATCTCCTCTAACAACCTCCTCAGCCAAATCACCTCCTTTACCCCATGGAACATTGCCATGTACTCTGATTCTACAGAAGAGAGTGCTGTCTCCGTCTGCTTCTTGGACCTCCAACTAACAGGTCCACCCCCAACTACGCAGACGTAACCTCCCACAGATGAGGAATCCTCCTTCTCAGAAGCCCATGTAGCATCGGTAAAGCAAGTGAGAAAGATCTTGCCTTCTCCAAGCCTCTCCCCCTTCTCTTTCAGCACCTCAACCCCTTTCTGCTTCACCTGTGCAGATGCGGAATATTGAACTCCAATGCTTGGGTGAGAGTTCAAATACTTCACCACGCGCTCAGCTGCATCCACCTGCTCCTCTGATGGATTCTGCACCACCCTGGCCAGCTGCCCAACCGAGAAAGAGATGTCGGGCCTCGTGTGAACAGCTGCATACAAGAGGCTGCCCACCAAGGACTGAAATTGCTGCTGCTCCTCAGCTTCAACCCCTTCATCCTCTGCAGCCTTCACAAGCTTGAATTCTGTTGGCAGGGGAGTTGCAACCTTGCGCTCATTCTCAATCCCACACTTCTCCCCCAGCTCCTTGATGAACTTCTCCTGGTGCAGCTTCAATCACCTGTGATCCAGATCCCTCTCCACGTGCATCCCGAGGTAGTACTTTACCTCCCCAAGGTTCTTGCACTTGAAGTTCTCCATCAGCTGCTGCTGCACTTTCTGGATCTCCTTCATGCTGCTGCTGAAGAGAAGAATGTCGTCCACGTAGACCAGAAACATCACCAGCTCCTCCCCCTCCCCCTTGAGAAAGAGGCTCTCATCACAGCTGCTGGTCCTGAACCCTATCTCCTCTAAAACAGCTGCCAACTTCTGGTACCAGCAGCGTGGCGCCTGCTTCAAGCCGTAGATGGACTTTTTCAGCTTGCACACCCTGCCCGTACCATCCTCATACCCAGGCGGCTGCGTCATGAACACCTCCTCCTCTAAAATCCCGTTGAGGAATGCCGTTGATATATCCATCTGGATAATGAATTTCCCACTAACGGCTGCATCTGCCAACAAGACACGAAGCGTAGAGGTTTGGCAGTGGGAGCAAAGATCTCATTGAAGTCCCGCTTCTCCTTCTGCATAAATCCCTTAGCCTGTTGGGTGCAAATGCATATTGCACGACATCCTGCCGTCTGTTTGTACGAGTATGCGTGTGCAAATGCATTTGCGTGTGAATGGTGTGTTCGTGTGTTTGTTTGCTTTCGCATTTTTCGCTTGATGCATTTGCAGGTACTCGCGCAATGCGCGCTTCGGCACAACATTGTACGCGCTATGAACAGTGCAAGCAGAAAGGACGAGCTCGCAAAGGAACCCAAGATGGAAGCTTTGCAGTTCGGTTGAATTGATTGCGCAGATTCAGTTCTATCCAACTCGAAATTGTACTGTTTTGTTTGGTTAATTATAGTGTAGCAGGGAAGGCACTATAGGGGTACAATTTAGGTGAAGGTTGGATGTTTTTTGTCTGTATCTGCATGCTACAAGGCCAGGGGAAACCAGCGGAACCAGCATTTGGCTGGTTGGGCAAAGACAAAACAGGTTCTGTTTTTAGAACCTGGTTATTGTTTTCCCAGGTTGGAAAAACAGAACCAGAGGTTGTTTACCAACCTACCACCTGCTTTTTTGTCCAGCCAGGTTGGTTCTGTTGCTTGGAATTATTTGGGATCATCCCTGGTTGTTCCCAGGTTGATTCCCAAGGTCCTTGCTAGCTAGAACTATTTAATCCTTCTCTGTTTGTACCTGAATATAGTCAAATTGATTCAAGCGAATTCCTTCCTCGCTGGAATTTCGTTTCTGCGCTATTCGACGGCGGAATGCTACCCGAGTCAACGCTAGTATGCTAGCACTCCAACGCTAGGCAAACGCTGTCCGAGCCATAACTTAGTAATGGCAGAACTTTTCGCGAGGCAACTTGGCTCATTTTAAAGCTCTTGGAGCGAGCTTCGATATAGCGAATTCTCAGCTTAATCCGACCGACGGTCTGCACGGCACGCTGCGCGACGTTCAAGGTACTCTTGCTGTTTTGACTAAGTCCTTCTTGATCCCTCTCTCTACAAACTCGGACCCGAGGATAGGGGCTGGTCTTGTACCAGGCACCCAGGGACCCTTGGAGGTGACCCCGAGGAGAGGTTTTAAGTTTGATTAAGTCCTAATAGCTTGAGTTTATTAGGCCCTTACACCAACAAGCTGGTATCAGAGCTGCGTTATAGTGATCCTCGTTATAGGTAGCTATGGCGGGCAACACCTCGGCGGGAGCTGGTGAATCTTCAGCCCAAGATCGTAGCGGCAGCCAAGATTCTGGTCTTTCAGCGCCAAGGGGAGCGCGAACAAACCAGGGCTCGCTTGTCAAGGAGGTGCTGAAGAATTTCACCGTCGAGAAGTTCAATGGTGAGGGCTATGATGATTGGGCCTGGAAAATGCAATTATATTTCCGTCAGATCGGTTTGCTGAAACTAATGATTGGGGAGGAGCCTAGACCGAGTGACCCCACGCTGCAGGAAGATTGGGACGAGCGCTCCTCGGCTGGCTACTATTTGATGTCGCAGAGTTTGGAGCTGAATCAGCGTCACCACGTCATGCACCTGCTGCCGGAGGTTGAATGCGGTCCGAAGGCGTGGACCGTGTTGAAGGAGCTGCACGCCCCGACCTCCGTTGTCGCAACGTTGATGCTGGAGAGGGAGCTGTCCGCGTTGCGCCTGAGCGAGGGAGAGCCGGTGCAACCAGTCCTGGACAAGATGCGCGACCTCTACGCGAAGTTGGCGACCGCGGGAATCACCTACCCGGAGCAGACCAAGTGCTTGAAGATGCTCTCGCTGCTGCCAGAATCGTGGCTTCAATTTACGAGCGGATTGAGCCTGCCGCAGAACCAGAGCTTGTGGACGCTCGAGTGGGTGCGGACGAAGATTCTGGAGGAGGACTTCCGTCGCCGCCAACTGAGGGGTGGAGACGACGGCAGCAGCGGCTACGGGATGCAAGGGAGCCGACGTGGCAGAGGACGTGGCTTCGGTGGTGCTGGATGCGGTGCAAAGAAAGACGACAACTCCAACGACCAACAAGGAGGTACCGGTTGGGGTCGCGGTGCGAAATCTGGACGTGGGGGCAAGTCGGGTGTTGGTGGCAAAATGAAAGGGCACCCCTGGTTTTTGTGCTATAAGAAACCCGATGGATGGACCCCCCAGAATCGTCACCAGGATGGCGGCGCGCGGAGGAACCAGAAAAACGGCGCCAACATGGTCGCTGATTCGTCCGACAACAACCCGAAGGGCAACGGCGGTGCGGAGAAGAAGAAGGAGCGCACCGCGGGCCAATTCTTCCATGTAGGAGACAAGGGGGAGCAAGGAGACGCCTCTGCCAAAGTTGGAGCAGAGCTGCACCCCCTAGACTATTGGGTGTTGGACACAGGCGCTGCTTGGACGATGACGCCGCGCAAGGACCTGCTGGACGAAGTACGAGCTGCACCGATCAATGAAGTGTGCTCCGCCTCTGGACACATGTTGAAGGTGGCTGGTGCGGGACGAGCTGCGTTTAAGGGAGCGGATGGCAAGCCGGTGGTGCTGCACGACGTTCTCTTCGTCCCCGACCTGAAGGCCAACCTTATCTCCCTCCGTAAGCTTGGCAAGGCTGGGGTGAACACCAACACGGATGGGGCACGCACTTATAAGGGGAAGCTGGGCAATCGGGTGCTTTGGGATCTGCATGAGAGCAAGGACGTGTACAGATCTATGTGGCAGCTGCCGGCCCTGGCGTGGCATGGTGGGGGGCAGGCTGGAGAGGGGTCTGCATCCCAGGGGGAGTGCAATGCCGTTGGAGGGGTTGGTGTGAAAGTGTCGGCCAGATCTGGGGAGACAGATTGGGCAACGGCACACCGGCGCTTAGGGCATGTGGCAATGCCTTTGCTGAAGCAGCTGGAGAAGGATGGAGCCGTTAAGGGTCTGAAGCTGAACGGACAGCCACCCGATGACAACTGTGAAATCTGTTTGCTTTCAAAGTTCACCCGTTTCCCTTTCCATAGTGTGGCTGGCAGGAGCAAGAAGCCTTTGGAGCTGGTCCACATGGACTTGGTGGGGCCGCTGCCGGTGCAAGGGCACAAGGGGGAGCGGTATTTTCTTACAATTGTGGATGACTGGAGCAGGCTGATGTGGGCGTATCCGCTGAAGCAGAAGGACCACGCCGCCTCCACGATACGGGACGATTGGCTGCCATTCGTGGAGAAGCAGGCGGAGTGTGTAGTGAAGCGGATTAGGACAGACCGGGGTGGTGAGTTCCTTGGAGCTGAAATGACGGCCTGGCTCAAGAAGCAGGGCATCCAGAGAGAGCTGACCACGGCTTATACCCCACAGTCCAATGGTGTAGCAGAACGGGCAAACCGGACCATTCTGGAGACAGCTAGGGCGCTGCTCATAGAATCTGGGCTGAGCAATTCTATGTGGCCTCATGCTGTCCGGCACGCCACTGTCGCTAGGAACAGGGTGCTCACCAAGGTTGGGGATGACTCGTGGGTGCCGTTGGAGAGGTGGCTTGGGAGGAAGCCGCCGGTGGACATGCTGAGGGTGTTCGGTTGCATGGCAGTCGCCCACGTCCCCAAGACCTACCGCAGTAAGTTGGGGCGAGTGCAATCTGGTGTGTGCATTTGGGGCTGGCTGCTGAGAGCAAGGGATGGCTGCTGTGGGAACCATCCAAGGGTGTGTTGTTTGACAGCAGGGATGTGAAATTCATTGAGGGCATGATGTATGGGAGCTGGGAGAAACAGCCGGAGGCAAGGGTGTCCCAGCAGATGGAGCAGATCACCATGCAGCTGGACCTGACTCCTAGTGTGTGGGAGGAGGGAGAGGAGGCAGCTGCTGGAAATGGTGATGGAGAGAAGGTACAGGAGGCATCTGCTGGTGGAGAAAATGGTGTGGAAACTGGCGGCAGCACTAGTGGAGCTGCTGGACCCGAGGGAGGAGAGAAGCAGCAGGGAAAAACTAAGAAGCCGAAGGGTGTCGTTATGAAGGGATGGGAGACACCCGTCTCCAGGCCAGGACGTACCCGTATGGCAACTAAGAAGCTGACTGCTGGTGAGTCTTGATGTAGATCGGATTCACCGTCCCCCTCTTCACCTCCTTACGCAGCCAGTGCCACTTGATACGCATGTGCTTGTTCAGCCCATGAAGCACAGCGTTTCTGGCCATCCCAAGAGCCCCCTTGCTATCACAAAACAGCGGCGTAGCAACTTTCTGCTCCTGGCCAATCTCCTCTAACAGCCTCCTCAGCCAAATCACCTCCTTCACCCCATGGAACATCGCCATGTACTCTGATTCTACGGAAGAGAGTGCCGTCTCCGTCTGCTTCTTGGACCTCCAACTAACAGGTCCTCCCCCAACTACGCAGATGTATCCTCCCACAGATGAGAAATCCTCCTTCTCAGAAGCCCACGTAGCATCGGTAAAGCAAGTGAGAAATAGCTTGCCTTCTCCAAGCCTCTCCCCCTTCTCTTTCAGCACCTCCACCCCTTTCTGCTTCACCTGTGCAGATGCGGAGTATTGAACTCCAATGCTTGGGTGAGAGTTCAGGTACTTCACCACACGCTCAGCTGCATCCACCTGCTCCTCTGATGGATTCTGCACCACCCTAGCCAGCTGCCCAACCGAGAAAGAGATGTCGGGCCTCGTGTGAACTGCTGCGTACAAGAGGCTGCCCACCAAGGACTGAAATTGCTGCTGCTCTTCAGCTTCAACCCCTTCATCCTCTGCAGCCTTCACAAGCTTGAATTCTGCTGGCAGGGGAGTTGCAACCTTGCGCTCATTCTCAATCCCATACTTCTCCCCCAGCTCCTTGATGAACTTCTCCTGGTGCAGCTTCAACCACCTGTGATCTGGATCCCTCTCCACGTGCATCCCGAGGTAGTACTTTACCTCCCCAAGGTTCTTGCACTTGAAGTTTTCCATCAGTTGCTGCTGCACTTTCTGGATCTCCTTCATGCTGCTGCTGAAGAGAAGAATGTCGTCCACATAGATCAGAAACAGCACCAGCTTCTCCCCCTCGCCCTTGAGAAAGAGGCTCTCATCACAGCTGCTGGTCCTGAATCCCATCTCCTCTAAAACAGCTGCCAACTTCTGGTACCAGCAGCGTGGCGCCTGCTTCAAGCCGTAGATGGACTTGTTGAGCTTGCACACCCTGCCCGTACCATCCTCATACCCAGGCGGCTGCGTCATGTACACATCCTCCTCTAAAATCCCATTCAGGAATGCCGTTGAAATATCCATCTGAATGATGAATTTCCCACTAACAGCTGCATCTGCCAACAAGACACGGAGGGTAGGGGGTTTGGCAGTGGGAGCAAAGATCTCGTTGAAGTCCTGCTTCTCCTTCTGCATAAACCCCTTCGCCACCAGCCTACTCTTGTAGATGGTGACCTGCCCCTTGTCATCGGTCTTGATCCTCAGCACCCACTTGCATTGTATCGCTTTCTTCCCATCAGGCAGCACCACCAGATCCCATGTCCTATTCTCCAGCAGACTCTGGTACTCAGCATCCCTAGAAGCCAGCCACTTGTCCCTATCTGGTCCAGCTAATGCCTCCTCCATGCTAGCTGGTTCCTCTGGTGCAGGGGCAAGAAAACAGTACGCAGGCTCATCCTCCTCATCCGGGTCATAGCCATGAGGTAGAATCAGCAATGCCTCTTCGGTCCCTAGCTGCTGCTCTGCTGCATCAGTTCCTGCAGTCAGCTTCTTAGTAGCCATACGGGTACGTCCTGGCCTGGAGACGGGTGTCTCCCATCCCTTCATAACGACACCCTTCGGCTTCTTAGTTTTTCCCTGCTGCTTCTCTCCTCCCTCGGGTCCAGCAGCTCCACTAGTGCTGCCGCCAGTTTCCACACCATTTTCTCCACCAGCAGATGCCTCCTGTACCTTCTCTCCATCACCATTTCCAGCAGCTGCCTCCTCTCCCTCCTCCCACACACTAGGAGTCAGGTCCAGCTGCATGGTGATCTGCTCCATCTGCTGGGACACCCTTGCCTCCGGCTGTTTCTCCCAGCTCCCATACATCATGCCCTCAATGAATTTCACATCCCTGCTGTCAAACAACACACCCTTGGATGGTTCCCACAGCAGCCATCCCTTGCTCTCAGCAGCCAGCCCCAAATGCACACACCAGATTGCACTCGCCCCCAACTTACTGCGGTAGGTCTTGGGAACGTGGGCGACTGCCATGCAACCGAACACCCTCAGCATGTCCACCGGCGGCTTCCTCCCAAGCCACCTCTCCAACGGCACCCACGAGTCATCCCCAACCTTGGTGAGCACCCTGTTCCTAGCGACAGTGGCGTGCCGGACAGCATGAGGCCACATAGAATTGCTCAGCCCAGATTCTATGAGCAGCGCCCTAGCTGTCTCCAGAATGGTCCGGTTTGCCCGTTCTGCTACACCATTGGACTGTGGGGTATAAGCCGTGGTCAGCTCTCTCTGGATGCCCTGCTTCTTGAGCCAGGCCGTCATTTCAGCTCCAAGGAACTCACCACCCCGGTCTGTCCTAATCCGCTTCACTACACACTCCGCCTGCTTCTCCACGAATGGCAGCCAATCGTCCCGTATCGTGGAGGCGGCGTGGTCCTTCTGCTTCAGCGGATACGCCCACATCAGCCTGCTCCAGTCATCCACAATTGTAAGAAAATACCGCTCCCCCTTGTGCCCTTGCACCGGCAGCGGCCCCACCAAGTCCATGTGGACCAGCTCCAAAGGCTTCTTGCTCCTGCCAGCCACACTATGGAAAGGGAAACGGGTGAACTTTGAAAGCAAACAGATTTCACAGTTGTCATCGGGTGGCTGTCCGTTCAGCTTCAGACCCTTAACGGCTCCATCCTTCTCCAGCTGCTTCAGCAAAGGCATTGCCACATGCCCTAAGCGCCGGTGTGCCGTTGCCCAATCTGTCTCCCCAGATCTGGCCGACACTTTCACACCAACCCCTCCAACGGCGTTGCACTTCCCCTGGGATGCAGACCCCTCTCCAGCCTGCCCCCCACCATGCCACGCCAGGGCCGGCAGCTGCCACATAGATCTGTACACGTCCTTGCTCTCGTGCAGATCCCAAAGCACCCGATTGCCCAGCTTCCCCTTATAAGTGCGTGCCCCATCCGTGTTGGTGTTCACCCCAGCCTTGCCAAGCTTACGGAGGGAGATAAGGTTGGCCTTCAGGTCGGGGACGAAGAGAACGTCGTGCAGCACCACCGGCTTGCCATCCGCTCCCTTAAACGCAGCTCGTCCCGCACCAGCCACCTTCAACATGTGTCCAGAGGCGGAGCACACTTCATTGATCGGTGCAGCTCGTACTTCGTCCAGCAGGTCCTTGCGCGGCGTCATCGTCCAAGCAGCGCCTGTGTCCAACACCCAATAGTCTAGGGGGTGCAGCTCTGCTCCAACTTTGGCAGAGGCGTCTCCTTGCTCCCCCTTGTCTCCCACATGGAAGAATTGGCCCGCGGTGCGCTCCTTCTTCTTCTCCGCACCGCCGTTGCCCTTCGGGTTGTTGTCGGACGAATCAGCGACCATGTTGGCGCCGTTTTTCTGGTTCCTCCGCGCGCCGCCATCCTGGTGACGATTCTGGGGGGTCCATCCATCGGGTTTCTTATAGCACAAAAACCAGGGGTGCCCTTCCTTCTCACAATACCAGCAACTCCCTTTCATTTTGCCACCAGCACCCGACTTGCCCCCACGTCCAGATTTCGCACCGCGACCCCAACCGGTACCTCCTTGTTGGTCGTTGGAGTCGTCGTCTTTCTTTGCACCGCGTCCAGCACCACCGAAGCCACGTCCTCTGCCACGTCGGCTCCCTTGCATCCCGTAGCCGCTGCTGCCGTCGTCTCCACCCCTCAGTTGGCGGCGACGGAAGTCCTCCTCCAGAATCTTCGTCCGCACCCACTCGAGCGTCCACAAGCTCTGGTTCTGCGGCAGGCTCAATCCGCTCGTAAATTGAAGCCACGATTCTGGCAGCAGCGAGAGCATCTTCAAGCACTTGGTCTGCTCCGGGTAGGTGATTCCCGCGGTCGCCAACTTCGCGTAGAGGTCGCGCATCTTGTCCAGGACTGGTTGCACCGGCTCTCCCTCGCTCAGGCGCAACGCGGACAGCTCCCTCTCCAGCATCAACGTTGCGACAACGGAGGTCGGGGCGTGCAGCTCCTTCAACACGGTCCACGCCTTCGGACCGCATTCAACCTCCGGCAGCAGGTGCATGACGTGGTGATGCTGGTTCAGCTCCAAACTCTGCGACATCAAATAGTAGCCAGCCGAGGAGCGCTCGTCCCAATCTTCCTGCAGCGTGGGGTCACTCGGTCTAGGCTCCTCCCCAATCATTAGTTTCAGCAAACCGATCTGACGGAAATATAATTGCATTTTCCAGGCCCAATCATCATAGCCCTCACCATTGAACTTCTCGACGGTGAAATTCTTCAGCACCTCCTTGACAAGCGAGCCCTGGTTTGTTCGCGCTCCCCTTGGCGCTGAAAGACCAGAATCTTGGCTGCCGCTACGATCTTGGGCTGAAGATTCACCAGCTCCCGCCGAGGTGTTGCCCGCCATAGCTACCTATAACGAGGATCACTATAACGCGGCTCTGATACCAGCTTGTTGGTGTAAGGGCCTAATAAACTCAAGCTATTAGGACTTAATCAAACTTAAAACCTCTCCTCGGGGTCACCTCCAAGGGTCCCTGGGTGCCTGGTACAAGACCAGCCCCTATCCTCGGGTCCGAGTTTGTAGAGAGAGGGATCAAGAAGGACTTAGTCAAAACAGCAAGAGTACCTTGAACGTCGCGCAGCGTGCCGTGCAGACCGTCGATCGGATTAAGCTGAGAATTCGCTATATCGAAGCTCGCTCCAAGAGCTTTAAAATGAGCCAAGTTGCCTCGCGAAAAGTTCTGCCATTACGAAGTTATGGCTCAGACGGTGTTTGCCTAGCATTAGAGTGCTAGCGTACTAGCGTTGACTCGGGTAGCATTCCGCCAACGAACCGCGTAGAAACGAAATTCCAGCGAGGAAGGAATTCACATGAATCAATTTTACTATATTCAGGTACAAACAGAGAAGGATTAAATAGTTCTAGCTAGCAAGGACCTTGGGAATCAACCTGGGAACAACCAGGGATGATCCCAAATAATTCCAAGCAACAGAACCAACCTGGCTGGACAAAATAGCAGGTGGTAGGTTGGTAAACAACCTCTGGTTCTGTTTTTCCAACCTGGGAAAACAACAACCAGGTTCAGGTTCTAAAAACAGAACCTGTTTTGTCTTTGCCCAACCAGCCAAATGCTGGTTCCGCTGGTTTCCCCTGGCCTTGTAGCATGCAGATACAGACAAACAACATCCAACCTTTACCTAAATTGTACCCCTATAGTGCCTTCCCTGCTACACTATAATTAACCAAACAAAACAGTACAATTTCGAGTTGGATAGAACTGAATCTGCGCAATCAATTCAACCGAACTGCAAAGCTTCCATCTTGGGTTCCTTTGCGAGCTCGTCCTTTCTGCTTGCACTGTTCATAGCGCGTACAATATTGTGCCGAAGCGCACATTGCGCGAGTACCTGCAAATGCATCAAGCGAAAAATGCGAAAGCAAACAAACACACGAACACACCATTCGACGTTCAAGGTACTCTTGCTGTTTTGACTAAGTCTCTCTTGATCCCTCTCTCTACAAACTCGGACCCGAGGATAGGGGCTGGTCTTGTACCAGGCACCTAGGGACCCTTGGAGGTGACCCCGAGGAGAGGTTTTAAGTTTGATTAAGTCCTAATAGCTTGAGTTTATTAGGCCCTTACACCAACATAGCCACCAACCTACTCTTGTAGATGGTGACCTGCCCCTTGTCGTCAGTCTTGATCCTTAGCACCCACTTGCATTGTACCGCTTTCTTTCCCTCGGGAAGCACCACTAGTTCCCAAGTCCCATTCTCTAGCAGGCTCTGGTATTCAGCATCCCTAGAAGCCAGCCACTTGTCCCTATCTGGTCCAGCTAATGCCTCCTCCATGCTAGCTGGTTCCTCTGGTGCAGGGGCAAGAAAATAGTACGCAGGCTCATCCTCCTCATCCGGGTCATAGCCATGCGGTAGAATCAGCAATGCCTCCTCGGTCCCTAGCTGCTGCTCTGCTGCATCAGCTCCTGCAGTCAGCTTCATCGTTGCCATGCGGGTACGTCCTGGCCTAGAGACGGGTGTCTCCCATCCCTTCATCACATCACCATTTGGCTTCCTCCTTGATGGTAGCTTAGGAACCTTTGTTTTCCCCTGCTGCTGCTCTCCTCCCTCGGATCCAGCAGCTCCACTAGTGCTACCACTAGTCTCCACATCACCTCCTCCACCAGCAGGTGCCTCCTGCACCTTCTCTCCATCACCACCCTCTGCAGCTGCCTCCTCTCCCTCCTCCCGCACACTAGGAGTCAGGTCCAGCTGCATGGTGATCTGCTCCATCTCCTGTGATATCTTGGCCTCTGGCTGTTGCTTCCAGCCCCCATACATCAGGCCCTCAACAAACTTCACATCCCTGCTGTCAAACAACACACCCTTGCGTGGTTCCCACAGCAACCATCCCTTGCTCTCGGCAGCCAGCCCCAAATGCACACACCAGATTGCACTCGCCCCCAACTTACTGCGGTAGGTCTTGGGGACGTGGGCGACTGCCATGCAGCCAAACACCCTCAGCATGTCCACCGGCGGCTTCCTCCCAAGCCACCTCTCCAACGGCACCCACGAATCATCCCCAACCTTAGTGAGCACCCTGTTCCTAGCGACGGTGGCGTGCCGGACAGCATGGGGCCACATCGAGTTGCCCAGCCCAGATTCTATGAGCAGCGCCCTAGCTGTCTCCAGAATTGTCCGGTTCGCCCGTTCTGCTACGCCGTTCGACTGTGGGGTGTAAGCCGTGGTCAGCTCCCTCTGGATGCCCTGCTTCTTGAGCCAAGCCGTCATCTCAGCTCCAAGGAACTCACCACCCCGGTCTGTCCTAATCCGCTTCACCACACACTCTGCTTGCTTCTCCACGAACGGCAGCCAATCGTCCCGAATCGTGGAGGCGGCGTGATCTTTCTGCTTCAGCGGATACGCCCACATTAGCCTGCTCCAGTCATCCACTATGGTTAGGAAATACCGCTCCCCCTTGTGCCCTTGCACCGGCAGCGGCCCCACCAAGTCCATGTGGACCAGCTCCAACGGCTTCTTGCTCCTGCCAGCCACACTATGGAAGGGGAAACGGGTGAACTTTGAAAGGAGGCAAATTTCACAGTTATCATCGGGTGGTTGTCCGTTCAGCTTCAAGCCCTTAACAGCTCCATCTTTCTCCAGCTGCTTCAGCAAAGGCATTGCCACATGCCCCAAACGTCGGTGTGCCGTTGCCCAATCCGTCTCCCCAGATCTGGCCGACACTTTCACACCAACCCCTCCAACGGCGTTGCACTCCCCCTGGGATGCAGACCCCTCTCCAGCCTGCCCCCCACTGCCAGCGCCGGCAGCTGCCACATAGATCTGTACACGTCCTTACTCTCGTGCAGATCCCAAAGCACCCGATTGCCCAGCTTCCCCTTATAAGTGTGAGCCCTATCCGTGTTGGTGTTCACCCCAGCCTTGCCAAGCTTACGGAGGGAGATAAGGTTGGCCTTCAGGTCGGGGACGAGGAGAACGTCGTGCAGCACCACCGGCTTGCCATCCGCTCCCTTAAACGCAGCTCGTCCCGCACCAGCCACCTTCAACATGTGTCCAGAGGCGGAGCACACCTCGTTGATCGGTGCAGCGCGTACGTCGTCCAGCAGGTCCTTGCGCGGCGTCATCGTCCAAGCAGCGCCTGTGTCCAACACCCAATAGTCCAGGGGGTGCAGCTCTGCTCCAACCTTAGCAGATGCGTCTCCTTGCTCCCCCTTGTCTCCCACATGGAAGAATTGGCCCGCGGTGCACTCCTTCTTCTTCTCCGCACCGCCGTTGCCCTTCGGGTTGTTGTCGCACGAATCAGCGACCATGTTGGCGCTGTTTTTCTGGTTCCTCCGCGCGCCGCCATCCTGGTGACGATTCTGGGGGGTCCATCCATCGGGTTTCTTATAGCACAAAAACCAGGGGTGCCCTTCCTTCTCACAATACCAGCAACTTCCTTTCATTTTGCCACCAGCACCCGACTTGCCCCCACGTCCAGATTTTGCACCGCGACCCCAACCGGTACCTCCCAGTTGGTCGTTCGAGTCATCGTCCTTCTTTGCACCGCGTCCAGCACCACCGAAGCCACGTCCTCTGCCACGTCGGCTCCCTTGCATCCCGTAGCCGCTGCTGCCGTCGTCTCCACCCCTCAGTTGGCGGCGACGGAAGTCTTCCTCCAGAATCTTCGTCCGCACCCACTCGAGCGTCCACAAGCTCTGGTTCTGCGGCAGGCTCAATCCGCTCGTGAATTGAAGCCACGATTCCGGCAGCAGCGAGAGCATCTTCAGGCACTTGGTCTGCTCCGGGTAGGTGATTCCCGCGATCGCCAGCTTCGCGTAGAGATCACGCATCTTGTCCAGGATGGGTTGCACCGGCTCTCCCTCGCTCAGGCGCAACGCGGACAGCTCCCTCTCCATCATGAGCGTAGCGGCGACGGAGGTCGGGGCGTGCAGCTCCTTCAACACGGTCCACGCCTTCGGACCGCACTCAACCTCCGGCAGCAGGTGCATGACGTGGTGACGCTGGTTCAGCTCCAAACTCTGCGACATCAAGTAGTAGCCAGCCGAGGCGCGCTCGTCCCAATCTTCCTGTAGGGCGGGGTCACTCGGTCTAGGCTCCTCCCCAATCATTAGTTTCAGCAAACTGATCTGACGGAAATAAAGTTGCATTTTCCAGGCCCAATCATCATAGCCCTCACCATTAAACTTCTCGACGGTGAAGTTTTTCAGCACCTCCTTGATCAGCGAGCCCTGGCTTGTTCGCGCTCCCCTTGGTGCCGAAACACCAGAATCTTGGCTGCCGCTACAATCTTGGGCTGAAGATTCACCAGCTACCGCCGAGGTGTTGCCCGCCATAGCTACCTATAACGAGGATCACTATAACGCGGCTCTGATACCAGCTTGTTGGTGTAAGGGCCTAATAAACTCAAACTATTAGGACTTAATCAAACTTAAAACCTCTCCTCGGGGTCACCTCCAAGGGTCCCTGGGTGCCTGGTACAAGACCAGCCCCTATCCTCGGGTCCGAGTTTGTAGAGAGAGGGATCAAGAGAGACTTAGTCAAAACAGCAAGAGTACCTTGAACGTCGATCAGCGTGCCGTGCAGACCGTCGATCGGATTTAGCTGAGAATTTGCTATATCGAAGCTCGCTCCAAGAGCTTTAAAATGAGCCAAGTTGCCTCGCGAAAAGTTCTGCCATTACGAAGTTATGGCTCGGACAGCGTTTGCCTAGCGTTAGAGTGCTAGCGTACTAGCGTTGACTCGGGTAGCATTCCGCCGTCGAACCGCGTAGACACGAAATTCCAGCAAGGAAGGAATCCACTTGAATCAATTGACTATATTGAGGTACAAACAGAGAAGGAATAAACAGTAATAGCTAGCAAGGACCTTGGGAATCAACCTGGGAACAACCAGGGATGATCCCAAATAATTCCAAGCAACAGAACCAACCTGGCTGGACAAAATAGCAGGTGGTAGGCTGGTAAACAACCTCTGGTTCTGTTTTTCCAACCTGGGAAAACAACAACCAGGTTCAGGTTCTAGAAACAGAAACTGCGGTTGACTCTGGTCCACTGCCGAACTCCAGGGCGGTGTCACGTGTGTTGGCGAGGTAGGCAAGGCAGCGGTCGACCTCGCGCCAGTGCTGGTCGCTCCTCACCGTGAGGCCGCTCCCCAGCTTGCTGCAGGCAAAGGCGATGTCCGGCCTCGTCGTCATCGCCGCGAACTGCAGCAAGCCGGCCTTCTGAGAGGTACTCCTCCTCCTGTCGCTCCTGCGCCTCCTCGTCGTCGAAGGTGAGCTCGGCGTAGGCGTCGTCGGAGACTGACGTCTTCGGAGTCCGTCCGCCTTGCTCCTCGTCGATGAAGCGCCTACGCAGTTTGTCGGCGTAGCCCTGCTGGTGCAGCCACAGCTTCCTCGCCGACCTGTCGCGCACGATCTCCAGCCTGAGGTACTTCTGCACCGGCGATATCTCCCACGTCTCGAAGGCGGCCTCCAGCAGCTCCTTCAGATCCTTCAGCATCTCGGTGCTGCTGCTAGCGGCAAGCAGGTCGTCGACGTATTCCAGCACCTAGCAGGTCACCTTATCGTCGCCGACCTTGAAGTAGAGGGCCTCGTCGACCTGGCTCTTCTTCTAGCCAGCGCCTATTAGCACGTCGTTGAGGGCCTTGTACCACAGCAGCGGCGATTGCTTCAGCCCGTAGAGGCTCTTCAGCAGCTTGCACACCCGGCCAGTCCCGTCGTTGAAGTAGTCCGGCTGCGACATGTACAACACCCGGTCGAGCTTGCTCTGCAGGAAGACGTTCTTCATGTCGAGCTGCATCAGGTTGAAGTCGAGGACGGCGACGATGCTGAAGAAGATCCTCAGCGTGACGTAGCTGCTCACCGGCGCGTACGTCTCGTCGTAGTCAGCGCCATACACCTGCGTGAAGCCCTTCACGACCAGCCTAGCCTTCTCGCGCTCGACGGTGTCGTCGATGTGGTACTTCGTCGTCAGCACCCACCGGTTCTGTTGGGTGCAAATTCGCATTGCACGACATCCTGCCGTCTGTTTGTACAAGTATGCGTGTGCGAATGCATTTGCGTGTGAATAGTGTGTTCGTGTGTTTGTTTGCTTTCGCAATTTTCGCTTGAAGCATTTGCAGGTACTCGCGCAATGTGCGCTTCGGCACAACATTGTACGCGCTATGAACAGTGCAAGCAGAAAGGACGAGCTCGCAAAGGAACCCAAGATGGAAGCTTTGCAGTTCGGTTGAATTGATTGCACAGATTCAGTTCTATCCAGCTCTAAATTGTAACTGAATTGTTTGGTTGACTATAGTGTAGCAGGGCAGGCACTATAGGGGTACAATTTAGGTGAAGGTTGGATGTTGTTTGTCTGTATCTGCATGCTACAAGGCCAGGGGAAACCAGCAGAACCAGCATTTGGCTGGTTGGGCAGAGTCAGAGTACGTGGCGGCCGTCAAAGCTGGCAAGGAGGAACGCCGTCTTCGCTTCCTCCTTGCAGAGATCCGGCAGCTGGACACCGGGACGCCGACTGTCCTCAGTGTGAACAACAAGTCGGCTATCACGGTTGCCAAGGACATAAGGTTGACAGGCAACCTCAAGCACATGGAGCGGCGACAGGCCTGGCTGCAGCACATGGTGAAGCGGGGGAAGTTTTCGCTGCAGTACATCCCAGCCACTGAGCAGCCGGCCGACTTCCTGACGAAGGCACTGCACTATCCGGCCATCAAACCGGTGCTCCGTTGCAGTCGGCCAATTGCGTCTAGCAGACGTGGGCAACGGCGACGACGACGTGGACCAGTAGGTGCCATGCCCTCTTGCATGGCTGGTGCGGTGGATGACGTGCTGTGTGTTGGGTGCACGTCGACGAGCTTTTCTCCGAGAAGTACTGCTGTGTGGGCTTGGGGCCCAAGCGTAAACGCGGCAGGAATGTGCCAACGAAAGTTGTGTGTTGGCCTCGTCCACGTTTGGGCGGAGCCGACTTCGTGGTCGGATGTAGGGGTGCAGTCGACCTGCAGCAGTGGGCGAGCTGGTCGACGAGGAAGTCGACCTGCAAAGAGCGTCGACTTGGTAACGCCAAATTGGGGCAGCCGACTTGGGTAACAGGACTGCTGGTCGACCTGGCGGTTGGTCGACCAGGCGTGACGTCGACGTCAACAGAGGGATTCAGGACGCCGAGCAGCTGGGCGTCGAGTAGCAGGGCGTCAACTTGGTGACGCCGACTTTGGGTAGCCGACTTCGGAATTCGGCTGACAGACGTGCTGGTCGACCTAGAGCTGGTCGACCAGGAGTGACGTCGACCTGGAGCTGGTAGACCAGGGGTAGTGGTCGACCAGGGGTAGTCGACTAGAGGTGGTCGTCGACCTGGGTGGTCGACGGGCATGCACAGGAGCAGCTGGTCGACGTGGTTGCCCGGTCGACCAGGTTACCTGGGTGACGAGGTTCTGCGAAGGCACGCGAAGGTCGCCCAGGCGATGTTGGCGGGGACAACCTCGGTAGTGGTATCCCGAGGTCGACGTGGCTGATCAGAAGCAGTCGTCAGCACGAAGTTGACGTGGTGTGTGCCAACTTCATTGTACCATTGTTGTGAACTTTTGCTAGTGAAATTCTTGCCAATTTTCCCTGTGAACCAGTAAGTAGTGCAAGCACGAGTAAATGACTAAAGGAACGAATGAACGCAGAGGTCACACGAGCCTCCGTGCCTAGCCCGTAGTCTAGCTCCCGTTGTAGTAGTTATCTCCGCAATCCACATGGATAAATTGCACACTTTCTCTTAGTACATTTATTATGGATAAGTGACGCTATTACACTTAGTACCATCGACATGGGAAAATTCAGTAGTTACTCTTAGTACCACTTGTATGGGTAGATTACATGTTTAGACTTAGCACAAACAATATGGATAAGTGACGCTCAATCACTTAGATCGATTTTGGAAAATTACGCACTTACTCTTAGCACCATCAATATGGGTAAGTAGCGTACTTACGCTTAGTACCATCTACATGGGTAACCAACGCGGTTAGCCATAGTAATATCCACATGGTTAGGACCTCTTAGTACCATGAATATGGTAAGTAACGCATTTACTCTTAGTACTATCGACATGGGTAAGTGACACATATACACATAGTACCATCCATATGGGTCAATTTCGCACTTACTGTTAGCACCATCAACACGGCTGAGTGATACATACATTTAGTACCATCCACATGGGTGAACTACGCACCAACTCTTAGCACCATCAATATGGGTAAGTTTCGCACTTACACCTAGTACCGTCCACATGGTACCTAATAATGCACTTACTCTTAGTACCATCCACATAGGTAAGTAACGCACTTACTATTAGCACCATCCATATAAGTAACTGACGAATCTATACCTAGTAAAATCTACATGGGTAAGTGAGACACTTACTCTTTACACAATCAATATAGGTAAGTGACACACATACACCTAGTACCATTGGCATGTGTGAAATTCCGCACATTCTCTTAGCACTATCCACATGGGAAAGTAACGCATTTACACATACTACGATCCACATGGGTAAATTACGAATTTGCTCTTAGCACCATCAATACGGCTTACTGACGCACTTACAATCAGTACCACCCACATGGGAAAATTACACACATACTCTTAGCACCATCAATATCGGTATGTAACGCACTTTCTCTTAGTGCCATGCACACGGGAAAGTAATGCACTTACTCTTAGCACCATCCACATGGGTAAGTACGCACTTACTATTAGTATTATCTATATGGGTATGTAAGGCAATTACTCTTAGAACCATCGACATGGGTAAGTAACGCACTTACACCTAATACCCTCAATATGGATAAATTACGTACTTACATTTAGCACCATCGGAATGGGCAAGTAACGCACTTTCTCTTAGAACCATCCATATGGGTAAATTTTGCACTTACCCTAGCACCAACAATATGGATAAGTAGCCCACTAACTCTTAGTACTGTCCTCTTGGGTAAGTAACGCAGTTTCTCTTAGTGCTATTCACATGGGTAAGAGTCGCACCTACACTTAGTACCATCGACATGGGTAGATTACACACTTACTCTTAGCACAATTAATATAGATAAATTACATTTAGTCCCATCGACATGGGTAAGAAACCCGTCTGGATGATACTAAGAGTACGTGCGTTACATATCCATGTGGGTGGTTCGATTGGTAAGTGTGTTATTTACCCATGTGGATGATACTGGGAGAAAGTCCGCTACTTGCCCTTATGGATGGTACTAAGAGTAAGTGAGTTACTTACCCATGTGCAAGGTTCTAAGAGTAAGTGCGTTACTTACCCATGTAGATGGTACTAAGAGTAAGTGTGTTACTTACCCATGTGGATGGCACTAAGTGTAAGTGCACTACTTAGCCATGTGGATGGTAGAAAGAGTAAGTGTGTTACTTACCCATGTGGATGGTACTAAGAGTAAGTACGTTACTTACCCATGTGGATGGTATTAACCGTAACTGCGTTACTTACCCATGTGGATGGTACTAATAGTAAGTGCGTTACATATCCAAGTGGATGGTACTAAGAGTAGCTGCGTTACTTACCCATGTAGGTGGTATTAAGATAACGTGCGTCACTTTTCTATCTCGATAGAACTAAGCGTAAGTGCGTTTCTTACCCATGTGGATGGTACTAAAAGTAAGTGGTTACTTACCCATGTTGATAGTTCTAAGAGTAAGTGTGTTATCTACCCATGTGGATAGTACTAATAGTATGTCCGTCACTTACCCATGTGGATGGTACTAATAGTTTGTGCGTTACTTACCCATGTGGATGGTACAGAGTTAGTGCGTTACAACCCACGTGGATGGTTCTAAGAATTACTGCGTCACTTACCCATGTGGATACCCATGTGGATGGTACTAACGTTAAGTCCGTTCCTTACCCATATGGATGGTACTAAGAATAAGTGCGTTACTTACCCATGTGGATGGTTCTAAGAGTAAGTGCGTTACTTACCCATGTGGATGGTACTAAGAGTAAGTGCGTTACTTATTCATGTGGATGGTACTAAGAGAAGGTCCGATACTTACCAATGTCGATGGTACTATGAGTATATGCATTTGTTACCCATGTGGATGCGTCACTTACCCATGTGGATGGTACTAAGAGAAACTCTGCTACTTACCCAAGTGGATGGTATTAAAAGTAAGCGTTACTTTCCCGTCTGGATGGTACTAAGAGTAAGTCCGTTACTTACCCATGCAGATGGTAATAAGAGTTTGTGCGTTACTTACCCATGTGGATGGTACTAAGAGTAAGTACGTTACTTACCCATGTGGATGGTACTAAGAGAAAGTCCGCTACTTACCCAAATGGATGGTAATAAGAGTAAGTGCGTAACTTGCCCATCTGGATGGTACAAATAGTAAGTGCATTACTTACCTATGTAAATGGTACTAACAGAAAGTCAACTACTTACCCAAGTGGATGGTACTAAGAGTAAGCGGTACTTTCCCGTCTGGATGGTATTAAGAGTACGTGCGTTACATATCCATGTGGATGGTTCTAAGAGTAAGTGCGATACTTCTCCTTGTGGATGGCACTTAGAGAAACTCCGTTACATACCCAAGTGGATGGTACTAAGTGAAGCTCTGCTTCCTTACCCAAGTGGATGATATGTAGAGTAAGCGTTACTTACCCGTCTGGATGGTACTAACAGTAAGTGGGTTACTTACTCATGTCGTTGGTTCTAAGTGCAAGTGCGTTACTTACCCATGTGGATCGTTCTTAGAGTAAGTGCGTTACTTACCCATATGGACAGAATTATGAATAAGTGCGTTAATTACCCATGTCGATGGAACTAAGAGTAAGTGCATTAATCACCCATGTGGGTGGTACTAAGAGTAGGTGCGTTACATACCCATGTGGATGGTACTAAGAGAAAGTCCGCTACTTACCAAATGGATGGTAGTATGAGTATTTTCGTTACTTACCCATGTGGATACTAATAAGAGTAAGTGCATCACTTATCCGTGTGGATGGTACTAGCAGTAAGTGAGTTACTTACCCATGTGGATAACTAAGAGAAACTCTGCTACTTACCCAAGTAGATGGTATTAAGAGTAAGTGCGTTACTTACCCATGTTGATGGTTCTAAGAGTAAGTTCGTTACTTACTCGTGAGGATGGTACTAACATTAAGTGCGTTCTTTACGTACGTGAAAGATATTAACACTAAGTACTTTACTTGCCCATCTGGGTGGTACCTAGAGTAAGTGCGATACGTACCCATGTGGATGGTACTAAGAGAAAGTTCGGTAGTTACCCATGTGGATGGTACTAAGAGTAAGTGCGGTACTTACCTATATGGAAGTGATGAACTAAGAGTAAGTGCGTTATTTACCCATGTGGATGGTACTAAGAGTAAGTGCGTTACTTACGTATGTGGATGGTTCTAAAAGAAAGTGGGTTACTTACACATGTATTATAAGAGTAGGTGCGTTATTCACCTATGTGGACAGTAATAAGTGTAAGTACGTTGCTTACCTATGTGGATGGAACTAAGAATAAGTGCACTACTTACCAATGTGGGTGGTACTAAGAGTAAGTGCGTTACCTACCCATATGGATGGTTCTAAGAGAATGTTTGCTACTTACCCATCTGGATGGATCTAATATTAAGTGCGTTACTTACCCATGTGGATGGTACCAAGAGAAAATCCGGTACTTACCCAAGTGGACGGTACCGAGAGCAAGTGTGTTACTCCATGTGGACGACTCAAAGAGCAGTGAGTCATTTACCCATGTGGATGGTACTAAGAGTAAGTGCATTACTTACCCATGTGGATGGTACTAACAGTAAGTGCGTTAATTACCTATGTGGATGGTACAGAGAATGTACGTTACTTACCCAACTCGTTGGTTCTAAGAGTAAATGCGTCACTTATGCATGCGGATGGTACTAACAGTAAATGAGTTACTTACCCAGGTGGATGGTACTAAGATTAACTGCGTTACTTACCTATGTGGATGTCAACGGGAGTTGTGTGTTGGCCCCGTCCTTGCTTGGGCAGAGCCGACTTTATGGTTGGGTGTAGGGGTGCAGCCGACCTGCAGCAGTGGGCGAGCTGGTCGACGAGGTTGGTCGAGCTGCTCGGGAGCCACTGCAAAGGCGACCTCCCCTGGGCGGTTGTCGAGGCTGGCATCTGCTTCGTGTGGGCGACGGAGCACCCTCCTTCTCAACCTGCATCTCCTCGACCGGTGAACACCGAGGGCGGCGTCGACGTGGGCGTCAACGCCGGTGGTGACAAAGTCGGCCAAGAAGGCACGTCGTCGAGGCGGCGTGGTGTGATTCACACCGATGAAGTCGTCGGCGTTCAGGCGTGAAAGATGCAGTCGTCGGTGGCTGTAGGCTCCTCTCATGGTGGCGTCGGAGGTCGACGAAGTGGATCTTTGCCGATGTCGGCGACCCAGGTGACAGCAGGCGGGATTGCACCGAGCTACGGCTACTTCAAGTTTACGCCGGATAGGATCTTGTCGGTCGACCCGACATTCTCACCTGGAAGGAAGCCATCGAGCTTAGTTGGAGATGGCCGGGCTGATCAACTTTGCTCGCGGTACCGTGGCGACGCCGGACGACCCCGACTTGCGTGCGGAGTTTCGCACTCTACAGCTGCTGACCTTCACGATCATATCACTGTGCTGCTCGCCGGGCGTGCAAATCGCCCTGAAGTCGTGCAGGGAGCACCTCGACGCCGGCCACCGGGCGTGGCACTTCATCGAGTCGACCTACCAAGTCACCGACGACTTGTTCATCGCCCAGCTTGAAGGGCAGCTGACGCACCTGCGTATGGGCGACCAGGAGACGGCGACGGACTACTGCAACCGAGCTCGGCGAATTCTCGCCACCATCAGGATGGCCGGCGCGGAGTACTCGACGGCGTCGTTCGTCATCCACGTCATGCAGGGATTCCCGACAGCTACAACCTGCAGATGCGGTTGTCGATGGCGCCGAGCATGCGGGCAAAACTCAACGGAGACATATTGACCTCGTACATCCTGCAGGACGAGGCAATGCAGGAGGCCGAGCGGTCCCAGGAGCACCTGGCCCGACGAAGCACGGTGGTCGACCGGGGAAGCGTGAACAGTCTGGCGGCGATGGTAGCAGCGGGTCGAATCCGGCTAAGGAAGTCGACAAGAAGAAGTCGACCAAGGACAGCGGTCGAGGAGGAGGAAGTCGACGTCGGGAGTGCTGGCTGTGCGGCGACCCCGACCACCTCTCCTTCGAGTGCCCCGACCGCAGTGACTCCGACGATGACGATGCCAAGGGAGGCCGCTGGAGGTCTGGCAGTCGTCGTTCTCGTCGAGGAGGAAACAAGTTGCGCAAGGAGAAGCAGTCGACCACGTCGACCTCGGCGAAGGATGCCGACTCCTCTGCTGGCGGCAAGGGGCGGGACAACAAGTCGGTGTCACCGGGAATAAGCCCGACTTATCGCTAGCACGCGTGTGGGGCTGCATGGCGCAGTTCCTGGTCCCCGAGCAGCAGCGTGGTGGGAAGCTGAAGCCGAAGGCCCGATGGGGCCTTCATCTCGGCGTGTCGGAGGAGAGCAAAGGCTGGGAGCTCCTCGACATCGCCGACAACCAGGTGGTCACCACGTCGGACGTGGTGTTCTACGAGGACATGTCGCTGGAGGTGTGGCAGTCGGCGCACGGGCCGGTGTCAGGACGGACGCCGACCACCCCGCCCACCGACACCTTGACGGCGACGCTGCCTTTGCTCGCCGAGGTCGGTGAGCTTGCTGCTGCAGACGACGAGGTTGTCCTTCCTCCTTCCCCTGCCCCTCCCATCGTGGCCGACCTACGCGGGCTGACTCTGGTGTCGGCCTTTGGCGATGAGGGGAGAAGTGGGGCGTCGCCTTTGGCGCCGGCCAAAATTATCGCCGGTGGCCGACGTGACGTCCAGCAAGTCGGCCTGGAAATGCAGTCGACAGCGGGGCAGTCAGGACGCAGCAGGCTGAGCAGGTGCAGCCGACAGGGGAGCAGGCAGCAGCGCGGCCGACCCAGGAGCAGTCGGCGACCTGGCAGTCGGCAGGGGAGCTGACCGCAGGGGAAAAATCAGCCGAGACGCCGACCGAGGTGCAGCATGACGACGAGGATGGTGGAGCCAGTGAATATGAAAGGGATCAGTCGGCCGACGAGGAGTACACTGACCGTGACGCGGCGGAGGTTCTGCCTGATCCCCGGAAGTCAGGTCGACTTCGGAGGCCTCCCGACTTCTTCGTCCCTGCTGCCTCCACCATGGCGTATAACATGGTCGACGAGGACGACGACCTGCTGTACGACGACGCCGACGAGGACCAAGAACTGCCGGAGCTCGACCCCGACATGCACGCCGACCCCGAGCACCGTTGGGATATCTCGACGATGACGGTGAAGGAGGCGTTGGCGAGCTGGAAGGGCGAGGCGGTGAAGGCCGCCATGGAGGAAGAGATCCGCAGCCTCATCAGCATGGGAACCTGGGAGCTGGTCGAGCTCCCGTTCGGGGTAAACATCATGCTGAATCGGTGGATGCTGACGACAAAGTACCGCATCGACTACACCGTCGAGCGCGAGAAGGTGAGGCTGGTCCGTAACGGCTTCACGCAGGTGTACGGCGCCGACTACGACGAGACGTACGCGCCGGTGAGCAGCTACGTCACGCTGCGGATTTTCCTCAGCATCGTCGTCGTCCTCGACCTCAACCTGATGCAGCTCGACATGAAGAACGCCTTCCTGCGGATCAAGCCCGACCAGGTGCTGTACATGTACCAGCCGGACTACTTCAACGACGGGACTAGCCGGGTGTGCAAGCTTCTGAAGGGTAAGTGCGTCACTTACCCACATTGATAGTTCTAACAGTAAGTGCGTTACTTACCTTTGTGGATGGTACTAAGACAAAGTGTATTACTAACCCAATTGGACGAAGTAACTGTAAGTGCGTAACTTAACCATGTGGATGGTTCTAATAGTAAGTGCGTCACCTACCCATGTGGATGGTACTAACAGTAAGTGCGTTACTTACCCATGTAGATGGTACAAAGAGTAGCTGCGTTACTTACCGATGTGGATGGTTCTAAGAGTATAAGTGCGTCATTTCCCCATGTAAATTGTACTAACAAGAAGTGCGTTACTTACCCATGTGGATGGTGATTAGAGAAAGTGTGTCACTTACTTAGCCATATGAATGGTACTAAGAGTAAGTGCGTTACTTACCCAAGTGCGTGATACTAAGAGTAAGTCCGTCAGTTACATATGTGCAAAATATTAACAGTAAGTGCGTTACTTACCCATGTGGATGGTTCTAAGAGTAAGTGCGTTACTTACCCATGTAGATGGTACTAAGAATAAGTGCGTTACTTACCCATGTGGAGTGCGTTACTTAACCATGTGGATGGTACTAAGAGTAAGTGCGTTACTTACCCATGTGGATAGTAATAAGAGTAATTGCGTCACTTACCCATCTACATGGAACTACGAGTAGCTGCGTTACTTACCCATGTGGATAATAATAAGAGTAAATGCATCACTTACTTATCTCGATGGAACATAGAGTAAATGTGTTACTTACTCATGTGTTTGTACTAAAGAGTAAGTGAATTACATGCCCATGTGTATGTACGTTACTTACCCATGTCGATGGTACTAACAGTAAGTGCGCTACATACCCATGTGGAAGGTAGTAGGAATATGAGCGTTACTTACCCATGTGGATGGTTCAATGAGTATGTGCGTTACTTACCGAAGTTGATGGTTCTAAAAGTAAGTGCGTTATTTACCCATATGGATGGTACTAAGAGTAAGTGCATTACTTACCTATGTGGATGATAACAAGAGTAAGTGTGTTACTTACCCATATGGATGGTACTAACAGTTAGTGCGTGGCCTACCCGTGTGGATGGTACTAAGAAAAAGTGTGTTACTTACCCACGTGGATCGTTCTAAGAATAAGTGCCTTACTCACCAATGTGGATGGTACTAAGAGTAGCTGTGTTACTTACCCTTGTGGATGGTAATAAGAGTAAATGCGCCACTTACCCACGTAGATGGAACTAAGTGTATGTGCATTACTTACCCATATGGATGGTACTAAGAGTAAATGCGTTACTTACCCATATGGATGGTACTAAGAATAAGTACGTTACTAAGCCGTATGGATGGTACTAAAAGTAACTGCGTAACTTACCCATGTGGATGGTTCTAAGAGTAAGTGCGTTACTTACCCAAGTGGATGGTACTAAATGTGTTACATAGCTGTCTCGATTGTACAAAGAGGAAGAGCGTTACATACCCATGTGGATGGTTCTAACAGTAGCTGCATTACTTACCCATGTGGATGTAACTAAGAGTAAGTGCGTTACCTGCCCATGTCGATAATTCTAAGAGTAAGTGCGTCACTTACCTATCTACATGGTACTAACAGTAAGTGCGTCACTTACCCACGCGGATTATACTAAGACAAAGTGTGTTACTTACCAAAATTGATAGTACTGACAGGTAGTACGTGACTTACCCATGTAGATGGTACTAACAGAAAGTGCGTTACATACCGATGTGGATGGTTTTAAAAGTATAAGTGCGTCACTTCCCGATGTGGATGGTACTAACAATAAGTGCGTAATTTACCCATGTGGATGGTACTAAGAGTAAGTGCGTTATTTACATAATTAGAGTGGATGGAACTAAGAGTAAGTGCGCTACTTACCCATATGCATGGTAATAAGAGTAAGTGCGTTACTTAACCATGTGGATGGTACTAAGAGTAAGTGCGTTACTTACCTATGTGTATGGTACTAACAGTAAGTGCGTGACCTACTCATATGGATGATACCAAGAGAAAGGGCGTTTTTCACCCAGATGGATAGTACTAAGAGTAATTGAGAGACTTCCCTATGTGGAAGGTATTGACAGTAAGTGCGTTACATACTCATGTGGCTCTTACTAAGACTATGTGCATTTCTTACCCATTTGGATGGTAATTAGAGTAAATGTGTCACTTACCGATGTGGATGGAACTAAGAGTAAGTGCGCTTCTTACCTATATGGATGGTACTAGAGTAAGTGCGCTTTTTATCCATGTAGATGGTACTAACAGTTTGTGCGTTACATACCCATGTGGAAGGTACTAAGTGTAGTCTGCCACTCACCCATGTGGATGGTACTAATAGTAATTGCGCTTCTTTCCCATATGGTTGGTACTAAGTGTTGGGTGCAAATGCACATTGCACGACATCCTGCCGTCTGTTTGTACGAGTATGCGTGTGCGAATGCATTTGCGTGTGAATGGTGTGTTCGTGTGTTTGTTTGCTTTCGCAATTTTCGCTTGATGCATTTGCAGGTACTCGCGCAATGTGCGCTTCGGCACAACATTGTACGCGCTATGAACAGTGCAAGCAGAAAGGACGAGCTCGCAAAGGAACCCAAGATGGAAGCTTTGCAGTTCGGTTGAGTTGATTGTGCAGATTCAGTTCTATCCAACTCGAAATTGTACTGTTTTGTTTGGTTAACTATAGTGTAGCAGGGAAGGCACTATAGGGGTACAATTTAGGTGAAGGTTGGATGTTGTTTGTCTGTATCTGCATGCTACAAGGCCAGGGGAAACCAACGGAACCAGCATTTGGCTGGTTGGGAAAAGACAAAACAGGTTCTGTTTTTAGAACCTGAACCTGGTTGTTGTTTTCCCAGGTTGGAAAAACAGAACCAGAGGTTGTTTACCAACCTACCACCTGCTATTTTGTCCAGCCAGGTTGGTTCTGTTGCTTGGAATTATTTGGGATCATCCCTGGTTGTTCCTAGGTTGATTCCCAAGGTCCTTGCTAGCTAGAAGTATTTAATCCTTCTCTGTTTGTACCTGAATATAGTCAAATTGATTCAAGCGAATTCCTTCCTCGCTGGAATTTCGTTTCTGCGCTATTCGACGGCGGAATGCTACCCGAGTCAACGCTAGTATGCTAGCACTCCAACGCTAGGCAAACGCTGTCCGAGCCAGAACTTAGTAATGGCAGAACTTTTTGCGAGGCAACTTGGCTCATTTTAAAGCTCTTGGAGCGAGCTTCGATATAGCGAATTCTCAGCTTAATCCGACCGACGGTCTGCACGGCACGCTGCGCGACGTTCAAGGTACTCTTGCTGTTTTGACTAAGTCCTTCTTGATCCCTCTCTCTACAAACTCGGACCCGAGGATAGGGGCTGGTCTTGTACCAGGCACCCAGGGACCCTTGGAGGTGACCCCGAGGAGAGGTTTTAAGTTTGATTAAGTCCTAATAGCTTGAGTTTATTAGGCCCTTACACCAACAAGCTGGTATCAGAGCCGCGTTATAGTGATCCTCGTTATAGGTAGCTATGGCGGGCAACACCTCGGCGGGAGCTGGTGAATCTTCAGCCCAAGATCGTAGCGGCAGCCAAGATTCTGGTCTTTCAGCGCCAAGGGGAGCGCGAACAAACCAGGGCTCGCTTGTCAAGGAGGTGCTGAAGAATTTCACCGTCGAGAAGTTCAATGGTGAGGGCTATGATGATTGGGCCTGGAAAATGCAATTATATTTCCGTCAGATCGGTTTGCTGAAACTAATGATTGGGGAGGAGCCTAGACCGAGTGACCCCACGCTGCAGGAAGATTGGGACGAGCGCTCCTCGGCTGGCTACTATTTGATGTCGCAGAGTTTGGAGCTGAACCAGCGTCACCACGTCATGCACCTGCTGCCGGAGGTTGAATGCGGTCCGAAGGCATGGACCGTGTTGAAGGAGCTGCACGCCCCGACCTCCGTTGTCGCAACGTTGATGCTGGAGAGGGAGCTGTCCGTGTTGCGCCTGAGCGAGGGAGAGCCGGTGCAACCAGTCCTGGACAAGATGCGCGACCTCTACGCGAAGTTGGCGACCGCGGGAATCACCTACCCGGAGCAGACCAAGTGCTTGAAGATGCTCTCGCTGCTACCAGAATCGTGGCTTCAATTTACGAGCGGATTGAGCCTGCCGCAGAACCAGAGCTTGTGGACGCTCGAGTGGGTGCGGACGAAGATTCTGGAGGAGGACTTCCGTCGCCGCCAACTGAGGGGTGGAGACGACGGCAGCAGCGGCTACGGGATGCAAGGGAGCCGACGTGGCAGAGGACGTGGCTTCGGTGGTGCTGGACACGGTGCAAAGAAAGACGACGACTCCAACGACCAACAAGGAGGTACCGGTTGGGGTCGCGGTGCGAAATCTGGACGTGGGGGCAAGTCGGGTGCTGGTGGCAAAATGAAAGGGAGTTGCTGGTATTGTGAGAAGGAAGGGCACCCCTGGTTTTTGTGCTATAAGAAACCCGATGGATGGACCCCCCAGAATCGTCACCAGGATGGCGGCGCGCGGAGGAACCAGAAAAACGGCGCCAACATGGTCGCTGATTCGTCCGACAACAACCCGAAGGGCAACGGCGGTGCGGAGAAGAAGAAGGAGCGCACCGCGGGCCAATTCTTCCATGTGGGAGACAAGGGGGAGCAAGGAGACGCCTCTGCCAAAGTTGGAGCAGAGCTGCACCCCCTAGACTATTGGGTGTTGGACACAGGCGCTGCTTGGACGATGACGCCGCGCAAGGACCTGCTGGACGAAGTAAAAGCTGCACCGATCAATGAAGTGTGCTCCGCCTCTGGACACATGTTGAAGGTGGCTGGTGCGGGACGAGCTGCGTTTAAGGGAGCGGATGGCAAGCCGGTGGTGCTGCACGACGTTCTCTTCGTCCCCGACCTGAAGGCCAACCTTATCTCCCTCCGTAAGCTTGGCAAGGCTGGGGTGAACACCAACACGGATAGGGCACGCACTTATAAGGGGAAGCTGGGCAATCGGGTGCTTTGGGATCTGCACGAGAACAAGGACGTGTACAGATCTATGTGGCAGCTGCCGGCCCTGGCGTGGCATGGTGGGGGGCAGGCTGGAGAAGGGTCTGCATCCCAGGGGGAGTGCAATGCCGTTGGAGGGGTTGGTGTGAAAGTGTCGGCCAGATCTGGGGAGACAGATTGGGCAACGGCACACCGGCGCTTAGGGCATGTGGCAATGCCTTTGCTGAAGCAGCTGGAGAAGGATGGAGCCGTTAAGGGTCTGAAGCTGAACGGACAGCCACCCGATGACAACTGTGAAATCTGTTTGCTTTCAAAGTTCACCCGTTTCCCTTTCCATAGTGTGGCTGGCAGGAGCAAGAAGCCTTTGGAGCTGGTCCACATGGACTTGGTGGGGCCGCTGCCGGTGCAAGGGCACAAGGGGGAGCGGTATTTTCTTACAATTGTGGATGACTGGAGCAGGCTGATGTGGGCGTATCCGCTGAAGCAGAAGGACCACGCCGCCTCCACGATACGGGACGATTGGCTGCCATTCGTGGAGAAGCAGGCGGAGTGTGTAGTGAAGCGGATTAGGACAGACCGGGGTGGTGAGTTCCTTGGAGCTGAAATGACGGCTTGGCTCAAGAAGCAGGGCATCCAGAGAGAGCTGACCACGGCTTATACCCCACAGTCCAATGGTGTAGCAGAACGGGCAAACCGGACCATTCTGGAGACAGCTAGGGCGCTGCTCATAGAATCTGGGCTGAGCAATTCTATGTGGCCTCATGCTGTCCGGCACGCCACTGTCGCTAGGAACAGGGTGCTCACCAAGGTTGGGGATGACTCGTGGGTGCCGTTGGAGAGGTGGCTTGGGAGGAAGCCGCCGGTGGACATGCTGAGGGTGTTCGGTTGCATGGCAGTCGCCCACGTCCCCAAGACCTACCGCAGTAAGTTGGGGGCGAGTGCAATCTGGTGTGTGCATTTGGGGCTGGCTGCTGAGAGCAAGGGATGGCTGCTGTGGGAACCATCCAAGGGTGTGTTGTTTGACAGCAGGGATGTGAAATTCATTGAGGGCATGATGTATGGGAGCTGGGAGAAACAGCCGGAGGCAAGGGTGTCCCAGCAGATGGAGCAGATCACCATGCAGCTGGACCTGACTCCTAGTGTGTGGGAGGAGGGAGAGGAGGCAGCTGCTGGAAATGGTGATGGAGAGAAGATACAGGAGGCATCTGCTGGTGGAGAAAATGGTGTGGAAACTGGCGGCAGCACTAGTGGAGCTGCTGGACCCGAGGGAGGAGAGAAGCAGCAGGGAAAAACTAAGAAGCCGAAGGGTGTCGTTATGAAGGGATGGGAGACACCCGTCTCCAGGCCAGGACGTACCCGTATGGCTACTAAGAAGCTGACTGCAGGAACTGATGCAGCAGAGCAGCAGCTAGGGACCGAAGAGGCATTGCTGATTCTACCTCATGGCTATGACCCGGATGAGGAGGATGAGCCTGCGTACTGTTTTCTTGCCCCTGCACCAGAGGAACCAGCTAGCATGGAGGAGGCATTAGCTGGACCAGATAGGGACAAGTGGCTGGCTTCTAGGGATGCTGAGTACCAGAGTCTGCTGGAGAATAGGACATGGGATCTGGTGGTGCTGCCTGATGGGAAGAAAGCGATACAATGCAAGTGGGTGCTGAGGATCAAGACCGATGACAAGGGGCAGGTCACCATCTACAAGAGTAGGCTGGTGGCGAAGGGGTTTATGCAGAAGGAGAAGCAGGACTTCAACGAGATCTTTGCTTCCACTGCCAAACCCCCTACCCTCCGTGTCTTGTTGGCAGATGCAGCTGTTAGTGGGAAATTCATCATTCAGATGGATATTTCAACGGCATTCCTGAATGGGATTTTAGAGGAGGATGTGTACATGACGCAGCCGCCTGGGTATGAGGATGGTACGGGCAGGGTGTGCAAGCTCAACAAGTCCATCTACGGCTTGAAGCAGGCGCCACGCTGCTGGTACCAGAAGTTGGCAGCTGTTTTAGAGGAGATGGGATTCAGGACCAGCAGCTGTGATGAGAGCCTCTTTCTCAAGGGCGAGGGGGAGAAGCTGGTGCTGTTTCTGGTCTATGTGGACGACATTCTTCTCTTCAGCAGCAGCATGAAGGAGATCCAGAAAGTGCAGCAGCAACTGATGGAAAACTTCAAGTGCAAGAACCTTGGGGAGGTAAAGTACTACCTCGGGATGCACGTGGAGAGGGATCCAGATCACAGGTGGTTGAAGCTGCACCAGGAGAAGTTCATCAAGGAGCTGGGGGAGAAGTATGGGATTGAGAATGAGCGCAAGGTTGCAACTCCCCTGCCAGCAGAATTCAAGCTTGTGAAGGCTGCAGAGGATGAAGGGGTTGAAGCTGAAGAGCAGCAGCAATTTCAGTCCTTGGTGGGCAGCCTCTTGTACGCAGCAGTTCACACGAGGCCCGACATCTCTTTCTCGGTTGGGCAGCTGGCTAGGGTGGTACAGAATCCATCAGAGGAGCAGGTGGATGCAGCTGAGCGTGTGGTGAAGTACCTGAACTCTCACCCAAGCATTGGAGTTCAATACTCCGCATCTGCACAGGTGAAGCAGAAAGGGGTGGAGGTGCTGAAAGAGAAGGGGGAGAGGCTTGGAGAAGGCAAGCTATTTCTCACTTGCTTTACCGATGCTACGTGGGCTTCTGAGAAGGAGGATTCCTCATCTGTGGGAGGATACATCTGCGTAGTTGGGGGAGGACCTGTTAGTTGGAGGTCCAAGAAGCAGACGGAGACGGCACTCTCTTCCGTAGAATCAGAGTACATGGCGATGTTCCATGGGGTGAAGGAGGTGATTTGGCTGAGGAGGCTGTTAGAGGAGATTGGCCAGGAGCAGAAAGTTGCTACGCCGCTGTTTTGTGATAGCAAGGGGGCTCTTGGGATGGCCAGGAACGCTGTGCTTCATGGCCTGAACAAGCACATGCGTATCAAGTGGCACTGGCTGCGTAAGGAGGTGAAGAGGGGGACGGTGCATCCGATCTACATCAAGACTCACCAGCAGCCAGCAGACTTTCTCACCAAGAGGCTTGCGGATGAGCCTCATTGGCGTTGTGTGCGCATGAGTGGAATGAGCATGAACTAGCATGGAATGACGGGGATGCAGCCGGCAGGCTGAGGGGGAGTGTGTTGGGTGCAAATGCACATTGCACGACATCCTGCCGTCTGTTTGTACGAGTATGCGTGTGCGAATGCATTTGCGTGTGAATGGTGTGTTCGTGTGTTTGTTTGCTTTCGCAATTTTCGCTTGATGCATTTGCAGGTACTCGCGCAATGTGCGCTTCGGCACAACATTGTACGCGCTATGAACAGTGCAAGCAGAAAGGACGAGCTCGCAAAGGAACCCAAGATGGAAGCTTTGCAGTTCGGTTGAGTTGATTGCGCAGATTCAGTTCTATCCAACTCGAAATTGTACTGTTTTGTTTGGTTAACTATAGTGTAGCAGGGAAGGCACTATAGGGGTACAATTTAGGTGAAGGTTGGATGTTGTTTGTCTGTATCTGCATGCTACAAGGCCAGGGGAAACCAACGGAACCAGCATTTGGCTGGTTGGGAAAAGACAAAACAGGTTCTGTTTTTAGAACCTGAACCTGGTTGTTGTTTTCCCAGGTTGGAAAAACAGAACCAGAGGTTGTTTACCAACCTACCACCTGCTATTTTGTCCAGCCAGGTTGGTTCTGTTGCTTGGAATTATTTGGGATCATCCCTGGTTGTTCCCAGGTTGATTCCCAAGGTCCTTGCTAGCTAGAAGTATTTAATCCTTCTCTGTTTGTACCTGAATATAGTCAAATTGATTCAAGCGAATTCCTTCCTCGCTGGAATTTCGTTTCTGCGCTATTCGACGGCGGAATGCTACCCGAGTCAACGCTAGTATGCTAGCACTCCAACGCTAGGCAAACGCTGTCCGAGCCAGAACTTAGTAATGGCAGAACTTTTCGCGAGGCAACTTGGCTCATTTTAAAGCTCTTGGAGCGAGCTTCGATATAGCGAATTCTCAGCTTAATCCGACCGACGGTCTGCACGGCACGTTGCGCGACGTTCAAGGTACTCTTGCTGTTTTGACTAAGTCCTTCTTGATCCCTCTCTCTACAAACTCGGACCCGAGGATAGGGGCTGGTCTTGTACCAGGCACCCAGGGACCCTTGGAGGTGACCCCGAGGAGAGGTTTTAAGTTTGATTAAGTCCTAATAGCTTGAGTTTATTAGGCCCTTACACCAACACTAAGAGAAAGTGCGCTACTTATCCATGTGTCTGGTACTAACAGTAAGTGCGTTACTTACCCATGTGGATGGTACTAACAGTAAGTGCGTTACTTATCCATGTGGATGGTACTAAGAGTAGGTGCGTTACTTACCGATGTGGATGGTTTTAAGAGTATGTGCGTCACTTCCCGATGTGGATGGTACTAAAAATAAGTGCGTAATTTATCCATGTGGATGGTACTAAGAGTAAGTGCGTTATTTACCCATGTAGATGATAATTAAAGTGACTGTGTCACTTACCCATGTGGATGGAAATAAGAGTAAGTGCGTTACTTACCCATATAGATGGTACTAGGAGTAAATGCGTTACTCTACCATGTGGATGGTACTAAGAGTAAGTGCGTTACTTACCCATGTGGATGGTACTAACAGTAAGTGCGTTACCTATTCATATGGATGATACCAAGAAAAACTCCGTTACTCACCCAGTTGGATAGTACTATGAGTAAATGAGTGACTTCCCTATGTGGAATGATCTTACTAAGAGTAAGTGCGTTTCTTACCCATGTGGATGGTAATTAGAGTAAGGGTGTCACTTACCCATGTGGATGGAACTAAAAGTAAGTGGCGCTTCTTACCTATATGGATGGTACTAGAGTAAGTGAGTTTTTTTATTTACCCATGTGGATGGTACTAAGAGTATGTGCGTTACATAGCCATTTGGAAGGTACTAACTCACCCATATGGATGGTACTAATAGTAATTTCTCTTCTTTCCCCGATGGTTGGTACTAAGAGAAAGTGCGCTACTTATCCATGTTTCTGGTACTAACGGTAAGTGCGTTATTTACACATGTGGATGATACTAAGAGTAAGTGCGTTACTTATCCATGTGGATGGTATAAAGAGTAGGTGCGTTACTTACCAATATGGATGATTCTAAGAGTATAAGTGCGTCAATTCCCTATGTGGATGGTACTAAGAATAAGTGCGTTACTTACCCATGTGGATGGTACTAAGAGTAAGTGCGTTACTTACCCATATGGATGGTACTAGGAGTAAATGCGTTGCTTAACCATGTCGATGGTACTAAGAGTAAGTGCGTCACTTACCCATGTGGATGGTACTAACAGTAAGTGCGTTACCTACTCATATGGATGATACCAAGAGAAAGTGCTTTACTCAACCAGTTGGATAGTACTAAGATTAAATGAGTGTCTTCCCTATGTGGAAGGAATTAACAGTAAGTGCGTTACTTACTCATGTGGATGGTTATTAGAGTAAGTCTATCACTTACCCATTTGGATGGAACTAAGAATAAGTGCGATACTTACCCTAGTGCATGATGGTAATTAGAGTGTGTGCGCTACCTACCCGAATGGATGGTACTAAGAGTAAGTGCGTTACTTAACAACGTGGATGGTACTAAGAGTACGTGCATTACTTACACATGTGTTTGTATTAAAAGTATGTGCACTACTTACCCGAATGAATAGTACTAACAGTCAGTGCGTTCCCTACCAATGTGGATGGTAATAAGAGTACGTGCGATACTTACATATGCGTTTGTTCTAAAAGTATGTGCACTACTTACCCAAGTGGATGGTACTAAGATTGAGTGCGTTAGTTGCCCTTGTTGATGGTACTAAGAGTAATTGCGCTTCTTACCCAAATAGATGGTAATACGAGTAAGTACGTTTCTTACCCATTTTGATTGTGTTAAGTGTAAGTGCGTTACTTACCCATGTGGATAGTACTAAAAGTAAGTGAGTTACTTACCCATGTGGATGGTAATAAGAGTAAGTGCATTACTTACCCATGTGGATGGTACTAAGAGTAAGTGCGTTACTTATCCATGTGGATGGTATTAACAGTGTATGCGTTACTTACCCATATGGATGGTACTAAGAGTAAGTGCGTTATTTACCCATGAGGATGATACTAATAGCAAGTGTGTTATATATCCATGTGAATGGTACTACGAGTGTTTGCGTTGCTTACCCACGTGGATGGTAATAAGAGAAAGTGTGTCACTTACCCACGTGAATGGAACTAAGAAAAAATGCGCTACTAACCCAAGTGGATGGTACTAAGAGTAAGTGCGTTACTTACCCGTGTGGATGGTACTAAGAGTAAGTGCGTTACTTATATCAACGGAAGTTGTGTGTTGGCTCCGTCCTCGCTTGGGCGGAGCCGACTTTGTGGTCGGGTGTAGGGGTTTAGCCGACCTGCAGCAGTGGGCGAGCTGGTCGACGAGGAAGTCGACCTGCACGGGTGCCACTGCATAGCGCCGACTTCAGGATGGCGCCGACTTCAGGGAGGTCGACTTGGGAAGTCGACCTGCAGAGGGCGTCAACTTGGTGACGCCAACTTGGGGCAGCCGACTTGGGTGGTCGGCTGACAGGACTGCTGGTCGACCTGGTGGTTGGTCGACTAGGCCTGCTGGTGGACGTGGTGGTTGGTCGACCAGGAGTAATGTCGACCTGGTGGTCGACCGAACATGGTGGTCGACGAAGGAGGGGCCGACGTCGACCTCGACAGAGGGATTTATGACGCCGAGCTGCTGGGCGTCGAAGTAGCAGGGGGTCAACTTCGGATAGCCGACTTTGGTGTCGACTGACAAATATGCTGGTCGACGAGGAGCTGGTCGACCAGGAGTGACGTCGACCTGGAGCTGGTCGACCAGGGGTAGTGGTCGACCTGGTGAGGTCGACTAGAGGTGGTCGTCGACTTGGGTGGTCGACGGGCACACACAAATGCAGCTGGTCGACGTGGTTGCCCGGTCGACCAGGTTACCTGGGTGACGAGGTTCTGCGGAAGAGTGCGACGGTCGCCCAAGTGGTTTTGGTGAGGCCGACCTCGGTGGTGGTATCCCGAGGTCGACGTGGCTGATCAGAAGCTGTCGTCAGCATGAAGTTGACGTGGTATGTGTGCTGTGAAAGTGACGAGGCACTGCACGCCAATCATCTGCGAGCACCTGCGAAGCGGGTGCACTGCTGTCCTGCGGGAGCAACGTTGGCACGCCGTGAACCTGCAACGTTGGCACACCATCGACTTGCAGCATTGGCAAGCCACGACTCTGCACTGCTGGAGCGCGGTCGACCAAGTCGTGCTGGCACGCGGTCGACCATGCTGCGCTGGCAGTCGACATGTGTGCATGCTAGCTCTGATGTAGTCTAGTCTTGCCAACTTCATTGTACCATTGTTGTCAACCTTTCTTAGTGAAACTCTTGCCAAATTTCCCCGTGGATTAGCAAGCAGTATGTGCACTAGGAAAACGACTAAGGAACGAACGAACGCAGATATCACACGAGCATCCACGCCTAGCCCGTAGTCTAGCTCCCGTTGTAGCAGTTATCTCCGCAACTTACCCACGTAGATGGTTCTTAGAGTAAACGCGTTACTTACCAATATGGATGGCACCAGGAGTAGCTGCGTTACTTACCCATGTGAATGGTACTAAGACCAAGTGCACTTCTTAGCCATATAGATGGTACTAAGTGTAAGTGCGTTACTAACCCATTTGGATGGTACTAGGAGTAGGTGCGTTACTTTTACATGTGTTCATACTAAGGGTAGGTTTGCTACTTACGAATATGTGAGTTACTTACCCACGTGGATGGTTCTAAGAATAATTGTGCTAGTTACCCATGTGGATGGTACTAAAAGTAAGTGCGTTACTTACCCATGTAGATGGTTCTAAGAGAAAGTGCGTAACATACCAATATGGATGGCACTAAGAGTAGCTGCGTTACTTACCCATGTGGATGGTATTAAGAGCAAGTGCACTTCTTAGCCATGTGGATGCTACTAAGTGTAAGTACGTTACTAATCCATATGCATAGTACTAAGAGTAGGTGCGTCACTTACCCAACTGGATGATACTAAGAGTAAGTGTATTGCTTACCCATGTGGATGGATCTGAAAGTAAGTGCGTTACTTAGCCATGGATGGTAATAAGAGTATGTGTGTTCTTTACCCAAGAGGTTGGTTCTAAGAGTAAGTGCGTTACTTACCATGCGGATGGTACTAAGAGTAAGTGCGCTAGTTATCCATATTGATTGTACTAAGAGTAAATGCGCTACGTACCCAAATGGATGGTACTAGGAGTAAGTGCGTTTCTTATCCAAATTGATTGTGCTAAGAGTAGGTGCGTTACTTACCCATATGGATAGTAATCAGAATAAGTGCGTCACTTACCTATATGGATGATACTAACAGTAAGTGTGTTACTTACCATATGGATGGCTCTACGAGTAAGTTCGCTACTTTCTCACGTGGATGGTTCTAAGAGTAGGTGCGTTACCTACCCATGTGGATGCTACTATGAGTAAGTGCGTACCTACCCATGTGGATAGTACTAAGAGTAAGTGCGTTACTTACCCATCTGGATGGTACTAAGAGTAAGTGCGTTACTTACCCATTTGGATGGTACCAAGAGTAGATGCGCTTTTTAACCATGTAGATGGTACTAAGAGTAAGTGCGTTTCTTACCCATGTGGATGGTACTAAGAGTAAGTGCGTTACTTACCCACGTGGATGGTACTAAGAGTAAGTGCGTTACTTAACTAAATGGATAGTAATAAGGGTATGTACGTTATCTACCCATGTGCATGGTACTAAGAGTAGGTGCATTTTTTACCCGTGTGGATGGTACGAAGTGAAAGTGCGTCACTTTCCCATGGGGGTGCTACTAAGAGTAAGTACGTTACTTATCCATGTGTGTGAACTAAGAGTAAGTGCGCTACTTACCCAAGTGGATGGCATTGAGAGTAAGTGCATTGCCTACCCATATGGATGGTACTAGGAGTAAGTGTGCTTCTTACCCATGTGGATGCTACTTCAAGTAACTGTGTTCCTTATCCATGTGGATGGTACTAAGAGTAAGTGCGTTACTTAACCATGTGGATGGTACAAAGAGTAAGTGCGTTACTTATGTTGGTGTAAGGGCCTAATAAACTCAAGCTATTAAGACTTAATCAAACTTAAAACCTCTCCTCGGGGTCACCTCCAAGGGTCCCTAGGTGCCTGGTACAAGACCAGCCCCTATCTTCGGGTCCCAGTTTGTAGAGAGAGGAGTAAAAAATGATGTAGTCAAAATAACGAGAGTACCTTGAACGTCGCACAGCGTGCCGTGCAGACCGTCGATCGGATTAAGTTGAGAATTCACTATATCAAAAGCACGCTCCAATGGCTTTAAGACAAGCCAAGTTGCCTCGCAAACAGTTATGCCATTACGATGTTATGGCTCGGACAGCGTTTGCCTAGCGTTGGAGTGCTAGCGTACTAGCGTTGACTCAGGTAGCATTCCGCCGTCGAACCGCGTAGAAACAAAATTCCAGCAAGGAAGCAATTCGCTTGAATCAATTGACAAATATCCAGATAGATACAGAGAAGGAACAAATTGTTCTAGCTAGCAAGGAACTTGGGAATTAACCAGGGATGATCCCAAATAATTCCAAGCAATAGGTTCAGCCTGGCTGGAAAAAATAGCAGGTGGTAGGTTGGTAAACAACATCTGGGAAAACAATAACCAGGTTCAGGTTCTAAAAACAGAACCTGTGTTGTCTTTGCCCAACCAGCCAAATGCTGGTTCCGCTGGTTTCTCCTCGCCTTGTAGCATGCAGACACAAACAAACAACATCCAACTTTCACCTAAATTGTACCCCTATAGTGCCTGCCGTGCTACACAATAGTCAACCAAACAAAGCAGTACAATTTCGAGTTGGATAGAACTGAATCCGTGCAAACAATTAAATCGATCTGCGAGCTCGTCCTTTCTGCTTGCACTGTTAAGAGCACGTACATGTGCTGAGGCGCACATTGCGCAAGTACTTGCAAATGCTTCAAGCGACAATTGCGAAAGCACACAAACACTCGAACACACCATTCACACGCAAATGCATTCGCATACGCATTCTCGTACAAACAAACGGCAGGAAGTCGTGCAAAGTCAATTTTGCTCCACCTTGTCTAACACATGGAAGAATTGGCCCGCGGTGTGCTCCTTCTTCTTCTCCGTTGCCCTTCGGGTTGTTGTCAGCCGAATCAGATGTCATGTTCGCGCCGCAAAGTTCCTCCGCACGCCGCCATCGTGGTGACGATTCCGGGGGGTCCATCCATTGAGTTTCTCACAATACCAACACCGTTGACTTGCCCCCACGTCCTGATTTCGCACTGCGGACCCAACAGATATCTCATTGTTGGACGTTGGAGACACCCAAGCCACCACCGAAGCCACATCCTCTGCCACGTCGGCTCCCTTGCATCCCATAGCCACTGCTGCCGTCGTCTCCACCCCTCAGTTGGCGGCGACGGAAGTCCTCCTCTAAAACCTTTGTCCGCACCCACTCAAGCGTCCACAAGCTCTGGTTCTGCAGCAGGCTCAATCCGCTCGTGAATTGAAGCCACGATTCCGGCAGCAGCGAGAGCATCTTCAGGCACTTGGTCTGCATTGGGTAGGTGATTCTTGCAATTGCCAGCTTTGCATAGATATCACGCATCTTGTCCAGAACAGGTTGTACCCGATCTCTCTTGCTCAAACGCAACGCGGACAACTCCCTCTCCATCATGAGCCTCGCGGTAACTGAAGTCGGGGCGTGCAGCTCCTTCAACACGGTCCACGCCTTCGGACAGTGTTGAAGGAGGTGCACGCCCCGACTCAACCTCCGGCAGCAGGTGCATGACGTGGTGACGCTGGTTCAGCTCCAAACTCTGCGACATCAAGTAGTAGCCAGCCGAGGCGCACTCGTCCCAACTTTCCTGCAGGGCGGGGTCACTCGGTCTAGGCTCCACCCAATCATTAGTCCAGCAGGCCAGTTGGTACAACTGGTCCATCGGACCAGCAAGCTTGATGGTCCAACCGGTCCATTGGACCAACAGGCCATTTGGTCCAACCGGTCCATTGGACCAACAGGCCAATCGGTGCAAACGTTTTATCAGACCAACAGGCCAGTTAGTCTAACCGGTCCATCGGACCAACACCGGTCCATCGGACCAGCAGGCAAGTTGGACCAACCGGTCCATCCGACCAACAGGCCAGATGGTCCAACCGGTCCATCAGACCTACACGCAAGTTGGTCCAACCGGTCCATCAGACCAACAGGCCAGTTGGTCCAACCGGTCCATCGGACCAACAGGCCAGTCGGACCTACCGGTCCATTGGACCAACAGACCATTTGGTCAAATCGGACCATCGGACAGGCAGGCCAGTCGGTTTATCCGGTCCATTGGACCAACAGGCCAGTCGGTCCAACCGGTCCATCCGACCAACAGGCTAGTCGGTCCAATTGGTCCATTCGACCAACAGGCCAGGCGGTCCATGCGGTCCATCGGACCAACAGGCCAGTTGGTCCAACCGGTCTATCGGACCAACTGACAAGTTGGTCCAACCGATCCATCAGACCAACAGGCCGGTTGATCCAACCTGTTCATCACACCAACAGGCCAGTTGGTCCAAGCGGTCCATTGGACCAACAGGCCAGTTGGTCCAACCGGTCCATCCGAAGAACAGGCCAGTTGGTCCAACCGGTCCATTCGACCAACAGGCCAGTTGGTCCAACCGGTCCATCGGACCAACAGGCCACTTGGTACAACCAGTCCATCGGACAAGCAAGACAGTTGTCCATCTCGTCCATCCGACCAACAAGCCAGTTGGTCTAACCGATCCATCCGATTTATAGGCCAGTTGGTCCAACCGGTCCATCGGACCAACAGGCCAGTTGGTCCATCCGGTCCATCGGCCCACAAGCCAGTTGGTCAAACGGGTCGATCGGACCTACAGGCATGTTGGACCAACTGGTCCAACAAACCAGCAGGCCGGTTGGTCCAACCGGTTCATCGGACCAACAGGTCAGTTGGACCAACCAATCCATCGCATCAACAAGCCAGTTGGTCCAGTCCATCAGATCTATAGGCCAGTTGGTCCAACTGGTCCATCGGAACAATTGGCCAGTTGGACCAACCATTCAATCGGTCCAACAGGCCAATTGGTCCAACCAGTCCATTGGACCAACAGGCCTATTAGTGCCAGTTAGTCTAGCCAGTCCATCGTACCAACAGGCCAGTTGGTACAACCGGTCCATCGGATCAGAAGGCAAGTTGGACCAACCGGTCCATCAGACCAACAGGCCGGTTGGTCCAACCTGTTCATCGCACCAACAGGCCAGTTGGTCCAACCGGTCCACCGAACCAACAGGCCAGTTGGTCCAACCGGTCCATCGGACCAACAGCCAGTTGGTGGAACCGGTCCATTGGACCAACGGGCCAGTTGGTCCATCTGGTCCTTCGGACCAACAGGCCAAATGGTCTATCCGGTCCATGGGACCAACAGGTTAGTTGGTACAACCGGTCCATCTGACCAGCAGACAAGTTGGACCAACCGATCTATCGGACCAACAGGGCTAGTTGGTCCATCTGGTCCATCGGACCACATACTAGTTGGTCCAACCGTGCCCATTGGACGAACAAGCCAGTTGGTCCAAACGGTCAATCGGACAACAGGCCAGTTGGTCAAACTAGTTCATCGGACCAACAGGCCAGATGGTCAAACCGTTTCATCGGACCAACAAGCTAGTTGGTACAACCGGTCCATTGGACCAACAGGCCGGTTGGTCCATCCAGTCCATCGGACCACAGGGCAGTCTGTCCAATCGATCCATCGGATCAACAGGCAAGTTGGACCTAACAGTCCATCGGACCAGCAGGCCAGTTGGTCAAACTAGTTCATCCACTGGACCAAAAGGCCAGTTGGTCCAACCGGTCCATTGGACAAACAGGCCAGTTGGTCCAACCGGTCCATCAGACCAACAGGCCAGTTGGTCCAACTGGTCCATCGGACCAACAGGCCAGTTGGTCCAATTGGTGCATCGGACCAGCACACACCGATCGGTCCATCTGGTTCATCGGACCAGCTGGCCAGTTGGTCCATCCGGTCCATCGGACCAGCAGTCTAGTTGGTCTTACCGGTCCATCGGACCAATAGGCCAGTTGGTCCAACCGGTCCATCGAACAAACAGACCAGTTGGTACAATTGGTCCATCGGACCAGCAGGCAAGTTGGACCAACCGTTCCATCGGACTAACATGCCAATTCATCCAACCAGTCCATCAGACCAAATGGCCAGTTGGTCCAACTGGTCCATTGGAACAAAAGGCTAGTTGGACCAACCGGTCCATTGGACCACCAGGCCAATCGGTGTAAACGTTTCAACGGACCACATGCCAGTTAGTCTAAACGGTCCATCAGACCAACACCGGTCCATCGGACCAGCAAGCAAGTTGGACCAACCGGTCCATAAGACCTACAGGCAAGTTGGTCCAACCAGTCCATCAGATCAACAGGCCAGTTGGTCCAACCGGTCCATCGGACCAACAGGCCAGTTGGTCCAACCGGTCCATCAGACCAACAGTCCAGTCGGACCAACCGGTCCATTGGACCAACAGGCCAGATGGTCCAATCGGACCATCGGACAAGCAAGCAAGTCGGTTTATTCGGTCCATTGGACCAACAGGCCAGTCGGTCCAACCGGTCCATCTGACCAACAGGCCAGTCGGTCCATCTGGTCCATCGGACCAACAGGCTAGTTGGTCCAACCGGTCCACCGGACCAACAAGCCAGTTGGTCCAACCTCCAACCGGTCAATCGGACCAACAGGTTAGGTGGTCCAACCGGTCCATCAAACCAACGGACAAGTTGGTCCAACTGATCCATCAGACAAACAGGCCAGTTGGTCCAACCGGTCCATCGGACCAACAGGCAAGCTGTTGGTCCAACCGATCCATTGGACCAACAGGCCAGTTGGTCCAACCGGTCCATCCGACGAACGGGCCAGTTGGTCCAATTCGTCCATCCGACCAACAGGCCAGTTGGTCCAACTGGTCCATCGGACCAACAAGCCAGTTGGTACAACCGGTCCATAGGACAACTTGTCCATCCGGTCCATCAGACCAACAAGCCATTGGTCTAACCGATCCATCCGACCAACAGGCCAGTTGGTCCAACTGGTCCATCGGACCAATAGGCCAGTTGGTCCAACCGGTCCATTAGACCAATAGGCTAGTTGGTCCAATCGGTCCATCAGACCAACAGGCCAGTTGGTCCAACCAACCGGTCCATCCGGTCCTTCGGCCCACAACCAGGCCAGTTGGTCCAACCGGTCCATCGTAGCTACAGGCAAGTTGAACCAAACGGTCCATCGGTCTAACAGGCTAGTCGGTCAAACTGGCTCATCGGACCAACAAGCCAGTTGGACCAACCGGTCCATCACACCAACAGGCCAGTTGGTCCAACCGGTCCATCGGACCAACAGGCCAGTTGGTTCAACTGGTCCATTGGAACAACAGGCCAGTTGGTCCAACCGGTCCATCGGACCAACAGGCCAGTTGGTTCAACCGGTCCATTGGACCAACAGGCCACTTGGTCCAACCGGTCCATTGGACCAACAAGCCAATTGGTCCAACAATGGTCCTGTCAAACATTATACATGTTGTATTTGTGTAGGCTGTAGTGGGTTAGCCTATAGGGGGGGTCACAACATTAGGGTTTCATATTTGTACTCACAATCCTTGTTAGTTCATCATTCCAGTCCGTTATCACTGACATGGTTTCAGAGCAGGTCCTTCGCTAGGACCGTTCTTAGGGCCCACCACTATATACCTACCTACCTACCTACCTGCGCCTTAGAGCGCCTCGGTTCTTACGGCCCCTTAAGGCCTCGCGCCCTCGAGCGCATTTCCCTACCGCGCGCGCACGATCCTGTTGGTGTAAGGGCCTAATAAACTCAAGCTATTAGGACTTAATCAAACTTAAAACCTCTCCTCGGGGTCACCTCCAAGGGTCCCTGGGTGCCTGGTACAAGACCAGCCCCTATCCTCGGGTCCGAGTTTGTAGAGAGAGGGATCAAGAAGGACTTAGTCAAAACAGCAAGAGTACCTTGAACGTCGCGCAGCGTGCCGTGCAGACCGTCGGTCGGATTAAGCTGAGAATTCGCTATATCGAAGCTCGCTCCAAGAGCTTTAAAATGAGCCAAGTTGCCTCGCGAAAAGTTCTGCCATTACGAAGTTATGGCTCAGACGGTGTTTGCCTAGCATTAGAGTGCTAGCATACTAGCGTTGACTCGGGTAGCATTCCGCCGTCGAATAGCGCAGAAACGAAATTCCAGCGAGGAAGGAATTCGCTTGAATCAATTTGACTATGTTCAGGTACAAACAGAGAAGGATTAAATAGTTCTAGCTAGCAAGGACCTTGGGAATCAACCTGGGAACAACCAGGGATGATCCCAAATAATTCCAAGCAACAGAACCAACCTGGCTGGACAAAATAGCAGGTGGTAGGTTGGTAAACAACCTCTGGTTCTGTTTTTCCAACCTGGGAAAACAACAACCAGGTTCAGGTTCTAAAAACAGAACCTGTTTTGTCTTTGCCCAACCAGCCAAATGCTGGTTCCGCTGGTTTCCCCTGGCCTTGTAGCATGCAGATACAGACAAACAACATCCAACCTTCACCTAAATTGTACCCCTATAGTGCCTTCCCTGCTACACTATAGTTAACCAAACAAAACAGTACAATTTCGAGTTGGATAGAACTGAATCTGCGCAATCAACTCAACCGAACTGCAAAGCTTCCATCTTGGGTTCCTTTGCGAGCTCGTCCTTTCTGCTTGCATTGTTCATAGCGCGTACAATGTTGTGCCGAAGCGCACATTGCGCGAGTACCTGCAAATGCATCAAGCGAAAAATGCGAAAGCAAACAAACACACGAACACACCATTCACACGCAAATGCATTCGCACACGCATACTCGTACAAACAGACGGCAGGATGTCGTGCAATGTGCATTTGCACCCAACACACTCCCCCTCAGCCTGCCGGCTGCATCCCCGTCATTCCATGCTAGTTCATGCTCATTCCACTCATGCGCACACAACGCCAATGAGGCTCATCCGCAAGCCTCTTGGTGAGAAAGTCTGCTGGCTGCTGGTGATTCTTGATGTAGATCGGATGCACCGTCCCCCTCTTCACCTCTTTACGCAGCCAGTGCCACTTGATACGCATGTGCTTGTTCAGCCCATGAAGCACAGCGTTTCTGGCCATCCCAAGAGCCCCCTTGCTATCACAAAACAGCGGCGTAGCAACTTTCTGCTCCTGGCCAATCTCCTCTAACAGCCTCCTCAGCCAAATCACCTCCTTCACCCCATGGAACATCGCCATGTACTCTGATTCTACGGAAGAGAGTGCCGTCTCCGTCTGCTTCTTGGACCTCCAACTAACAGGTCCTCCCCCAACTACGCAGATGTATCCTCCCACAGATGAGGAATCCTCCTTCTCAGAAGCCCACGTAGCATCGGTAAAGCAAGTGAGAAATAGCTTGCCTTCTCCAAGCCTCTCCCCCTTCTCTTTCAGCACCTCCACCCCTTTCTGCTTCACCTGTGCAGATGCGGAGTATTGAACTCCAATGCTTGGGTGAGAGTTCAGGTACTTCACCACACGCTCAGCTGCATCCACCTGCTCCTCTGATGGATTCTGCACCACCCTAGCCAGCTGCCCAACCGAGAAAGAGATGTCGGGCCTCGTGTGAACTGCTGCGTACAAGAGGCTGCCCACCAAGGACTGAAATTGCTGCTGCTCTTCAGCTTCAACCCCTTCATCCTCTGCAGCCTTCACAAGCTTGAATTCTGCTGGCAGGGGAGTTGCAACCTTGCGCTCATTCTCAATCCCATACTTCTCCCCCAGCTCCTTGATGAACTTCTCCTGGTGCAGCTTCAACCACCTGTGATCTGGATCCCTCTCCACGTGCATCCCGAGGTAGTACTTTACCTCCCCAAGGTTCTTGCACTTGAAGTTTTCCATCAGTTGCTACTGCACTTTCTGGATCTCCTTCATGCTGCTGCTGAAGAGAAGAATGTCGTCCACATAGACCAAAAACAGCACCAGCTTTGGACGCCGAGATGGCTTCCTGGAAGTCCACACGCACCTACGTCGACGAGGTTCCCCCTCCTGGGGCGAACATCGTCAGTGGCATGTGGATTTTCAGGGTGAAGCGGCCGCCGGGTTCTCCGCCTGTCTTCAAGGCGCGTTACGTGGCTCGAGGCTTCAGTCAGCGAGAGGGAGTTGACTTCTTCCAGACCTTCTCCCCCACCCCGAAGATGACCACTCTTCGGGTGCTGCTGCACATAGCCGCTCACCGCGACTACGAGCTTCACTCACTTGACTGAACTGCTTTCTTGCAGGGCAGCCTGCACGAGGAGATCTGGCTGCGCCGTCCACCTGGCTTCACTGGGTCGTTTCCTCCTGGTACCCAGTGGAGGCTTCAGCGGCCGGTCAAAGGTCTCCGCCAGGCTCCGCGTGAGTGGCACGACACACTGAGGACTACACTTGCGGCTCTTGGGTTCGCGCCTTCTACAGCTGACCCGTCGCTGTTCCTGCGCACCGACACTTCGCTGTCGCCGTTCTACATTCTCGTGTACGTCGACGACTTGGTCTTTGTTACTGCTTGACACTGCCGGACTCGCCTACGTGAAGTCGGAGCTGCAGAAAAGACACACGTGCACAGACCTGGGTGAGCTGACAAGCTATCTTGGCTTGCGGATCACCCGGGACAGAGCACGGCGCACCATCACCCTGACTCAGTCACACATGGTGCAGCAGGTTCTCCAGCGCTTCCGCTTCGTACACTCCTCGCCTCAGTCCACTCCTCTGCCTACCGGCCACTCGCTCTCAGCTCTGCCTTCGGATGAGTCCGTAGAGCCGAGTGGCCCGTATTCAGAGCTTGTGGGCTGCCTCATGTACCTGATGACCTGCACTCGACCTGACCTTGCATACCCTCTTAGCATCCTTGCACGCTATGTCGCTCCTGGCCATCACAGGAAGGAGCACATGGATGCCGCTAAGAGGGTGTTGCGCTACTTGTGCAGTACGTCGGGCATGGGGCTTGTGCTTGGAGGGCGAGACCGAGTTGTTCTCACAGGGCACTCAGACGCTTCTTGGGCAGACGACCAGGCCACTCAGCGGTCGTCTCAGGGTTACACCTTCAGCCTTGGCTCTGGCTCAGTTTCTTGGCGCTCTACACGCTCTTCTTCTGTTCTCGGCTCCAGTTGCGAGGCTGAGATCTACGCTACAGCCATGGCTGCCCAGGAGCTACGCTGGCTGACCTACCTGCTGACCGACCTCGGAGAGCGGCCTCGTTCTCCTCCAGTACTGTACGTCGACAACAAGGCTGCCATTGCCTTGTGTGAGGAGCACGGACTGGAGCACAGAACGAAGCACATCGCCCTGCGGTACTTCCTTGCTCGTGAGCTGCAGCAGCGCGGTCAGCTTTGTATTCGCTACGTGGCCACTGAGGCCAACACTGCTGATGTGTTCACCAAGGCGCTTCAGCCTCGTGACCATCAGCGCTTCTGCACTCTACTAGGCCTTGTGCCTACTGGACCTCACTTGCTTACCTCTTGACCTTGCTTGTACTGTGATCACTATATATATCTATACCTGCATGTTTACTCTTGCTAGGTTGTGATCACTGTATCTCTGACTCTGTTATAAACCTGCATGTGAACTGGTCTTGTGACCACTAGCTTGTGCTCAGAATTTGTGTGGAATCCTTGAGATCCACCCTGAGCTTGTTGTTGCCTTGCTTTGCCTTGACTGGTCTTGTGACCCCTAGGTCTCCCCCACTTTGCCTATGGGGGTGTGTCAAACATTATACATGTTGTATTTGTGTAGGCTGTAGTGGGTTAGCCTATAGGGGGGGTCACAACATTAGGGTTTCATATTTGTACTCACAATCCTTGTTAGTTCATCATTCCAGTCCGTTATCACTGATAGGTCCATTTGGACCAACGGATCAGTTGGTCCAACCGGTCCACCGAACCAACAGGCCAGTTGGTCCAACCGGCCCACTGGACCAACAGGCCACTTGGTCCAACCGGTCCATTGGACCAACATGCCAGTTGGTCCAACCGGTCCTTTGGACCAACAGGCCAGTTGGTCCAACCGGCCCACTGGACCAACAGGCCAGTTGGTCCAACCGGTCCATTCGACCAACAGGCCAGTCCATTTGACCAACAGGCCAGTTGGTCCAACCGGCCCATTGGTCCAACCGGCCCATTGGGCCAACATGCCAATTGGTCCAACTGACCCACTGGACCAACAGGCCAGTTGGTCCAACGGGCCCATTGGACCAATAGGCGAGCCAGCTTATTGGACCAACACCCAAGTTGGTCTAACCGCCCCATAGGACCAACAAGCCAGTTGGTATAACCGGTCCACTAGACCAACAGGCCAATTGGTCCAACCGGTCCATCGGACCAACACGTGAGTTGGTCCAACCGGTCTGCTTAACTATTGGTCCAACCGGTCTGCTAGACCACAAGCCAGTTGGTTCAACCGGTTCTTTGGTCCAATGGGCCAGTTGGTCCAACCGGCCCACTGGACCAACATGCGATTTGTCCAACCAGTCCACTAGACCAACAGTCGAGTTGGTCCAACCAGTCCACTGGACCAACAGGCCAGTTGGTCCAATCGGTCCACTGGATCAACAGGCCAGTTGGTCCAACAGGTCCATTGGACCATCAGAAGAGTCGGTTAAACCGGCCCATAGGCCAGTTGTTATAACCGCTCCACTGGACCAACAGGCCAGTTGGTCCAACTGGTCCATTGGACCAACATGCCAGTTGGTCCAACCGGTCTGCTGGACCAACAGGCCAGTTGGTTTAACCTGTTCTTTGGACCAACAGGCTAGTTGGTCCAACCGCCCCACTAGACCAACAGGCCTGTTGATCTAACCAGTCCAATGCACCAAAAGGTCAGTTGGTCCAACCGGTCCATTGGACCAACAGGCCAGTTGGCCTGGTACATTGGACCAACAGGCAAGTTGGTCCAACCGGTCCATTGGACCAACAAGCGAGTTGGTCCAACCGGTCCATTGGACCAACAGGCCAATTGGTCCAACCGGCCTATTCGACGAACAAGCCAGTTGGTCCAACCGGTACATTGGACCAATAGGAGAGTTTTTCCAACTGGTCCACTGGACCAACAGGCCAGTTGGTCCAACCGGCCCATTGTGTTGGGTGCAAATGCACATTGCACGACATCCTGCCGTCTGTTTGTACGAGTATGCGTGTGCGAATGCATTTGCGTGTGAATTGTGTGTTCGTGTGTTTGTTTGCTTTCGCATTTTTCGCTTGATGCATTTGCAAGTACTCGCGCAATGTGCGCTTCGGCACAACATTGTACGCGCTATGAACAGTGCAAGCAGAAAGGACGAGCTCGCAAAGGAACCCAAGATGGAAGCTTTGCAGTTCGGTTGGGTTGATTGCGCAGATTCAGTTCTATCCAACTCGAAATTGTACTGTTTTGTTTGGTTAACTATAGTGTAGCAGGGAAGGCACTATAGGGGTACAATTTAGGTGAAGGTTGGATGTTGTTTGTCTGTATCTGCATGCTACAAGGCCAGGGGAAACCAGCGGAACCAGCATTTGGCTGGTTGGGCAAAGACAAAACAGGTTCTGTTTTTAGAACCTGAACCTGGTTGTTGTTTCCCAGGTTGGAAAAACAGAACCAGAGGTTTTTTACCAACCTACCACCTGCTATTTTGTCCAGCCAGGTTGGTTCTGTTGCTTGGAATTATTTGGGATCATCCCTGGTTGTTCCCAGGTTGATTCCCAAGGTCCTTGCTAGCTAGAACTATTTAATCCTTCTCTGTTTGTACCTGAATATAGTAAAATTGATTCAAGCGAATTCCTTCCTCGCTGGAATTTCGTTTCTGCGCTATTCGACGGCGGAATGCTACCCGAGTCAACGCTAGTATGCTAGCACTCCAACGCTAGGCAAACGCTGTCCGAGCCATAACTTAGTAATGGCAGAACTTTTTCGCGAGGCAACTTGGCTCATTTTAAAGCTCTTGGAGCGAGATTCGATATAGCGAATTCTCAGCTTAATCCGACCGATGGTCTGCACGGCACGCTGCGCGACGTTCAAGGTACTCTTGCTGTTTTGACTAAGTCCTTCTTGATCCCTCTCTACAAACTCGGACCCGAGGATAGGGGCTGGTCTTGTACCAGGCACCCAGGGACCCTTGGAGGTGACCCCGAGGAGAGGTTTTAAGTTTGATTAAGTCCTAATAGCTTGAGTTTATTAGGCCCTTACACCAACAGTTTTAAGTTTGATTAAGTCCTAATAGCTTGAGTTTATTAGGCCCTTACACCAACAAGCTGGTATCAGAGCTGCGTTATAGTGATCCTCGTTATAGGTAGCTATGGCGGGCAACACCTCGGCGGGAGCTGGTGAATCTTCAGCCCAAGATCGTAGCGGCAGCCAAGATTCTGGTCTTTCAGCGCCAAGGGGAGCGCGAACAAACCAGGGCTCGCTTGTCAAGGAGGTGCTGAAGAATTTCACCGTCGAGAAGTTCAATGGTGAGGGCTATGATGATTGGGCCTGGAAAATGCAATTATATTTCCGTCAGATCGGTTTGCTGAAACTAATGATTGGGGAGGAGCCTAGACCGAGTGACCCCACGCTGCAGGAAGATTGGGACGAGCGCTCCTCGGCTGGCTACTATTTGATGTCGCAGAGTTTGGAGCTGAACCAGCGTCACCACGTCATGCACCTGCTGCCGGAGGTTGAATGCGGTCCGAAGGCATGGACCGTGTTGAAGGAGCTGCACGCCCCGACCTCCGTTGTCGCAACGTTGATGCTGGAGAGGGAGCTGTCCGCGTTGCGCCTGAGCGAGGGAGAGCCGGTGCAACCAGTCCTGGACAAGATGCGCGACCTCTACGCGAAGTTGGCGACCGCGGGAATCACCTACCCGGAGCAGACCAAGTGCTTGAAGATGCTCTCGCTGCTGCCAGAATCGTGGCTTCAATTTACGAGTGGATTGAGCCTGCCGCAGAACCAGAGCTTGTGGACGCTCGAGTGGGTGCGGACGAAGATTCTGGAGGAGGACTTCCGTCGCCGCCAACTGAGGGGTGGAGACGACGGCAGCAGCGGCTACGGGATGCAAGGGAGCCGACGTGGCAGAGGACGTGGCTTCGGTGGTGCTGGACGCGGTGCAAAGAAGGACGACGACTCCAACGACCAACAAGGAGGTACCGGTTGGGGTCGCGGTGCGAAATCTGGACGTGGGGGCAAGTCGGGTGCTGGTGGCAAAATGAAAAGGAGTTGCTGGTATTGTGAGAAGGAAGGGCACCCCTGGTTTTTGTGCTATAAGAAACCCGATGGATGGACCCCCCAGAATCGTCACCAGGATGGCGGCGCGCGGAGGAACCAGAAAAACGGCGCCAACATGGTCGCTGATTCGTCCGACAACAACCCGAAGGGCAACGGCGGTGCGGAGAAGAAGAAGGAGCGCACCGCGGGCCAATTCTTCCATGTGGGAGACAAGGGGGAGCAAGGAGACGCCTCTGCCAAAGTTGGAGCAGAGCTGCACCCCCTAGACTATTGGGTGTTGGACACAGGCGCTGCTTGGACGATGACGCCGCGCAAGGACCTGCTGGACGAAGTACGAGCTGCACCGATCAATGAAGTGTGCTCTGCCTCTGGACACATGTTGAAGGTGGCTGGTGCGGGACGAGCTGCGTTTAAGGGAGCGGATGGCAAGCCGGTGGTGCTGCACGACGTTCTCTTCGTCCCCGACCTGAAGGCCAACCTTATCTCCCTCCGTAAGCTTGGCAAGGCTGGGGTGAACACCAACACGGATGGGGCACGCACTTATAAGGGGAAGCTAGGCAATCGGGTGCTTTGGGATCTGCACGAGAGCAAGGACGTGTACAGATCTATGTGGCAGCTGCCGGCCCTGGCGTGGCATGGTGGGGGGCAGGCTGGAGAGGGGTCTGCATCCCAGGGGGAGTGCAATGCCGTTGGAGGGGTTGGTGTGAAAGTGTCGGCCAGATCTGGGGAGACAGATTGGGCAACGGCACACCGGCGCTTAGGGCATGTGGCAATGCCTTTGCTGAAGCAGCTGGAGAAGGATGGAGCCGTTAAGGGTCTGAAGCTGAACGGACAGCCACCCGATGACAACTGTGAAATCTGTTTGCTTTCAAAGTTTACCCGTTTCCCTTTCCATAGTGTGGCTGGTAGGAGCAAGAAGCCTTTGGAGCTGGTCCATATGGACTTGGTGGGGCCGCTGCCGGTGCAAGGGCACAAGGGGGAGCGGTATTTTCTTACAATTGTGGATGACTGGAGCAGGCTGATGTGGGCGTATCCGCTGAAGCAGAAGGACCACGCCGCCTCCACGATACGGGACGATTGGCTGCCATTCGTGGAGAAGCAGGCGGAGTGTGTAGTGAAGCGGATTAGGACAGACCGGGGTGGTGAGTTCCTTGGAGCTGAAATGACGGCCTGGCTCAAGAAGCAGGGCATCCAGAGAGAGCTGACCACGGCTTATACCCCACAGTCCAATGGTGTAGCAGAACGGGCAAACCGGACCATTCTGGAGACAGCTAGGGCGCTGCTCATAGAATCTGGGCTGAGCGATTCTATGTGGCCTCATGCTGTCCGGCACGCCACTATCGCTAGGAACAGGGTGCTCACTGTTGGGTGCAAATGCACATTGCACGACATCCTGCCGTCTGTTTGTACGAGTATGCGTGTGCGAATGCGTGTGAATGGTGTATTCGTGTGTTTGTTTGCTTTCGCATTTTTCGCTTGATGCATTTGCAGGTACTCGCGCAATGTGCGCTTCGGCACAATATTGTACGCGCTATGAACAATGCAAGCAGAAAGGACGAGCTCGCAAAGGAACCCAAGATGGAAGCTTTGCAGTTCGGTTGAGTTGATTGCGCAGATTCAGTTCTATCCAACTCGAAATTGTACTGTTTTGTTTGGTTAACTATAGTGTAGCAGGGAAGGCACTATAGGGGTACAATTTAGGTGAAGGTTGGATGTTGTTTGTCTGTATCTGCATGCTACAAGGCCAGGGGAAACCAGCGGAACCAGCATTTGGCTGGTTGGGCAAAGACAACACAGGTTCTGTTTTTAGAACCTGAACCTGGTTGTTGTTTTCCCAGGTTGGAAAAACAGAACCAGAGGTTGTTTACCAACCTACCACCTGCTATTTTGTCCAGCCAGGTTGGTTCTGTTGCTTGGAATTATTTGGGATGATCCCTGGTTGTTCCCAGGTTGATTCCCAAGGTCCTTGCTAGCTAGAACTATTTAATCCTTCTCTGTTTGTACCTGAATATAGTCAAATTGATTCAAGCGAATTCCTTCCTCGCTGGAATTTCGTTTCTGCGCTATTCGACGGCGGAATGCTACCCGAGTCAACGCTAGTATGCTAGCACTCCAACGCTAGGCAAACGCTGTCCGAGCCATAACTTAGTAATGGCAGAACTTTTCGCGAGGCAACTTGGCTCATTTTAAAGCTCTTGGAGCGAGCTTCGATATAGCGAATTCTCAGCTTAATCCGACCGACGGTCTGCACGGCACGCTGCGCGACGTTCAAGGTACTCTTGCTGTTTTGACTAAGTCCTTCTTGATCCCTCTCTCTACAAACTCGGACCCGAGGATAGGGGCTGGTCTTGTACCAGGCACCCAGGGACCTTGGAGGTGACCCCGAGGAGAGGTTTTAAGTTTGATTAAGTCCTAATAGCTTGAGTTTATTAGGCCCTTACACCAACAAGCTGGTATCAGAGCTGCGTTATAGTGATCCTCGTTATAGGTAGCTATGGCGGGCAACACCTCGGCGGGAGCTGGTGAATCTTCAGCCCAAGATCGTAGCGGCAGCCAAGATTCTGGTCTTTCAGCGCCAAGGGGAGCGCGAACAAACCAGGGCTCGCTTGTCAAGGAGGTGCTGAAGAATTTCACCGTCGAGAAGTTCAATGGTGAGGGCTATGATGATTGGGCCTGGAAAATGCAATTATATTTCCGTCAGATCGGTTTGCTGAAACTAATGATTGGGGAGGAGCCTAGACCGAGTGACCCCACGCTGCAGGAAGATTGGGACGAGCGCTCCTCGGCTGGCTACTATTTGATGTCGCAGAGTTTGGAGCTGAACCAGCGTCACCACGTCATGCACCTGCTGCCGGAGGTTGAATGCGGTCCGAAGGCGTGGACCGTGTTGAAGGAGCTGCACGCCCCGACCTCCGTTGTCGCAACGTTGATGCTGGAGAGGGAGCTGTCCGCGTTGCGCCTGAGCGAGGGAGAGCCGGTGCAACCAGTCCTGGACAAGATGCGCGACCTCTACGCGAAGTTGGCGACCGCGGGAATCACCTACCCGGAGCAGACCAAGTGCTTGAAGATGCTCTCGCTGCTGCCAGAATCGTGGCTTCAATTTACGAGCGGATTGAGCCTGCCGCAGAACCAGAGCTTGTGGACGCTCGAGTGGGTGCGGACGAAGACTCTGGAGGAGGACTTCCGTCGCCGCCAACTGAGGGGTGGAGACGACGGCAGCAGCGGCTATGGGATGCAAGGGAGCCGACGTGGCAGAGGACGTGGCTTCGGTGGTGCTGGGCGCGGTGCAAAGAAGGACGACGACTCCAACGACCAACAAGGAGGTACCGGTTGGGGTCGCGGTGCGAAATCTGGACGTGGGGGCAAGTCGGGTGCTGGTGGCAAAATGAAAGGGAGTTGCTGGTATTGTGAGAAGGAAGGGCATCCCTGGTTTTTGTGCTATAAGAAACCCGATGGATGGACCCCCCAGAATCGTCACCAGGATGGCGGCGCGCGGAGGAACCAGAAAAACGGCGCCAACATGGTCGCTGATTCGTCCGACAACAACCCGAAGGGCAACGGCGGTGCGGAGAAGAAGAAGGAGCGCACCGCGGGCCAATTCTTCCATGTGGGAGACAAGGGGGAGCAAGGAGACGCCTCTGCCAAAGTTGGAGCAGAGCTGCACCCCCTAGACTATTGGGTGTTGGACACAGGCGCTGCTTGGACGATGACACCGCGCAAGGACCTGCTGGACGAAGTACGAGCTGCACCGATCAATGAAGTGTGCTCCGCCTCTGGACACATGTTGAAGGTGGCTGGTGCGGGACGAGCTGCGTTTAAGGGAGCGGATGGCAAGCCGGTGGTGCTGCACGACGTTCTCTTCGTCCCCGACCTGAAGGCCAACCTTATCTCCCTCCGTAAGCTTGGCAAGGCTGGGGTGAACACCAACACGGATGGGGCACGCACTTATAAGGGGAAGCTGGGCAATCGGGTGCTTTGGGATCTGCACGAGAGCAAGGACGTGTACAGATCTATGTGGCAGCTGCCGGCCCTGGCGTGGCATGGTGGGGGGCAGGCTGGAGAGGGGTCTGCATCCCAGGGGGAGTGCAATGCCGTTGGAGGGGTTGGTGTGAAAGTGTCGGCCAGATCTGGGGAGACAGATTGGGCAACGGCACACCGGCGCTTAGGGCATGTGGCAATGCCTTTGCTGAAGCAGCTGGAGAAGGATGGAGCCGTTAAGGGTCTGAAGCTGAACGGACAGCCACCCGATGACAACTGTGAAATCTGTTTGCTTTCAAAGTTCACCCGTTTCCCTTTCCATAGTGTGGCTGGCAGGAGCAAGAAGCCTTTGGAGCTGGTCCACATGGACTTGGTGGGGCCGCTGCCGGTGCAAGGGCACAAGGGGGAGCGGTATTTTCTTACAATTGTGGATGACTGGAGCAGGCTGATGTGGGCGTATCCGCTGAAGCAGAAGGACCACGCCGCCTCCACGATACGGGACGATTGGCTGCCATTCGTGGAGAAGCAGGCGGAGTGTGTAGTGAAGCGGATTAGGACAGACCGGGGTGGTGAGTTCCTTGGAGCTGAAATGACGGCCTGGCTCAAGAAGCAGGGCATCCAGAGAGAGCTGACCACGGCTTATACCCCACAGTCCAATGGTGTAGCAGAACGGGCAAACCGGACCATTCTGGAGACAGCTAGGGCGCTGCTCATAGAATCTGGGCTGAGCAATTCTATGTGGCCTCATGCTGTCCGGCACGCCACTGTCGCTAGGAACAGGGTGCTCACCAAGGTTGGGGATGACTCGTGGGTGCCGTTGGAGAGGTGGCTTGGGAGGAAGCCGCCGGTGGACATGCTGAGGGTGTTTGGCTGCATGGCAGTCGCCCACGTCCCCAAGACCTACCGCAGTAAGTTGGGGGCGAGTGCAATCTGGTGTGTGCATTTGGGGCTGGCTGCTGAGAGCAAGGGATGGCTGCTGTGGGAACCATCCAAGGGTGTGTTGTTTGACAGCAGGGATGTGAAATTCATTGAGGGCATGATGTATGGGAGCTGGGAGAAACAGCCGGAGGCAAGGGTGTCCCAGCAGATGGAGCAGATCACCATGCAGCTGGACTTGACTCCTAGTGTGTGGGAGGAGGGAGAGGAGGCAGCTGCTGGAAATGGTGATGGAGAGAAGGTACAGGAGGCATCTGCTGGTGGAGAAAATGGTGTGGAAACTGGCGGCAGCACTAGTGGAGCTGCTGGACCCGAGGGAGGAGAGAAGCAGCAGGGAAAAACTAAGAAGCCGAAGGGTGTCGTTATGAAGGGATGGGAGACACCCGTCTCCAGGCCAGGACGTACCCGTATGGCTACTAAGAAGCTGACTGCAGGAACTGATGCAGCAGAGCAGCAGCTAGGGACTGAAGAGGCATTGCTGATTCTACCTCATGGCTATGACCCGGATGAGGAGGATGAGCCTGCGTACTGTTTTCTTGCCCCTGCACCAGAGGAACCAGCTAGCATGGAGGAGGCATTAGCTGGACCAGATAGGGACAAGTGGCTGGCTTCTAGGGATGCTGAGTACCAGAGTCTGCTGGAGAATAGGACATGGGATCTGGTGGTGCTGCCTGATGGGAAGAAAGCGATACAATGCAAGTGGGTGCTGAGGATCAAGACCGATGACAAGGGGCAGGTCACCATCTACAAGAGTAGGCTGGTGGCGAAGGGGTTTATGCAGAAGGAGAAGCAGGACTTCAACGAGATCTTTGCTCCCACTGCCAAACCCCCTACCCTCCGTGTCTTGTTGGCAGATGCAGCTGTTAGTGGGAAATTCATCATTCAGATGGATATTTCAACGGCATTCCTGAATGGGATTTTAGAGGAGGATGTGTACATGACGCAGCCGCCTGGGTATGAGGATGGTACGGGCAGGGTGTGCAAGCTCAACAAGTCCATCTACGGCTTGAAGCAGGCGCCACGCTGCTGGTACCAGAAGTTGGCAGCTGTTTTAGAGGAGATGGGATTCAGGACCAGCAGCTGTGATGAGAGCCTCTTTCTCAAGGGCGAGGGGGAGAAGCTGGTGCTGTTTCTGGTCTACGTGGATGACATTCTTCTCTTCAGCAGCAGCATGAAGGAGATCCAGAAAGTGCAGCAGCAACTGATGGAAAACTTCAAGTGCAAGAACCTTGGGGAGGTAAAGTACTACCTCGGGATGCACGTGGAGAGGGATCCAGATCACAGGTGGTTGAAGCTGCACCAGGAGAAGTTCATCAAGGAGCTGGGGGAGAAGTATGGGATTGAGAATGAGCACAAGGTTGCAACTCCCCTGCCAGCAGAATTCAAGCTTGTGAAGGCTGCAGAGGATGAAGGGGTTGAAGCTGAAGAGCAGCAGCAATTTCAGTCCTTGGTGGGCAGCCTCTTGTACGCAGCAGTTCACACGAGGCCCGACATCTCTTTCTCGGTTGGGCAGCTGGCTAGGGTGGTGCAGAATCCATCAGAGGAGCAGGTGGATGCAGCTGAGCGTGTGGTGAAGTACCTGAACTCTCACCCAAGCATTGGAGTTCAATATTCCGCATCTGCACAGGTGAAGCAGAAAGGGGTGGAGGTGCTGAAAGAGAAGGGGGAGAGGCTTGGAGAAGGCAAGCTATTTCTCACTTGCTTTACCGATGCTACGTGGGCTTCTGAGAAGGAGGATTCCTCATCTGTGGGAGGATACATCTGCGTAGTTGGGGGAGGACCTGTTAGTTGGAGGTCCAAGAAGCAGACGGAGACGGCACTCTCTTCCGTAGAATCAGAGTACATAGCGATGTTCCATGGGGTGAAGGAGGTGATTTGGCTGAGGAGGCTGTTAGAGGAGATTGGCCAGGAGCAGAAAGTTGCTACGCCGCTGTTTTGTGATAGCAAGGGGGCTCTTGGGATGGCCAGAAACGCTGTGCTTCATGGGCTGAACAAGCACATGCGTATCAAGTGGCACTGGCTGCGTAAGGAGGTGAAGAGGGGGACGGTGAATCCGATCTACATCAAGACTCACCAGCAGCCAGCAGACTTTCTCACCAAGAGGCTTGCGGATGAGCCTCATTGGCGTTGTGTGCGCATGAGTGGAATGAGCATGAACTAGCATGGAATGACGGGGATGCAGCCGGCAGGCTGAGGGGGAGTGTGTTGGGTGCAAATGCACATTGCACGACATCCTGCCGTCTGTTTGTACGAGTATGCGTGTGCGAATGCGTGTGAATGGTGTGTTCGTGTGTTTGTTTGCTTTCGCATTTTTCGCTTGATGCATTTGCAGGTACTCGCGCAATGTGCGCTTCGGCACAATATTGTACGCGCTATGAACAATGCAAGCAGAAAGGACGAGCTCGCAAAGGAACCCAAGATGGAAGCTTTGCAGTTCGGTTGAGTTGATTGCGCAGATTCAGTTCTATCCAACTCGAAATTGTACTGTTTTGTTTGGTTAACTATAGTGTAGCAGGGAAGGCACTATAGGGGTACAATTTAGGTGAAGGTTGGATGTTGTTTGTCTGTATCTGCATGCTACAAGGCCAGGGGAAACCAGCGGAACCAGCATTTGGCTGGTTGGGCAAAGACAAAACAGGTTCTGTTTTTAGAACCTGAACCTGGTTGTTGTTTTCCCAGGTTGGAAAAACAGAACCAGAGGTTGTTTACCAACCTACCACCTGCTATTTTGTCCAGCCAGGTTGGTTCTGTTGCTTGGAATTATTTGGGATCATCCCTGGTTGTTCCCAGGTTGATTCCCAAGGTCCTTGCTAGCTAGAACTATTTAATCCTTCTCTGTTTGTACCTGAATATAGTCAAATTGATTCAAGCGAATTCCTTCCTCGCTGGAATTTCGTTTCTGCGCTATTCGACGGCGGAATGCTACCCGAGTCAACGCTAGTATGCTAGCACTCCAACGCTAGGCAAACGCTGTCCGAGCCATAACTTAGTAATGGCAGAACTTTTCGCGAGGCAACTTGGCTCATTTTAAAGCTCTTGGAGCGAGCTTCGATATAGCGAATTCTCGGCTTAATCCGACCGACGGTCTGCACGGCACGCTGCGCGACGTTCAAGGTACTCTTGCTGTTTTGACTAAGTCCTTCTTGATCCCTCTCTCTACAAACTCGGACCCGAGGATAGGGGCTGGTCTTGTACCAGGCACCCAGGGACCCTTGGAGGTGACCCCGAGGAGAGGTTTTAAGTTTGATTAAGTCCTAATAGCTTGAGTTTATTAGGCCCTTACACCAACACTCACCAAGGTTGGGGATGACTCGTGGGTGCCGTTGGAGAGGTGGCTTGGGAGGAAGCCGCCGGTGGACATGCTGAGGGTGTTCGGTTGCATGGCAGTCGCCCACGTCCCCAAGACCTACCGCAGTAAGTTGGGGGCGAGTGCAATCTGGTGTGTGCATTTGGGGCTGGCTGCTGAGAGCAAGGGATGGCTGCTGTGGGAACCATCCAAGGGTGTGTTGTTTGACAGCAGGGATGTGAAATTCATTGAGGGCATGATGTATGGGAGCTGGGAGAAACAGCCGGAGGCAAGGGTGTCCCAGCAGATGGAGCAGATCACCATGCAGCTGGACCTGACTCCTAGTGTGTGGGAGGAGGGAGAGGAGGCAGCTGCTGGAAATGGTGATGGAGAGAAGGTACAGGAGGCATCTGCTGGTGGAGAAAATGGTGTGGAAACTGGCGGCAGCACTAGTGGAGCTGCTGGACCCGAGGGAGGAGAGAAGCAGCAGGGAAAAACTAAGAAGCCGAAGGGTGTCGTTATGAAGGGATGGGAGACACCCGTCTCCAGGCCAGGACGTACCCGTATGGCTACTAAGAAGCTGACTGCAGGAACTGATGCAGCAGAGCAGCAGCTAGGGACCGAAGAGGCATTGCTGATTCTACCTTATGGCTATGACCCGGATGAGGAGGATGAGCCTGCGTACTGTTTTCTTGCCCCTGCACCAGAGGAACCAGCTAGCATGGAGGAGGCATTAGCTGGACCAGATAGGGACAAGTGGCTGGCTTCTAGGGATGCTGAGTACCAGAGTCTGCTGGAGAATAGGACATGGGATCTGGTGGTGCTGCCTGATGGGAAGAAAGCGATACAATGCAAGTGGGTGCTGAGGATCAAGACCGATGACAAGGGGCAGGTCACCATCTACAAGAGTAGGCTGGTGGCGAAGGGGTTTATGCAGAAGGAGAAGCAGGACTTCAACGAGATCTTTGCTCCCACTGCCAAACCCCCTACCCTCCGTGTCTTGTTGGCAGATGCAGCTGTTAGTGGGAAATTCATCATTCAGATGGATATTTCAACGGCATTCCTGAATGGGATTTTAGAGGAGGATGTGTACATGACGCAGCCGCCTGGGTATGAGGATGGTACGGGCAGGGTGTGCAAGCTCAACAAGTCCATCTACGGCTTGAAGCAGGCGCCACGCTGCTGGTACCAGAAGTTGGCAGCTGTTTTAGAGGAGATGGGATTCAGGACCAGCAGCTGTGATGAGAGCCTCTTTCTCAAGGGCGAGGGGGAGAAGCTGGTGCTGTTTCTGGTCTATGTGGACGACATTCTTCTCTTCAGCAGCAGCATGAAGGAGATCCAGAAAGTGCAGCAGCAACTGATGGAAAACTTCAAGTGCAAGAACCTTGGGGAGGTAAAGTACTACCTCGGGATGCACGTGGAGAGGGATCCAGATCACAGGTGGTTGAAGCTGCACCAGGAGAAGTTCATCAAGGAGCTGGGGGAGAAGTATGGGATTGAGAATGAGCGCAAGGTTGCAACTCCCCTGCCAGCAGAATTCAAGCTTGTGAAGGCTGCAGAGGATGAAGGGGTTGAAGCTGAAGAGCAGCAGCAATTTCAGTCCTTGGTGGGCAGCCTCTTGTACGCAGCAGTTCACACGAGGCCCGACATCTCTTTCTCGGTTGGGCAGCTGGCTAGGGTGGTGCAGAATCCATCAGAGGAGCAGGTGGATGCAGCTGAGCGTGTGGTGAAGTACCTGAACTCTCACCCAAGCATTGGAGTTCAATACTCCGCATCTGCACAGGTGAAGCAGAAAGGGGTGGAGGTGCTGAAAGAGAAGGGGGAGAGGCTTGGAGAAGGCAAGCTATTTCTCACTTGCTTTACCGATGCTACGTGGGCTTCTGAGAAGGAGGATTCCTCATCTGTGGGAGGATACATCTGCGTAGTTGGGGGAGGACCTGTTAGTTGGAGGTCCAAGAAGCAGACGGAGACGGCACTCTCTTCCGTAGAATCAGAGTACATAGCGATGTTCCATGGGGTGAAGGAGGTGATTTGGCTGAGGAGGCTGTTAGAGGAGATTGGCCAGGAGCAGAAAGTTGCTACGCCGCTGTTTTGTGATAGCAAGGGGGCTCTTGGGATGGCCAGAAACGCTGTGCTTCATGGGCTGAACAAGCACATGCGTATCAAGTGGCACTGGCTGCGTAAGGAGGTGAAGAGGGGGACGGTGCATCCGATCTACATCAAGACTCACCAGCAGCCAGCAGACTTTCTCACCAAGAGGCTTGCGGATGAGCCTCATTGGCGTTGTGTGCGCATGAGTGGAATGAGCATGAACTAGCATGGAATGACGGGGATGCAGCCGGCAGGCTGAGGGGGAGTGTGTTGGGTGCAAATGCACATTGCACGACATCCTGCCGTCTGTTTGTACGAGTATGCGTGTGCGAATGCATTTGCGTGTGAATGGTGTGTTCGTGTGTTTGTTTGCTTTCGCATTTTTCGCTTGATGCATTTGCAGGTACTCGCGCAATGTGCGCTTCGGCACAACATTGTACGCGCTATGAACAGTGCAAGCAGAAAGGACGAGCTCGCAAAGGAACCCAAGATGGAAGCTTTGCAGTTCGGTTGGGTTGATTGCGCAGATTCAGTTCTATCCAACTCGAAATTGTACTGTTTTGTTTGGTTAACTATAGTGTAGCAGGGAAGGCACTATAGGGGTACAATTTAGGTGAAGGTTGGATGTTGTTTGTCTGTATCTGCATGCTACAAGGCCAGGGGAAACCAGCGGAACCAGCATTTGGCTGGTTGGGCAAAGACAAAACAGGTTCTGTTTTTAGAACCTGAACCTGGTTGTTGTTTTCCCAGGTTGGAAAAACAGAACCAGAGGTTGTTTACCAACCTACCACCTGCTATTTTGTCCAGCCAGGTTGGTTCTGTTTCTTGGAATTATTTGGGATCATCCCTGGTTGTTCCCAGGTTGATTCCCAAGGTCCTTGCTAGCTAGAACTATTTAATCCTTCTCTGTTTGTACCTGAATATAGTAAAATTGATTCAAGCGAATTCCTTCCTCGCTGGAATTTCGTTTCTGCGCTATTCGACGGCGGAATGCTACCCGAGTCAACGCTAGTATGCTAGCACTCCAACGCTAGGCAAACGCTGTCCGAGCCATAACTTAGTAATGGCAGAACTTTTTCGCGAGGCAACTTGGCTCATTTTAAAGCTCTTGGAGCGAGATTCGATATAGCGAATTCTCAGCTTAATCCGACCGACGGTCTGCACGGCACGCTGCGCGACGTTCAAGGTACTCTTGCTGTTTTGACTAAGTCCTTCTTGATCCCTCTCTCTACAAACTCGGACCCGAGGATAGGGGCTGGTCTTGTACCAGGCACCCAGGGACCCTTGGAGGTGACCCCGAGGAGAGGTTTTAAGTTTGATTAAGTCCTAATAGCTTGAGTTTATTAGGCCCTTACACCAACACATTGAACCAACAGGCCCGTTGAACCAACAAGATTGTTAGGGCCTAATAAACTCAAGCTATTAGGACTTAATCAAACTTAAAACCTCTCCTCGGGGTCACCTCCAAGGGTCCCTGGGTGCCTGGTACAAGACCAGCCCCTATCCTCGGGTCCGAGTTTGTAGAGAGAGGGATCAAGAAGGACTTAGTCAAAACAGCAAGAGTACCTTGAACGTCGCGCAGCGTGCCGTGCAGACCGTCGATCGGATTAAGCTGAGAATTCGCTATATCGAAGCTCGCTCCAAGAGCTTTAAAATGAGCCAAGTTGCCTCGCGAAAAGTTCTGCCATTACTAAGTTCTGGCTCGGACAGCGTTTGCCTAGCGTTGGAGTGCTAGCATACTAGCGTTGACTCGGGTAGCATTCCGCCGTCGAATAGCGCAGAAACGAAATTCCAGCGAGGAAGGAATTCGCTTGAATCAATTTGACTATATTCAGGTACAAACAGAGAAGGATTAAATAGTTCTAGCTAGCAAGGACCTTGGGAATCAACCTGGGAACAACCAAGGATGATCCCAAATAATTCCAAGCAACAGAACCAACCTGGCTGGACAAAATAGCAGGTGGTAGGTTGGTAAACAACCTCTGGTTCTGTTTTTCCAACCTGGAAAAACAACAACCAGGTTCAGGTTCTAAAAACAGAACCTGTTTTGTCTTTGCCCAACCAGCCAAATGCTGGTTCCGCTGGTTTCCCCTGGCCTTGTAGCATGCAGATACAGACAAACAACATCCAACCTTCACCTAAATTGTACCCCTATAGTGCCTTCCCTGCTACACTATAGTTAACCAAACAAAACAGTACAATTTCGAGTTGGATAGAACTGAATCTGCGCAATCAACTCAACCGAACTGCAAAGCTTCCATCTTGGGTTCCTTTGCGAGCTCGTCCTTTCTGCTTGCACTGTTCATAGCGCGTACAATATTGTGCCGAAGCGCACATTGCGCGAGTACCTGCAAATGCATCAAGCGAAAAATGCGAAAGCAAACAAACACACGAACACACCATTCACACACAAATGCATTCGCACACGCATACTCGTACAAACAGACGGCAGGATGTCGTGCAATGTGCATTTGCACCCAACAGAACCAACAGGCCCGTTGAACCAACAAGATTGTTGGTCCAACCGGCCCACTGGACCAACAGGCCAGTTGGTCCAACAGGCCCATTTGACCAACAAGCCAGTTGGTCCAACCGGCCCGTTGGACCAACAAGCCAGTTGGTCCAACCGGTCCATTGGACCAACAAGCCAGTTGGTCCAACAAGGGTCCATTTGGACCAACGGATTAGTTGGTCCAACCGGTCCATTGAACCAACAGGCCAGTTGGTCCAACCGGCCCACTGGACCAACAGGCCACTTGGTCCAACCGGTCCATTCGATCACCAGGCCAGTTGTTTCATCCGGCCCATTAGACCAACAGGCCAGTTGGTCCAACCGGCCCATTGGTTCAACCGGCCCATTGGGCCAACAGGCCAGTTGGTCCAACTGACCCACTGGACCAACAGGCCAGTTGGTCCAACCAGCTCATTGGACCAATAGGCGAGCCAGCTTATTGGACCAACACCCAAGTTGGTCAAACCGCCCCATAGGACCAACAGGCCAGTTGGTATCACCGGTCCACTAGACCAACAGGCCAATTGGTCCAACCGGTCCATTGGACCAACATGCTAGTTGGTCCAACCGGTCTGCTTAACCGTTGGTCCAACCGGTCTGCTAGACCAACAAGCAGTTGGTTCAACAGGTTCTTTGGTCCAATGGGCCAGTTGGTCCAACCGGCCCACTGAACCAACATGCGAGTTGACCAACCAGTCCACTAGACCAACAGTCGAGTTGGTCCAACCAGTCCACTAGACCAACAGGCCAGTTGGTTCAACCGGTCCACTGGACCAACAGGCCAACAGGTCCATTGGACCATCAGGAGAGTTGGTTTAATCGTCCCATAGGCCAGTTGTTATAACCGCTCCACTAGACCAACAGGCCAGTTGGTCCAACCGGTCCATTGGACCAACATGCCAGTTGGTCCAACCGGTCTTCTGGACCGTTGGTCCAACCGGTCTACTGGACCAACAGGCCAGTTGGTTCAACCTGCTCTTTGGACCAACAGGCCAGTTGGTCCAACCGGCCCACTGGACCAACAGGCCAGTTGGTCCGACCGGTCCATTGGACCAACAGGCCAGTTGGTCCTACCGGTCCATTGGACCAACAGGCAAGTTGGTCCAACCGGTCCATTGGACCAACAAGCGAGTTGGTCCAACCGGTCCATTGGACCAACAGGCCAATTGGTCCAACCGGCCCATTGGACCAACAGGCCAGTTTGTCCAACCGGTCCATTGGACCAATAGGAGAGTTTTTCCAACTGGTCCACTTGACCAACAGGCCAGTTGGTCCAACCGGCCCATTAAACCAACAGGCCAGTTGGTCCAACCGGCCCATTGAACCAACAGACCCATTGAACCAACAGGCTCGTTGGTCCAACCGGTCAATTGGACCAACAGGCCAGTTGGTCCAACCGGTTCATTGGACCAACAGGCCAGTTGGTCCAACCGGCCCATTGGACCAACAGGCCCGTCGGTCTATCAGACCACCAGGCCAGTCGATTCAACTGGCCCATTGGACCAACAGGCCACATGGTCCAACTGGCCCATTTGACCAACAGGCCAGTTGGTCCAACCGGTCCATCAGACCAACAGGCCAGTTGGTCCAACCAACCCCCATTAAACAAACAGGCCCGTTGGTACAACCGGCCTATTGGTCCAACAGGCTAGTTGGTCCAACCGGTCCATTAAAACAACAAGCCAGTTAGTCCAATCGGTCCATTAAACCAACAAGCCAGTTGGTCCAACCAGCCTATTGCACCAACAAGCCAGTTTGTCCACTCGGTCCATTGGAACAACAAGCCAGTTTGTCCAACCGGCCAATTTGACCAATAGGCCAGTTGGTCCAACCGGTCCATTTGACCAACAGGCCAATTGGTCCAACCGGTCCATTGGACCAACAAGCCAGATGGCCCAACCGGTCCATTGCACCAACAGGCCAGTTGGTCCAACCGGGCCATTTGACTAACAGGTCAGTTGGTCCAACCGGCTTAGTGGACCAACAGGCCAGTTGGTCCAACCGGCCCATTTGACCAACAGGCCAGTTGGTCCAACCGGCCCATTGGACCAACAAGCCAGTTGGTCCAACCAGTCTATTGGACCAACAGGCTTGTTGGTCCAACCAGCCCATTGGATCTATAGGCCCGTCGGTCCATTAGACCAACAGGCCAGTTGGTCCAACCGGTCCATTGGACCAACAGGCCAGATGGTCAAACCGGCCCATTTGACCAACAGGCCAGTTGGTCCAACCGGCCCATTGGAACAACAGGCCAGTTGGTCCAACCGGTCCATTGGACCAACAGGGCAGTTGGTACAACAGGTCCATCGGACAAGCAGGATAGTTTGTCCATCCCGTCCATATGACCAACAAGCCAGTTGGTCTAACCGATCCCTCCGACAGGCCAGTTGGTCCAACCGGTCCATCGAACCAACAGGCCAGTTGGTCCATCTGGTCCATTGGCCCACAAGCCAAATGGTCCAACCGGTCCATTGGACCAACAGGACAGTTGGTCCAACCGGTTCATGGGAACCAACAGGCCAGTTGGTCCAACCGGCCCATTGGACCAACAAGCCAGTTGGTCCAACCGGTCCATCAGACCAACAGGCTAGTTGGTCCAACTGGCCAATGGAACAATAGGCTAGTTGTCCATTGGAACAATAGGCCAGTTGGCCCGTTCGGTCCAACGGACCAACAGGCCAGTTTGTCCAACAGGTGCATCCCACCAATAGGTCCGATGGTCCTACGGGTCCATCGGACTAACAGGCAAGTTGGTCCAACCAATCCATTTGACGAACAGGCCAGTTGGTCCATCGGACCAACAGGCCAGTTGGTCCAACTGTTCCATCGGATCAACAGGCCAGTCGGTTCAACCGTTCCATTGGACCACAGGCCAGTTGGTTCAACCTGTCCATCAAACCAACTGGCTAGTTGGTACAACCATTCCAACGGACCAACAAGGCAGTTTGTCAAACTGGTTCATCGGACCAACAGGCCAGTTCGACCAACAGGTCCATCGGACCAACAGGCCAGTTGGTCCAACTGGTCCATCTAACCAGAAGGCTAGTTGGTCCAACTAGCCCATTGGAACAACAGGCCAGTTGGACGAACCGTTCCATCAAACCAACAGACCACTTCATCCATTCAGTCCATTGGACCAAAAGGAGAGTTTGTCCAACCGGTCCATTGGACCAACAAGCCAGTTGGTTCAACCGGCCCATTGGACCAACAGTCTATGTGGACCAATCTGCCCATTGGACCAACAGGCCAGTTGGTCCAACCGGCCCATTGGACCAACAAGCCAGTTAGTCCAACCGGTCCATTGGACCAACAAGCCAGTTGGTCCAACAAGGGTCCATTTGGACCAACAGATCACTTGGTCCAACCGGTCCATTGAACCAACAGGCCAGTTGGTCCAACCGGTCCACTGGACCAACAGGCCACTTGGTCCAACCGGTCCATTGGACCAACATGCCAGTTGGTTCAACCCACCCATTAGACAAACAGCCCAATTGGTCCGACCGGCCCATTGGGCCAACAGGCCAGTTGGTCCAACTGACCCATTGGACCAACAGGCCAGTTGGTCCAACGGGTCCATTGGACCAACAGGCCAGTTGTTCCATCCGGCCCATTGGACCAACAGGCGAGCCAACTTTTTGGATCAACACCCAAGTTGGTCTAGCCGGCCCATAGGATCAACAGACCAGTTGGTATAACCGGTCCACTAGACCAACAGGCTAGTTCGTCCATCCGGTCCATCGGACCAACATGCCAGTTGGTCCAACCGGTCTGCTTAACCGTTGGTCCAACCGGTCTACTGGACCAACAGGCCAGTTGGTTCAACCGGTCCTTTGGTCCAATAGGCCAATTGGTTCAACCTGCCCACTGGACCAACATGCGAGTTGGTCCAACCAGTCCACTCTACCAACAGTCGAATTGGTCCAACCGGTCCACTAGACCAACAAGCCAGTTGGTCCAACCGGTCCACTGAACCAAGACTCTAGTTGGTCCTTTCTATTGGACCAACCAGTCCAATGCACCAACAGGCCAGTTGGTCCAACCGATCCATTGGACCAACAGGCCAGTTGGTCCAACCGATCCATTGGACCAACAGGCAAGTTGGTCTGACCGTGGACCAACAAGAGAGTTGGTCCAACCGGTCCATTGGACCAACAGGCCATCTGGTTCAACCGGTCCATTGGACCAACAGGCCAATTGGTCCAACCGGTCCATTGGACCAAGAAGAGAGTTGTTCCAACAGGACCACTGGACCAACAGGCCCCAACAGGCCAGTTGGCCCAACCGGCCCATTGGAACAACAGGCCAGTTGGTCCAACCGGTCCATCAGACCAACAGGCCAGTTGGTCCAACCAACCCATTGGTCCAACCGGCCCATTGGACCAACAGGCCAGTTGGTCCGACCGGCCCATTTGACCAACAGGCCAGTTGGTCCAACCGGCCCATTGGACCAACAGGCCAGTTGGTCCAACCAGTCCACTGGACCAACAGGCCAGTTGGTCCAACCGATCGATTGGACGAACAAGCTAGTTGGTCCGACCGGCCCATTTGACCAACAGGCCAGTTGGTCCGACCGGCCCATTTGACCAACAGGCCAGTTGGTCCAACCGGCCCATTGGAACAACAGGCCAGTTGGTCCAACCGGTCCATTGGACCAACAGGCCAGATGGTTCAACCGGCCCATTGATCCAACCGGTCCATTGGACCAACGGGCCAGTTGGTCCAACCGGTCCATTGGACCATCAGGCCCGTTGGTCCAACCGGCCCATTTTACCAACAGGCCAGTTGGTCCAACCGGTCCATTGGAACAACAAGCCAGTTGGTCCAACCGGTCCATTTGACCAACATGCCAGTTGGTCCAACCGGTCCTTTGGGCCAACAGGCTTGTTGATCCAACCGGCTTACTGGACCAACTGGCTAGTTGGTCAAACGGTCCACTGGACCAACCGGCCTGTTGGTCCAATCGGTTCACTTGACCAACTGGCCAGTTGGTCCAACCGGTCCATTAGACCAACAGGCCAGTTGGTCCAACCGATCCATTGGACCAACAAGAGAGCTGGTCCAACTGATCCATTGCAGCAGTAGGCCATTTGGTTTAACCAATCCACTGGTCCAACTGGCCACTCGGCCCGGACCATTTGGATGAATAGGCTAGTTGGTCCAACCGGTCCATTGGACCAAGAGGCCAGTTGGTCCAACCGGTCCATAGGACCAACAGGCCAGTTGGTCCAACTGGTCCATTGTACCAACATGACACTTGATCCAACCGGTCCATTGGACCAACAGGCCAGTTGGCCGAGTCCATTGGACCAACAGGCTAGTTTGTCCAATCGGTCCAATGCACCAACAGGCTAGTTGGTTTACTGGTGCATTGGACCAATAGGCCAGTTGGTCCAACCGGTCCATTGGACCAACAGACCAGTTGGTCCAACCGGTCCATTGGACCAACATGAGAGTTGGTCCAACCGATCCATTGGACCATCAAGCCTGTTGGTCAACCGACCCATTGGACCAACATACGAGTTGGTCCAACCGGCTCAGGAGTGGGGACCTGATATATACGCCAAGGGAGCAAAGGGGACAGGGGGTGATTGATCCGAGGGGGAGAATCGATATTGTGGCTATGAGGTGCGCGGGATTGGCGCTGCAGCAGGAGTGCTCTCTAAGACGGGTTTGTCGGAGAAAGCATAAGGCGGCGCTGAGAGGAGGCTTGTTTAAAAGCATGAGGTGGGCAAGGCTGTGTAAAACATTTCTAAAATCAACGGTGGTGCCAGTACTAGAGGCGGCGTCCACGTGGGAAGCAGAAGAGGAGTTTCCGTGCTACAACAAATATATCATCCATCGCGGAAATGCCCCGTTCGGTGGGCAGAAGGGTACGGAGAAGCTGAGAACGTGGCGAATGCGCGACATGGTGCTGAGGAAATGGGGCGGCACAAGGTCGCTTAAGCCGGAAGCGACACTGGCAAGGGAGCTGCGTGGGAAAAAGGAGGCGGAGATGGCACTGAAGGCGTTCAACGCAGCACCAGAGCGGTGGCGACAGTGGGTATTGGCGCCCCTGACGGCAGAAGAGGTTGCTGCAGAATCGTCGGTGGTGTACACCAGGCTTCCAATCGGGCAGAGGTGTCTCTGGGAATTCTTAAGCAAGATGGGCAGGAAGGTGGAGCTTCGGGGGCTCAGAGATAAAGGAGAGTGTACAGCGTGGGATGTAAGGCTAGTGTTGTGTTGCGACAGTGTGGTACCGGCGAAGCTATCTTGTGAGCGGGCGATACGGGAAGCCGGGAATCCAAGGGCGCGGCTGCTTAGCTCGTCGCTATTCAAAGAAGAGGTGGTGGTTCTAGCGAGGGAGCTCAGGGAGACGAGCAAGGGGATAGAGGTGGTAGAAGGGAAGAGGGCGAACTGGGAGGCCCGGGCAGGCAGGAAAATTGACTGGGAAAGGAGCAGGAAGGTCCGGGACTCACTGGTGGTTCCGGTCAAGGCGAGAGATGTGCTCCTCCACGTGCACAATCTCAACTTGCAAGTGGGGGAAAGGGTAGTTGGTCCAACAGGTACGTCAGATGGTCCAACCGGTCCATTGGACCAACGGGCAAGTTGGTCCTACTGGACCACTCGATCAACATCCGAGTTGGTCCAACCGGTCAGCGGACCAACAGGCCAGTTGGTCCAACGGGTCCATTGCACAAATATGCCATTTCGTCTAGCCGACCGGTCCATTGGACCAACAGGCAAGTTGGTCCAACCGGTCCATTGGATCAACAGGCCAGTTGGTCCAACCGGTCCATTGGACCAACAGGCCAGTTGGTCCAACCGGCCCATTGGACCAACAGGCCAGTTGGTCCAACCGGTTCATTGGACCAACAGGCCAGTTGGTCCAATTGGCCCATTGGACCAACAAGCCAGTTGGTCCAACTGGTCCATTGAACCAACAGGCTAGTGTTAGAGATTAAGGATCGAGTCTATGAAGAATAGGTGCCCAAATAACTCAAAATCGTTGGCTTAGAATTCTGGACAGAAACCGCGATTTCACAAGAAACGCCGTCGCCGTCGCCGTCAAACTCGAGTATGTTGTAGCTCTAGACCGTGGCTACAATTCCCAATTTGAATCACCTCAAAAGATGGAGTATATCTCGAGTTATGCTTTTCGGCGCACTAGGGGATATGTTGCCACATAGACAATTTACTCACTCACAATAGTTCTCACAAGTTCACAAGTTACACACACAAGAGTTAGAGTAGCACTAAACCAGGTAGGAGGGAAGAGGAGGACGAGAGGGAAGGTCCCAAGGAGTCCCCAACCAAGGAAACCCCATATCACATCAAATCCCCTCCCTATGGCAACCCCACTTTGACATTTGTCACTTTCCAACCCATGCCATCCACCTCAACCCACTTGGCCACACTTGCCAACCTGGTTTGGCTTCTCCCAACCACATGGCAGCATTCTACAGTGATGGGTTAGAATTTCCCAACCCCAAAAGTCTGTACCCCATACTGAATCAAACCCCACAACTTCCATAGTCACCATTACCGGAGTACAGAAAGCATACGAACTCCAACGTTCGTAACTTTCTTGATATTGCTCCGATCGCGACGATTCTTGGTTCGTCGGGAAGCTCTTGAGCAGAGCAGTCACTTCAGATATCTGCTCAAGCCAAATAACATTCACACACACTCAGAAAATCCAAACCGCGCATATCACAAATTCTTGCACACGCTCACACCACGCATGCAATGCACAAACATTTGATGGGAGGCAGACAGACGTGAATGCGAATGATAGCATCACACAACAAACTCCCCCTCTGGCTGCCAACCATCATCCCACATGCCATAGCTCAAGCATGCACTCTCAACGCGCACTCATTCCAGCAAGTTTCATCCCCTTCCAATGCTCGGCTTCAGCCAGGCGCTTGGTGAGAATGTCAGCCGCCTGCTGCTGGGTCTTCACAAGCTCCAGTCGGACCTCCTTGTCCAATGCCACTTAGGCCTGATGTGCTTTGTCAGGCCATGAAGACAAGCATTCTTTGCAAGCTTCACCGCCGACTCGTTGTCACAGAAAATCACGGTCGGCTCCTTCTGGCACACTCCGATCTCCTCCAACAAACGCCTCAGCCACACCACCTCCTTTGCCCCATGATGCAGGGCCATGTACTCTGTCTCACACGAGGACAGCCCCACCTCGTTCTGCTTCTTGCTGCGCCAGCTCACTGCACCACCTCCAAACAGGCACACATAGCCTCCAATGCTGGTGCCATCCGACTTCACAGAGTTGAAGCTGGCGTCGGTGTAGCAAGTCAAGAGCATCTCCCCCTTGCTCAAATCAGCTGCACCCCTCTGCAGCCTCTGTCGCACAGCACTGTACTCCAAACCCACTGATGCTGTAGCGCTCACATAGCGGACCAACCTCTTGGCCGCTTCCAGCTGCTCATGACTGGGGCGTGAAACCACACTCGCAAGCCTGGATGTAGCAAAGGCAATGTCAGGCCGCGTGTGGTTAGCCGCGTAGTTGAGTGCCCCCACCATGGAATGAAACAGCTTCCTGTCACTCTCTCCCACCACCTCCTCATCAGCACAGGGCTCCACAGTGAACCCCGAAGGCAGTGGGGTGGCTGGCTTCCCTTTATCTTGCAGCCCATACTTCTCGGCCAGCCCCTCACAATACTTCCTCTGGTGCAACCTCAACACTCCCTTGTCGAGGTCCCTCTCCACATGCATCCCCAAGTAATACTTCACATCTCCCATCTTGGAACACTTGAACTGCATCTCCAGCATCTCCTCCACACGTTCAATCATTGCAGACGACTCTGAGAAGAGCAGGATGTCGTCCACGTACACCAGGAGCATGAGGAACTGCTCCTTCTCTTGCAGCAGGAACAGGCTGTGGTCGCACTCACTCTTCTTGAACCCCCCAGCCAGCAGTGTCTCCTCCAGCTTGTGGTACCATGCGCGAGGAGCCTGCTTCAGGCCATAGATGGCCTTCTTCAGCCTGCACACCCTGCCGCTCCCATCATCCAACCCCTCAGGCTGCAGCATGTACAGCTCCTCTAGAATGATCCCATTCAAGAAAGCAGTGATGATGTCCATCTGCTTGATCTTCCAGCCACGGTTTGCAGCCATTGCCAGCATCGTCCTCAGTGTAGTCCCTTTCCCCACAGGAGCAAAGATGTCGTCAAAATCCTTGCCCTTTGTCTGCTGGAACCCCTTAGCCACAAGCCTTGACTTGTAGCAGGTCAGCTCCCCATCAGGTCCGTACTTGTGCCTGAAAATCAGCTTCGAAGAGATTGCCTTCTTCCCAGGAGGCAGCTCACACAGCTCCCACGTGTCGTTCTCCAGCAGAGAGTCATACTCCTCCTTCACACTCTGCTTCCACTTCTCAGCATCGGGCCCACTCAAGGCCTCGGTAAGCGTCTTGGGCTCAGGGACGGCTGCCCAGTAGCAGTGCGCTATCTCCTCCTCATCACACTGCTCAGCCACACTCCCAGCCCGCACTACCTTTGGCTTCCCAAAGCTCGGATAGGTCAGCCGGTTAGGAGGGCGCACATCCCTCCTAGGACGGTCAGCCGCACGTTGCTGCTGCTGCTGCTGCGGCTGCTGCTGCTGCTGCTGCTGCTGTTGCTGCTGCTGCTGCGGCTGCAGCTCCTCCACCTCAGGTTCTTCTCCATCCTCAGTCACCCCAGAGATCTCCTCCCCCGACACGGAGACCTCCACCTGCCTTGAAGGCCGCTGCACCTCATCGGCCTCAATGATCAGCGGTGTCGTAGGAAGCTTCTGCTGCTGCTGCTTCCACTCCTTGTAGTACAGGGACTCGAAGAACTTCACATCCCTCGACACGGTCAACTGCTGGCTGGTCAAGTCCCAAATGAGCCAGCCCTTATGATCCCTAGCAAGCCCCAAGTGCACACCCCATCTCCCAGAAGACTCCAGCTTTCCCCTCTTCTCCTAAAGCACATGAAACACCACCATGCAGCCATAGGCTCTCAGCATGTTGACTGCTGGTGCACTCCCATACCACTTGGTGTAGGGGATCCACTGCTTGTCCCCCACAGTTGCCAGCACCCTGTTCTTCACAACGACGACCTGCCTCAGTGCAGTCACCCAAAACGGATCTGGCAGCCCTGCACGCCCAAGGAGAGTGCGAGCACCTTTCTGCAGGGTCCGGTTGAACCGCTCAGCCACGCCGTTCTGCTGAGGGTTGTAGGGCACTGTGAGCTGATGCTGAATCCCCTTCTTCTTCAGCACCGCCTCAAAAACAGCGCCAATGAACTCTCCCCCGTTGTCAGTGCGGATCACTTTCACCTTGTGTCCGCTCTCCCTTTGTGCTCTCGGCATCCACTCCTTGAGTACAGCCGCTGCCACATCCCCCTTAGTCTTGAGAGGGTAGACCCACACCGCACGCGTGTGGTCGTCCACAATCGTCAGAAAGTAGCGGCTGCCCGAGAGAGAAGGGGCCCTCGTGGGGCCCACCACATCCATGTGCACAAGGGCGAGTGGTGCCTTGGCTGGTCCCGTGCTGCTGTTGAACGGGAACTTGGTGAATTTTGTCTCAAGGCACGTAGGGCAGCTCCCAATCTCCTTTGCTGCCCCTTTCACCTCCAGCCCCTTCAAACTCCCATCCTTCACTAGCTTCTGCAGCATCGGTATGTTGATGTGGCACAACCTCTCGTGCCACGTCTCCCAATCGGCCTCACCACTCCCAGATGAAGCCTTTGCCCATGCAGCCGTTGCATCCACACCAGCAAGCACCTCACCATGTGATTGCTTTGGCTGCTGCACCTTCTTGACTGCATCCAGGGCCCCAGCTGTTGGTGCAGATTTCTCTCCTCCCGCAGTTGCTTTAGCCGCTGCCGCTGCCTTTGCCGTTGCTGGTGGTTTCCCATTCCAAGGGATGATGGGCAGCTGCCACAAGTCCTTGATGCAGCTGCTCTTCTCCTCCAAATCCCACAGCAGCAACTTCCCAAGCTTTGCACGGCAGCTGGTTGGGCCGAATGTAACTTTGGCCTTGCTTTTCTGCAGCCGGCGCACAGAAAGAAGGTTAGCGGATAAACCTTCAACTAGCAGGACATTCCCAAGTCCCACAAGTCCCCCATTGGCTCCCATCACCTTGGCATTCCCAACACCAATCACAGGGAGCAAAGCACCTGAAGCGGCAGCCACAAACTTGATCTTCCCAGGGGGTTTCACCTCATCGAGCAAATCTGCCCGCGGAGTCATGTGACTCGTGCAACCTGAATCAATCACCCAGTGAGTGAGGGGGTGCATCACAACCTTCCCAACCGAACCCACATCATCCTCACTCCCTTTCACTTCCTCAACCATGAGGAACAGCCCAGGGTCGGCTTTACCTTGTGCACCATCACCTTGTGCAATTGAACCTTGCACAGCACCACCTCGTGCGCGTTCACCACTTGGCGGCTTCATGCCTGGGGGCGCCCATCCTTCAGGCCGGCTGAAACACTTGAACCACGGGTGTCCAGCCTTCTTGCAATACCAGCACGCACCCTCCATTCGGGTGCTCCCCCTGCCACCAGAGCTCCCATGCCCCTCATTGTAGTCACCTCGGCCTCTTCCTCTGCCAAAGCCTCTCCCACGGCCTCGGCCTCTCCCTCCCCCTCTTCCTCTGCTGCCTCCTGCAGCTCCATATCCCTCAGCAGTTTTGTTGGCAGCACCACCTCCCGTGTGGCGCCTGCGGAAGTTCTCTTGCAGGATCTGCTGCCGTAGCCACTCAGGCGTCCACTTGTCCTGCTGAACGTTGAGGGTGGGGATGAGGTTCTCCCACGAGTTGTCGAGCACCGAGATGATCTTGGTGCACTGCTGCATCTCTGACACCTTGCTGCCCGCCGCTGCCATCCTCGCATAGGTGTCCTTGATCTTGTCAAGGACCGGCTTCACATCGTCTCCCGGCTTCATGGAGAGGGCAGCCAGCTCCTTCTCCAACACAATCACCATCGGCAGCGTGTTGGGTTGTACCACGTCGCGTAGCAGCTTCCACGCCTTCGGTCCGGAGTCGTTCAGCTCCACTAGGTCCTTGATATGCTGGAACATGTCGTTGTTGACTGATTGAAGGATGAGGTCGTACAGCACCGCGCTCCGCTCAATCCATCGGTCGCGGGCATCACCTTCCTCCGGCATCTTCTCTTCTCCCATCGCAAGTTTCAGCAGCTTGTAGCGCTTGAAGGCGCTCCGCATCCGCCCGCTCCATTCCTCATAGTTGGAGCCGTCCAAAGCCTCGATCTTGGACGGTGGCGGTTCACTCTTCTTATCAGCTGCTTCTCCACTCCCTTGACTCATCTCCTCTGCTCCCAATCAGAGGTTTCAGCTCCCCCTTTGCTGTCCACACAATTTCCACAAGTGTCGGCGCCAACGAAATTTCGGCAGAGTTTCCCCTTAGCGGAAGTCACTCCCAACCTCCAGAACTCCACTTAGGCACGCCCACAGGCCATGGTGGGTCTAAGAGGGTCTTCACACTTCAGTAGACTCCCCACAAAGTCCTCAATCCGCTCTGATACCACTTGTTAGAGATTAAGGATCGAGTCTATGAAGAATAGGTGCCCAAATAACTCAAAATCGTTGGCTTAGAATTCTGGACAGAAACCGCGATTTCACAAGAAACGCCGTCGACGAAAAACTAACCGTTAGAATTCCGTCAAACTCGAGTATGTTGTAGCTCTAGACCGTGGCTACAATTCCCAATTTGAATCACCTCAAAAGATGGAGTATATCTCGAGTTATGCTTTTCGGCGCTCTAGGGGGTATACTGCCACATAGACAATTTACTCACTCACAATAGTTCTCACAAGTTCACAAGTTACACACACAAGAGTTAGAGTAACACTAAACCAGGAAGGATGGAAGAGGAGGACGAGAGGGAAGGTCCCAAGGAGTCCCCAACCAAGGAAACCCCATATCACATCAAATCCCCTCCCTATGGCAACCCCACTTTGACATTTGTCACTTTCCAACCCATGCCATCCACCTCAACCCACTTGGCCACACTTGCCAACCTGGTTTGACTTCTCCCAACCACATGGCAGCATTCTACAGTGATGGGTTCGAATTTCCCAACCCCAAAAGTCTGTACCCCATATTGAGTCAAACCCCACAACTTCCATAGTCACCACAACCGGAGTACAGAAAGCATACGAACTCCAACGTTCGTAACTTTCTTGATATTGCTCCGATCGCGACGATTCTTGGTTCGTCGAAAAGCTCTTGAGCAGAGCAGTCACTTCAGATATCTGCTCAAGCCAAATAACATTCACACACACTCAGAAAATCCAAACCGCGCATATCACAAATTCTTGCACACGCTCACACCACGCATGCAATGCACAAACATTTGATGGGAGGCAGACAGACGTGAATGCGAATGATAGCATCACACAACAGCTAGTTGGCTCGGACCAATGGAACAACAAGCCAGTTGGTCCAACCGGTCCATAGGACCTACAGTCCTGTGGGTCCAACAAGTCCATTGGACCAACATGCTAGTTAATTCAACCGGTCCACTAGGATGACAGTCCAGTTGGTCTTACCAGTCTAGATGGTCTAACTGGTCCTTTGGACCAATGGTCCAACCGGTCCATACCACCAAGAGGCTAGTTGGTCCAACCGGTCCATTGGACAAACAGGCCAGTTGGTCCAACCAGTCTGCTGGACCAACAGGCCAGTTGGTCCAACCGGTCCACTGGACCAACAGGCCAGTTGGTCCAACCGGTCCAATGGACCAACAGGCCAGTTGGTCCAACGGTCCATTGCACCAATAGGCCAGTTGATCCAACCGGTCCTATGGACCATTTGGACCAATAAGCCATTTGTCCAACTGATCCATTAGACCAAAAGGCCAGTTGGTCCAACCGGTCCATAGGACCAAAAGGCTAGTTGGTCCAACAAGCCATTGCACAAACAAGCCAGTTGGTCTAACCGGTCCATTTGACCAACAGGTTAGTTGTTCCAAATGGTCCATTGGACCAACAGGCCAGTTGGTCCAACCGGTCCATTGGACCAAGAGGCCAGTTGGTCCAACCGGTCCACTCGACCAACATGCCAGTTGGTCCAACCGGTACATTTGACCAACTGGCCAATTGTTGCAACTGGTCCATAAGACCAACAGGCCAGTTGGTCCAACCGGTCCGTTGGACCAACACGCGGTCCAACCGGTCCATTCCACCACTAGGCCAGTGGGTCCAACTTGTTGGTGTAAGGGCCTAATAAACTCAAGCTATTTGGACTTAATCAAACTTAAAACCTCTCCTCGGGGTCACCTCCAAGGGTCCCTGGGTGCCTGGTACAGAACCAGCCCCTATCCTCGGGTCCGAGTTTGTAGAGAGAGGGATCAAGAAGGACTTAGTCAAAACAGCAAGAGTACCTTCAACGTCGCGCAGCGTGCCGTGCAGACCGTCGATCGGATTAAGCTGAGAATTCGCTATATCGAAGCTCGCTCCAAGAGCTTTAAAATGAGCCAAGTTGCCTCGCGAAAAGTTTTGCCATTACGAAGTTATGGCTCGGACAGCGTTTGCCTAGCGTTGGAGTGCTAGCATACTAGCATTGACTCGGGTAGCATTCCGCCGTCGGATAGCGCAGAAACGAAATTCCAGCGAGGAAGGAATTCGCTTGAATCAATTTGACTATATTCAGGTACAAACAGAGAAGGATTAAATAGTTCTAGCTAGCAAGGACCTTGGGAATCAACCTGGGAACAACCAGGGATGATCCCAAATAATTCCAAGCAACAGAACCAACCTGGCTGGACAAAATAGCAGGTGGTAGGTTGGTAAACAACCTCTGGTTCTGTTTTTCCAACCTGGGAAAACAACAACCAGGTTCAGGTTCTAAAAACAGAACCTGTTTTGTCTTTGCCCAACCAGCCAAATGCTGGTTCCGCTGGTTTCCCCTGGCCTTGTAGCATGCAGATACAGACAAACAACATCCAACCTTCACCTAAATTGTACCCCTATAGTGCCTTCCCTGCTACACTATAGTTAACCAAACAAAACAGTACAATTCCGAGTTGGATAGAACTGAATCTGCGCAATCAACTCAACCGAACTGCAAAGCTTCCATCTTGGGTTCCTTTGCGAGCTCGTCCTTCCTGCTTGCACTGTTCATAGCGCATACAATGTTGTGCCAAAGCGCACATTGCGCGAGTACCTGCAAATGCATCAAGCGAAAAATGCGAAAGCAAACAAACACACGAACACACCATTCACACGCAAATGCATTCGCACACGCATACTCGTACAAACAGACGGCAGGATGTCGTGCAATGTGCATTTGCACCCAACACACTCCCCCTCAGCCTGCCGGCTGCATCCCCGTCATTCCATGCTAGTTCATGCTCATTCCACTCATGCGCACACAACGCCAATGAGGCTCATCCGCAAGCCTCTTGGTGAGAAAGTCTGCTGGCTGCTGGTGAGTCTTGATGTAGATCGGATGCACCGTCCCCCTCTTCACCTCCTTACGCAGCCAGTGCCACTTGATACGCATGTGCTTGTTCAGCCCATGAAGCACAGCGTTTCTGGCCATCCCAAGAGCCCCCTTGCTATCACAAAACAGCGGCGTAGCAACTTTCTGCTCCTGGCCAATCTCCTCTAACAGCCTCCTCAGCCAAATCACCTCCTTCACCCCATGGAACATCGCCATGTACTCTGATTCTACGGAAGAGAGTGCCGTCTCCGTCTGCTTCTTGGACCTCCAACTAACAGGTCCTCCCCCAACTACGCAGATGTATCCTCCCACAGATGAGGAATCCTCCTTCTCAGAAGCCCATGTAGCATCGGTAAAGCAAGTGAGAAATAGCTTGCCTTCTCCAAGCCTCTCCCCCTTCTCTTTCAGCACCTCCACCCCTTTCTGCTTCACCTGTGCAGATGCGGAGTATTGAACTCCAATGCTTGGGTGAGAGTTCAGGTACTTCACCACACGCTCAGCTGCATCCACCTGCTCCTCTGATGGATTCTGCACCACCCTAGCCAGCTGCCCAACCGAGAAAGAGATATCGGGCCTCGTGTGAACTGCTGCGTACAAGAGGCTGCCCACCAAGGACTGAAATTGCTGCTGCTCCTCGGCTTCAACCCCTTCATCCTCTGCAGCCTTCACAAGCTTGAATTCTGCTGGCAGGGGAGTTGCAACCTTGCGCTCATTCTCAATCCCATACTTCTCCCCCAGCTCCTTGATGAACTTCTCCTGGTGCAGCTTCAACCATCTGTGATCAGGATCCCTCTCCACGTGCATCCCGAGGTAGTACTTTACCTCCCCAAGGTTCTTGCACTTGAAGTTCTCCATCAGTTGCTGCTGCACTTTCTGGATCTCCTTCATGCTGCTGCTGAAGAGAAGAATGTCGTCCACATAGACCAGAAACAGCACCAGCTTCTCCCCCTCACCCTTGAGAAAGAGGCTCTCATCACAGCTGCTGGTCCTGAATCCCATCTCCTCTAAAACAGCTGCCAACTTCTGGTACCAGCAGCGTGGCGCCTGCTTCAAGCCGTAGATGGACTTGTTGAGCTTGCACACCCTGCCCGTACCATCCTCATACCCAGGCGGCTGCGTCATGTACACATCCTCCTCTAAAATCCCATTCAGGAATGCCGTTGAAATATCCATCTGAATGATGAATTTCCCACTAACAGCTGCATCTGCCAACAAGACACGGAGGGTAGGGGGTTTGGCAGTGGGAGCAAAGATTTCGTTGAAGTCCTGCTTCTCCTTCTGCATAAACCCCTTCGCCACCAGCCTACTCTTGTAGATGGTGACCTGCCCCTTGTCATCGGTCTTGATCCTCAGCACCCACTTGCATTGTATCGCTTTCTTCCCATCAGGCAGCACCACCAGATCCCATGTCCTATTCTCCAGCAGACTCTGGTACTCAGCATCCCTAGAAGCCAGCCACTTGTCCCTATCTGGTCCAGCTAATGCCTCCTCCATGCTAGCTGGTTCCTCTGGTGCAGGGGCAAGAAAACAGTACGCAGGCTCATCCTCCTCATCCGGGTCATAGCCATGAGGTAGAATCAGCAATGCCTCTTCGGTCCCTAGCTGCTGCTCTGCTGCATCAGTTCCTGCAGTCAGCTTCTTAGTAGCCATACGGGTACGTCCTGGCCTGGAGACGGGTGTCTCCCATCCCTTCATAACGACACCCTTCGGCTTCTTAGTTTTTCCCTGCTGCTTCCCTCCTCCCTCGGGTCCAGCAGCTCCACTAGTGCTGCCGCCAGTTTCCACACCATTTTCTCCACCAGCAGATGCCTCCTGTACCTTCTCTCCATCACCATTTCCAGCAGCTGCCTCCTCTCCCTCCTCCCACACACTAGGAGTCAGGTCCAGCTGCATGGTGATCTGCTCCATCTGCTGGGACACCCTTGCCTCCGGCTGTTTCTCCCAGCTCCCATACATCATGCCCTCAATGAATTTCACATCCCTGCTGTCAAACAACACACCCTTGGATGGTTCCCACAGCAGCCATCCCTTGCTCTCAGCAGCCAGCCCCAAATGCACACACCAGATTGCACTCGCCCCCAACTTACTGCGGTAGGTCTTGGGGACGTGGGCGACTGCCATGCAACCGAACACCCTCAGCATGTCCACCGGCGGCTTCCTCCCAAGCCACCTCTCCAACGGCACCCACGAGTCATCCCCAACCTTGGTGAGCACCCTGTTCCTAGCGACAGTGGCGTGCCGGACAGCATGAGGCCACATAGAATTGCTCAGCCCAGATTCTATGAGCAGCGCCCTAGCTGTCTCCAGAATGGTCCGGTTTGCCCGTTCTGCTACACCATTGGACTGTGGGGTATAAGCCGTGGTCAGCTCTCTCTGGATGCCCTGCTTCTTGAGCCAGGCCGTCATTTCAGCTCCAAGGAACTCACCACCCCGGTCTGTCCTAATCCGCTTCACTACACACTCCGCCTGCTTCTCCACGAATGGCAGCCAATCGTCCCGTATCGTGGAGGCGGCGTGGTCCTTCTGCTTCAGCGGATACGCCCACATCAGCCTGCTCCAGTCATCCACAATTGTAAGAAAATACCGCTCCCCCTTGTGCCCTTGCACCGGCAGCGGCCCCACCAAGTCCATGTGGACCAGCTCCAAAGGCTTCTTGCTCCTGCCAGCCACACTATGGAAAGGGAAACGGGTGAACTTTGAAAGCAAACAGATTTCACAGTTGTCATCGGGTGGCTGTCCGTTCAGCTTCAGACCCTTAACGGCTCCATCCTTCTCCAGCTGCTTCAGCAAAGGCATTGCCACATGCCCTAAGCGCCGGTGTGCCGTTGCCCAATCTGTCTCCCCAGATCTGGCCGACACTTTCACACCAACCCCTCCAACGGCATTGCACTCCCCCTGGGATGCAGACCCCTCTCCAGCCTGCCCCCCACCATGCCACGCCAGGGCCGGCAGCTGCCACATAGATCTGTACACGTCCTTGCTCTCGTGCAGATCCCAAAGCACCCGATTGCCCAGCTTCCCCTTATAAGTGCGTGCCCCATCCGTGTTGGTGTTCACCCCAGCCTTGCCAAGCTTACGGAGGGAGATAAGGTTGGCCTTCAGGTCGGGGACGAAGAGAACGTCGTGCAGCACCACCGGCTTGCCATCCGCTCCCTTAAACGCAGCTCGTCCCGCACCAGCCACCTTCAACATGTGTCCAGAGGCGGAGCACACTTCATTGATCGGTGCAGCTCGTACTTCGTCCAGCAGGTCCTTGCGCGGCGTCATCGTCCAAGCAGCGCCTGTGTCCAACACCCAATAGTCTAGGGGGTGCAGCTCTGCTCCAACTTTGGCAGAGGCGTCTCCTTGCTCCCCCTTGTCTCCTACATGGAAGAATTGGCCCGCGGTGCGCTCCTTCTTCTTCTCCGCACCGCCGTTGCCCTTCGGGTTGTTGTCGGACGAATCAGCGACCATGTTGGCGCCGTTTTTCTGGTTCCTCCGCGCGCCGCCATCCTGGTGACGATTCTGGGGGGTCCATCCATCGGGTTTCTTATAGCACAAAAACCAGGGGTGCCCTTCCTTCTCACAATACCAGCAACTCCCTTTCATTTTGCCACCAGCACCCGACTTGCCCCCACGTCCAGATTTCGCACCGCGACCCCAACCGGTACCTCCTTGTTGGTCGTTGGAGTCGTCGTCTTTCTTTGCACCGCGTCCAGCACCACCGAAGCCACGTCCTCTACCACGTCGGCTCCCTTGCATCCCGTAGCCGCTGCTGCCGTCGTCTCCACCCCTCAGTTGGCGGCGACGGAAGTCCTCCTCCAGAATCTTCGTCCGCACCCACTCGAGCGTCCACAAGCTCTGGTTCTGCGGCAGGCTCAATCCGCTCGTAAATTGAAGCCACGATTCTGGCAGCAGCGAGAGCATCTTCAAGCACTTGGTCTGCTCTGGGTAGGTGATTCCCGCGGTCGCCAACTTCGCGTAGAGGTCGCGCATCTTGTCCAGGACTGGTTGCACCGGCTCTCCCTCGCTCAGGCGCAACGCGGACAGCTCCCTCTCCAGCATCAACGTTGCGACAACGGAGGTCGGGGCGTGCAGCTCCTTCAACACGGTCCACGCCTTCGGACCGCATTCAACCTCCGGCAGCAGGTGCATGACGTGGTGACGCTGATTCAGCTCCAAACTCTGCGACATCAAATAGTAGCCAGCCGAGGAGCGCTCGTCCCAATCTTCCTGCAGCGTGGGGTCACTCGGTCTAGGCTCCTCCCCAATCATTAGTTTCAGCAAACCGATCTGACGGAAATATAATTGCATTTTCCAGGCCCAATCATCATAGCCCTCACCATTGAACTTCTCGACGGTGAAATTCTTCAGCACCTCCTTGACAAGCGAGCCCTGGTTTGTTCGCGCTCCCCTTGGCGCTGAAAGACCAGAATCTTGGCTGCCGCTACGATCTTGGGCTGAAGATTCACCAGCTCCCGCCGAGGTGTTGCCCGCCATAGCTACCTATAACGAGGATCACTATAACGCAGCTCTGATACCAGCTTGTTGGTGTAAGGGCCTAATAAACTCAAGCTATTTGGACTTAATCAAACTTAAAACCTCTCCTCGGGGTCACCTCCAAGGGTCCCTGGGTGCCTGGTACAGAACCAGCCCCTATCCTCGGGTCCAAGTTTGTAGAGAGAGGGATCAAGAAGGACTTAGTCAAAACAGCAAGAGTACCTTCAACGTCGCGCAGCGTGCCGTGCAGACCGTCGATCGGATTAAGCTGAGAATTCGCTATATCAAAGCTCGCTCCAAGAGCTTTAAAATGAGCCAAGTTGCCTCGCGAAAAGTTTTGCCATTACGAAGTTATGGCTCGGACAGCGTTTGCCTAGCGTTGGAGTGCTAGCATACTAGCATTGACTCGGGTAGCATTCCGCCGTCGGATAGCGCAGAAACGAAATTCCAGCGAGGAAGGAATTCGCTTGAATCAATTTGACTATATTCAGGTACAAACAGAGAAGGATTAAATAGTTCTAGCTAGCAAGGACCTTGGGAATCAACCTGGGAACAACCAGGGATGATCCCAAATAATTCCAAGCAACAGAACCAACCTGGCTGGACAAAATAGCAGGTGGTAGGTTGGTAAACAACCTCTGGTTCTGTTTTTCCAACCTGGGAAAACAACAACCAGGTTCAGGTTCTAAAAACAGAACCTGTTTTTGTCTTTGCCCAACCAGCCAAATGCTGGTTCCGCTGGTTTCCCCTGGCCTTGTAGCATGCAGATACAGACAAACAACATCCAACCTTCACCTAAATTGTACCCCTATAGTGCCTTCCCTGCTACACTATAGTTAACCAAACAAAACAGTACAATTCCGAGTTGGATAGAACTGAATCTGCGCAATCAACTCAACCGAACTGCAAAGCTTCCATCTTGGGTTCCTTTGCGAGCTCGTCCTTCCTGCTTGCACTGTTCATAGCGCATACAATGTTGTGCCAAAGCGCACATTGCGCGAGTACCTGCAAATGCATCAAGCGAAAAATGCGAAAGCAAACAAACACACGAACACACCATTCACACGCAAATGCATTCGCACACGCATACTCGTACAAACAGATGGCAGGATGTCGTGCAATGTGCATTTGCACCCAACACAACTGACCTATTGGTCCAAAGGACCGGTTGGACCAGCAGGCGTGTTGGTCCAGTGGACTGGTTAGACCAACAAGCGTGTTGGTTTAATGTACCGGTTGGACCAACATGACTGTAGGTTCAGGGGACAGGTTGGACCAACTGGCTTGTTGGTCCAATGGACAGGTAGGACCAATTGGTCTCTTGGTCCGATGGATCCATTCGACCAACTAGACTGTTGGTGCAATGGACCGGTTGGACCAACTGGCGTGTTGGTCCAATGGACCGAGCCAACTGGCCTGTTGGTCCAATGGACCGGTTGGACCAACTAGCTTGTTGGTCTAATAAGCCGTCTGGACCAACTTGTCAACAGGAATTGTGTGTTTGCCCCGTCCTCGCTTGGGCGGAGCCGACTTCATGGTCGGGTGTAGGGGTGCAGCCTGTTGGTGCAACCCTACGGTTTGCACTCTACTTGTTGTCCGTGTGCGTTTGCGTGCATGCGTGTGTGTATGGGGTGGTATGAGTGCATGAAAGAAAAATATATTTGATGCTTATAGTGGTGTTGGAATGATGGGTCATGATGTCGAGTGTGTGTGTCGAGTCAATAGCGAGTTATCGCTAGCCGCGTATTACGCGATCATTGTGTGTGTCCCGCGCGGTCTCTATTTTGTCGTTCACGGTTTCTATTTTTGTCGCTTGTCGAGCGTTTGGCGTGTCGCATGTGTGTGCAGCAGACCCATCAAGAACTCAAGGATGAGTTTGTGATGAAGAACCCGAGCCTTGGTTGCAAACTTCAAGTGATTTCGAATCTCGCTGAAGGGGTACACCTCAAGATATTGAAGATTGTTACATTACATTGTGTAGTGTAACATTTCCATGGGTATAGACCCTTATGGAGGGTAGTTTCAAGACCCTTCTTGGTTGGGGACAGTGTGGCACTGTTCCCCATCACTGTACCTTGGCTCTTGGGGTTTGTAGGAGCTGGGAGTCATTCCCAACTCGCAACTCTTCCTAGTTGTTCGTAATTGTGTCTTCTAAGACTATGTTGCTGCCTTGGTGCTGTTCATTTCAATCTGACGCTGTGTCGTCAATTCTTAATGAAATTGTGCGATCTAAATTGCCTATTGTAGGCAACGTTAAGACGCTCCAGATCCAAGTTGAATGAGGTCCATTGGAGCTGTGACTCGATCGCTATGAACGCATGAAGCAGTTGTTCAGAAATCTGTATGCGCACTCTATCCTTCGTTTTAGGCACATTGAAGCCTATTGTGACTATAACACAGGCTAGTTGGTCCAACCGGCCCAATGGACCAACAAAACCAACCAGTCCATTGGACCAATAGGCCAGTTGGTCCGACCGGTCCACAGGACCAACACGCCAGTTGGTCCTACCGGTGCATTGGACCAACAAGATAGTTGGTCCAAACGGTCCATTGGACCAACACACAAGTTGGTCCAACCGGTCCATTGGACCAACCGACTAGTTGGTCCAACCGGCCCATTGGACCAACAGGCCAGTTGGTCCTACCAGCCGGTTCATTGGACCAACAGGCCAGTTGGTCCAACCGGCCCATTGGACCAACAGGCCAGTTGGTCCAACCGGCCCATTGGACCAACAAGCCAGTTGGTCCAATCGGCCCATTTGACCAACAGGCCTGTTGGTCCGACCGGTCCATTGGACAAACTGCCCAGTTGTCGCGGCCCATAGGACCAACAGGCCAGTTGGTCCAACCGTCTTATTGGACCAACAAGACAGTCCAACCGGTCCATTGAACCAATAGGCCAGTTGGTCCAATCAGTCCACTGGACCAACGGGCCAGTTGGCACGACGAGTCCATTGGACCAACACGCCAGTTGGTCCAACCGGTCCTTTGGACCAACAGGCCAGTTGGTCCAACCGGTCTACTGGACCAACAGGCCAGTTGGTCTAACCGGTCCACTAGACCAATACGTCAATTGGTCCAACCAATTCTTTGGACCAATAGGCCAGTTGGTCCTACCGGTGCATTGGACCAACAGGCCAGTTGGTCCAACCGGTTCATTGGACCAACAGGCCAGTTGGTCCAACCTGTCCATTGGACCAACAGGCCAGTTGGTCCGACCAGTCCATTGGACCAACAGGCCAGTTGGTCCTACCGGTCCATTGGACCAGTAAGCCCATTGGTCCAATTGATCTAACCATTGGACCAACAGGCTAGTTGGTCCAACCGGTCCATTGGACCAACAGGACAGTTGGTCCAACCGGTCCATTGGACCAACAGGCCAGTTGGTTCTACCGACCACTTGAATCAATGGGCCAGTTGTTCCAACACCGGACCCTTTGACCAAGAAGCCAGCTGGTCCAACCAGCCCATTGGACAAACATGCAAGTTGGTCCAACCGGCCTATTGGTCCAACAGGCCAGTTTGTCCTATTGGTCCTTTGAACCAACAGGCCAGTTGGTCCAACCAACCCATTGGTCCAACCGGTCCATTGGACCAACAGGCCAGATGGTCCAACCGGCTCATTTGACCAACAGGCCAGATGGTCCAACCGGCCCATTGGAACAACAGGCCAGTTGGTCCAACTGGTCCACTGGACCAACAGGCCAGTTGGTCCAACCGGTCGATTGGACGAACAAGCTAGTTGGTCCGACCGGCCCATTTGACCAACAGGCCAGTTGGTCCAACCGGCCCATTGGACCAACAGGCCAGTTGGTCCTACCGGCCCATTGGAACAACAGGCCAGTTGGTCCAACCGGTCCATTGGACCAACAGGCCAGCTGGTCCAACCGGCCCATTGATCCAACCGGCCCATTGGACCAACAGGCCAGTTGGTTCAACCGGTCCATTGGACCAACAGGCCAGTTGGTCCAACCGGTCCATTGGAACAACAAGCCAGTTGGTCCAACCGGTCCATAGGACCAACAAGCCAGTTGGTCCAACCGGTCATTTGGGCCAACAGGCTTGTTGATCCAACCGGCTTACTGGACCAACTGGCTAGTTGGTCAAACGGTCCACTGGACCAACCGGCCTGTTGGTCCAATCGGTTCACTTGACCAACTGGCCAGTTGGTCCAACCGGTCCATTAGACCAACAGGCCAGCTGGTCCAACTGATCCATTGCACCAGTAGGCCATTTGGTCCAACCAATCCACTGGTCCAACTGGCCACTCGGCCCGGACCATTTGGATGAATAGGCGAGTTGGTTCAACTTGTCCATTAGACCAACAGGCCAGTTGGTCCAACTGGTCCATAGGACCAGCAGGCCAGTTGGTCCAACCGGTCCATTGTACCAACATGACACTTGATCCAACCGGTCCATTGGACCAACAGGCCAGTTGGCCGAGTCCATTGGACCAACAGGCTAGTTTGTCCAATCGGTCCAATGCACCAATAGGCTAGTTGGTTTACTGGTGCATTGGACCAACAGGCCAGTTGGTCCATTGGACCAACAGACCAGTTGGTCCAACCGGTCCATTGGACCAACAGGACAGTTGGTCCAACCGATCCATTGGACCATCAAGCCTGTTTGTCAACCGACCCATTGGACCAACATACGAGTTGGTCCAACCGGCTCAGGAGTGGGGACCTGATATACACGCCAAGAGAGCAAAGGGGACTGGGGGTGATTGATCCGAGGGGGAGAATCGATATTGTGGCAATGAGGTGCGCGGGATTGGCGCTGCAGCAGGAGTGCTCTCTAAGACGGGGTTTGTCGAAGAAAGCGGCAGGCCTTCCTCTTGGGCGCTGTATGCCCATAAGGCGGTGCTGAGAGGAGGCTTGTTTAAAAGCATGTGGTGGGCAAAGCTGTGTAAAACATTTCTAAAATCAACGGTGGTGCCAGTACCAGAGGCGGCGTCCACGTGGGAAGCAGAAGAGGAGTTTCGTGCTACAACAAATGTATCATCCATCGCGGAAATGCCCTGTTCGGTGGGCAGAAGGGTACGAAGAAGCTGAGAACGTGGCGAATGCGCGACATGGTGCTGAGGAATGGGACGGCACAAGGTCGCTTAAGCCGGAAGCGACACTGGCAAGGGAGCTGCGTGGGAAAAAGGAGGCGGAGATGGCACTGAAGGCGTTCAACGCAGCACCAGAGCGGTGGCGACAGTGGGTATTGGCGCCCCTGATGGCAGGAGAGGTTGCTGCAGAATCGTCGGTGGTGTACACCAGGCTTCCAATTGGGCAGAGGTGTCTCTGGGAAATCTAAAGCAAGATGGGCAGGAAGTTGGAGCTTCGGGGGCTCAGAGATAAAGGAGAGTGTACAGCGTGGGATGTAAGGCTAGTGTTGTGTTGCGACAGTGTGGTACCGGCGAAGCTATCTTGTGAGCGGGCGATACGGGAAGCCGGGGATCCAAGGGCGCGGCTGCTTAGCTCATCGCTATTCAAAGAAGAGGTGGTGGTTCTAGCGAGGGAGCTCAGGGAGACGAGCAAGGGGATAGAGGTGGTAGAAGGGAAGAGGGCGAACTGGGAGGCCCGGGCAGGCAGGAAAATTGACTGGGAAAGGAGCAGGAAGGTCTGGGACTCACTGGTGGTTCCGGCCAAGGCGAGAGATGTGCTCCTCCACGTGCACAATCTCAACTTGCAAGTGGGGGAAAGGGTAGTTGGTCCAACAGGTACGTCAGACCAACCGGTCCATTGGACCAACAGGCAAGTTGGTCCTACTGGACCACTCGATCAACATCCGAGTTGGTCCAACCGGTCAGCGGACCAACAGGCTAGTTGGTCCAACGGGTCCATTGCACAAATATGCCATTTCGGCTAGCCGACCCATTAGACCAACAGGCAAGTTCATTGGACCAACAGGCCAGTTGGTCCAACTGGCCCATTGAACCAACAGGCTAGTTGGCTCGGTCCAATGGAACAACAAGACAGTTGGTCCAACCGGTCCATTGGACCAACAGGCCTGTTGGTCCAACCGGTCCATTGGACCAACATGCTAGTTAATTCAACCGGTCCACTAGGCTGACAGTCCAGTTGGTCTTACCAGTCTAGATGGTCTAACTGGTCCTTTGGACCAATGGTCCAACCGGACCATACCACCAAGAGGCTAGTTGGTCCAACCGGTGCACTGGACCAACAGTCCACTTGGTCCAAGTGGTCCAATGGACCAACAGGCCAGTTGGTCCAACCGGTCCATTGCACCAATAGGCAAGTTGATCCAACCAGTCCTATGGACCATTTGGACCAATAAGCCGTTTGTCCAACTGATCCATTAGACCAAAAGGCCAGTTGGTCCAACCGGTCCATAGGACCAAAACGCTAGTTGGTCCAACAAGTCATTGCACAAACAAGCCAGTTGGTCCAACCGGTCCATTGGACCAAGAGGCCAGTTGGTCCAACCGGTCCATTCGACCAACATGCCAGTTGGTCCAACCGGTCCATTTGACCAAGTGGCCAATTGTTGCAACTGGTCCATAAGACCAATAGGCCAGTTGGTCCAACCGGTCCGTTGGACCAACACGCGGTCCAACCGGTCCATTCTACCAACAGGCCAGTGGGTCCAACTGACCTATTGGTCCAAAGGACCGGTTGGACCAGCAGGCGTGTTGGTCCAGTGGACTGGTTAGACCAACAAGCGTGTTGGTTTAATGTACCGGTTGGACCAACATGACTGTAGGTTCAGGGGACCGGTTGGACAAACTGGCCTGTTGGTCCAATGGACCGGTAGGACCAATTGGCCTTATGGTCCGATGGATCCATTCGACTAACTAGACTGTTGGTGCAATGGACCGGTTGGACCAACTGGCGTGTTGGTCCAATGGACCGAGCCAACTGGCCTGTTGGTCCAATGGACCGGTTGGACCAACTAGCTTGTTGGTCTAATAAGCCGTCTGGACCAACTTGTCAACAGGAATTGTGTGTTTGCCCCGTCCTCGCTTGGGCGGAGCCGACTTCATGGTCGGGTGTAGGGGTGCAGCCTGTTGGTGCAACCCTACGGTTTGCACTCTACTTGTTGTCCGTATGCGTTTGCGTGCATGCGTGTGTGTATGGGGTGGTATGAGTGCATGAAAGAAAAATATATTTGATGCTTATAGTGGTGTTGGAATGATGGGTCATGATGTCGAGTGTGTGTGTCGAGTCAATAGCGAGTTATCGCTAGCCGCGTATTACGCGATCATTTTGTGTGTCCCGCGCGGTTTCTATTTTGTCGTGCACGGTTTCTATTTTGTCGCTTGTCGAACGTTTGGCGTGTCGCATGTGTGTGCAGCAGACCCATCAAGAACTCAAGGATGAGTTTGTGATGAAGAACCCGAGCCTTGGTTGCAAGCTTTAAGTGATTTCGAAGCTCGCTGAAGGGGTACACCTCAAGATATTGAAGATTGTTACATTACAATGTGTAGTGTAACATTTCCATGGGTGTAGGCCCTTGTGGAGGGTAGTTTCGAGACCCTTCTTGGTTGGGGACAGTGTGGCACTGTTCCCCATCACTGTACCTCGGCTCTTGGGGTTTGTAGGAGCTGGGAGTCATTCCCAACTCGCAACTCTTCCTAGTTGTTCGTAATTGTGTCTTCTAAGACTATGTTGCTGCCTTGGTGCCGTTCATTTTAATCTGAAGCTGTGTCGTCAATTCTTAATAAAATCGTGCGATCTAAATTGCCTATTGTAGGCGACGTTAAGACGCTCCAGATCCAAGTTGAATGAGGACCATTGGAGCTGTGACCAGATCGCTATGAACGCATGAAGCAGTTGTTCAGAAATCTTTCTGCGCACTCTATCCTTCGTTTTAGGCACATTGAAGCCTATTGTGACTATAACACAGGCTAGTTGGTCCAACCGGCCCAAAGGACCAACAAAACAATTGGTCCAACCAGTCTATTGGAACAACAGGCCAGTTGGTCCGACCGGTCCATAAGACTAACACGCTAGTAGGTCCTACTGGTGCATTGGGCCAACAAGCTAGTTGGTCAAAACGGTCCATTGGACGAACACGCGAGTTGGTCCAACTGGTCCATTGGACCAACAAAACAATTGGTCCAACCGGCCCATTGGACCAACAGGCCAGTTGGTCCGACCGGCCCATTGGACCAACAGGCCAGTTGGTCCAACCGGCCCATTGGACCAACAGGCCAGTTGGTCCAACCGGCCCATTGGACCAACAAGCCAGTTGGTCCAATCGGCCCATTTGACCAACAGGCCAATTGGTCCGACCGGTCCATTGGACCAACTGCCCAGTTGTCGCGGCTCATAGGACCAACAGGCCAGTTGGTCCAACCGTCCTATTGGGCCAACAAGACAGTCCAACCGGTCCATTGGACCAACAGACGGCAGGATGTCGTGCAATGTGCATTTGCACCCAACACACTCCCCCTCAGCCTGCCGGCTGCATCCCCGTCATTCCATGCTAGTTCATGCTCATTCCACTCATGCGCACACAACGCCAATGAGGCTCATCCGCAAGCCTCTTGGTGAGAAAGTCTGCTGGCTGCTGGTGAGTCTTGATGTAGATCGGATGCACCGTCCCCCTCTTCACCTCCTTACGCAGCCAGTGCCACTTGATACGCATGTGCTTGTTCAGCCCATGAAGCACAGCGTTTCTGGCCATCCCAAGAGCCCCCTTGCTATCACAAAACAGCGGCGTAGCAACTTTCTGCTCCTGGCCAATCTCCTCTAACAGCCTCCTCAGCCAAATCACCTCCTTCACCCCATGGAACATCGCTATGTACTCTGATTCTACGGAAGAGAGTGCCGTCTCCGTCTGCTTCTTGGACCTCCAACTAACAGGTCCTCCCCCAACTACGCAGATGTATCCTCCCACAGATGAGGAATCCTCCTTCTCAGAAGCCCACGTAGCATCGGTAAAGCAAGTGAGAAATAGCTTGCCTTCTCCAAGCCTCTCCCCCTTCTCTTTCAGCACCTCCACCCCTTTCTGCTTCACCTGTGCAGATGCGGAGTATTGAACTCCAATGCTTGGGTGAGAGTTCAGGTACTTCACCACACGCTCAGCTGCATCCACCTGCTCCTCTGATGGATTCTGCACCACCCTAGCCAGCTGCCCAACCAAGAAAGAGATGTCGGGCCTCGTGTGAACTGCTGCGTACAAGAGGCTGCCCACCAAGGACTGAAATTGCTGCTGCTCTTCAGCTTCAACCCCTTCATCCTCTGCAGCCTTCACAAGCTTGAATTCTGCTGGCAGGGGAGTTGCAACCTTGCGCTCATTCTCAATCCCATACTTCTCCCCCAGCTCCTTGATGAACTTCTCCTGGTGCAGCTTCAACCACCTGTGATCTGGATCCCTCTCCACGTGCATCCCGAGGTAGTACTTTACCTCCCCAAGGTTCTTGCACTTGAAGTTTTCCATCAGTTGCTGCTGCACTTTCTGGATCTCCTTCATGCTGCTGCTGAAGAGAAGAATGTCGTCCACATAGACCAGAAACAGCACCAGCTTCTCCCCCTCGCCCTTGAGAAAGAGGCTCTCATCACAGCTGCTGGTCCTGAATCCCATCTCCTCTAAAACAGCTGCCAACTTCTGGTACCAGCAGCGTGGCGCCTGCTTCAAGCCGTAGATGGACTTGTTGAGCTTGCACACCCTGCCCGTACCATCCTCATACCCAGGCGGCTGCGTCATGTACACATCCTCCTCTAAAATCCCATTCAGGAATGCCGTTGAAATATCCATATGAATGATGAATTTCCCACTAACAGCTGCATCTGCCAACAAGACACGGAGGGTAGGGGGTTTGGCAGTGGGAGCAAAGATCTCGTTGAAGTCCTGCTTCTCCTTCTGCATAAACCCCTTCGCCACCAGCCTACTCTTGTAGATGGTGACCTGCCCCTTGTCATCGGTCTTGATCCTCAGCACCCACTTGCATTGTATCGCTTTCTTCCCATCAGGCAGCACCACCAGATCCCATGTCCTATTCTCCAGCAGACTCTGGTACTCAGCATCCCTAGAAGCCAGCCACTTGTCCCTATCTGGTCCAGCTAATGCCTCCTCCATGCTAGCTGGTTCCTCTGGTGCAGGGGCAAGAAAACAGTACGCAGGCTCATCCTCCTCATCCGGGTCATAGCCATGAGGTAGAATCAGCAATGCCTCTTCGGTCCCTAGCTGCTGCTCTGCTGCATCAGTTCCTGCAGTCAGCTTCTTAGTAGCCATACGGGTACGTCCTGGCCTGGAGACGGGTGTCTCCCATCCCTTCATAACGACACCCTTCGGCTTCTTAGTTTTTCCCTGCTGCTTTTCTCCTCCCTCGGGTCCAGCAGCTCCACTAGTGCTGCCGCCAGTTTCCACACCATTTTCTCCACCAGCAGATGCCTCCTGTACCTTCTCTCCATCACCATTTCCAGCAGCTGCCTCCTCTCCCTCCTCCCACACACTAGGAGTCAGGTCCAGCTGCATGGTGATCTGCTCCATCTGCTGGGACACCTTTGCCTCCGGCTGTTTCTCCCAGCTCCCATACATCATGCCCTCAATGAATTTCACATCCCTGCTGTCAAACAACACACCCTTGGATGGTTCCCACAGCAGCCATCCCTTGCTCTCAGCAGCCAGCCCCAAATGCACACACCAGATTGCACTCGCCCCCAACTTACTACGGTAGGTCTTGGGGACGTGGGCGACTGCCATGCAACCGAACACCCTCAGCATGTCCACCGGCGGCTTCCTCCCAAGCCACCTCTCCAAAGGCACCCACGAGTCATCCCCAACCTTGGTGAGCACCCTGTTCCTAGCGACAGTGGCGTGCCGGACAGCATGAGGCCACATAGAATTGCTCAGCCCAGATTCTAAGAGCAGCGCCCTAGCTGTCTCCAGAATGGTCCGGTTTGCCCGTTCTGCTACACCATTGGACTGTGGGGTATAAGCCGTGGTCAGCTCTCTCTGGATGCCCTGCTTCTTGAGCCAGGCCGTCATTTCAGCTCCAAGGAACTCACCACCCCGGTCTGTCCTAATCCGCTTCACTACACACTCCGCCTGCTTCTCCACGAATGGCAGCCAATCGTCCCGTATCGTGGAGGCGGCGTGGTCCTTCTGCTTCAGCGGATACGCCCACATCAGCCTGCTCCAGTCATCCACAATTGTAAGAAAATACCGCTCCCCCTTGTGCCCTTGCACCGGCAGCGGCCCCACCAAGTCCATGTGGACCAGCTCCAAAAGCTTCTTGCTCCTGCCAGCCACACTATGGAAAGGGAAACGGGTGAACTTTGAAAGCAAACAGATTTCACAGTTGTCATCGGGTGGCTGTCCGTTCAGCTTCAGACCCTTAACGGCTCCGTCCTTCTCCAGCTGCTTCAGCAAAGGCATTGCCACATGCCCTAAGCGCCGGTGTGCCGTTGCCCAATCTGTCTCCCCAGATCTGGCCGACACTTTCACACCAACCCCTCCAACGGCATTGCACTCCCCCTGGGATGCAGACCCCTCTCCAGCCTGCCCCCCACCATGCCACGCCAGGGCCGGCAGCTGCCACATAGATCTGTACACGTCCTTGCTCTCGTGCAGATCCCAAAGCACCCGATTGCCCAGCTTCCCCTTATAAGTGCGTGCCCCATCCGTGTTGGTGTTCACCCCAGCCTTGCCAAGCTTACGGAGGGAGATAAGGTTGGCCTTCAGGTCGGGGACGAAGAGAACGTCGTGCAGCACCACCGGCTTGCCATCCGCTCCCTTAAACGCAGCTCGTCCCGCACCAGCCACCTTCAACATGTGTCCAGAGGCGGAGCACACTTCATTGATCGGTGCAGCTCGTACTTCGTCCAGCAGGTCCTTGCGCGGCGTCATCGTCCAAGCAGCGCCTGTGTCCAACACCCAATAGTCTAGGGGGTGCAGCTCTGCTCCAACTTTGGCAGAGGCGTCTCCTTGCTCCCCCTTGTCTCCCACATGGAAGAATTGGCCCGCGGTGCGCTCCTTCTTCTTCTCCGCACCGCCGTTGCCCTTCGGGTTGTTGTCGGACGAATCAGCGACCATGTTGGCGCCGTTTTTCTGGTTCCTCCGCGCGCCGCCATCCTGGTGACGATTCTGGGGGGTCCATCCATCGGGTTTCTTATAGCACAAAAACCAGGGGTGCCCTTCTTTCTCACAATACCAGCAACTCCCTTTCATTTTGCCACCAGCACCCGACTTGCCCCCACGTCCAGATTTCGCACCGCGACCCCAACCGGTACCTCCTTGTTGGTCGTTGGAGTCGTCGTCTTTCTTTGCACCGCGTCCAGCACCACCGAAGCCACGTCCTCTGCCACGTCGGCTCCCTTGCATCCCGTAGCCGCTGCTGCCGTCGTCTCCACCCCTCAGTTGGCGGCGACGGAAGTCCTCCTCCAGAATCTTCGTCCGCACCCACTCGAGCGTCCACAAGCTCTGGTTCTGCGGCAGGCTCAATCCGCTCGTAAATTGAAGCCACGATTCTGGCAGCAGCGAGAGCATCTTCAAGCACTTGGTCTGCTCCGGGTAGGTGATTCCCGCGGTCGCCAACTTCGCGTAGAGGTCGCGCATCTTGTCCAGGACTGGTTGCACCGGCTCTCCCTCGCTCAGGCGCAACGCGGACAGCTCCCTCTCCAGCATCAACGTTGCGACAACGGAGGTCGGGGCGTGCAGCTCCTTCAACACGGTCCACGCCTTCGGACCGCATTCAACCTCCGGCAGCAGGTGCATGACGTGGTGACGCTGATTCAGCTCCAAACTCTGCGACATCAAATAGTAGCCAGCCGAGGAGCGCTCGTCCCAATCTTCCTGCAGCGTGGGGTCACTCGGTCTAGGCTCCTCCCCAATCATTAGTTTCAGCAAACCGATCTGACGGAAATATAATTGCATTTTCCAGGCCCAATCATCATAGCCCTCACCATTGAACTTCTCGACGGTGAAATTCTTCAGCACCTCCTTGACAAGCGAGCCCTGGTTTGTTCGCGCTCCCCTTGGCGCTGAAAGACCAGAATCTTGGCTGCCGCTACGATCTTGGGCTGAAGATTCACCAGCTCCCGCCGAGGTGTTGCCCGCCATAGCTACCTATAACGAGGATCACTATAACGCAGCTCTGATACCAGCTTGTTGGTGTAAGGGCCTAATAAACTCAAGCTATTAGGACTTAATCAAACTTAAAACCTCTCCTCGGGGTCACCTCCAAGGGTCCCTGGGTGCCTGGTACAAGACCAGCCCCTATCCTCGGGTCCGAGTTTGTAGAGAGAGGGATCAAGAAGGACTTAGTCAAAACAGCAAGAGTACCTTGAATGTCGCGCAGCGTGCCGTGCAGACCGTCGGTTGGATTAAGCTGAGAATTCGCTATATCGAAGCTCGCTCCAAGAGCTTTAAAATGAGCCAAGTTGCCTCGCGAAAAGTTCTGCCATTACTAAGTTATGGCTCGGACAGCGTTTGCCTAGCGTTGGAGTGCTAGCATACTAGCGTTGACTCGGGTAGCATTCCGCCGTCGAATAGCGCAGAAACGAAATTCCAGCGAGGAAGGAATTCGCTTGAATCAATTTTACTATATTCAGGTACAAACAGAGAAGGATTAAATAGTTCTAGCTAGCAAGGACCTTGGGAATCAACCTGGGAACAACCAGGGATGATCCCAAATAATTCCAAGCAACAGAACCAACCTGGCTGGACAAAATAGCAGGTGGTAGGTTGGTAAACAACCTCTGGTTCTGTTTTTCCAACCTGGGAAAACAACAACCAGGTTCAGGTTCTAAAAACAGAACCTGTTTTGTCTTTGCCCAACCAGCCAAATGCTGGTTCCGCTGGTTTCCCCTGGCCTTGTAGCATGCAGATACAGACAAACAACATCCAACCTTCACCTAAATTGTACCCCTATAGTGCCTTCCCTGCTACACTATAGTTAACCAAACAAAACAGTACAATTCCGAGTTGGATAGAACTGAATCTGCGCAATCAACTCAACCGAACTGCAAAGCTTCCATCTTGGGTTCCTTTGCGAGCTCGTCCTTTCTGCTTGCACTGTTCATAGCGCATACAATGTTGTGCCGAAGCGCACATTGCGCGAGTACCTGCAAATGCATCAAGCGAAAAATGCGAAAGCAAACAAACACACGAACACACCATTCACACGCAAATGCATTCGCACACGCATACTCGTACAAACAGACGGCAGGATGTCGTGCAATGTGCATTTGCACCCAACACTTTTCGCGAGGCAACTTGGTTCATTTTAAAGCTCTTGGAGCGAGCTTCGATATAGCGAATTCTCAGCTTAATCCGACCGACGGTCTGCACGGCACGCTGCGCGACGTTCAAGGTACTCTTGCTGTTTTGACTAAGTCCTTCTTGATCCCTCTCTCTACAAACTCGGACCCGAGGATAGGGGCTGGTCTTGTACCAGGCACCCAGGGACCCTTGGAGGTGACCCCGAGGAGAGGTTTTAAGTTTGATTAAGTCCTAATAGCTTGAGTTTATTAGGCCCTTACACCAACAATTTCCTCGGCGACTATGATGGCCGACTTGTTGTCCACCCAGAGGACAGTCGGCTTCCAGCTGGCGAAACTTTTGCCAGGAGGAAGCGAAGTCGGCGTCCCTCCTTCCCGGCTTCGACGGTCGCCACGTACTCCGACTCGGTCGACGACAGTATCGCGCACTTCATGCGGCCCCTCCGTAGACGAACACGTAGCCGCCCGTGCTCGTCCGGCTCTGCTTGTCGCCGGTGTCGTCGGCGTCCACGTAGCCGACCAGCTTCAGCGACTCAGGTCCACCGCCGAACTCCATAGTGGTGTCACGCGTGTTGGCGAGGTAGGCAAGGCAGCGGTCGACCTCGCGCCAGTGCTGATCGCTCCTCACCGTGAGACCGCTCCCCAGCTTGCTGCAGGCGAAGGCGATGTCCGGCCTCGTCGTCGTCGTCGCCGCGAACTGCAGCGAGCCGACCTTCTGCCGGTACTCCTCCTCCTGACGCTCCTGAGCCTCCTCGTCGTCAAAGGTAAGCTCGGCGTAGGCGTTGATCGAGACCGGCGTCTTGGGAGTGTGCCCGGTCTGCTCCTCGCTGAGAAACCGCCTACGCAGCTTGTCGGCGTAGCCTTGCTGGTGCAGCCACAGCTTCCTCGCCGACCTGTTGCGGAAGATCTCCAGCCCGAGGTACTTCTGCACCGGCGAGATCTCGCGCAGCTCGAAGGCGGCCTCCAGCAGCTCCCTCAGCATTACAGAGCTGCGGCTGGTGGCGAGCAGGTCGTCGACGTAGACCAGCACCCAGCAGGTCACCTTGTCGTCGCCGACCTTGAAGTAGAGGGCCTCGTCGACCTGGCTCTTCTTCCAGCCAGCGCCGACCAGCACGTCGTTGAGGGCCTTGTACCACAGCAGCGGCGACTACTTCAGCCCGTAGAGGCTCTTCAGCGGCTTGCACACCCGGCCGGTCGTTGAAGTAGTCCGGCTGGTACATGTACAGCACTCGGTCGAGCTTGCTCTGCAGGAAGGCGTTCTTCTTGTTGAGCTGCATCAGGTTGATTTCAAGGACGGCGACGATGCTGAGGAAAATCCGCAGCGTGACGTAGCTGCTCACCGGCGCGTACGTCTCGTCGTAGTCGGCGCCGTACACCTGTGTGAAGCCTCGCCTTCTCGCGCTCGATAGTGTCGTCGATGCGGTGATTCGTCGTCAGCACCCACCGATTCTTCATGATGTTCACTCCAGGTGGGCGCTCGACCAGCTCCCAGGTTCCCATGCTGATGAGGCTGCGGATTTCCTCCGCCATGGCGGCCTTCACCGCCTCGCCCTTCCAGCTCGCCAACGCCTCCTTCACCGTCATCGTCAAGATATCCCAATGGTGCCCGGGGTCGGCGTGCACGTCAGGGTCAAGCTCCGGCAGTTCTTCGTCCTCGTCGACCACGTCATATGCCGTTGTGAAGGCAGCCGGGACGAAGAAGTCGGGAGGCCTCCAAAGTCGACCTGACTTCCGGAGTTCAAGCAAAACCTCCACCGCGTCACGGTCGGTGTACTCCTCGTCGGCCGACTACTCCCCTTCATCTTCACTGGCTCCGCCGTCCTCGTCGTCCTGCTGCACCTCGGTCGGCGTCCCGACCGATTTCTCCCCTGCGGTCAGCTCCCCTGCCGACTGCCAGGTCGCCGACTGCTCGTGGGTCGGCCGCACTGCTGCCTGCCCCCCTGTCGGCTGCACCTGCTCAGCCTGCTGCGTCCCTGACTGCCCCACTGTCAACTGCACTTCCAGACCGACTTGCTGGGCGTTACGTCGGCCACCGGCGATAATTTTAGCCGGCGCCATAGGCGACGACCAGCTGCTCCCCTCATCGCCGGAGGCCGACACCGGAGTCAGCTCGCGTAGGTCGGCGACGAGGGGAGGGGCAGGGGAAGGAGGAAGGACAACCTCGTCGTCCTCAGCAGCAAGGTCACCGATATCAGCGAGCAAAGGCAGCGTCGCTGTCGAAGTGTCGGTAGGCGGGGTGGTCGGCGTCCGTTCTGACACTGGCCCGTGCGCCGATTGCCACACCTCCAGCGACATGTCCTCGTAGAACACCACGTCCGACGTGGTGACAACCCGGATGGCAGCGATATTGAGGAGCTCCCATCCCTTGCTCTCCTCCGATACGCCGAGATGAAGGCCCCACCGGGCCTTCGGCTTCAGCTTCCCACCATGCTGCTGCTTGGGGACTTGGAACTGCGCCATGCAGCACCACATGCGTGCCAGCGAAAAATCGGGCTTCTTCCCGGTGAGCAGCTGGTACGGCGTCGTCCCCGGCGTCGCCGACCGCTCCAGGCAGTTGCGGACCCAGACGGCCTGCCGCAGAGCGAGGTGCCACAAGTGGTGCTGCACGCCCATGTGCAGCAGCATCGTCCGCACCGACTCCACCACCGTCCGCATCTCCCGCTCCGCCATGTCGTTTTGCCGTGGGGTGTAGGGGCAGGTCAGGTCGTGGACGATCCCCTTGCCGTCCACGAAGGCGGTAAACTCGTTGCCAAGGAACTCCCCTCCTCGGCCAGAGCGCAGCTGCTACACTGACTTCTTCGTCTGCCGCTCCACCAGAACCAGCACCTTCTGGAACTCCAGCAGCACGTTCGACTTCTTCGCGACCGGCTTCACCCACACGTAACGGGACCTACGGTCCTTCAGGAGCAAAAAATACCGCCTCCCGGAATAGCCCGCATAGGTCGATGTACACGACAGCCAGCACGTCGTTGGCGTCAAAGCCCTAGTCGGGGAAAGAGTGCCACGCCAGCTTCCCGCCGACGCACGAGACACACGGTGAGTCGGCGCCGGACGCCGACTTGAGGTCCAGCCCAGTGGCGACCTCGTGCTTCGCCGAGCGCAGGATGGTGTCCATGCCGACGTGTGCAAGCCTCGCATGCAGCCAATCCGGAGTCGACTTCGTCGCCGAGACGATCGCCCGCAGAGCCACCACTTCGTCGACGTTCGTCGCCGAGCAGGTTCGCCGAGACGAGCAGCATCCCGTCACGTCGTCATGCAGCTTCACGCCGTACTCCTTCAGCTGTCCGGACGACAGCAGGTTCGCGTGCACTCCCGAGACTTACAGCACGTTGTGAATTAGCACTCGCTTCCCGGCCTCCCCTTGCAGCGCAACCGTGCCCCGGCCCTTGACGTCTTGCAGCGCCCCATTGAAGCCACGCACGTGCTTCACGTTGCCGCTCGGCCCCAAGTCGACGAAGGCGTCCTTCGTCCCCATCAGGTGGTGGGAGCAGCCGCTGTCGAGCAGGACCACCGCCGGATTAGCCTGCACAGCTGCTGCCACCGCCTGGAAGTCCTCACCGGCCTCCGGCGCCAGCGAGACGGTCGGCTCCACGACGTCGAGCACGACGCCGACTTGTCGTCCCGCCCCTTGCCGCCAGCAGAGGAGTCGGCGTCCTTCACCGAGGTCGACGTGGTCGACTACTTCTCCTTGCGCAACTTGTTTCCTCCTCGACCTCGACGAGACTACTTCTCTTGTGCCAGACCTCCCGCGGCCTCCCTTGGCATCGTCGTCGTCGCAGTCACTGCGGTCGGGGAACTCGAAAGAGAGGTGGTCGGGGTCGCCGAACAGCCAGCACTCCCTTAGAACCTTCCACGTGGGTATGTAACGCAGTTACTGTTAGTACCATCAACTTGGGTAAGTAGCAAACTTTCTCTTAGTACCATCCACATGGGTAAGTAACGCACTTACCCTTAGAACCTTCCACATGGGCAAGTATTGCATTTTCTCTTAGTACCATCCACACGGGTAAGTAACGCACTTACTCTTAGTACCATCCACATGGATAAGTAACGCACAGACTGTTATTAACATCCAACCATATGGGAAAGTAACACACTTACTCTTAGTACCATCCACATAGGTAAGTAACGCACTTACTTTTAGTACCCTCTACTGCGGAGATAACTGTTAAAACGGGAGCTCGACTACAGGCTAGGCACGTGTGCTCGTGTGATCTCTGCGTTCGTTTGTACCTTAGACCTTTTCCTAGTGCATACACTGCTTGCTAGTTCACGGGGCAATTTGGCAAGAGTTTCACTAAGAAAGGTTGACAACAATGGTACAATGAAGTTGGCAAGGCAAGACTATATCAGAGCTAGGATGCAAGCAGGTCGACTGCCAGCGTAGCACGGTCGACCGCGTGCCAGCACGACTTGGTCGACCGCGCCCCAGCAGTGCAGAGTCGTAGCTTGCCAACGCCGCAGGTCGGCGGCATGCCAACAGCGCAAGTCGACGGCGTGCCAGCGTTGCTCCCGCAGTACAGCATCGCACCCGCTTCGCAGGTGCTCGCAGATGATTGGCGTGCAGTGCCTCGTCACCTGCACAGCGCACACACCAAGTCAACTTCGTGCTGACGACTACTTCTGATCAGCCACGTCGACCTCGGGATACCACCACCGAGGTCGTCCTCGCCAACATCGCCTGGGCGACCTTCGCGTGCCTTCGCAGATCCTCTGTTGGGTGCAAATTCACTTTGCACGACATCCTGCCGTCTGTTTGTATGAGTGTGCGAATGCATTTGCGTGTGAATGATGTGTTCGTGTGTTTGTTTGCTTTTGCAATTTTCGCTTGAAGCATTTGCAGGTACTCGCGCAATGTGCGCTTCGGCACAACATTGTACGCGCTATGAACAGTGCAAGCAGAAAGGAAGAGCTTGCAAAGGAACACAAGATTGGAAGCTTTGTAGCTTGGTTCAATTGATTGCGCAGATTAAGCTCTATCCAACTTGAAATTGTACTGTTTGTTTGGTTGACTATAGTGTAGCAGGGCAGGCACTATAGGGGTACAATTTAGGTGAAGGTTGGATATTGTTTGTCTGTATCTGCATGCTACAAGGCCAGGGGAAACCAGCAGAACCAGCATTTGGCTGGTTGGGCAAAGACAAAATAGGTTCTGTTTTTAGAACCTGAACCTGGTTGTTGTTTTCCCAGGTTGGAAAAACAGAACCAGAGGTTGTTTTCCAACCTACCACCTACTGTTTTGTCCAGCCAGGTTGGTTCTGTTGCTTGGAATTATTTGGGATCATCCCTGGTTGTTCCCAGGTTGATTCCCAAGGTCCTTGCTAGCTAGAACTATTTATTCCTTCTCTGTTTGTACACGAACATAGTCAATTGATTCAAGCGGATTCCTTCCTTGCTGGAATTTCGTTTCTACGCGGTTCGACGGCGTAATGCTACCCGAGTCAACGCTAGTACGCTAGCACTCCAACACTAGGCAAACGCTGTCCGAGCCATAACTTCGTAATGGCAGAACATTTCGCGAGGCAACTTGGCTTAGTTTAAAGCTCTTGGAGCGAGCTTCGATATAGAGAATTCTCAGCTTAATCCGATCGACGGTCTGCACGGTACGCTGCGCGACGTTCAAGGTACTCTCGCTATTCTGATTGCGTTCTTCTTATCTCTCTCTCTACAAACTCGGACCCGAGGATAGGGGCTGGTCTTGTACCAGGCACCCAAGGACCCTTGGAGGTGACCCCGAGGAGAGGTTTAAGTTTGAATTGCGTCTTAGTAGCTTGAGTTTATTAGGCCCTTACACCAACATCCTCGTCACCCAGGTAACCTGGTCGACCTGGCAACCATGTCGACCAGGTGCTCCTGTATGTGTGCGTCGACCTCCCAAGTCGACGGCCACCTCCAGTCGATCTCACCAGGTCGACCAGCTCCTCGTCGACCAGCACAGTTGTCAGCCGACCCCAAAGTCGGCTACCCGAAGTCGGCGTCACCAAGTTGGCCGAGGTCGGCCAAGTTGACCGGTTGACGCCCAACCGTTCCATCTGTCCAACAGGCCAGTTGGTCCAACCGGTCCATCAGACCAACAGCCAGTTGGTCCAACCGATCCCACAGACCAACAGGCCAGTTGGTCCAACCGGTCCACCGGACCAACAGGCAAGTTGGTCCAACCGGTCCATTGGACCAACAGGCCAGTTGGTCCAACCGGTCCATCCGACGAACAGGCCAGTTGGTCCAACCGGTCCATTCGACCAACAGGCCAGTTGGTCCAACCGGTCCATCAGACCAACAGGCCACTTGGTACAACTAGTTCATCGGACAAGCAGGACAGTTTATCCATCTCGTCCATCCAACCAACAAGCCAGTTGGTCTAACCGATCCATCCGATTAACAGGCTAGTTGGTCCAACCGGTCAATTGGACCAACAGGCCAGTTGGTCGAACCGGTCCATCGGACCAGCAGGCTAGTTGGTCCATCCGGTCCATCGGCCCACAAGCCAGTTGGTCAAACGGGTCGATCGGACCTACAGGCAAGTTGGACCAACCGGTCCATCAAACCAGCAGGCCCGTTGATCCAACCGGTTCATCAGACCAACAGGTCAGTTGGACCAACCAATCCATCGCATCAACAAGCCAGTTGGTCCAGTCCATCAGATCAATAGGCCGGTTGGTCCAACTGATCTGTCGTAATAATTGGCCAGTTGGACCAACCGGTCCATTGGACCAACAGGCCAATTGGTCCAACCAGTCCATTGGACCAACATGCCTATTAGTGCAAACATTTCATGGGACCAACATGCCAGTTAGTCTAAGCCGGTCCATTGGACCAACAGGCCAGTTGGTACAACCGGTTCATCGGATCAGAAGGCAAGTTGGACCAACCGGTCCATCAGACCAACAGGCCGGTTGGTCCAACCTGTTCATCACACCAACAGGCCAGTTGGTCCAACCGGTCCATCGGACCAACAGGCCAGTTGGTCCAACCGTTCCATCTGTCCAACAGGCCAGTTGGTCCAACCGGTCCATTGGACAAACAGACAGTTGGTCCAACCGGTCCATTGGACCAACGGGCCAGTTGGTCCAATCGGTCCATCAAACCAACTGGCCAGTTGGTCCATCTGGTCCTTCGGACCAACAAGCCAGTTGGTCTATCCGGTCCATTGGACCAACAGGTTAGTTGGTACAACTGGTCCATCTGACCAGCAGACAAGTTGGACCAAGGGATCTATCGGACCAATAGGCTAGTTGGTCCATCTGGTCCATCGGACCACATACTAGTTGGTCCAACAGTGCCCATTGGACGATCAGGCCAGTTGGTCCAAACGGTCAATCGAACAACAGGCCAGTTGGTCAAACTAGTTCATCGGACCAACAGGCCAGTTGGTCCATCCGGTCCATCGGACCACAGGGCAGTCCGTCCAATCGATCCATCGGATCAACAGGCAAGTTGGACCTTACAGTCCATCGGACCAGCAGGCCAGTTGGTCAAACTAGTTCATCCATTGGACCAACAGGCCAGTTGGACCAAGCGGTCCACTAGACAAACAGGCCAGTTGGTCCAACCGGTCCATCAGACCAAAAGGCTGGGTGGTCCAACCGGTCCATCAGACCAACAGGCCAGTTGGTCCAACTGGTCCATCGGACCAACAGGCCAGTTGGTCCAATTGGTCCATCGGACCAGCACGCCAATCAGTCCGTCTGGTTCATCGGACCAGCTGGCTAGTTGGTCCATCCGGTCCATCGGACCAGCAGACTAGTTGGTCAAACCGGTCCATCGGACCAATAGGCCAGTTGGTCCAATGGGTCCATCGGACAAACAGACCAGTTGGTACAATTGGTCCATCGGACCAGCAGGCAAGTTGGACCAACCGTTCCATCGAACAAACATGCCAATTCATCCAACCAGTCCATCGGACCAACAGGCCTGTTGGTCCAACTGGTCCATTGGAACAAAAGGCTAGTTGGACCAACCGTTCCATCGGACCAACAGACAATTTGGTCCAACCGGTCCATTGGACCACCAGGCCAATCGGTGCAAACGTTTCAACGGACCACAGGCCAGATAGTCTAAACGGTCTATCGGACCAATACCGGTCCATCAGACCAGCAGGCAAGTTGGACCAACCGGTCCATCCGACCAATAGGCCAGATGGTCCAACCGGTCCATCAGACCTACAGGTAAGTTGGTGCAACTAGTGCATCAGACCAACATACCAGATGGTCCAACCAGTCCATCGGACCAACATGCCAGTCGGACCAACCGGTCCATTGGACCAACAGGCCAGTTGGACCAACCGGTCCATTGGACCAACAGGCCAGATGGTCCAATCGGACCATCCGACAAGCAAGCAAGTCGGTTTATTCGATGGTCCATTGGACCAACAGGCCAGTCGGTCCAACCGGTCCATCTGACCAACAGGCCAGTCGGTCCATGTGGTCCATCGGACCAACAGGCTAGTTGGTCCAACCGGTCCAGCGGACCAATAAGCCAGTTGGTCCAACCTCTAACCGGTCAATCGGACCAACAGGTTAGGTGGTCCAACCGGTCCATCAAACCAACGGACAAGTTGGCCCAACCGATCCATAAGACAAACAGGCCAGTTGGTCCAACCGGTCCATCGGACCAACAGGCAAGTTGGTCCAACCGGTCCATTGGACCAACAGGCCAGTTGGTCCAACCGGTCCATCGGACCAACGGGCCAGTTGGTCCAACCGGTCCATTGGACCAAAAGGCCAGTTGGTCCAACCGGTCCATTCGGTCCTTCAGCCCACAAGCCAGTTCGTCCAACCGGTCCATCGGAGCTACAGGCAAGTTGATCCAAACGGTCCATCGGTCTAACAGGCTAGTCGGTCAAACTGGTTCATTGGACCAACAAGCCAGTTGGACCAACTGGTCCATCACACCAACAGGCCAGTTGGTCCAACCGGTCCATCAGACTAGCAGGCCAGTTGGTTCAACTGGTCCCGTTGGAACAACCGTTCCATCGGACCAACAGGCTAGTTGGTCCAACCAGTCCATTGGACCAACAGGCTAGTTGGTCCAACCGGCCCATTGGACCAACAGGCCAGTTGGTCCAATCGGTCCATTGGACCAACAAGCCAATTGGTCCAACAAGGGTCCATTTGGACCAACGGATCAGTTGGTCCAACCGGTCCATAGAACGAGTAGGCTAGTTGGTCCAACCGGTCCACTGGACCAACAGGCCATTTGGTCCAACCGGTCCATTGGACCAACATGCCAGTTGGTCGAACCGGCCCTTTGGACCAACAGGCTAGTTGATCCAACCGGTCCACTGGACCAACAGGCCACTTGGTCCAACCGGTCCATTGGATCACCAGACCAGTTGTTTCGACCGGTCCATTAGACCAACAGGCCAGTTGGTCCAACCGGCCCATTGGTCCAACCGGTCCATTGGACCAATAGGCCAGTTGGTCCAACTGACCCACTGGACCAACAGGCCAGTTGGTCCAACGGGCCCATTGGACCAATAGGCGAGCCAGCTTATTGGACCAACACCCAAGTCGGTCCAGCCGCCCCATAGGACCAACAGGCCAGTTGGTATAACAGGTCCAGTAGACCAACAGGCCATTGGTCCAACCGGTCTATCGGACCAACATGCCAGTTGGTCCAATCGGTCTGCTTAACTGTTGGTCCAACCGGCCCATTGGACCAACAAGCCAGTTGGTTCAACCGGTTCTTTGGTCCAATGGGCCAGTTGGTCCAACCGGCCCACTGGACCAACAGGCCAGTTGGTCCAACCAGTCCACTAGACCAACAGGCGAGTTGGTCCAACCGGTCCATTGGACCAACAGGCCAGATGGTCCAACCGGTCCACTGGACCAACAGGCCAATTGGTCCAACCGGTCCATTGGACCATCAGAAGAGTCGGTTTAACCGGCCCATAGGCCAGTTGTTATAACCGCTCCACTAGACCAACACTCCAGTTGGTCCTACCGATCTTTTGGACCAACAAGCCAGTTGGTCCAACCGGTCTGCTGGACCGTTGGTCCAACCGGTCTGCTGGACCAACAGTCCAGTTGGTTCAACCTGTTCTTTGGACCAACAGGCCAGTTAGTCCAACCGCCCCACTGGACCAACAGGTCAGTTGGTCTAACCAGTCCAATGCACCAACAGGCCAGTTGGCCTGGTCCAATGGACCAACAGGCAAGTTGGTCCAACCGGTCCATTGGACCAACAAGAGAGTTGGTCCAACCAGTCCATTGGACCAACAGGCCAATTGGTCCAACCGGCCTATTCGACCAACAGGCCAGTAGGTCCAACCGGTCCATTGGACCAATAGGAGAGTTTTTCCAACCGGTCCACTGGACCAACAGGCCAGTTGGTCCAACCGGCCCATTAGACCAACATGCCAGTTGGTCCAACCGGCCTCATTGAACCAACAGGCCCATTGAACCAACAGGCCAGTTGGTCCAACCAGCCCATTGGACAAACAGGCCAGATGGTCCAACCAGCCCATTTGACCAACAGGCCAGTTGGTCCGACCGGCCCATTTGACCAACAGGCCAGTTGGTCCAACCGGCCCATTGGACCAACAAGCCAGTTGGTCCAACCGGCCCATTGGACCAACAAGCCAGTTGGTCCAACCGGTCCATTGGACCAACTAGCCAGTTGGTCCAACAAGGGTCCATTTGGACCAAGGATAAGTTGGTCCAACCGGTCCATAGAACCAACAGGCTAGTTGGTCTAACCGGCCGACGGAACCAACAGGCCAGTTGGTCCAACCGGTCCATTGGATCAACACGCCAGTTGTTTCAACCGGCCCATAAGACCAACAGGCCAGTTGGTCCAACCGGCCCATTGGTCCAACCGGTCCATTGGGCCAACATGCCAGTTGGTCCAACTGACCCACTGGACCAACAGGCTAGTTGGTCCAACGGGCCCATTGGACCAATAGGCGAGCCAACTTATTGGACCAACACCCATGTTGGTCCAACCCGGTCCATAGGACCAACAGGCCAGTTGGTATAACCAGTCCACTAGACCAACAGGCCAATTGGTCCAACCGGTCCATCGGACCAACATGCCAGTTGGTCCAATCGGTCTGCTTAACCGTTGGTCCAACCGGCCCATTGGACCAACAAGCCAGTTGGTTCAACCGGTTCTTTGGTCCAATGGGCCAGTTGGTCCAACCGGCCCACTGGACCAACATGCGAGTTGTCCAACCAGTCCACTACACCAACAGGCCAGTTGGTCCAACCGGTCCACTTGACCAACAGGCCAGTTGGTCCAACCAGTCCATAGGACCAACAGGTCCATTGGACCATCAGAAGAGTCGGTTTAACCGACCCATAGGCTGTTGTTATAACCGCTCCACTGGACCAACAGGCCAGTTGGACCAACCGGTCCTTTGGACCAACAAGCCAGTTGGTCCAACCGGTCTGCTGGACCGTTGGTCCAACCGGTCTACTGGACCAACAGGCCAGTTGGTTCAACCTGTTCTTTGGACCAACAGGCCAGTTGGTCCAACCGGTCCACTGGACCAACAAGCCAGTTGGTCAAACCAGTCCAATGCACCAACAGGCCAGTTGGCCTAGTCCATTGGACCAACAGGCCAGTTTGTCCAACCGGTCCATTGGACCAACAGGCCAATTGGTCCAACCGGCCTATTCATCGGACCAACAGGCCTGTTGGTCCAACCGGTCCATTGGACCAATAGGAGAGTTTTTCCAACCGGTCCACTGGACCAACAGGCTAGTTGGTCCAACCGGCCCATTAGACCAACATGCCAGTTGGTCCAACCGGCCTCATTGATCCAACAGGCACATTGAACCAACAGGATCGTTGGTCCAACCAGCCCATTGGACCAACAGGCCAGATCGGCCAACCAGCCCATTTGACCAACAGGCCAGTTGGTCCGACCGGCCCATTTGACCAACAGGCCAGTTGGTCCAACCGGCCCATTGGACCAACAAGCCAGTTGGTTCAACAAGGGTCCATTTGGACCAACGGATAAGTTGGTCCAACCGGTCCATATAACCATCAGGCTAGTTGGTCCAACCGGTCCACTGGACCAACAGGCCACTTGGTCCAACCGGTCCATTGGATCAACACGCCAGTTGCTTCAACCGGTCCATTAGACCAACAGGCCAGTTGGTCCAACCGGCCCATTGGTCCGACCGGCCCATTGGGCCAACAGGCCAGTTGGTCCAACTGACCCACTGGACCAACAGGCCAGTTTGTCCAACGGGCTCATTGGACCAACAGGCTAGTTGGTCCAACCGGCCCATTGGACCAACAGGCGAGCCAGCTTATTGGACCAACACCCAAGTTGGTCCAATTGCCCCATAGGACCAACAGGCCAGTTGGTATAACCGGTCCACTAGACCAACAGGCCAATTGGTCCAACCGGTCCATTGGACCAACATGCTAGTTGGTCCAACCGGTCTGCTTAACCGTTGGTCCAACCGGTCTGCTAGACCAACAAGCAGTTGGTTCAACCGGTTCGTTGGTCCAATGGGCCAGTTGGTCCAACCGGCCCACAGGACCAACATACGAGTTGTCCAACCAGTCCACTAGACCAACAGTCGAGTTGGTCCAACCAGTCCACTAGACCAACAGGCCAGTTGGTCCAACCGGTCCACTGGACCAACAGGCCAACAGGTCCATTGGACCATCAGGAGAGTTGGTTTAACCGGCCCATAGGCTAGTTGTTATAACCGCTCCACTGGACCAACAGGCTAGTTGGTCCAACCGGTCCATTGGACCAACATGCCAGTTGGTCCAACTAGTCTTCTGAACTGTTGGTCCAACCGTTCTGCTGGACCAACAGGCCAGTTGGTTCAACCTGTTCTTTGGACCAACAGGCCAGTTGGTCCAACCGGCCCACTGGACCAACAGGCCAGTTGGTCCAACCGGTCCATTGGACCACTAGGCCAGTTGGTCCTACCGGTCCATTGGACCAACAGGCAAGTTGGTCCAATCGGTCCATTGGACCAACAAGAGAGTTGGTTATTCCGGTCCATTGGACCAACAGGCCAGTCCAACCGGCCCATTCGACCAACAAGCAAGTTGGTCCAACCGGTTCATTGGACCAATAGGAGAGTTTTTCCAACCGGTCCACTGGACCAACAGGCCAGTTGGTCCAACCAGCCCATTGAACCAACAGACCCATTGAACCAACAGGCTCGTTGGTCCAACCGGTCCATTGGACCAACAGGCCAGATGGTCCAACCGGCCCATTTGACCAACATGCCAGTTGGTCCAACCGGTCCATTGGACCAACAAGCCAGTTGGTCCAACCAGCCCATTGGACCAACAGGCACGTCGGTCTATTAGACCACCAGGCCAGTTGGTTCAACTGGCCCATTGGACCAACAGGCCAGTTGGTCCAACCGGTCCATCAGACCAACAGGCCAGTTGGTCCAACCGGCCCATTGGACCAACAAGCAAGTTGGTCCAACCGGTTCATTGGACCAATAGGAGAGTTTTTCCAACCAGTCCACTAAACCAACAGGCCAGTTGGTCCAACCAGCCCATTGAACCAACAGACCCATTGAACCAACAGGCTCGTTGGTCCAACCGGTCCATTGGACCAACATGCCAGTTGGTCCAACCGGTCCATTGGACCAACAAGCCAGTTGGTCCAACCAGCCCATTGGACCAACAGGCACGTCGGTCTATTAGACCACCAGGCCAGTTGGTTCAACTGGCCCATTGGACCAACAGGCCAGTTGGTCCAACCGGTCCATCAGACCAACAGGCCAGTTGGTCCAACCGGCCCATCGGACCAAAAGGCTAGTTGGTCCAACCGGTCCACATTAAACCAACAGGCCCGTTGGTACAATCGGCCCATTGGACCAACAGGCCAGTTGGTCCAAACGGTCCATTAAAACAACAAGCCAGTTGGTCCAACCGGTCCATTAAAACAACAGGCCAGTTGGTCCAACCGGCCCATTGGACCAACAGGCCAGTTCGTCCAACCGGTCCATTTGACCAAACAGCTAGTTGGTCCAACCGGTCCATTGAACCAACAGGCCAGTTGGTCCAACCGGTCCATTGGAACAACAAGCCAGTTGGTCAAACCAGTCTATTGGACCAACAGGCCAGTTGGTCCAACCGGCCCATTGGACCAACAGGCCAGTTGGTCGAACCGGTCCATTGGACCAACAGGCCAGTTGGTACAACCGGTCCAATGGACAAGCAGGACAGTTTGTCCATCCCGTCCATCCGACCAACAGGCCAGTTGGTCCAACCGGTCCATCGAACCAACAGGCCAGTTGGTCGAACCGGTCCATCGGACCAGCAGTCCAGTTGGTCCATCCGGTCCATCGGCCCACAAGCCAAGTGGTCCAACCGGTCCATCGGACCAACAGGCCAGTTGGTCCAACTGGTCCATCGGACCAACAGGCCAGTTGGTCCAATTGGTCCATCGGACCAGCACGCCAATCAGTCCGTCTGGTTCATCGGACCAGCTGGCTAGTTGGTCCATCCGGTCCATCGGACCAGCAGACTAGTTGGTCAAACCGGTCCATCGGACCAATAGGCCAGTTGGTCCAATGGGTCCATCGGACAAACAGACCAGTTGGTACAATTGGTCCATCGGACCAGCAGGCAAGTTGGACCAACCGTTCCATCGAACAAACATGCCAATTCATCCAACCAGTCCATCGGACCAACAGGCCTGTTGGTCCAACTGGTCCATTGGAACAAAAGGCTAGTTGGACCAACCGTTCCATCGGACCAACAGACAATTTGGTCCAACCGGTCCATTGGACCACCAGGCCAATCGGTGCAAACGTTTCAACGGACCACAGGCCAGATAGTCTAAACGGTCTATCGGACCAATACCGGTCCATCAGACCAGCAGGCAAGTTGGACCAACCGGTCCATCCGACCAATAGGCCAGATGGTCCAACCGGTCCATCAGACCTACAGGTAAGTTGGTGCAACTAGTGCATCAGACCAACATACCAGATGGTCCAACCGGTCCATCGGACCAACATGCCAGTCGGACCAACCGGTCCATTGGACCAACAGGCCAGTTGGACCAACCGGTCCATTGGACCAACAGGCCAGATGGTCCAATCGGACCATCCGACAAGCAAGCAAGTCGGTTTATTCGATGGTCCATTGGACCAACAGGCCAGTCGGTCCAACCGGTCCATCTGACCAACAGGCCAGTCGGTCCATGTGGTCCATCGGACCAACAGGCTAGTTGGTCCAACCGGTCCAGCGGACCAATAAGCCAGTTGGTCCAACCTCTAACCGGTCAATCGGACCAACAGGTTAGGTGGTCCAACCGGTCCATCAAACCAACGGACAAGTTGGCCCAACCGATCCATAAGACAAACAGGCCAGTTGGTCCAACCGGTCCATCGGACCAACAGGCAAGTTGGTCCAACCGGTCCATTGGACCAACAGGCCAGTTGGTCCAACCGGTCCATCGGACCAACGGGCCAGTTGGTCCAACCGGTCCATTGGACCAAAAGGCCAGTTGGTCCAACCGGTCCATTCGGTCCTTCAGCCCACAAGCCAGTTCGTCCAACCGGTCCATCGGAGCTACAGGCAAGTTGATCCAAACGGTCCATCGGTCTAACAGGCTAGTCGGTCAAACTGGTTCATTGGACCAACAAGCCAGTTGGACCAACTGGTCCATCACACCAACAGGCCAGTTGGTCCAACCGGTCCATCAGACTAGCAGGCCAGTTGGTTCAACTGGTCCCGTTGGAACAACCGTTCCATCGGACCAACAGGCTAGTTGGTCCAACCAGTCCATTGGACCAACAGGCTAGTTGGTCCAACCGGCCCATTGGACCAACAGGCCAGTTGGTCCAATCGGTCCATTGGACCAACAAGCCAATTGGTCCAACAAGGGTCCATTTGGACCAACGGATCAGTTGGTCCAACCGGTCCATAGAACGAGTAGGCTAGTTGGTCCAACCGGTCCACTGGACCAACAGGCCATTTGGTCCAACCGGTCCATTGGACCAACATGCCAGTTGGTCGAACCGGCCCTTTGGACCAACAGGCTAGTTGATCCAACCGGTCCACTGGACCAACAGGCCACTTGGTCCAACCGGTCCATTGGATCACCAGACCAGTTGTTTCGACCGGTCCATTAGACCAACAGGCCAGTTGGTCCAACCGGCCCATTGGTCCAACCGGTCCATTGGACCAATAGGCCAGTTGGTCCAACTGACCCACTGGACCAACAGGCTAGTTGGTCCAACGGGCCCATTGGACCAATAGGCGAGCCAGCTTATTGGACCAACACCCAAGTCGGTCCAGCCGCCCCATAGGACCAACAGGCCAGTTGGTATAACAGGTCCAGTAGACCAACAGGCCATTGGTCCAACCGGTCTATCGGACCAACATGCCAGTTGGTCCAATCGGTCTGCTTAACTGTTGGTCCAACCGGCCCATTGGACCAACAAGCCAGTTGGTTCAACCGGTTCTTTGGTCCAATGGGCCAGTTGGTCCAACCGGCCCACTGGACCAACAGGCCAGTTGGTCCAACCAGTCCACTAGACCAACAGGCGAGTTGGTCCAACCGGTCCATTGGACCAACAGGCCAGATGGTCCAACCGGTCCATTGGACCAACAGGCCAATTGGTCCAACCGGTCCATTGGACCATCAGAAGAGTCGGTTTAACCGGCCCATAGGCCAGTTGTTATAACCGCTCCACTAGACCAACACTCCAGTTGGTCCTACCGGTCTTTTGGACCAACAAGCCAGTTGGTCCAACCGGTCTGCTGGACCGTTGGTCCAACCGGTCTGCTGGACCAACAGTCCAGTTGGTTCAACCTGTTCTTTTGACCAACAGGCCAGTTGGTCCAACCGGCCCACTGGACCAACAGGCCAGTTGGTCTAACCAGTCCAATGCACCAACAGGCCAGTTGGCCTGGTCCAATGGACCAACAGGCAAGTTGGTCCAACCGGTCCATTGGACCAACAAGAGAGTTGGTCCAACCAGTCCATTGGACCAACAGGCCAATTGGTCCAACCGGCCTATTCGACCAACAGGCCAGTAGGTCCAACCGGTCCATTGGACCAATAGGAGAGTTTTTCCAACCGGTCCATTGGACCAACAGGCCAGATGGTCCAACCGGCCCATTAGACCAACATGCCAGTTGGTCCAACCGGCCTCATTGAACCAACAGGCCCATTGAACCAACAGGCCAGTTGGTCCAACCAGTCCATTGGACCAACAGGCCAGATGGTCCAACCAGCCCATTTGACCAACAGGCCAGTTGGTCCGACCGGCCCATTTGACCAACAGGCCAGTTGGTCCAACCGGCCCATTGGACCAACAAGCCAGTTGGTCCAACCGGCCCATTGGACCAACAAGCCAGTTGGTCCAACCGGTCCATTGGACCAACTAGCCAGTTGGTCCAACAAGGGTCCATTTGGACCAACGGATAAGTTGGTCCAACCGGTCCATAGAACCAACAGGCTAGTTGGTCTAACCGGCCGACTGAACCAACAGGCCAGTTGGTCCAACCGGTCCATTGGATCAACACGCCAGTTGTTTCAACCGGCCCATAAGACCAACAGGCCAGTTGGTCCAACCGGCCCATTGGTCCAACCGGTCCATTGGGCCAACATGCCAGTTGGTCCAACTGACCCACTGGACCAACAGGCTAGTTGGTCCAACGGGCCCATTGGACCAATAGGCGAGCCAACTTATTGGACCAACACCCATGTTGGTCCAACCCGGTCCATAGGACCAACAGGCCAGTTGGTATAACCAGTCCACTAGACCAACAGGCCAATTGGTCCAACCGGTCCATCGGACCAACATGCCAGTTGGTCCAATCGGTCTGCTTAACCGTTGGTCCAACCGGCCCATTGGACCAACAAGCCAGTTGGTTCAACCGGTTCTTTGGTCCAATGGGCCAGTTGGTCCAACCGGCCCACTGGACCAACATGCGAGTTGTCCAACCAGTCCACTACACCAACAGGCCAGTTGGTCCAACCGGTCCACTTGACCAACAGGCCAGTTGGTCCAACCAGTCCATAGGACCAACAGGTCCATTGGACCATCAGAAGAGTCGGTTTAACCGACCCATAGGCTGTTGTTATAACCGCTCCACTGGACCAAAAGGCCAGTTGGACCAACCGGTCCTTTGGACCAACAAGCCAGTTGGTCCAACCGGTCTGCTGGACCGTTGGTCCAACCGGTCTACTGGACCAACAGGCCAGTTGGTTCAACCTGTTCTTTGGACCAACAGGCCAGTTGGTCCAACCGGTCCACTGGACCAACAAGCCAGTTGGTCAAACCAGTCCAATGCATCAACAGGCCAGTTGGCCTGGTCCATTGGACCAACAGGCCAGTTTGTCCAACCGGTCCATTGGACCAACAGGCCAATTGGTCCAACCGGCCTATTCATCGGACCAACAGGCCTGTTGGTCCAACCGGTCCATTGGACCAATAGGAGAGTTTTTCCAACCGGTCCACTGGACCAACAGGCTAGTTGGTCCAACCGGCCCATTAGACCAACATGCCAGTTGGTCCAACCGGCCTCATTGATCCAACAGGCACATTGAACCAACAGGATCGTTGGTCCAACCAGCCCATTGGACCAACAGGCCAGATCGGCCAACCAGCCCATTTGACCAACAGGCCAGTTGGTCCGACCGGCCCATTTGACCAACAGGCCAGTTGGTCCAACCGGCCCATTGGACCAACAAGCCAGTTGGTTCAACAAGGGTCCATTTGGACCAACGGATAAGTTGGTCCAACCGGTCCATATAACCATCAGGCTAGTTGGTCCAACCGGTCCACTGGACCAACAGGCCACTTGGTCCAACCGGTCCATTGGATCAACACGCCAGTTGCTTCAACCGGTCCATTAGACCAACAGGCCAGTTGGTCCAACCGGCCCATTGGTCCGACCGGCCCATTGGGCCAACAGGCCAGTTGGTCCAACTGACCCACTGGACCAACAGGCCAGTTTGTCCAACGGGCTCATTGGACCAACAGGCTAGTTGGTCCAACCGGCCCATTGGACCAACAAGCGAGCCAGCTTATTGGACCAACACCCAAGTTGGTCCAATTGCCCCATAGGACCAACAGGCCAGTTGGTATAACCGGTCCACTAGACCAACAGGCCAATTGGTCCAACCGGTCCATTGGACCAACATGCTAGTTGGTCCAACCGGTCTGCTTAACCGTTGGTCCAACCGGTCTGCTAGACCAACAAGCAGTTGGTTCAACCGGTTCGTTGGTCCAATGGGCCAGTTGGTCCAACCGGCCCACAGGACCAACATACGAGTTGTCCAACCAGTCCACTAGACCAACAGTCGAGTTGGTCCAACCAGTCCACTAGACCAACAGGCCAGTTGGTCCAACCGGTCCACTGGACCAACAGGCCAACAGGTCCATTGGACCATCAGGAGAGTTGGTTTCACCGGCCCATAGGCTAGTTGTTATAACCGCTCCACTAGACCAACAGGCTAGTTGGTCCAACCGGTCCATTGGACCAACATGCCAGTTGGTCCAACTAGTCTTCTGAACCGTTGGTCCAACCGGTCTACTGGACCAACAGGCCAGTTGGTTCAACCTGTTCTTTGGACCAACAGGCCAGTTGGTCCTACTGCCCCACTGGACCAACAGGCCAGTTGGTCCAACCGGTCCATTGGACCACTAGGCCAGTTGGTCCTACCGGTCCATTGGACCAACAGGCAAGTTGGTCCAACCGGTCCATTGGACCACTAGGCCAGTTGGTCCTACCGGTCCATTGGACCAACAGGCAAGTTGGTCCAACCGGTCCATTGGACCAACAAGAGAGTTGGTTATTCCGGTCCATTGGACCAACAGGCCAGTCCAACCGGCCCATTCGACCAACAAGCAAGTTGGTCCAACCGGTTCATTGGACCAATAGGAGAGTTTTTCCAACCGGTCCACTGGACCAACAGGCCAGTTGGTCCAACCAGCCCATTGAACCAACAGACCCATTGAACCAACAGGCTCGTTGGTCCAACCGGTCCATTGGACCAACAGGCCAGATGGTCCAACCGGCCCATTTGACCAACATGCCAGTTGGTCCAACCGGTCCATTGGACCAACAAGCCAGTTGGTCCAACCAGCCCATTGGACCAACAGGCACGTCGGTCTATTAGACCACCAGGCCAGTTGGTTCAACTGGCCCATTGGACCAACAGGCCAGTTGGTCCAACCGGTCCATCAGACCAACAGGCCAGTTGGTCCAACCGGCCCATTGGACCAACAAGCAAGTTGGTCCAACCGGTTCATTGGACCAATAGGAGAGTTTTTCCAACCAGTCCACTAAACCAACAGGCCAGTTGGTCCAACCAGCCCATTGAACCAACAGACCCATTGAACCAACAGGCCAGTTGGTCCAACCGGCCCATTGGACCAACAGGCCAAATGGTCCAACCGGCCCATTTGACCAACATGCCAGTTGGTCCAACCGGTCCATTGGACCAACAAGCCAGTTGGTCCAACCAGCCCATTGGACCATAGGCACGTCGGTCTATTAGACCACCAGGCCAGTTGGTTCAACTGGCCCATTGGACCAACAGGCCAGTTGGTCCAACCGGTCCATCAGACCAACAGGCCAGTTGGTCCAACCGGCCCATCGGACCAAAAGGCTAGTTGGTCCAACCGGTCCACATTAAACCAACAGGCCCGTTGGTACAATCGGCCCATTGGACCAACAGGCCAGTTGGTCCAAACGGTCCATCAAAAACAACAAGCCAGTTGGTCCAACCGGTCCATTAAAACAACAGGCCAGTTGGTCCAACCGGCCCATTGGACCAACAGGCCAGTTCGTCCAACCGGTCCATTTGACCAAACAGCCAGTTGGTCCAACCGGTCCATTGGACCAACATGCCAGTTGGTCCAACCGGTCCATTGGAACAACAGGCCAGTTGGTCCAACCGGTCTATTGGACCAACAGGCCAGTTGGTCCAACCGGCCCATTGGAACAACAGGCCAGTTGGGCCAACCGGTCCATTGGAACAACAGCCAGTTGGTACAACCGGTCCAATGGACAAGCAGGACAGTTTGTCCATCCCGTCCATCCGACCAACAGGCCAGTTGGTCCAACCGGTCCATCGAACCAACAGGCCAGTTGGTCGAACCGGTCCATCGGACCAGCAGTCCAGTTGGTCCATCCGGTCCATCGGCCCACAAGCCAAGTGGTCCAACCGGTCCATCGGACCAACAGGCCAGTTGGTCCAACCGGTCCATGGGACCAACAGGCCAGTTGGTCCAACCGGTCCATTAGACCAACAGGCTAGTTGGTCCAACTGTTCCATTGGACCATAGACCAGTTGGTCCAACTAGTCCATTGGAACAATAGGCGAGTTGGCCCGTTCAGTCCAACGGACCAACAGGCCAGTTTGTCCAACAGGTGCATCCGACCAATAGGTCCAATGGTTCTACTGGTCCATCGGATCAACAGGCATGTTGGTCCAACCAGTCCATCAGACGAAAAGGCCAGTTGGTCCATCGGACCAACAGGTCAGTTGGTCCAACTGTTCCATCGGACCAACAGGCCAGTCGGTTCAACCGTTCCATTGGACAACAGGCCAGTTGGTCGAACCTGTCCATCGGGCCAACAGGCTAGTTGGTACAACCGTTCCAACGGACCAACAGGGCAGTTTATTAAACTGGTCCATCGGACCAACAGGCCAGTTGGTCCAACAGGTCCATCGGACCAACAGGCCAGTTGGTCCAACTAGTCCATCTAACCAAAAGGCCAGTTGGTCCAAGTGGCCCATCGCAACAACAGGCTAGTTGGACGAACCGTTCCATCAAACCAACAGACCACTTGGTCCATTCGGTCCATTGGACCAAAATGAGAGTTTGTCAAACCGGTCCATTGGACCAACAGGCCAGTTGGTTCAACCGGCCCATTGGACCAACAGTCTATGTGGACCAACCGGCCTATTAGAACAATAGGCCAGTTGGTCCAACCGGCCCATTGGACCAACAAGCCAGTTGGTCCAACCGGTCCATTGGACCAATAAGCCAGTTGGTCCAACAAGGGTCCATTTGGACCAACGGATCACTTGGTCCAACCGGTCCATTGAACCAACAGGCCAGTTGGTCCAACCGGTCCACTCGACCAACAGGCCAGTTGGTCCAGCCGGTCCATTGGACCAACAGGCCAGTTGGTCCAACCGGTCCTTTGGACCAACAGGCTAGTTGATCCAACCGGTCCACTGGACCAACAGGCCACTTGGTCCAACCGGTCCATTGGATCAACAGGCGAGTTGGTTCAACCGGCCCATTAGACCAACAGCCGAGCTGGTCCAAACGGCCCATTGGGCCAACAGGCCAGTTGGTTCAACTGACCCATTGGACCAACAGGCCAGTTGGTCCAACCGGCCCATTGGACCAACAGGCGAGCCAACCTTTTGGACCAACATCCGGTCCAGCCGGCCCATACGACCAACAGACCAGTTGGTATAACCGGTCCACTAGACCAACAGGCCAGTTGGTCCAACCGGTCCATCGGACCAACAGGCCAGTTGGTTCAACCGGTCCTTTGGTCCAATAGGCCAATTGGTCCAACCGGCCCACTGGACCAACAGGCCAGTTGGTCCAACCAGTCCACTAGACCAACAGTCAAGTTGGTCTATCCAGTCTACTAGACCAACAAGCCAGTTGGTCCAACCGGTCCACTGGACCAAGACTCTAGTTGGTCCTTTCCATTGGACCAACCAGCCCAATGCACCAACAGGCCAGTTGGTCCAACCGATCCATTTGACAAACAAGCCAGTTGGCGTGGTTCATTGGACGAACAGGCAAGTTAGTCTGACCGGTCCAATGGACCAACAGGCCAGTTGGTCCAACCGGTCCATTCGACCAACAGGCCAGTTGGTCCAACCGGTCCAATGGACCAAGAAGAGAGTTGTTCCAACCGGTCCATTGGACCAACAGGCCAGATGGTCCAACTGGCCCGTTTGACCAACAGGCCAGTTGGCCCAATTGGCCCATTGGAACAACAGGCAAGTTGTTCCACCCGGTCCATCAGACCAACAGGCCAGTTGGTCCAACCAACCCATTGGTCCAACCGGCCCATTGGACCAACAGGCCAGTTGGTCCGACCGGCCCATTTGACCAACAGGCCAGTTGGTCCAACCGGCCCATTGGAACAACAGGCCAGTTGGTCCAACCGGTCCATTGGACCAACAGGCCAGCTTGTCCAACCGGCCCATTGATCGAACCGGTCCATTGGACCAACAGGCTAGTTGGTCATCCGGTCCATTGGACCATCAGGCCCGTTGGTCCAACCAGCCCATTTGACCAACAGGCCAGTTGGTCCAACTGGTCCATAGGACCAACAGGCCAGTTGGTCCAACCGGTCCTTTGGACCAACAGGCTAGTTGATCCAACCGGCTTACTGGACCAACAGGCTAGTTGGTCAAGCGGTCTACTGGACCAACCGGCCAGTTGGTCCAATCAGTTCACTTGACCAACTGGCCAGTTGGTCCAACCGGTCCATTAGACCAACAGGCCTGCTGGTCGAACCGATCCATTGGACCAACAAGAGAGCTGGTCCAACTGATCCATTGCACCAATAGGCCATTTGGTCCAACCAATCCACTGGTCCAACAGGCCACTTAGTCCGGACCATTTGGATGAATAGGCCAGTTGGTCCAACTTGTCCATTAGACCAACAGGCCAATTGGTCCAACCGGTCCATAGGACCAACAGGCCACTTGGTCCAACCGGTCCATTGGACCATCAGGCGAGTTGGTTCAACCGGCCCATTAGACCAACAGCCGAGCTGGTCCAAACGGCGCATTGGGCCAACAGACCAGTTGGTCCAACTGACCCATTGGACCAACAGGCCAGTTGGTCCAACCGGCCCATTGGACCAACAGGCGAGCCAACCTTTTGGACCAACATCCGGTCCAGCCGGCCCATAGGACCAACAGACCAGTTGGTATAACCGGTCCACTAGACCAACAGGCCAGTTGGTCCAACCGGTCCATCGGACCAACATGCCAGTTGGTCCAACCGGTCTGCTTAACCGTTGGTCCAACCGATCTGCTGGACCAACAGGCCAGTTGGTTCAACCGGTCCTTTGGTCCAATAGTCCAATTGGTCCAACCGGCCCACTGGACCAACAGGCCAGTTGGTCCAACCAGTCCACTAGACCAATAGTCGAGTTGGTCCATCCAGTCTACTAGACCAACAAGCCAGTTGGTCCAACCGGTCCACTGGACCAAGACTCTAGTTGGTCCTTTCCATTGGACCAACCAGCCCAATGCACCAACAGGCCAGTTGGTCCAACCGATCCATTGGACAAACAAGCAAGTTGGCCTGGTTCATTTGACGAACAGGCAAGTTCGTCTGACCAACAAGAGGCCAGTTGGTCCAACCGGTCCAATGGACCAACAGGCCAGTTGGTTCAACCGGTCCATTGGACCAACAGGCCAATTGGTCCAACCGGTCCATTGGACCAAGAAGAAAGTTGTTCCAACCGGTCCATTGGACCAACAGGCCAGATGGTCCAACTGGCCCATTTGACCAACAGGCTAGTCGGCCCAATTGGCCCATTGGAACAACAGGCCAGTTGTTCCACCCGGTCCATCAGACCAACAGGCCAGTTGGTCCAACCAACCCATTGGTCCAACCGGCCCATTGGACCAACAGGCCAGTTGGTCCGACCGGCCCATTTGACCAACAGGCCAGTTGGTCCAACCGGCCCATTGGAACAACAGGCCAGTTGGTCCAACCGGTCCAGTGGACCAACAGGCCAGCTGGTCCAACCGGCCCATTGATCCAACCGGTCCATTGGACCAACAGGCTAGTTGGTCATCCGGTCCATTGGACCATCAGGCCCGTTGGTCCAACCGGCCCATTTTACCAACAAGCCAGTTGGTCCAACCGGTCCATAGGACCAACAGGCCAGTTGGTCCAACCGGTCCTTTGGACCAACAGGCTAGTTGATCCAACCGGCTTACTGGACCAACAGGCTAGTTGGTCAAGCGGTCTACTGGACCAACCGGCCAGTTGGTCCAATCAGTTCACTTGACCAACTGGTCAGTTTGTCCAACCGGTCCATTAGACCAACAGGCCAGTTGGTCCAACCGATCCATTGGACCAACAAGAGAGCTGGTCCAATTGATCCATTGCACCAATAGGCCATTTGGTCCAACCAATTCACTGGTCCAACAGGCCACTCAGCCCAGACCATTTGGATGAATAGGCCATTTGGTCCAACTTGTCCATTGGACCAAGAGGCCAGTTGGTCCAACCGGTCCATAGGACCAACAGGCCAGTTGGTCCAACCTGTCCATTGTACCAACAGGCCACTTGATCCAACCGTTCCATTGGACCAACAGGCCAGTTGGCCGAGTCCATTGGACCAACAGGCTAGTTTGTCCAATCGGTCCAATGCACCAATAGGCTAGTTGGTTTACTGGTGCATTGGACCAACTGGCCAGTTGGCCCAGTCCATTAAACCAATAGACCAGTTGGTCCAACCGGTCCATTGGACCAACAGGAGATTTGGTCCAACTGATCCATTGGACCATCAAGCCTGTTGGTCAACCGACCCATTGGACCAACATGCGAGTTGGTCCAATCGGCTCAGGAGTGGGGACCTGATATACACGCCAAAGCAGCAAAGGGGACTGGGGGTGATTGATCCGAGGGGGAGAATCGATATTGTGGCTATGAGGTGCGTGGGATTGGCGCTGCTGCAGGAGTGCTCTCTAAGACGGGGTTTGCCGGAGAAAGCGGCAGGCCTGCCTCTTGGGCGCTGTATGCGCATAAGGCGGTGCTGAGAGGAGGCTTGTTTAAAAGCAGGAGGTGGGCAAGGCTGTGTAAAACATTTCTAAAATCAACGGTGGTGCCAGTACCAGAGGCGGCGTCCACGTGGAAAGCAGAAGAGGAGTTTCCGTGCTACAACAAATATATCATCCATCGCGGAAATGCACCGTTCGTTGGGCAGAAGGGTACGGAGAAGCTGAGAACGTGGGGAATGCGTGACATGGTGCTGAGGAAATGGGACGGCACAAGGTCGCTTAAGCTGGAAGTGACACTGGCAAGGGATCTGCGTGGGAAAAAGGAGGCGGAGATGGCACTGAAGGCGTTCAACGCAGCACCAGAGCGGTGGCGACAGTGGGTATTGGCGCCCCTGACGGCATGAGAGGTTGCTGCAGAATTGTCGGTGGTGTACACCAGGCTTCCAATCGGACAGAGGTGTCTCTGGGAAATCTAAAGCAAGATGGGCAAGAAGGTGGAGCTTCGGGGGCTCAGCGATAAAGGAGAGTGTACAGCGTGGGATGTAAGGCTAGTGTCGTGTTGCGACAGTGTGGTACTGGCGAAGCTATCTTGTGAGCGGGCGATACGGGAAGCCGGGAATCCAAGGGCGCGGCTGCTTAGCTCATCGCTATTCAAAGAAGAGGTGGTGGTTCCAGCGAAGGAGCTCAGGGAGACGAGCAAGGGGATAGAGGTGGTAGAAGGGAAGACGGCGAACTGGGAGGCCCGAGCAGGCAGGAAAATTGACAGGGAAAGGAGCAGGAAGGTCTGGGACTCACTGGTGGTTCCGGCCAAGGCGAGAGATGTGCTCCTCCACGTGCACAATCTCAACTTGCAAGTGGGGGAAAGGGTAGTTGGTCAGCCAGGCACGTCAGACCAACCGGTCCATTGGACCAACAGGCAAGTTGGTCCTACTGGACCACTCGATCAACATCCGAGTTGGTCCAACCGGTCCGCGGACCAACAGGCCAGTTGGTCCAACTGGGTCCATTGGACCAACAGGCCAGTTGGTCCAACCGGCCCATTGGACCAACAGGCCAGTTGGTCCAACCGGTTCATTGGACCAACAGGCCAGTTGGTCCAACTGACCCATTGGACCAACAAGCCAGTTGGTCCAACCGGTCCATTGAACCAACAGGCTAGTTGGCTCGGACCATTGGAACAACAAGCCAGTTGGTCCAACCGGTCCATAGGACCAACAGTCCCGTGGGTCCAACCGGTCCACTAGGCTGACAGTCCAGTTGGTCTTACCAGTCTAGTTGGTCTAACTGGTCCTTTGGACCAATGGTCCAACCGGTCCGTACCACCAAGAGGCTAGTTGGTCCAACCGGTCCATTGGACAAACAGGCCAGTTGGTCCAACCAGTCTGCTGGACCAACAGGCCAATTGGTCCAACCGGTCCACTGGACCAACAGGCCACTTGGTCCAACCGGTCCCATGATCGGACCAATAGGCCAGTTGGTCCAACCGGTCCATTGCACCGATAGGCGAGTTGATCCAACCGGTCCTATGGACCAACAGGCCAATTAGCATGGTCCATTTGGACCAATAAGCCATTTGTCCAACTGATCCATTAGACCAAGAGGCTAGTTGTTCCAACCGGTCCATAAGACCAAAAGTCTAGTTGGTCCAACAAGCCATTGCACAAACAAGCCAGTTGGTCCAACCGGTCCATTGGACCAAGAGGCCAGTTGGTCCAACCGGTCCATTTGACCAACAGGCCAATTGTTCCAAATGGTCCATAGGACCAACAGGCCAGTTGGTCCAACCGGTCCGTTGGACCAACAGGCGAGTTGGTCCAACTGGTCCATTGGACCAACACGCCAGTTGGTCCAACCGGTCCATTCGACCAACAGGCCAGTTGGTCCAACTGACCTATTGGTCCAAAGGACCGGTTGGACCAGCAGGCGTGTTGGTCCAGTGGACTGGTTAGACCAACAAGCGTGTTGGTTTAATGTACCGGTTGGACCAACATGACTGTAGGTTCAGGGGACCGGTTGGACAAACTGGCCTGTTGGTCCAATGGACCGGTAGGACCAATTGGCCTCTTGGTCCGATGGATCCATTCGACCAACTAGACTGTTGGTGCAATGGACCGGTTGGACCAACTGGCGTGTTGGTCCAATGGACCGAGCCAACTGGCCTGTTGATCCAATGGACCGGTTGGACCAACTAGCTTGTTGGTCTAATAAGCCGTCTGGACCAACTTGTCAACAGGAATTGTGTGTTTGCCCCGTCCTCGCTTGGGCGGAGCCGACTTCATGGTCGGGTGTAGGGGCGCAGCCTGTTGGTGCAACCCTACGGTTTGCACTCTACTTGTTGTCCGTGTGCGTGTGCGTGCATGCGTGTGTGTATGGAGTGGTATGAGTGCATGAAAGAAAATATATATATTTCATGCTTATAATGGTGTATGAATGATGGGTCATGATGTCGAGTGTGTGTGTCGAGTCAATAGCGAGTTATCGCTAGCCGCGTATTACGCGATCATTGTGTGTGTCCCGCGCGGTCTCTATTTTGTTGTGCGCGCTTTCTATTTTTGTCGCTTGTCGAACGTTTGGCGTGTCGCAGGTGTGTGCAGCAGACCCATCAAGAACTCAAGGATGAGTTTGTGATGAAGAACCCGAGCCTTGGTTGCAAGCTTCAAGTGATTTCGAAGCTCGCTGAAGGGGTACACCTCAAGATATTGAAGATTGTTACATTACAATGTGTAGTGTAACATTTCCATGGGTGTAGGCCCTTGTGGAGGGTAGTTTCAAGACCCTTCTTGGTTGGGGACAGTGTGGCACTGTTCCCCATCACTGTACCTTGGCTCTTGGGGTTTGTAGGAGCTGGGGTCATTCCCAACTCGCAATTATTCCTAGTTGTTCGTAATTGTGTCTTCTAAGACTATGTTGCTGCCTTGGTGCCGTTCATTTCAATCTGAAGCTATATCCTCAATTCTTAATGAAATTGTGCGATCTAAATTGCCTATTGTAGGCAACGTTAAGACGCTCCAGATCCAAGTTGAATGAGGTCCATTGGAGCTGTGACTGGATCGCTATGAACGCATAAAGCCGTTGTTCAAAAATCTGTATGCGCACTCTATCCTTCGTTTTAGGCACATTGAAGCCTATTGTGACTATAACACAGGCTAGTTGGTCCAACCGGCCCAATGGACCAACAAAACCAACCAGTCCATTGGACCAATAGGCCAGTTGGTCCGACCGGTCCACAGGACCAACACGCCAGTTGGTCCTACCAGTGCATTGGACCAACAGGCCAGTTGGTCCAAACGGTCCATTGGACCAACACGCGAGTTGGTCCAACCGTCCTATTGGACCAACAAGCCAGTTGGTCCAACCGGTCCATTGAACCAACAGGCCAGTTGGTCCAATCGGTCCACTGGACCAACAGGCCAGTTGGCACGACGAGTCCATTGGACCAACACGCCAGTTGGTCCAACCGGTCCTTTGGACCAACAGGCCAGTTGGTCCAACCGGTCTACTGGACCAACAGGCCAGTTGGTCTAACCGGTCCACTGGACCAACACGTCAATTGGTCCAACCAGTTCTTTGGACCAATAGGCCAGTTGGTCCGACCGGTTTACAGGACCAACACGCCAGTTGGTCCTACCGGTGCATTGGACCAACAGGCCAGTTGGTCCAACCGGTTCATTGGACCAACAGGCCAGTTGGTCCAACCTGTCCATTGGACCAACAGGCGAGTTGGTCCGATCAGTCCACTGGACCAACAGGCCAATTGGTCCGACCGGTCCATTGGACCAACAAGCCAATTGGTCCAATCGATCTAATGGACCAACAGGCTAGTTGGTCCAACCGGCCCATTGAACCAACAAGCCAGTTGGTCCAACCGGTCCATTGGACCAACGGGCCAGTTGGTTCTACCGACCACTTGAATCAACGGGCCAGTTGTTCAAACACCGGACCCTTTGACCAAGAAGTCAGCTGGTCCAACCAGCCCATTGGACAAACATGCAAGTTGGTCCAACCGGCCTATTGGTCCAACAGGCCAGTTTGTCCGATTGGTCCTTTGAACCAACAGGCCAGTTGGTCCAACCGGTCCTTTGGACCAACAGGCCAGTTGGTCCAACCGGCCCATTCGATTAATTATCCAATTGGTCTAACTGGCCAATTGGACCAACAGGCCATTTGGTCCAAACTAGTCCTACTATTTCTTTGGACCAACAGGCCAGTTGGTCCAACCGGTCCTTTGGACCAACAGGCCAGTTGGTCCAATCGGTCCCTTTGACCAACAAGCCAGTTGGTCAAACCAGCCATTGGACCAACAGGCCATTTGGTCCAACTGGTCCATTCGACCAACAAGCGTGTTGATCGAACTGGCTCATTCGATCCACTAGCCAGTGTGTCCTACCGGACCATTGGACCAACAGGCCAGTTGGTCCTATGGCTCCATTGGACCAACAAGCTAGTTGGTCCACCCGGTCTATTGATCCAACGTGCCAGTTGGTCCAACCAATCCGTTGGACAAACAGGTCAATTGGTGTAACCGTCCAATTGGACAACAGGCCAGTAGGTCCAACCGGCCAGTTGGTTCTACTAGCATTTTGGACCAACAGGCCAGTTGGTCCAACCGGTCCGTTGGACCAACAGGCCAGTTGGTCCAACTGATCCCTTTGACCAACATGCAAGTTGGTCAAACCAACCCATTGGACCAACTGGTCAGCTAGTCCAACCGGCCCATTGGACCAATAGGCCAGCTGGTCCAACCGGCCCAGTGGACCAACACACCAGCTGGTCCACCGGCCAATATGACCAACAGGCCAGCTCGTCCAACCGACCCATTTGGTCAAACCAACCCATTGGACCAACAGGTCAGCTAGTCCAACCGGCCCATTGGACCAATTGGCAAGCTGGTCCAACCGGCCCAGTGGACCAACAGACCAGCTGGTCCACCGGCCAATATGACCAACAGGCCAGCTCGTCCAACCGACCCATTAGACCAACAGGCTAGCAGGTCCAACCGGTCCATTGGACCAACAGGCCAGCTGGTCCAACCGGCCAGTTGGTTCTACTAGCATTTTGGACCAACGCGCCAGTTGTTCCAACCGGTCCCTTGGACCAACGGGCGTGTTGGTCCAACCGATCCCTTTGACCAACAGGCCAGTTGGTCAAACCTACCCATTGGACAAACTGGTCAGCTAGTCCAACCGGCCCATTGCACCAACAGGCCAGTTGGTCCAACCGGCCCATTGGACCAAAAGGCCAGTTGGTCCAACCGGTCCATAGGACCAACAGGCCAGTTGGTCCAACCGGCTCATAGGACCAACAAGACATTTGCTCAACAGGTCCATTGGACCAACAGGCCAATTGGTCCAACCGGACCATTTCACCAACAGGTTAGTTGGTCCAAGCGGCCCATTGCACCAAAAGGCCAGTTATGTTATAGACTAAGGACGGAGTCTATGAAGATTAGGTGCCGAAATAACACAAAATCGTTGGTCATAATATCTAGACAGAATCGTCAATTTCACAAGAAACATTGTCGACGATAAACGCACTGTTGAAACTTCATCAACTTCAGATATGTTGTAGCACTAGAACGTGGCTACATTTCCCAATTTGAATCGTATGAAAAGGTGAAGGAAAACTAGAGTTATCAATTTCGGCGCACTAGAGGGTATGCTGCCACAAAACTTTAACTCAATCACAATCAGCTCACAAGTTCCACAAAGAACATTAGAGTAGCACTAAACCAGGTAGGAGAGAAGAGGAGGACGAGAGGGAAGGTTCCAAGGGAGTCCCCAACCAAGGAAACCCCATACCACACAATTCCCTTCCCCATAGGCAACCCAACTTTGACCTTTGTCACTTTCCAATCCATGCCATCCACCTCACTCCAACTTGGCCACACTTGCCAACCTGGTTTGGCTTCACCCAACCACTTGGCAGCATCTACAGTGATGGGTTCGAATTTCCCAACCCCAAAAGTCTGTACCCCATATTGAGTCACACCACAAATTCCCATAGTCGCCACAACAATATTTCAAGAGCATACGAACTTTCTTGGTCGTGCTCCGATCGCGACGATTCTTGGTTCGTCGGAAAGCTCTTGAACAGAGGAGTCATTTCAAATATCTGCTGAAGCAAAATATCATTCACACAAACTCAGAAAATCCCAACCACACCAAACACAATTCTTGCACACGCTCACACCACGCATGCAACGCACAAACACATGATGGGAGGCAGACAAACGTGAATGCATATGGTCCAACCGGCCCATTGGAGCAGTAGGACAGTTGGTTCAAACGTACTATTGGACCACCTGGTCAGCTGGTCCAACTGATTGTTTGGACCAATAGACCAGCTGGTCCAACCGGCCCACTGGAACAACAGGCTAGCTGGTCCAACCGGCCCATTGAACAAACAGGCCAAATGGTCCAACCGGTTCATTGGACCAACAGGCAAGTTGGACCAACCGGCCCACTGCACCAGTATGCCAATTGGTCCAACCGGCCCATTAGCCCAAAACGCCAGCTGGTCCAAATGGTCCATTGGACATGGTCCAGCCGGTCCAATGGAACAACAGGCCAGCAGGTGCAACCGGTCCATTGGAACAACAGGTCAGCTGTTCGAACCGGCCCATAAGACCAACAGACCAATTGGTCAAACCTGCCTATTGGACCAACAGGCCAGTAGGTCCAACCGGGTCCATATGACCAACAACCAAGTTGGTCTAACCGCCCCATTGGACCAACAGGCCAGTTGGTCCAACCGGCCCATTGGACCAACAGGCCAGTTGGTCCAACTGGTCCGTTGGACCAACAGGCCAATTGGACCAATCCACGGGTCCATAGGACCAACAGGCCAGTTGGTCCAACCGGCCCATAGGACCAACAAGACAACTGCTCCAACCGGCCCATTGAACCAGCAGGCCAATTGGTCCAACCGGACCATTTCACAAACATGCCAATTAGTCCAACCGTCCCATTGCACCAACAGGCCAATTGGCCCATTGCACCAACAGGCCAGTTGGTTTAACCTGCCCATTGCACCAACAGGCCAGTTGGTCCAACCGGTCCATTCGACCAACAGGCCAGTTGGTCCAACCGGTTCATTGGACAATCAGGCCAACTGGCCTATTGCGACAACCGACAAGTTGGTCCAACCTGCCCATTGCACCAACAGGCCAGATGGTCCAACCGGTCCATTGGACCAACAGGCCAGCTGGTCCAACCGGCACATTAGACCAACAGACCAGCTGGTCCAACCTGCCCAATAGACCAACAGGCCAATTGGTCCAACATGCCCATTGGACCAACAGGTTGGTCCAACCGGCACATTGGACCAACAGGCCAGTTGGTCCAACTGGTCCATTGGACCAACAGGCCAATTGGTCCAACCGGTCCATAGGACCAACAGGCCAGTTGGTCCAACCGGCCCATAGGACCAACAAGACATTTGCTCAACCGGTCCATTGGACCAACAGGCCAATTGGTCCAACCGGTCCATTGGACCAACAGGCCAATTGGTCCAACCGGCCCATTCGACCAACACGCCAGTTGGTTCAACAGGCCCATTGGACCAACTTGCAAGTTGGTCCAACCGGTTCATTGGACCAACAGGCCAGTTGGTCCAACTGGTCCATTGGACCAACAGGCCAGTCGGTCCAACCGACCAACAGGATCAACAAGGCAATCTGTCCAACCGGTCCATTGGACCAACAGGCCAATTGGTCCAACTAGCCCACTGGACCAACAGGCCAGTTGGGCCAACCGGCTCATTGCATCAACAGGCTGTTGGTCCAACCGGTCAATTGGACCAACAGGCCGGTTGGCCCAGCCGGCCATTTAGGACCAACAGGCAAGTTGGTCCAACCGGGTCCATTGCACCAACAGTTGGTCCAACTGGTCCTTTGAACCTACAAGCCACTTTGTCCAACTAGTCCATTGGACCAACAGGCCAATTGGTCCGACCGGGTCTATTGGACCAACAGGCCAGTTGGTCCAACCGGTCCATTAGACCAACAGGCCAGTTGGTCCAACCGGGTCCATTGGACCAACAGGCCAGTTGGTCCAACCGGGTCCATTGGACCAACAGGCCAGTTGGTCCAACTGGTCCATTGGACCAACAGGCCAGTTGGTCCAACCGGTCCATTAGACCAACAGGCCAGTTGGTCCAACCGGGTCCATTGGACCAACAGGCCAGTTGGTCCAACCAGTCCATTCGACTAATCGGTCAACCAATCCATCTTGTCCATTGGACCAACAAGCTAGCTGTTCCACACAAATATGATAGGGAGTTTCATCAGTCCATTGGACCAACAGGCCAGTTGGTCCAACCGATCCATTGGACTAACAAGCCAGTTGGTCCTACTGGCCCATTGGATCAACAGGGCATTCGGTCCAACCGGCCCATTGGTCCAACAAGCCATTTGGTCCAACAGGCCCATTGGACCAAAAGGCCAATTGGTCCATCCGATCCATTGGTCCAACAGGCCAGTTTGACATATTCGTCCTTTAGACCAAAAGGCCAAATGGTCCAACCAGTCCACTGGACCAACAAGCTAGCTGGTCCAACAAGTCCATTGGACGAACAAGCCAGTTGGACCAACCGGTTAATTGGACCAACACGACAATTGGTCCAACCGGTCAATTGGACCAATACGCCACTTGGCCCAACCGGCTCATTGGATCAACAGGCCAGTTGGTCCAACCGGCCCATTGGACGAACGGGCCAGTTGGTCCTATCGGCCCATTGAACCAACAGGCCAGTTGGTCCAACCGGCCCATTGGACCAACAACCCAGTTGGTCCAACCTGCCCATTGGACAAACTGTCCAGTTGGTCCTACTAGTCCTCTGGATTAACAGACCAGATAAACAAATGGGACAAACACGCCAATTGGTCCAACCAGTCCATTGGACCAATATGCTAGTTGGTCCAACCGGTAAATTAGACCGGCAGGCCAGTTGGTCCAACCGGTTCCTTAGACCAACAAGCCAGTTGGTCCAACCGGTCCTTTGGACCAACAGGCCAGTTGTTCCAACAGGTCCTTTTGACCAACAGGCCAAATTGTCCAACCGGCCCATTGGACCAACAGGCCAGTTGGTCCAACCGGCCCATTGGACCAACAAGCCAGTTGGTCCAACTTGTGTTTAATCCATTGGGCCAACAACCCACTTGGTCCTACCAGTCCATTGGACCAACACGACAGTTTGTCCTATCAGTCCTTTGGACCAACAGGCCAGTTGGTCTCACCGGACCACTGGACCAACAGGCCTGCTGGCCCAATTGGTCCATTGGACCAACAAGCCGGGTTGTCCAACCAGTCTTGGGACGGACACCCCATTTTGTCCAACTTGTCCAATGGAGAAATTGGCCAGTTGAACAAACCGGTCCATTGGACCAACAAGCTAGTTCGACCAACCGGTCCATTGGACCGGTTTGTCAGTTTGATCTATCGGTCCATTGGACCAACAGGCCGAATTTTCCTACCGATCCCTTTGACCAATGGGCCAGTTGGTCCAACGTCCCTTAGACCAAGAGGCTATTTGGTCCAACTGGTCCCTTGGATAAACAGGCCAGTTGGTCCAACCGATCCATTGGATTAGCAAGCTAGTTAGTCGTACTAATCCCATGGACAAACAGGCCAGTTGGTTCAACCGGCCCAAGGGACCAATAGGCCAGTTGGTCCTACCGGCCCATTGGACGGTTGGTCAAACCGGTCCGTTGGACAAACAAGGCAGTTGGACAAACCGGCCCATTGGATAAATAAGCTAGTTGGTCACACCGGCCCATTAGACCAACAGGCCAGATGGTCCAAATGGTCCATTGGACCAATAGGCCAGCTGGTCCAACCTGCCCATTGGTTCAACGGGCCAGTTGGTCCAACCGGCCCATAGGACCAACAGGTCTGATGGTCCAACCGGCTCATTACACCAACAGGCCAATTGGTCCATCCTGTTAATTGGAAAAACAGGCCAGTTGGTCCAAATGGCCCATTGGACCAACTCGCAGTTGGTCCAACCGGCCCATTGGTTCAACGGGCCAGTTGGTCCTACTGGTCCATTGGACCAAAAGGCCAATTGGTCCAACCGGCCCATAGGATCAACAGGCCTATTGGTCCAACCGGCCCATAGGACCAACAGGTCTGATGGTCCAACCGGCTCATTACACCAACAGGCCAATTGATCCATCTGGCCCATTTCACCAACAATCCAATGGGTCCAACCGGCCCATTGCACCAACAGGCCGGTTGGTCCAACGGGCCCATTGCATGAACAGCCCAATTGGTCCAACCGGCCCATTGCACCAACCGGCCAGTTGGTTCACCCGGCCGAGTGGACCAACAGGCCAGTTGGTCCAACCGGTCCATTAGACAACCAGGCCAGCTGGTCCAACCGGTCCATTGGACCAACAGTCCAGTTGGTCCAACCGGTCCATTAGACCAAGAGTCCAACAGGCTCAACCGGTCCATTGGACCAACAGGCTAGCTGGTCCAACCGGCCCATTGCACCAACAGGCCCATAATTCAAACCGGCCCATTGGACCAATAGGCCAGTTGATCCAACAGGCTCATTAGACCAACACGTTCGTTGGACCAACCAGCCTATTGAACCAACATGCCAATTGGTCCAACCAGCCCATTAGACCAACGGGCCAGCTGGTCGGAATGGTCCATTGTACCCTATCGCCAGCAGGTCCAACCGGTCCATTGGACCAACAGGCCAGCTGGTCCAACCGGTCCATTGGACCAACAGGCCAGCTGGTCTTACCAGCCCTGTAGACCAATAGACCACCTGGTATAGAGACTGCAGCCCTAGGTGCTAGTGAGTCTGCCCTCTCTGGTACTGCATCGGCTCAGGTCGTCCACATGTTTACACTTGACTCTGGTGCTTCTTGCTGTTTTTTTTTCGCGACAGTACCACAGTCACTCCCCTCCCTGCACCTGTCCGTGTCTCACTAGCTGACCCCTCTTGGGGCCCAGTACTTGCACGAGCCACGATTGTGCTTTCGTGCCCGGCGGTCCCGTCTGGTGAGCTGTCAGGTCTCCACGTTCCCTCGTTCTCTACGAATCTGGTGAGCGCGCCGTCCTTCAGGATCACTGGGTTGACACCTGGACTCCTGGAGGACAGCGTGTGGCGATCCTCACGTGCTCCAAGACTGGCCGCCACCTGGCCACGTTCACTCGTGAGCCGGGGTCCAGTCTGTACACCCTCACCACTGTTTCACGCTACACCCCTTTGTCTCCATAGCTGTACGTGTCTGCTCAGGTAGCTACCCAGTGTGAGTGTCGCCGCCTGTCGCACGACACTCTCCTGTGGCACCACCGCCTTGGTCACCCCTCCCTGCCTCGCCTTCGTGGCATGCACTCTCGCTCCTTGGTCTCTGGTCTTCCCAGGTCTCTGCCTGCCCTCCCTCCCTCGCCTGCGCCACCCTGCATTCCTTGCATCGAGGGGCGGCAGCGCGCCGCTCCTCACTCCTCCTCGTTCCCTCCCACAGAGGCTCCCCTGCAGACTCTCCACCTGGACGTGTGGGGCCCCGCCCGCGTCCAGGGACAGGGCCGCGAGCGGTACTTCCTGCTGGTTGTTGACGACTACACGCGTTACACCACGGTCTTCCCCTTGCAGCGCAAGGGTCAGGTCCCTGATGTTCTGATCCCCTGGATCCGTGCTGTTCGTCTCCAGCTCCGCGAGCGGTTCGAGTCGGACTTTCATGTCCTGCGTCTGCACTCTGACAGAGGTGGTGAGTTCACCTCCGACCTCTTGCGAGCCTTCTGTGAGGAGCACGGCATCACCCAGTCGTTCACGCTTCCGGCCTCTCCATAGCAGAATGGGGTTGCTGAGCGCCGCATTGGCTTAGTCATGGAGGTCGCCCGTACCTCCATGATCCATGCGGCTGCCCCCCATTTTCTGTGGCCGTTTGCGGTCCGGTACGCCGCGCATCAGCTCAACCTCTGGCCCCGTGTCTCCTTGCCGGAGACCTCGCCCACACTACTGTGGATGGGGGAGGTTGGCGATGCGTCGCGTTTCTGGGTCTGGGGTGTTTCCCAGACCTTTTGTCCGCGATACCACCGCGGACAAGCTCTCCACTTGCGCCACTCCCTGTGTCTTCCTTGGTTTTCCTTCTGACTTGCCTGGATGGCAGTTTTACGACCCCGCCTCGCGCCATGTCTTTGCGTCTCAGGACGTCACCTTTGACGAGTCCGTTCCCTTCTACCGTCTCTTTCCCTACCGTACTTCCCCTCGCACCCCCCCGCCGCTCTTTCTCGCTCCAGGTCCTCCCCAGGTAGACCCCCTCCCCGCGCCAGGTCCTGCTCCTTCAGGTGTTTCTCAGGTAGACCCGCCTATGCCTGAGAATGTTGAGGTCACTGGTGACTCCGGTCCTGCTGGGGGTGGTGCTGTCTCTGGGGGTGCTGGACCTGCTGGGGGTGCTGAGCCTGGGGGTGCGGAGCTTGGGGGTGCGGAGCCTGGGGGTGCTGAGCCTTGGGGTGCGGAGCCTGGGGGTGCTGAGCCTGGGGGTGCGGAGCTTGGGGGTGCTGAGGGTGCGGAGCCTGCGCGTGAGGAGCTTGGGGACGCTGAGCCTGAGCGTGAAGAGACTGAGCGTGAGGAGCCTGGAGGTACTACGCCTGGGGGTGCTGAGTCTGGGGGTGCTGAGCCTGCGCGTGAGGTGTCTAGGGGAGCTGAGTCTGGGGGTGAGACGCCTGAGGGTACTGAGACTGCTGGTGCGCAGTCTCCTTGGAGTAGCCGCCTTCGTCCGCGTGTGCCTCTCACCTCACAGCAGCTCCACGACTGGTACGGTCGCCGTCAGGGTCGCGCTGCTGGAGCTCGGGGCTCTGCTGCTGGAGGTGCTTCTGCTGACGTGGCTGGAGCTGGGAGTGTTAAAGATTAAGGATCGAGTCTATGAAGAATAGGTGCCCAAATAACTCAAAATCATTGGACTTCAATTCTGGACAGAAACCGCGATTTCACAAGAAACGCCGTCGACGAAAAACTTATTGTTAGAATTCCGTCAAACTCGAGTATGTTATAGCCATTGACCGTGGCTATCATTCCTAATTTAAATCGTATCGAAAGGTGGAGTAAATCTCGAGATATGATTTTCTGCGTACTAGGGGTTATGCTGCCACAGAAACTTTTAACTCAATCACAAGAGTTTTACAAGTAGCACACAAGAGTTAGAGTAGCACTAAACCAGGTAGGAGGGAAGAGGAGGACGAGAGGGAAGGTCCCAAGGGAGTCCCCAACCAAGGAAACCCCATGCCACACAATTCCCTTCTCCATAGGCAACCCCACTCTCACATTTGTCACTTTCCCAACTCATGCCATCCACCTCAACCCACTTGGCCACACTTGCCAACCTGGTTTGGCTTCACCCAACCACATGGCAGCATTCTACAGTGATGGGTTCGAATTCCCAACCCCCAAAAGTCTGTACCCCATAATGAGTCACTCAACAAGTTCCCACAGTCGCCGCAACCAAAGTACAGAAAGCATACGAACTCCAACGTTCGTAACTTTCTTGATATTGCTCCGATCGCGACGATTCTTGGCTCGTCGGAAAGCTCTTGAGTAGAGCTGTCACTTCAGATATCTGCCCAAGCCAAATATCATCCACACACACTCAGGAAATCCAAACCGCACAAAACACAAATTCTTGCACACGCTCATACTACGCATGCAACACACGAACACATGATGGGAGGCAGACAGACGTGAATGCATATGGTTGCATCACACAACAGGGAGTGGTGCTGGTACTTTGTCTACTGGAGGTGCTGGAGTCGCTGGTCCCGGAGGTGCTCGTACTGGGGGTACTGGAGCTGCTGGGGCTGGAGGTGCTATTCATGAGGGTGCTACTGCTGGAGACACTGAGGCTGGAGACCCTGGGACTGGGGGTGCCGGTTCTGGGGGTGCTGCTGCTGGAGACACTAAGGCTGGAGACTGTGGGACTGGAGGTGCTGAATCTGGGGGTGCTGCTGCTGGTGGAGCTGGTCCTGGAGGAGCTGGCGCTGGGGGTTCTGGAGCTGCTGGAGGTGCTGGAGCTGCTGGAGGTACTGGAGCTGCTGGTGCTGGTGGCACTGCACAGCCGCGACTGTTATTCGCTCCGCCGTCTCCGTCGGCTCAGCCACCACCTGACTCTGTGCTTCGCCAGGTTCTTAGCCTCCCGTCGTCTACTAGTCTTCCGTTACAGCCTGGCTCACCACTGCCTGCTCCTTCTCCTGAGCAGACAGGGGGTCTTGCTGAGCGTCGTGAGCCAGCGTCGTGAGCCTGCGTCGCGTCCTGTCTCGCCTGTCCTATCTGGTCGTTCCGGTCGTCGTGTTCCTCGTCCGCGTCAGCCGGCTGTCCACGGCACACACCTCGTAGTCCATCGTCCTTCCTCCGCTCCGTAGCCTGCTCCTCTGCCGTCTCCCCCTGCGTCCTCTCTGCCTGACATTGCGGACCCTGCGTCAGACCAATTTCGTACTGAGCACCCTACTGTCACGCGTCTGTTAGCCACTGTTGTCACCGACCCGTCGTTTGAGTCTGCTGCTGCGTCTGCCCTGGTCGCTGAGCTTGTTGACTTTGCTGCTAGTCTTGTTGCTGAGTCTGAGTCTGTCTGTCCTCCATCCGTCGGGGGTGAGTGTGCTCTCGGCACGGACGTCCTTGAGGACAGACAGGAGGACCTTGAGTGTCTTGCGGCCGCTGCGCCTCATCTCGTTGCCATGCTGCTTGCCCCTGAGGGAGACCCGAATGCACCAGACATCCCGACCCCGCGCTCTTACGCTGAGGCGATCGCGGGTGAGAACTTCTCTCAGTGGCAGACAGCCATGGACGCAGAGATGGCATCCTGGAAGTCCACAGGCACCTACGTCGATGCAGTTCCCCCTCCTGGGGCGAACATCGTCGATGGCATGTGGATTTTCAGGGTGAAGCGGCCGCCGGGTTCTCTGCCTGTCTTCAAGGCTCGTTACGTTGCTCAAGGCTTCAGTCAGCGAGAGGGAGTCGACTTCTTCCAGACCTTCTCCCCCACCCCGAAGATGACCACTCTTCGGGTGCTGCTGCACGTTGCCGCTCAGCGTGACTACGAGCTTCACTCGCTGGACTTCAGCACAGCCTTCTTACAGGGCAGCCTGCACGAGGAAATCTGGCTGCGCCGCCCACCTGACTTCACTGGGTCGTTCCCTCCTGGTACCCAGTGGAGCCTCCGGCGGCCAGTCTACGGTCTCCGCCAAGCGCCTCGTGAGTGGCACAACACACTGAGGACTACGCTTGCGGCTCTTGGGTTTGCGCCTTCGACAGCTGACCCGTCGCTGTTCCTGCGCACCGACACTTCACTGCCGCCGTTCTACATCCTCGTGTACGTCGACGACTTGGTCTTTGCATTACCTTGTGTCAGGAGCACAGACTGGAGCACAGAACGAAGCACATCGCTCTGCGTTACTTCCTCGCACGAGAGTTGCAGCAGCGTGGTCAGCTTCGTCTTGCTCACGTGGCCACTCGGGCCAAAACTGCTGATATATTCACCAAGGCACTTCCGTCTGGTGACCATCAGCGCTTTTGTACTTTGTTGGGCCTTGTGCCTACGTTTCCACACTTGCTGTAGACTCTGCTTGTACTGTGATCTATATATATACCTGCATGCTTGCTCTTGCTAGGTAGAGATCACTGTACTGTTCTTGTTGCATATATACCTCTGCATGTGAACTGGCCTTGTGGCCCTTTGCTTGTGCTCAGTATGTGTGGTGACGTTGTGATCCACCCTGAGCTTGCTTTGCTTTTCTTGACTGGTCTTGTGACCCCTTGCTCTCCCCCACTTTGCCTATGGGGGTGTGTCAAACTATATATGCTATATTGTATAGGCTGTAGTGGGGTAGCCAATATGGGGTACAACTCCTGTAGGGTTTGATACTTGTACCCAACTCTCTTTCAATCGAACCCATACCTGCTTAGTATTCTTGACTGGAGCGCCAACCAGCTTCGCGCACCTGCGAAGTAGATGCACCGTTGTCCTGCGGCTGCAACGCTGTGCAGCCAACTTGTGGCAGCGTTGGCACACCGTGGACATGCAACGTTGGCGCGCCGCATCTCTACAGCGCTGGAGCGGAACGAGCATTGCTGCGCTGGAACGCGGTCGACCGTGCTGCGCTGGAGGTCGACCAGCAGCCTAGCTAGCTCTGATGTAGTCTGTGTTGCCAACGTTGTTGCTATCATTCTGAACCTTTGTTGTCATGTTTTCCTAGTGGAACTCTTGCCAATTCTTCCCGTGAACTAGCAAGTAGTGTGCGCACAAGGAACCGACTAAGGAACGAACAAAAACAGAGATCCCTCTCACACACGTGCCTTCCCCGTAGTCAAGCTCCCGTTGCTAGAGTTATCTCCGCATGACCTGTTCGCACCATCACAATACACACACTTATGATTCCACCTACTGTATCACCCCGGATATAAGCGCACCTGCGCTTATAATAAAACTTGATTATTCAGGGGGTGTGCAGCGCATGCGCTTATAAAATAACAAATACGGTACAATTTTAAACCACTATCTCAAAAATGTGATCACATCACTGCGCACCCAATCAAGTCGATTTGAAACAGGGTTGTGGGTGAAAAACTCTCGCTACTTGGCAGGGAAAGATTCCCTGCCAGCACATACCGTATCCCCCCAGATATAACTGTAGGCCTATTAAAAGCGCATGCGCTTCTATCTGGAGCAATGGGCTTATGGCCGGTCGTCAATTAGAAGCGCACCTCCTAAAAAAGACTTGATTTATTATAAGCGCATGTGAAGTTTCACAATAAAAATGTGGGAAAATACTGCAACGGTTTTCCCTTTAGCAGGTTATCCTGCTGCAAATTCGGTTCTCCTCACATACGAACCCTGCACGGAATGCGATTCCTGTCAGCATGAGCTGTCAGGGCAACTTGTCAGTCACATCGACTGTATCTGCCGGCCGCTCGAGAATTTCACTCACGACCCTTTGGAACTTCGATTTGATTGGAAAAGCCAGCACGAGATCTACAGTTTGGTGTTATAATATTATACATCTATAGTTGTCATTTTATAAGCACATGCGCGTATAGAAATGACTCAATTACGGTAGAAGCGCACCCCCAAAAAAACATTGTTTTATTATAAGCGCAGCTGCGCTTTTATTCGGGGGGATACGATACACTCAAAATCAATCACTAGGAGCTTCTGACAGCACATGCTGACTGGACGCGCAGCCTGCAAGGTTTGGATGTGAAAGGAATCTGTTTTTTAAGTCATCGGCTTGCTAAAGTGAACTTTGTTACAGTAATTTGACAGTTTTCCAATTTTAGAACTAACATAAGCGCATGGATCGGCCATAAGGGTACCGTAATACACCGGATATAAGCGCAGGTGCGCTTATAACAAATCAGTGTTTTTCAGGGGGGTGCTCTTCTAATTGAGTGAAAATTATAAGCGCATGCGCTTATAATATAACAAATATAGAATTTTATGCTACGAGCGCGAAAATGTAGCTCGCGTCATTGCGCACCCAATCGAGTCGATTTGAAACAGGGTTGCGGATGAAAATCTCTCGCTACTTGGCAGGGAAAGATTCCCTGCCAGCACATACACTCAAAATGACACACTAGGAGCTTCTGACAGCACATGCTGACTGGACGCGCGACCTGTGCAGGGTTTGAATGCGAAGGAAATCCGATTTTCAACTCATCAGCCAGCTAAAATGAACTTCGTTACAGTGATTTGGCAGTTTTTCAATTTTAAAATTAACATGCGCTTATAATAAATAACGTTTTTTTAAGGGGTGCGCTTATAATTGAGGATCGGCCATAAGCGCATTGCTCCAGATAGAAGCGCATGCGCTTTTAATAGGCCTGCGCTTATATCCGGGGTGATACGGTAAGAAGCAACTCATTTATCATGCATGTCTCAGCATGCCACTCTAGTCTTACTCTTCCTAGGCAACTTTCCGATGCCTGTGTTGCCGCTTGCTGCTATCACACCAGATGTTGCTGTGGGAGGCGATGAGCGTAGTGCTGATGGGCAAGGAACATGAGGAAGGAATAAGGTGGACTGGATGGGCATAAAAACATGCATGACTCTTGCTTTTAACCATGCAAACACAAGGCATTGTTCTTCGAGCATTGTCATTTATGAATGACTAAGTGTCAAATTATATATACATGTTTGTTTAGGATGTCTAGGCTGTATGGGGTTTAGCACTAGGGGGTACACAAACTTTCTCGATACCCTAGTCTTGTACCCTAGCTTTCTCCTAACTCATCATTCTTGCCTAGTCCTTCTTAACACTAAGCCCGTATATCTCATCATACACGCAGTTCCCTTCTCTATATTCCCACTATACATATGGTACAGATTGCATTCAGAGATAGGAAGGCATGGCTCATGCACCCTCCCCTTATGCAGTTGGGCTCTTGCACCCCAAACAGCATTGCACCTGCTTCTGCCCAACAGCACCATTCTCCAACTCTCTGCAGCATGCAAGCTGAGCCGTGCAGAACCACCATTCCATGCCCTGCTCCTCCATACGCATTCCCCTCCTCATTCTTCACACTCCTTGCCTTCACACATCTTCTCGGTCTTCCCTAGACAGCCATAGTCAACTCCTCCATGCTGCCCTACCAGCCTATCCGTGTGCGCACATCATCATTCACAAGCAAAGCATCTTCTGGCGTATAGAGAGATGTCAGCTTGGTCAAGGAAGTTAGCTGTTGTAGCCCATCATCCGTGACTGACGAATGATCCAGATTAAGCCTCTCAAGCCCTGTCAGCCTCCCCACATGCACCATGCCAGCATTTGTCACACCCTTGCAGTTGGAAATACTTAGCACTTTCAGAGAGGATAGACCCGTCAGCTGCTGCAGACCAGTGTCTGTGACTGCCGTCTCATGTATCCAAAGTTCCTCAAGCCCTGTCAACCTTCGCACATGCACCATGCCAACAGCACTCACACCCTTGCAACGGGAAAGGTCCAACTCTTTGAGAGAGGAGAGAGCTGTCAAGTGCAGAAGACCAGTGTCTGTGACTGCCGTCTCGTATAGCCAAAGTTTCTCAAGCCTTGTCAACCTTCCCAGGTGCACGACGCCAGCAGCACTTACACCGTTGCAATGGGATAGGTCCAACTCTTTGAGAGAGGAGAGAGCAGTGAAGTGCAGCAGAGCAGCATTGGTCACGTTGGTCTGCCAGAGATAGAGCTGCTTGAGACGGGTCAAGGACCCAATGCCCTCCAACGCACTGTCTGAGATGTCTGTGCCGTTGAGGTTTAGCATCTCCAGCCGTGGCAGCCTGTAGAGGTGCTTGATGCCCTCTGCACTGAAGCCTGAGCTGTCTTCCAAGTCAATGCTCGTGAGGTGCGTCATGGTGGACACATGGCCAAGCATGGCGTCTGAGAGGCCGTGGTGATTCCCCAGGTCCAGATTGGAAACCGGTGATGCTGACATGATTGCCAGGCAGAAATGGATGGCGAGGGAAAAGAAGTACATGACAAGGCACGGGATGTTCACGGTGACAAGAAGGAACTAGAAAGCAATGTGCGCCATGCGAAGCAGTTCACTCAGCACTCACCTCCCATGTAGCCCTCTGGTCGCCTTCACTCTGCCGGATTTCCACCTCAACATTCAATTTCAGATCTTGTGTCCTCTGCCATTCGTTACACGCTGCCAACTCCTCCATGGCATGTCCCCAGCTCAACTCCTGCACCTCCCTACTACTCTCCTCCTCCCATGCAAGCTCCGCTGTCATTTCGTGACTCCTCTTTCTACTCTCCCCTCTCATCCCCCATACATACGACGCCCTACTACCTTCAGCCCATTGCTCCTTGTGTTCTGCCAACTCAACCTTCACTGCTACCAACTCCCCCTTCACTGCTGCAACCTCCCCCTTCACCGCTGCAAACTCCCCCTTCACCGCTGCAAACTCCCCCTTCACCGCTGCAAACTCCCCCTTTACCGCTGCAAACTCCCCCTTCACTGATGCAACCTCCCCCTTCATTGCTGCAAAGCCCCCCTTCACTGCTGCAACCTCCCACTTCACTGCTGCCAAACCCCCTTTCATCGCTTCCAATACCCCCTTCACTGCTGCCAACTCCCTCTCCCTCTCCTTCCCCACAGCAGCAGTCGCATCACTCCCCTCGCCCACAGCAGCCAACATGCGCCGCACCTCATCCACGCCCTCCTTGTGCGCACCCAGCTCCTCTCTCACAGCGGCCAGCACCGCCTCTTTGACCGCATCCACAAGTACCCCCATCACCCGCTCAGCAGCCATGCCTTCCAGCACTGATCCTGGCGTTCCACCACTCGCTGCAGACTGGAGAAAGCACACACGGCCTGCATAGGGTAGGGTCCAATGCCGCAAGGGAAACGCCATAAAAAGTGGGGAGAAGGGGATAGTTAATGCAGACACAGCAAATAATATTTTTGGGCATGCGGGGCAATGCAGTCTTTTGAACAAGAGAAGACACAGAGCAGATGAAGAGGGAGACTTGATGACAAGAAGGGTGAATACAGACACAACGCATGTTTGAGTCAAGCAATGAGAGGAGAAGCTTGTTCACATGCATGCATTGGAACTGCTGAAGTCAGACGGCGCTAGAGAAAAGACTGGAAAAAAAAGGAAACTACGAATGGTTGCAGCGAGAAAATGACTGCACAGGGTGAAGGATGGAGACTCACTGACTCTGGCTCACAAGGTGGAGACCCTGATAGTGATGTGAAACGGTTCACAAACTACGGGAGGAGAAAGTAGAGACAAGTGGAGATATTTTGAAGCAGTGAAACGTCATGCAAGGGAAAAAACGAGTGGGTTAGAGAGGTACACAGAGAGAGCTGAAGGAGCAAAACAGCCAGAAGAAGGCCCCATGAACAATGGATGTAGAGGAGAAACGGTTTTTTGAAAGGCAGTCGTCGTGCAAGGGAAGGTGCGGATAGAATTTTAAGACTAAAATAGCCAAGGAAGAGAGCTCTGCTCTGTTTCAAAGTGTTGAGTGTGTAAACAGACATTGAGTGTGTAAACAGACATTGACATGCCCACCCACCACAACCTGACGTCACGCGAGCTCACGACGAGGGGATCTGAAAGTATACGGAAAGGGGGAAAACAAAATGGTAGGGAAAGCCATATATAGTATGAGTGAGCAAAAGGCTCAGTGACAACTTGGTTGGCCATTTCAGCTGTTCTCTGAGGCGAGAGAGAAGACGGGTAGTTGACTTGCCACGGTCAACCAAGACCTCCGCCAAGTGAGATGTGATGCACTCAAGACCTCCGTTGTTCAAAGTTCCTCCACTGGCTCAGGTCGGCGGAGACCCGAGACGTGCCACATCCCCTGGGAAGGCGGACCACCCCTGGAGGAGGTCGACGTGGCGTTGCCCTGTGAGTCTCACACTAGGCCCCCCATAGGCTGGGGCAGTATAGACTAGGCTAGGCCAGTCACGAATTGAGATGCTTTGAGGCTAGGTCACTCATTCACCAGGTCACTTATTGGCCAGGTCACTTATTGGCCAGGTCACTTATTGGCCAGGTCACTTATTGGCCAGGTCACTTATTGGCCAGGTCACTTATTGGCCAGGTCACTTATTGGCCAGGTCACTTATTGGCCAGGTCACTTATTGGCCAGGTCACTTGTTCCACCGTCCACGAGTAAGCTAGGTCAGTCACAGACAGCCTGTGTTACGACAGAGGGTATGATGCTCACGGGCTATGTTCGCCACGGGGTAGGTCAGCCACGGGGTAGGTCTGCCACGGGGTAGGTCAGCCACGGGGTAGGTCAGCCACGGGGTAGGTCAGCCACGGGGTAGGTCAGCCACGGGGTAGGTCAGCCACGGGGTAGGTCAGCCACGGGGTAGGTCAGCCACGGGGTAGGTCAGCCACGGGGTAGGTCATTCACAAAATAAGTCCGTGGGGGGCTACGACAGTCCTGACGTGGATTAGTCACCGGATAGGTTACTAACACGCGAGGCAACATAGATGTTTGGTCACCCACAAGGTAGGACACTCACTCACAAGCTAGGTCTGACTCAAGTTCAGACAGGCAGGAATTCAGACAGGCAGGAATTCAGACAGTCAGGAATTCAGACAGGCAGATCCTATGTCACTCACGGGTTAAGACATTACTTTGAACCTTCCATGGAATAGGTCCGTCCCACGCTAGGTCAAGCACAAGCTAGGTCTGATACAAATCAGGTCAGTCATTGGCTAGGATGGTCGCGGATTACAGCACTGTCTGTCTACGTCAGTCATGGATTGGGTCACTCACAACAACCTGGGTCGGTCAAATGCAAGGCTAAGCTCAGTCCAGGGTAGCTGCGACCAGCCAGTCAAGAGTTGAGTCGACTCGCCAAACTCGATGGAGCAAAGTCGAGTCGAGTCGAGTTGAGTCGGCTCAAGCTACTAATGACCATTGCATCGCCTCACTAGATTGAGTCGGTGGGCAAAGTCTCGCCAAGCCCGTGACTCGACGAGATGCGTGACTCATCGCTGGTCGAATAGGTTGCACATACCTTAGAAAGTGGATGTCGCGTATTCTGGATCCGAAATCCCAACTTTCTCGACATAGTCTCGCCAAACAAAATTCCATGTTCTCATTAGCACCAAGCGATCCACCTTAGGTCGTCTTCCCTTCGCTCCGAACCAATCGCATTAGGCCTATCCTGCCTCACGCTGCCACGCAACCCGATTTGGGTAGTTCCTACGTTATCACCGTCAAGCCAAACGATCCGCTACAGCTCGAAGTAACTTGACTGAACCATAAACGATCTCTAGAATCATGCTAAGGTCCTACATGTGCCCATCTATCGTGACTGGATAGCCACATTACTACCAGTTCTAGTCAATCTCTACACGCGAGTTGATTCGAATGAGGGCCGCCTCGACCCGACACTCTCCACTCGAGGTCAACTCAAGTCTACCTGCGTCTCGTCCCTGTGCACGTGTCTAGGCTGCCAGCCACAAGCTAGGTCAGTCACAAGCTAGGTCAGTCACAAGCTAGGTCAGTCACAAGCTAGGTCAGTCACAAGCTAGGTCAGTCACAAGCTGTGTCAACCTTCAGGTACGTCAGTGACAGACTAGGTCAGACAAGGTAGGTCAGACAAGCTAGGTCAGACCAGGTAGGTCAGACCAGGTAGGTCAGACCAGGTAGGTCAGACAAGGGAGCCAGGGTGAGTGACAGCGGAGTGTACGAGCGAGGGCGAGGGGAAGCAGCACGGAAAGGCCGGGGCAACAAGTAGAAGGTGCAAGCATGCTACGAGAGGCCACTTGCGAGGCACTGCTGGTCGTGGTAGCAGTGGCGATGTGCACGGCATGAGCGATTCGGTTTCTAAGTCCCACTTACGAGCGCCATGATTCGTCGACTGTGAGCCTCTGGAAGGCTTGAAATGCGGAGGCTTGACAGGGGAACGAGAGGCTTACCTCTCTTTAGGGTTTCTGAGACCTGTGTTTCTGCGAAGTGACTCGGCAGCAGCGTGGGTAAGCTGCAACGCGTGCTACGATGGCGAGGCTGGCGATTTTCAAGGGTCGCGAGGGAAGGAGGCAGAGAGTCGAGGGAAGTTTGTCGATGCGCGGAAGTTACGAGAGGCATGAGATAACGGCGCCGCCGTTCGTAGAGGCGATTCGATAGAAATATGTGCTTACGGTGTTTTGAACATATAACTTGCAATTGCTAGTGGATTGCATCAGCTCGGGATGGTTAGAAGGGGGGAAACTATATCCTAGATCCTTACTTTCAGATTTCTCTCATATTTACCCCCAGGTTTACTCGAAAGGTCCCACTTTCTGGGATTTGGCTCACGCGAGGCCCAAATTATGTTCAAAACTGGTCCTGTGGGGCTCAAATATTGAAACGTGTCTATTTCACATCTACAATTTTGACGGGGCACAAAAACAGTAATACCCCTGGGGGACACTTGTTCGGGAGGGATCAACCCTAAACACGGGAACCCGCCCGGTGTTTAGGGTTGATCCCTCCCGAAATGTATCCCTCCCGAAATGTAAACCCTAAACCCCAAGGGTGCAGGTGGGAGGCCAAGCTCGGGGCACTGATCCGGCAAAGAGAAAATACAGATACGGGTAATGATATAGATAACATTATTTGCAAAGAGTATACTCTTCGGAATAAAAACTTTTTGAGCGGTTGGAAACTCTTCGGAATACTCCAAGCTTGCGTATACTCTTCGGAAAAAAATGTAGATAACATTCTTTGCAAAGAGTACATTCGAGAATATAATGTTGTGTCTTCTTTTGTAAAAATATTGTGGCTAAAATCCTAGCATAGGCCCAGTGTCCATCACGTTTAGCCAGCTCAGCAACCCATAGCATTGACTGAAGACAACGAAGAGAGGTGTGAATTATCAAGAGCTTGGTGTAACAAAATGTCAGGGTTAGTCTATGAAACAAAAGCCTATTGAAGCAAAATTTCCACGAAATGACGAGTTCACAAATGTGTTAAAGAATTTTACAGAAGCTTCAGCAGAGCGCATTAAACTCCCTATTCCCCTTGGTGCAGCCCCAAACGCCAGACCATAACGTCCCTTGCAACCCAACTCCCCCAAGTCCAGTGGCAGCAGCTAGGCGAAGAACTTGACCCCTTCATCGTCGGAGGAGGAGCCCTTGAAGAGCGTGGCGAGGCCCCTCCCCTCCAGCACTCTGATGGCCCTCCGCAACACATCCTCGTCAATGCCCTCCAGGTCTGGTGCACGCATGCACACACATGCACACATGCACACACACATGCACACATGCACACACACATGCACACATGCACACATACACTTGCACGGCACACACACAAGCACACATGCACATGCACACATGCACACATGCACACATACACATGTACACACGCACACATACACATGTACACATACACATATGCACACATACACATGCACACACACATACACATGCACGCACACACACACATACACATGTACACATACACATATGCACACATACACATGCACACACACATACACATGCACGCACACACACACATACACATGCTTACAAACACACACGCACACACACGCACGCAAACGCACGCACGCACGCGCACGCACACACACACACATACACACACACACATGCACACACAAATGCACACATAAACATGCACACAGGCACACACGCACGCACGCACGCACGCACGCACGCGCACACACACACACACACACACACACACACACACACAAGCAGACATGAACACATGCACACATACTCATGCAAACATGCATGCATACACATGCAGACATTCATATATGCACAAATGCACACGCACACATGCACATATGCACAAACACACATGCACACATGCACACATGCACACATGCATACATGCACACATGCAGACAGACACACATCCACACATGCAGACAGACACACATCCATACATGCACACATGACTTACATTCACATACACTATGCACACATGAACAGATGCAAACGCGCACACATACACACACACACACACACACACACATGCACACAGGCAAACATGGACACACACACACCCACAAATGCACACATGCGCATACGTGCACATGCGCACACTTGCACATGCTCACACACGCACCTCACACATGGGCACACCCGCACACACTATTGATGAACAGGATGCAGTAACCGTCCTCTAACGCTCACCGAAGCAACAGTGGGTTAGGCGAGCCAAGAGGAGGAACATCTGAGACCACAGCAGCGCGCGTTTCACTACAAGTCTTGCCTTCACCCTAGTGCTCTCAATAACCAGTCAGGCTGGACACATGCCGCATGCGATGAAGAAAGCACACTTGCATGCATACCTGTCCCTTTCGTATCATCCCCTGCTCGTATCTCCTCGAGTGTCAAAACAGAGTCTCCAAATCCGTTCTCTCGCACCTAAGGATCACAGCAGGCAGACAAGGAAGAAGCATACAGGAAAGAATGAATCAGACGCCCACGAAAGAGTACATAGTGGCTGGGCTGTGTACCTGCCCTTCAGGACTGTTTAGACTTCAACTCTCCGTGCGATGGGCCCAACCTCAGCGCCCCCGGGTTTGCTGCTGTTCCGCTAAAAGCTTGGATGCATCACGCCCCACGCGTGCCCCACCTGCTCCGAGCCTGGATCCCACCACCACGACCCAAGCAACTCGTGATTGTGTGCCCCCAACTTCCTCCACCAACTTCCTCCACCAACTTCCTCCACCAACTTCCTCCACCAACTTCCTCCACCAACTTCCTCCATCAACTTCCTCCACCAACTTCCTCCACCAACTTCTTCCACCAACTTCTTCCACCAACTTCTTCCACCAACTTCTTCCACCAACTTCTTTCACCAACTTCTTCCACCAACTTCTTCCACCAACTTCTTCCACCCGATGGTTTACCCTCAGAACATTCCACCCCCGCTTCCCTCATCCCACGGGCGCCCACGTGCCCCGTCCGCCACTCCAGCCCTGCTCTCTCCTATGCTGCTCGCCCATAGAACATCCACGCTTTTCACATGCCCAGAGCTTTAGCCTGTGTACCCTGCGGATGAACTTCCACACACTCAAATCTCAACCCAACCATGACTTGACACTAACCTGTCACCATCTATATAGCTTCTCTCTGACGCGATAACTGAACAGCTGCGATCTCGCACACGAGGCTTGTTATGAGGCACTCGCTGCACCCCCCTTCTGTTTGAATCCTTCCTCCTCTTCCTCCTCACAAATCATCCACACCGCACTTCGCGACCTTCCTTCAAAACACCTGGTGGTGAGTGCCCCAGGAGTGAGCCACCGTGACCCCATGGTCCCCCTCTACGCGGGGAACGTCCCCTCGCTTCGTCACCATCACGTCAGCTGCCTGCCTGCCACTCTCGCTTCCGCAGGTGCCTGCCGGCCGTCACTCAAGCCTCGTACCTCTCCACGCCTCGCAGGTGAATCTTTACCTCCACCAGTATCCGCCTCAACCCATGCGCCCAAAGCGTCCTTTCTTGTCATCCCACTCGGCCACGCGAGAGCCCAGTCGGCCGAGCTGATGGATTTTCTGTCAAACATGAAGCTCTGCCCCGCCCACCCCACCACTGCATCGCCTGCTGGAACTGATTCCAGCTGCGCAGCCCCCCTCCGCCACGTACAGGGGTGAATGCCGAGTGCCAACCCACGCCCACGCCCGTACGCCGCGATGAGAAGAGACATTGTGTGTGAGAGCTGCCCCTGCCTCGTCAAGCGGGCTCTCTTAGCCAAAGGGACAAACCCAAAGTGCTTGACATCGGGATTGGCTCGTGCACAGCGTTGAGGACCAATCCATTCCAAGACACCTTTTTCGCCCACCTTGAATCAGCTAAGACCTCGCTGCACCACCCACCGTGTATGCCTTCTCGTTCATCACTGCTACAGGCCTTTGGATCTTCAGTTTATCCATTTACACCCCCTTTGTTGACATCACCAGTTGTACCAATTGATGCACGGACCACATGAGAGAGGGGAGGGGAGGCGGGCGTACGAAGTGCAGCAGGGTGTCTGCCCAGTCGTTGATGGACTTCCACAGAACGAGGCACCGCGTTCGACTGCGATCCGTCCACTCCGCCCGCCCTGCCACACGGGGGGAGGGAGAGCAAAGGAGGAAATGCACAGCTCTGCTTCATGGGCACATGAGCTTGATGGGAACGAAGCGCCCTAATCCATGAACTCTGCAGGCTGAAGACACTGGGGAAACAAGTGGAGGATGGCCATCGGAGGCGATACATTGAGTGGAGACAGAATGAAGGTGATGCTGTTGAGAAGGAATGTGAGCGGAAGGAATAATTTATGCGCCTAGAAATGTGGTTGTTGAGAGCACAGCAGCGTTGGGCCCATGTGAGCGTTGGGAGGATAACAAGAGAGGCGGAGTGAGCTTGCCTTCTGCAACAAGAGCCTCCAGAAAGACTTGCCGAGCCTCGAACGTCAGTTTGCCTGCCGTGATTGATTCCACACACACAGGGTGGACCAGGCCGTTGGGACAAGAATAGAGAGAAGTCGGACGTGCACGGAGCTGAGTCAGGAGTGAGGAACAGGTGAGAAACGAATGCATGGGGAAAAGGAAGTCGTCGAATGTGATGGAGGGGAATAAGCAGAGAGGTCAAGAGCAGAAACTCTCAATCCAATCTTCCCTTCCCCCATCAGCTTGGACTACCCCCTCCCCACTCTTCCTCAACTAGATGCGCCCTGCCCCATCCACTCTCCACCTGTCAACACTCACCCACCCGTTGCGTTCCTCTTTCAGTCTTACGTACGGTGTTATAACACACCTTGTAATCAATACAGCAACCTATTTAAAAGTGTATAAGAGAGAGGGGGAGGGGCCAAGAAGAGTAGCGAGATATCTAGGGGTGAAGGTTCTACCCATGCCCCCACTCCCATGCACAAGCAAAGAGCCGTCCCCACGCCCCATGTCACCCCCACCATGACACCCCTTTTCCCCATTCGCCCCTTGCCTCCGTCCCCCCCCCCTCAACCCTCCTCCCGGCCCCTCCCTCTGCTTCTCCCTCTCGGCACCCCCCAGCAAACATGCGCACTGCCCCGCCTGCCCCCCCAAGCCCTCACGCTGGATGGAAGCGTTGTGGAAGAGGGGGAAGTGGTCGAGGGAGACGAGCAGCGTGCGGTGGTGGCGGCACCACGCCACGATCAGCTCCGCCCACAGCCGCACCTGCCGCTCGCGCGTCGCCTTGACCGGCTGCAGCCTGCCGGCCCGTCAGATGGACGGCCGTGATGATTGTTCCGGAACGGTAGGGGGGAGAGGGGGGGAGAGGAGGTGAGAAGGGGATGGTACGGAGGGAAAAGGGGAAGGCGTGCCAAAGCAGAGGAGCGTACAGCAGGGAGGTGGAAACAGCTCCGGTTGATGGGATGCAAGTGAAGAGGCAAAACGGAGCAAGAAGCGAGGAGGTGCTCGATAGCAACGAGAGGTGCTCGATAGCAACGAGAGGTGCTCGATAGCAACGAGAGGTGCGGCAGGTGCAGCGAGGTGTCGCACGTGAAGTAGGGAGGGTAGTCGTAGAAGCGTGGCAGGGAAAAGGCCGTGCCGCTCACTGGCGCTGCTGCTGCGCCTCCCTCCATGGCACCACGCGCTCACGGGGGAGGACGGGTAGTACAGTGGTGAGAGGGGCGATGATGATGTGGCTGGTGCCGGGGCGATGGGAGAGGAAACAAGGGGAGGTTGGCGGGAAGATTGTTTAAGCGTGGGGTTGGTGGTGGAGCGGACGGGGAGGTGGAAACAGTTGAAGCGCCAGTTGATGGGATGCAAGTGAAGAGGCAAGATGTTTCATTGGAATGGGCGCCAAAAGGCGCGATCCATATCTTGCTCACGCCCACTGTTACTCTCAATGTCTTACACACTATCAATCTCACAAACCCCTCCTTCTCACACAGTCTCACGCTATCTCCTTGTACTCTTTCCCTCACACTATGACTGATCTCGCACACTCTCCCGCTCACAGTCACTCTCCCAGCCACGCCACCCACATTGGAGGGCGGGCAGGTGTAGAAGGCGATGGAGTCGAGGAGGGGAGCTAGTGTTGGAATCTGCAGTGCCGCTTGGTGGAGTCGAGGAGGGGCGGGGTGGGAAATAGAACGGACGAATCAGAGCGAGGGGAGGGGGGAAGAAGGAGTTGGGAGGAGTGGGGGAAGGGTTGGGAGGAGGTGAATATGCGAGGCAGCTACCTGCACCACCACCGCTCGGGCGCTTCACTCATGTTCCCCGCCCTCATGAAGGGGGACCCGCGTCGCCTTTCCACTTCCACCACGTCAGGGATGACCGACAGGGGGGAACGAAGGCGACGGGAGGGGGAGAGAGGAGAGAAGATGATGGGCAACTGCTCTGCTGATGGTGCTGTTTAGGATGTTATCTGTACTCGCCTGCATGTCTGTATATTTCTGGACTATCAATGCATAGACCGTTTGAGAGGAGAGGCGGCGGCGGGGGAAAGAGGAGAGCGACGCGGGGGAAAGAGGAGAGGCGACGCGGAGGAAAGTGGAGAGGCGACGCGGGGGAAAGAGGAGAGGCGACGCGGGGGAAAGAGGAGAGGCGACGGGGGGGGAAGAGGAGTCACGACGGCGGGGAGAGAGGAGAGGTGACGGCGTGGGGAAGAGGAGAGGCGATGGCGGATGAGAAAGGAAGAGTCCGCGGCGGCGTCCGCGGGGTAGGAACGAGGCGTGCGAAGTGGGGGAGAGGGGAACGTGAGAGTGAGTGAGGCGGCAGAGCGTCACGCGTTGGGAACATGCCCCTACCGCGCCTGGCGTCAGCAAACGCGGCCTAGGCGTCCCCGCCCAGGCGGCGCCAAATCCCGAGCGCCAGGAGAATCGCAAAGCGCAGGAGAAGTATTTGATACCTTGCACAGGGGGGTGTGTGGCAATTCACATGATGGACAAGCCGCATGTGTGGTGGAAGTAATCCTCTAATTTATAAAACGTTTGTTACCATGCATGTTCTTATCCGACTATTTTAGTCTAAAAGCGTGTTCGTACGGTCCTCTCAAACCACATCTAAGGACGTGTCTCAAATGCGCGGATCCACGTGAGTCCGACGCGGATCTGGCGAACCAGCTGGAGAACCATCGCCTGAACCACCGACGGACTGAACCGAGTAACCCCGATCCAAAACTTTCAAATGGCAGTAGAACAGGCAAAAAACTGGTCGCCAGACCAGCCCGCGCCTGGTCCGATTCTGAAGCAGCACACACAGAAGTTTGCGAAATTCTCGCCACTCGTGATTGTCGCTTCTTACGGGATGGGGAGATTTTACCAAGAAAATCAAAGAGGTAACTCGATTTCGACCAGTAAAATTTTCGTCGTTACTGGTTTTTGTTCGCAAGTACTACACAGCCCGTGGCACGATGTATCATGTAGACCAGCTCGTGTCTGGTCCACGGCTGGTCCGCGAAGTGGCCGTCGGACCAGAATTGCGAACCAGGCATTCATTTTTTTGCAGCGTACCAGGTGGGGGCGGACCAGTCACATGAGACACCTACTGTTCTTTTTCCCCCTTTCTACTGTCCGGACGGAGGCCCGTCCGGACTTTGGGAGGGTAACTGTTTACAGAATAGTTCGTGAAGGCCATCGCAAGATCCCGTGCAACGTCGCCACCGTCCGGACCAGATCTGACACTGTCCGGACACTGCCCTGCTGACACCGTCCGAACGGCATTGGGAATTGATCAGATTGGGGCCCCGGAGCTCTAGATTAGTTGCCAACTTGGGGCCTTGTGTCTCGCAAAGAGTCGAACCTGGTCCGGGCCTGTGCCCAACCAACAATGTCTAGCCTCATCGACGCTCTCCGTCGGGTATGACCACACAAGGTAACAAATTCTTCCTTGACGAAATCGAAAATTTTGACTTTACATTTCAAATTTAACGAATTTTCCTCTCGTGCGTCATGCCTTTGAAGGGGGCTCACCCCTAAACATCTTGCCGCATTTTGTTTAGGGTTGATGCTTCCCAAATTATATGCCATCCGAATGGGGTTTATGTTTCTGTACAATTGCGTTGTTCTTTTTTGTTAAACGATTTTTTCTGGGTAATTTACAATGATGAGTCACTAGCGAGTTCCGTCAACCCCAGGCCAGTAGGTGGTGACTGGGCGAGAAGGCCAGGCTCGGCATGTGCTGGTTGCTTCGTGGGGTTAGGTACTAGGGTCGCGACTCACGAGGCCCCAAGTTGGCAACTTTACTACTACTCTGGGCCCCCTTTTTTATCTCTTCCCCGCGGCATTTGGGACCTTCCGTTATAGCTACGTCATTGGCGCGCGACGTGGGTGACAACCTCAACCAGTGCTACGCCGCGGATTTTTTTGTGGCGAAAGATACGATTTTTTGTCTGAAATGTGTGTTACAACTTTGTAGTGAGTGAGGCGGCATAGCGTCACGCGTTGGGAACTTTCAAGAGTTGCCACATTTGTGGTCCAGAAGGGCTGTCGTCCGGACCTGATTCACAAACCGGCCGGACGGAGCTCATGACACTCGACGGAAACGGAAAAAGTTGCGCGCCCTAAATGACTATTTCTTAGGACGTGTCTCAATTGAGAGAGTCCACATGGGCCCGACGCGAACCCGACGAACCAGCACTTGAACCAGCGACGGACTGGACCAGGATGCGGGTATATTAACCCGTTATAAGTTCGAAAGGCACTGTAGCGGGACGAATGAAAAGGTTGGCACATCAATCCGTAGCTGGTACGAAATCTCTAGGAGCTCCCAGATTAAGTTGTGAAAATTCTCGCCATTCGTTATTTTCGCGCTGTACCCGGTTTTTACGTAATAGAATGCCTTTGCTGTTGCGACTCCAGCGAGTTTTGTGAGGATCTTAGGATTGAGCTCAAAAAAGAGAGTTTGAATTGAACTAATCACCTAGGTACAACACGAGGCTATATATAGGCTCGACACAAGGGGCAGTAACCAGATGTTACATACGCGAAGGTTCTGAGGGTCGCGAAGCGTCCCGAACAGACCCTTTCCGAATTCGGTAGAAGGCAATTCGTTAGCAACCGAATAGCCTAGAATTCGGTGTACGCAACCTAGCTCGGTGCTATAACTAAAATAAAATATAGAAAAGAACCTAGCATAGGAAATCAAGCATTTCATGCATACATAAAAGAAACCTAAGCTTGTAATAGCGTAATAAGGTAAAGGCAAGCATTGATAGCTAGCATAAGCCGTCGTACTCTCACACGTCCCCCCCTCAAAACTGGGTGGCGTGAGATACACCCTGCTTGACAAGATAGTCCTTGAGAGCACGGCGTGCGTTGCCCATATCAGCTTCTGGCACCCAACTGTCCTCAGTGGGGTCGTATCCCTTCCAGCGTATCAGGAACTCGAGGGTCTTGCCGCCGCGCCGCCAATGAGTTTGAACACGCTCAATCTCGTCCTCTGGTTCGTCCTGCAAGAGTACAGCTGGAGGTGGTGGTAGCTGCCGTCCCTGGAACTGTTGGTTGGGGTCCTTGTTGGGTTTTGGTAGTTGAACATGGAAAGCATTGTGAAGCTTCCATGTATCTAGTAAGCGCAAGCGGAATGTAACTGGTGTCACCTGTGCCTCAACGAGAAAAGGACCATAGAAGCGAGGCTAGAGTTTGGATGGGAGGTGAGACAGGTTCAAGTTGCGCGTGTCGAGAATCACTTGAACTCCGACTGCTACTGAGTGCTCTCGTCGCTGGCAATCGGCATACTGCTTCTGGGAGTTCTGCATCGTGGTAAGATGTTGCTGAGTCTTCTCCCATAGCTGCTGCATGGTGGTGACGAAGTCGTGTGCGGCTTGGACGTGTGCCGGTGTGGTTGGCTGCTGTGGTGTGAGTGGTTCCTGTCCGTAACACAGGAAGAAAGGAGTTTTTCCTGTGGCCGCATGCGAGGCGTTGTTGTAAGCAAACTCTAAGGTCGGTAGCTGTGTGTCGTCTTTGCAAGCTATGCGCAGTAACTGTTCAACCACCTGGTTGAGTCGCTCTGTCTGTCCGTCAGTCTGGGGATGGTATGCTGAAGACATCGCAAGCTTAGTCCCCAACACTCCAATAAGCTCCTTCCAGAACTTATTTGTGAATTTTGGGTCTCTGTCTTGTTATGACTAAGTACTATGCGGAAGCTTGTAAACTGAGCTTACAAACATAAACTAGGCAACACTTAACATCACTTGTGACCCTCCGAGTATGACAGCATTTCACCTGATAGCCAAGGGCGTAAAAAGAACAAGCGAGTAGTTATGCCAAGCTTAGATTGCGGCGTGAGGATTCTGGTCGAGCAGAGTTTCGGCAGCACCACATTGTGAACTTGAGAAATTTATGAAAGCATTGTTGTTGAAAGCACACATATATGAGAGGTCCTAGACACACAAAGGAAAACGCACAAGGCAGGTGCCTAACTGTCGTCTACGTCTGTGCTTTGCTGTCATAGAAAATGGTTGGAAAACTGCTTCAGAATTTGGCTTGATTCGCCTCTGTAGGATATATGTCTTCAACCTGCACTGCTGCCAAATTCTTCTGCTGACTCGCCTCATGAACATCCACATCGCTCGTGTATTAATCATGAACACTCGCGTGGGTTTCCCGTTTTCAGTTATAAAACAGACTCTACCGTTTTGTACAACTGTCGAAATGACGACACAAAGCAGCGCGACTTTCTGGCGAAATTCCTGCTCGCCTGGCCAACCGCAAAAGCCGTTAGTCAACTGTAAAATCTCTCGTGCCCCACGTGCCCCTCATCACGACCGAGATATTTTTCGGTCGTGCAGGACAAGACAATCGCTGACGTGATCGTGCGTTGTCTTGCGCGTGACGGAGCGATCATGTCGCTTCGTCCTGTGTCGATCGTGCGCACTGTGCACGATCAAAACAGTGGCGACACACGCGCATGATTTGTGGTGCCACACGCACGTGTGTCAGGACCCCACGCGTGGGTCCTGACTTTCGCGCCCTTAACTTACGTGAAAAAAGTCAAAGGGCTCGGTCAAAGTCTTGAGCCCCACTTCTCCCGGTCACACTCGAAACTCACAACCAACAGTTAGAAGAAACTCAGCATTCATGAGATACTGCACATTCATGAAACACAGAACATTCATGAATGCACATGTTCGCTCATGAAAGAAACATGAACGTACATGAGCCGACATGAACGAACATGACTCGTTATGATCCGTCATGACTGATCATGATCCCACAGCAACAACACATGAAACGAAATGCGAAACGAATGCACACTGAACACACACAAAATGCATAACGTCATGCGGGCGGCTGTTTGCAGTGAAAAAATAGTATTATGCACCCAACAAACTCCCCCTTTGCTGTCGCCTGCTTGCACTCACTTTGCGTGAGCCTAGATAAGGCTCATGCCGCACAGCTTAGCACAGCGCCAGTGAGGTTCTTCAGCCAGCCGCTTCGTGAGAAAATCTGCCGGCTGCTGCTGCGTCTTCACATAGAGGGGCTGGATTGATCCCCTCTGCACCTCCTTCCGCAGCCAATGCCTTTTAATCCGCATGTGCTTGGTGAGCCCATACAGCACAGCGTTCTTGGACTTGAGTTGTCACAAAACAGCAGCTGTTTTCTGCTCATGCCCTATCTCTTCCAGCAGCTTCCTCAGCCAAATCAGGTCCTTGGCTGCGTGGTACATTGACATGTACTGTACTCTGCTTCAGCTGATGAGCCCGCCGTTTCCACCTGTTTCTTTGACCTCCAGCTCACGGGCCCACCACCAATGACGCACACATATCCTCCCACTGAGGACATGTCCTCCTTTTTCGAGGCCCATGTTGCATCAGCAAACCCCGTGAGGAATAGCTCCCTCTCCCTGAGCTGCTCCCCCTTCTCCTTGAGAACCTCTGCTCCCTTCTGTCTCATCTTAGCCACAGCTGAGTATTGAACTCCAACGGTGGGGTAGGAGTTCAGATACTGGATGATGCGATCTGCTGCATCCACGTGCTCCTCGGAAGGATTTTGCACCATCCTGGCCAGCTGCCTCACAGCAAAGGAGATGTCTGGCCTGGTGTGTACCGCTGCATAGAGCAAGCTCCCCACCACGGACTAAAAACGAGCTTGCTCCCGCTGATCCACTCCTTCATCCACACCAGCTTTGATGAGTTTGAATCTGGATGGAAGAGATGTGGCAATCTTCCTTCCGACCTCTATCTCATACTTGCTTCCCATGTCGTTAATGTACTTTTCCTGGTGCAGCTTCACCCATCCATTGCTAACATCCATCTCAATATGCATTCCCAAGTAGTAGTTCGCCTCCCCCAGGGTCTTGCACTTGAAGTTTTGCATCAGTTTCTGCTATACCTTCATCACCTCCTGCTTGCTGCTCCCGAACAAGAGGATGTCGTCCACGTAGACCAAGAACATAACGAGACTCTCCTTCTCCTTCATGAGGAAAAGGCCCTCATCACATGCACTCGCCCTGAACCCTATCTCCTCTAAATTCGAAGACAGCTTCTTGTACCAGCAGCGTGGTGCTTGTTTGAGGCCATAGATGGCCTTCTTCAGCTTGCACACACGCCCGGTGCCATCCTCATAACCTGGCGGTTGCAACATGTACACCTCCACATCTATCAGCCCGTAGAGAAAGGCTGTAGTGATGTCCATCTGAACTAAAACCCACCCACACACGGCTGCACCGGCAAAGGAGAACACACAATGTTGGTGTCTTCGGAGTTGTAGCAAAGGTCTCCTTAAAATCCTCCCTTTCTTTTTGTTGGTAACCCCTTGCCTGCTCTTATAAAGTGACACGGCTCCTTTGTTGTCGGTTTTAATCCTAGGAATCCAGCCACACGTTATGGCTTTCTTCTGCTCTGGCAGTGGCTCCAGCTCCCAAGTCCCAATTTCCATTTGACTGTTATACTTAGCATCTCTTGATGCCAGTCACTTGTCCCAATCTGGTCCGTTAAGGCTTCTTCCATGGTCAGTGGCTGAGTTGGTGCGGGTGCCATGAAGCAGTAGGCTGCTTCCTCCGCTTCATCATCGGAGTCACAGCTGCTTTGGAGCACCAGTAATGAATCGGGTAGCTGCGGCTCTCCCTTTGCTACTTTGTAGTCCCTCGGCTTCAATGCGGCAGCTCGCATCTGCCTTTCGATCATGGGTGAAAGACCACGGCCTATGGGAGGGGATTTGGTTTGGGTCCTTCTTCGGGGAAGGGTGGGAGGAAGCACACGTGTTATGGGGTAAGGTTCTTCTAGTACAGCCATTGGCTCCACATCCTTGATCACGGAAAGCTCTGCTGCACCTTCCCCTCCCTGTGCCGTTGAAGTCTCCCCCCCAATCCACTCCTCCTCAATCTCAAACCCCATGGTGGCCTGCTGCAGTTGCTGCACGATCTGCTCCTTTGGCTGCTTGGACCAGCTCCCGTAGGTGATGTCTTCCATAAACTTGACCTCGCTGCTGTCAAACACAACTCCCTTGGTCGGCTCCCATAGCAGCCACCCCTTGCTTTCGGCTGCCAACCCCAAATGCACACACCACACAGCCGTTGCACCTAACTTGTGGCGATGGGCCTTTGGGATGTGGGCCACAGCCATGCAGCCAAACACACGCAGCATGTCAATGGGCGGCTTCCTCCCAATCCACCTCCCCACGGGGACCCATGACTCACCACTGACGTTGGTGAACACCCTATTCTAAACCACCACCGTGGCGTGGCGCACAGCATGTGGCCACTTTGGATTCCCCAACCCCGACTCAATGAGAAATGCCCATGCCGTTTCTAATACCGTGCGGTTTGCCCGTTCCGCTATGCCGTTGGACTGTGGTGTATAAGAGGTGGTGAGCTCTCGAATGATGCCCTGCTTCTTCAGCCATGCAGTCAGCTCCTCGCCAAGGAACTCCCCACCCCTGTCAGTCCTAATCCGCTTCACCTTCTGCCCGGACTGTTTTTCCACCAACGGTAGCCATTCATCGCGTATGGTGGACGGCACATGGTCCTTCTACTTAATTGGGGTAGCCCAGGTGACTCGGCTCCAATCATCCACGATGGTGAGGAAATACCTCTCACCACGCTCCCCCACAACTGGTAGCGGCCCCACCACATCCATATGCACCAGCTCCAGCATTTTCTTGCTGCCTCCCTCGGTTGCATGGAACGGGAACCGAGTGAACTTGCTTAGCAAGCAAGTCTCACATTTGTGGGTTGCTGCTGCACCTGTCAGCTTCAGTCCCTTAACCCCTTCCTCCTTTTGCAGTTGCTACAGTGCGGCAATAGCAATGTGCTCGAGGCGCCAGTGAGTCGTTATCCAGTCCGTTTCGACGATCCTTGCTGAAACCTTCAGCTCCTCTGCTTTCTTGCCTCCACCCCGTTTTCCTCCTTGCATGGCATAGCTGCTGCTCCCCTCTTCACTTCCCCTCAACTGACGCCTCCGAAAGTCCTCCTCAAGAATTTTAGTACGGATCCACTCCAAGGTCCAGAGGCTCTAGTTTCGGGGAAAACTGAGTCCGCTGGTGAAGACCATTCAAGACTCCGGGAGCAGCGACAGCATCTTCACACACTTAGTTTGTTCGGGGCAGGTGATGCCGTCAATGGCTAATTTGGCGTAGAGGTCCCTAAGCTTATCTAGGACGGGCTGAATAGGTTCTCCTTCACTGAGGCGCAGGGTGGAGAGCTCTCTCTCGAGCATTAGAGTGGCTACAACTGAGGTTGGTACATGGAGATCCTTGAGCACGGCCCACGCCTTGGGTCCGCACTCATCTTCTCGGAGTAGGTGCATTATATGCTAGCGTTGGGCGAGGTCTAAGCTCTGAGAAAAGATAAAGTATCCAAATGATGAATGTTCATCCCAATTGCCATGAAGCTCCGGATTGCTAGGGCGCTTTTCACTACCGATCATGACTTTGAGGAGTCCTACCCTTCACCACTGAATTTGTCAACTATGAAGTTCTTCAGCACTTCCCTTAGCAGCGGGCCCTGGTTCGTCCGTGCTCCCCTATGCGCGGATACTCCAGATTCCAAGCTACAACTACTCGCGAAGGCTGAGTTCCCATCTTCACCACTCTCTCCCATCGTCGGGAACGTCAGATTCGACTAATGACCAGCTCTGATACCACTTGTTACGACTGAGTACTATGCGGAAGCTTGTATATTGAGCTTACAAACATAAATTAGGCAACACTTAACATCACTTGTGACAGCATGTCACCTCATAGCCAAAGGCGTAAAAAGAACAAGCGACTAGTTATGCCAAGCTTAGCTTGCAGCGTGAGGATTCTGGTCGAGCAGAGTCTCGGCAGCACCACGTTGTGAACTTGAGAAAATTATGAAAGCATTGTTGTTGAAAGCACACATATATGAGAGGTCCTAGACACACAGAGGAAAACACACAAGGCAGTTGCCTAACTGTCATTCAGGTCTGTGCTTTGCTAACATGAAAAACGGTTGTAAAACTGCTTCAGAATTCGGCTTGATTCGCCTTTGTAGAATAGCTGTCTTTAACCTGCACTGCTGCCAAATTCTTCTGCTGACTCGCCTCATGAACATCCATGATCGCTCGTGTATTAATCATGATGACTCGCGTGGGTTTCCCGTTTTCAGTTACAAAACAGACTTTACAACGCGACTTTCTGACGAATTTTTCGGCTCGCCTGGTCAGCGCGAAATCCGTTAGTCAATCGTAAAATCTCGCGTGCCCTGTCAAACATATATGCTGCTTATTGTGTAGGCTGTAGTGGGGTAGCCCATATGGGGTACAACCCAAATTAGGGTTTCCTACTTGTACCCATCTTCCTGCTAGTTCATTCATTCCTGCTGCTAGATTCTAACATGGTTTCAGAGCACTAAGGTCCGTAGGACCGTTTTTTTTCGGGCCCACCTACCGCTGCGGTTACCGCGCTACCCCACGTACCTGCCTGCCTTGCCTTGCCTTGTGACGTGCTGCACTACGCGCGCCGTCCAGCAGCCCTAGCGCTGCCTCCTGCTGCCCTAGGCCAGCGCGCTGCCCCTAGAGGCCCGTAAGGCCCGCGCGCCGCCCCTACACGCCCTTCAGGCCCGCGAACAGCCCCTGCAGACCGTTAGGCCCCTTGCTGCTGCACGCTGCCCGCACCGAGCCGCGTGCAGCCCGTTGCTGCCGCGCGCTGCCCGCACCGAGCCCGCGCAGCCCGCACCGAGCCGCGCGCAGCCCGCTGCAGCCGCGCGCAGCCCGCACCGAGCCCACGCAGCCCGCGCCGAGCCGCGCGCAGCCCGCTGCAGCCCTGCGCAGCCCGCACCGAGCCGCGCGCAGCCCGCTGCAGCCGCGCGCAGCCCGCACCGAGCCGCGCGCAGCCCGCTGCTGCCGCGCGCAGCCCGCTGCTGCCGCGCGCAGCCCGCGCCGAGCCCACGCAGCCCGCGTCGAGCCGCGCGCGGCCTGCTACGGCCTCGCGAGGCCCGCGCGCGGCCCGCAGCAGCCCGCGCCGAGCCGCGCGCGGCCTGCTACTGCCTCGCGCGGCCCGCGCGCGGCCCGCAGCAGCCCGCGCCGAGCCGCGCGCGGCCCGCTACTGCCTAGCGCGGCCGCGCGCGGCCTGCAGCAGCCCAGCGCGCTGTCAGCGCAGCCCGCGCCGAGCCGCGCATGGCCCTCTGCCTCGGCCCCGACCTGCCGCTGATGCGGCCCCGCCCTGCAGCTGCCACGGCCCCGACCTGCCGCTGATGCGGCCCCGCCCTACAGCTGCCGCGACCCCGACCTGCCGCTGACGCGGCCCCACCCTGCGACTGCCGCTGAAGCGGTCCCGCCCTGCAGCTGCCGCGGCCCTACTCTGCAGCCGGTGTTGCGGCCCCGACGTCGCCGCTGTCGTGCGCCTACTCGGTCGCCGCCCGTCGAGCGCCGACCCTGCTCGCCCGGCGAGCGCCTGCTCTTCCAGCCTTTGGTGAGCGCCTGCCTGCCTGCCTGCAGGCCTGCCTGTCTGCCTGCCTGCCTGCCTGTCTGCCTGCCTGCCTGCCTGCCTGCCTGTCTGCCCGCCTGCTCGCTTGCCTGCCGGCCTGCCTGCCTGCCTGCTTGCCTGCCTGCCTGTCTGCCTGCCGGCCTGTCTGCCTGCCTGCCTGCCTGCCTGCCGGCCTGTCTGCCTGCCTGCCTGCCGGCCTGTCTGCCTGCCTGCCTGCCTGCCTGTCGGCCTGCCTGCTTGCCTGCCTGCCTGCCGCGCCTGCCCTGCCCGCGCTACTGCTGCTACTACTGCTACTGGCACGTGGCCAGATGCAGCTCCAGCGACGTTCACGCGAGTCTCTCACGCCCCAGCAGCTTAGTGAGTGGTATACTAGTTGGGGCTGTCGCGGTAGCCGTCGTAGCTGTCGCCCTGGAGCTGGTCAGTTGGGGGCGTCTGGCAGTGGCCAGCTGCAGCTGCAGCGGCGCCCACGCGAGACACTTACGTCCCGGCAGCTCCAGGAGTGGTACGTTCAGAGTAGCAGGTCTACGCGTACAGTTCGTTGCCCGTACGTCATTCGCACAGGTGATCGGACTGGTCAGCCTTGCGGGACGCTTGGTCACACAGAGTCCCGCTGCTTCGCCCGTCTGAGCGACGCCTGGCGTACCGAGTTTGGTGACGAGGCTGAGCTCCCCACCTGGGTGGAGCTGCTTGGACAGAGGGTAGATATCTTTGCTCTTGACTATGATGCTATTCTCACTGCCATGTATGCATTGTCTACTAGTGTTGACCGTGCCTGTTACCTGTGCGTACCGCCTGACCCTGGTATAGAGCCTGCTGCTCCCGGTACTGGTGAGGCTGCTGCTCTAGGTGCTCCTGCGTCTCCTGCTCTAGGTGCTGGTGCGGCTGCTGCTCTAGGTGCTAGTGCATCTCCTGCTCTAGGTGCTGGTGAGTTTGCTCTCTCTGGTACTGCGCCTGCTGCGGTCTTGCACACCTTCACCCTTGACTCAGGAGCTTCCCGCTCTTTCTTTCGCGACTGCACCACACTCACGCCGCTCAGTCGGCCAGTCCCGGTCTCCCTGGCGGACCCCTCTGGGGGTCCAGTCCTTGCCCACTACTCCACGGTTCTGCCGTGTCCGGCCGTCCCGTCTGGCTTCCTGTCAGGTCTTTACCTGCCCTCGTTCTCTACGAACTTGGTGAGTGGAGCTGACATCCAGAAAGGGGGGGGTTGACCAGTTCACTCCTGCGAGTCAGCGAGTGACTCACTGTACGTGTGCTCGGACGGGCCGACACTTGGCCACGTCTGTACACACTGACCACTGAGTCCCCTCAGGTAGCTGCGTCTGCGTCTACGTCTGGTCCAGCTGGTAGCCCCTTGCGAGTGTCGCGCTTTGTCGCACGACACTCTCCTGTGGCACCACCACCTTGGTCACCCCTCCCTGCCTCGCCTTCGTGGCATGCACTCTCGTTCCCTGGTTTCTGGTCTTCCCAGGTCTCTGCCTGCTCTCCCTCCCTCGCCTGCGCCGCCCTGCATTCCTTGCGTCGAGGGGCGGCAGCGCGCCGCTCCTCACTCCTCCTCGTTCCCTCCCACAGAGGCTCCCCTGCAGACTCTCCACCTGGACGTGTGGGGCCCAGCCCGCGTCCGTGGACAGGGCCACGAGCGGTACTTCCTGCTGGTTGTCGACGACTACACGCGCTACACCACGGTCTTCCCCTTGCAGAGCAAGGGGGACGTCCCTGCTGTTTTGATCCCTTGGATCCGCGCTGCTCGTCTCCAGCTCCGCGAGCGGTTCGAGCGGGACTTTCCTGTCCTACGTTTGCACTCTGACAGAGGTGGTGAGTTCACCTCCGACCTCTTGGCAGCCTACTGTGCGGAGCACGGCATCCGCCAGTCGTTCACGCTTCCGGCCTCTCCGCAGCAGAATGGGGTTGCTGAGCGCCGCATTGGCTTAGTCATGGAGGTCGCTCGTACCTCCATGATCCATGCGGCTGCCCCCCATTTTCTGTGGCCGTTTGCGGTCCAGTACGCCGCGCATCAGCTCAACCTTTGGCCCCGTGTCTCCTTGCCGGAGACCTCGCCCACACTGCTGTGGACGGGGAAGGTTGGCGATGCGTCGCGTTTCCGGGTCTGGGGTGCTCGTGCCTTTGTCCGCGATACCACTGCGGACAAGCTCTCCGCCCACGCTGTTCCTTGAATCTTCCTTGGCTTTGTCCCTGACGCGCCTGGTTGGCAGTTTTACCACCCCACCTCGCGCCATGTCTTTGCGTCTCAGGACGTCACGTTCGACGAGTCGGTTCCCTTTTACCGTCTCTTCCCCTACCGCGCTGCCCCGTTCCCCCCCCCCCCGCCGCTCTTCCTCGCTCCAGGTGCTCCCCAGGTAGACCCCCTCCCCGCTCCAGGTCCTGCTCCTTCAGGTGTGTCTCAGGTAGACCCTCCTCCCTTGTCTGCGCCGGTTGAGGTCACTGGTTACTCGGGTCCTGCTGAGGGTGGTCCTGCTCGGGGTGCTACTTTTGGGGGTGCTGAGCCTGGGGGTGCGGAGCCTGGGGGTGCGGAGCCTGGGGGTGCTGAGCCTGGGGGTGCTGAGCCTGGGGGTGCGGAGCTTGAGGGTGTGGAGCCTGGAGGTGCTGAGCCTGAGTGTGAGGGGTCTGGGGGTGCTGAGCTTGGCAGTACTGAGTCTGGGGGTGCTGCGCCTGGGGGTACTGAGGCGTCTGGTGAGCAGTCTCCCTGGAGTGGCCGTCTCCGTAGTCGCTCCGCTGGTGCCTCGCCGCTGCCCTCTCGTCGTCGACTCCCCCTCTCCTCCCTGCAGCGGGTTGAGTGGTACCTTGACCGTCAGGGCCGCGCTGCTGGAGCTGGTGACTCTGCTCCTGGAGCTGTTTTTCATGGAGGCTCTGTGTTGGTGCAACCCTACGGTTTGCACTCGGCTTGTTGTCCGTGTGCATGTGCGTGCATGCGTGTGTGCATGGAGTGGTATGTGTGCATGAAATAAATATATGTTTCATGCTTATAATGGTGTGTGAATGATGGGTCATAATGTCGAGTGTGTGTGTCGAGTCAATAGCGAGTTATCGCTAGCCGCGTATTACGCGGTCATTTTGTGTGTCCCGCGCGTTTTCTATTTTCTCGTGCGCGGTTTCTATTTTGTCCTGTGTCGAACGTTCGGCGTGTCGCAGGTGTGTGCAGCAGACCCATCAAGAACTCAAGGATGAGTTTTGTGATGAAGAACCCGAGCCTTGGTTCAAGCTTCAAGTGTTTTCGAAGCTCGCCAAAAAGGCTACACCTCAAGATATTGAAGATAGTTACATTACAAAGTGTAGTGTAACATTTCAGTTGGTGTAGGCCCTTGTGAAGGGTAGTTTCGAGACCCTTCTTGGTTGGGGACAGTGTGGCACTATTCCCCATCACTGTACCTCGGCTCTTGGGGTTTGTAGGAGCTGGGAGTCCTTCCCAACTCGCAACTCTTCCTGGTGTTTCGTAATTGTGTTCCTAAGACTATGTTGCTGCCATAGTGCCGTTCGTTCAAACCGACGCTGTGTCGTCAATTCTTAATGAAATTGTGCGATCTAAATTGCCTTTGTAGAGGACGTCAAGATGCTCCAGATCCAAGTTGAATGAGGTCATTTGGAGGTCTGACCAGATCGCTATGAACGTTTAAAGCCGCTGTGCAGAAATCTGACTGCGCACTCTATCTTTCGTTTTAGGCACATTGAAGCCTATTGTGACTATAACAAGTGGTATCAGAGCGCCTTGGAGCAGCTACGACGATGGCTGGACCTGAAGAGAGGGGTGGCAGAGGTGCTGGAGGCAATGGAGAAGCCCAAGCACAAGGCCAAGCCCGTGATTCAGCCATGGCGTCCGTGCAACCGACTCTTGGACCTTCTAAGGACGAACCAAGAGTGTTCGGGCTTGACAAGTTCAACGGTGACAACTTTGCTGAATGGTCCTTCAGAATGGAGAACGTGTTTGACCACTATGACCTGCTGGAGGTGATGGAAGGAATGGAGAAGCGTCCCGAGAACTGTTAGAGATTAAGGACGGAGTCTATGAAGAATAGGTGCCCAAATTTCTCAAAATCGTTAGCCTTTAAATTCTGGACAGAAACCGCGACTTCACAAGAAACGTCGTCGGCTAAAATTGCACCGTTAGAATTTTCTCAAAATCGAGTATGATGTAGCCTGTAACCAAGGCTATCTTTCCCAATTTTAATCGTATCAAATGGAGTTATGATTTTCGGCGCACTAGGGGGTAAGCTGCCACAAGCTTTATCTCAATCACAATTAACTCAAGAGTTCTCACAAGTTCCAAGTGCACACCCCATCTCCCAGAAGCTTCCAGCTTTCCCCTCTTCTCCTTCGGCACATGAAACACCACCATGCAGCCATAGGCTCTCAGCATGTTGACTGCTGGTGCACTCCCATACCACTTGGTGTAGGGGATCCACTGCTTGTCCCCCACTGTCGCCAGCACCCTGTTCTTCACAACGACGACCTGCCGTAGTGCTGTCACCCAAAACGGATCCGGCAGCCCTGCGCGCCCAAGTAGAGTGCGGGCACCTTCCCGCATGGTCCGATTGAACCGCTCAGCCACGCCATGGAGTAGAGTAGAGTGCTGTGGATTGTAGGGCACTGTGAGCTGATGCTGGATCCCCTTCCGCTTCAGCTCCTTCTCAAAATCAGCGCCAATGAACTCTCCCCCATTGTCGATGCGGATCACCTTCACCTTGTGTCCGCTCTCCCTTTGTGCTCTCGGCATCCACTCCTTGAGAACAGCCGCTGCCACGTCCCCCTTAGTCTTGAGAGGGTAGACCCACACCGCACGCGTGTGGTCATCCACAATGGTCAGGAAATAGCGGCTGCCCGAGAGCGAAGTGGCCCTCGTGGGGCCCACCACATCCATGTGCACAAGCGCAAGCGGTTCCTTGGCTGGTCCCGTGCTGCTGTTGAAGGGAAACTTTGTGAATTTAGTCTCAAGGCATGTAGGGCAGCTCCCAATCTCCTTTGCTGCCCCCTTCACCTCCAATCCCTTCAAGCTCCCATCCTTCACCAACTTCTGCAGCATTGGTATGTTGATGTGGCACAACCTCTCGTGCCACGTCTCCCAATCGGCCTCACCACTCCCGGATGAAGCCTTTGCCCATGCAGCTGTTGCATCCACACCAGCAAGCACCTCACCATGAGGCTGCTGTGGCTGCTGCACCTTCTTGACTGCATCCAGGGCCCCAGCAGTTGGTGCAGTCACCTCTCCTCCCGCAGTTGCTTTAGCCGCTGCCGCTGCCTTTGCCGTTGCTGGTGGTTTCCCATTCCAAGGGATGATGGGCAGCTGCCATAGGTCCTTGATGCAGCTGCTCTTCTCCTCCAAATCCCACAGCAGCAACTTCCCAAGCTTTGCACGACAGCTCGTTGGGCCGAACGTAACCTTTGCCTTGCTTTTCTGCAGCCGGCGCACAGAAAGTAGGTTGGCGGACAAGCCTTCAACAAGTAGGACATTCCCAAGTCCCACAAGTCCCCCATTGGCTCCCATCACCTTGGCATTCCCAACACCAATCACAGGGAGCAAAGCACCTGAAGCGGCAGCCACAAAATTAATCTTCCCAGGGGGTTTCACCTCATCAAGCAAATCTGCCCGCGGAGTCATGTGACTTGTGCAACCTGAATCTATCACCCAGTGAGTGAGGGGGTGCATCACAACCTTCCCAACTGAACCCACATCATCCTCACTCACTTTCACATCCTCAACCATGAGGAACAACCCAGGGTCGGCTTTACCTTGTGCACCATCACCTTGTGCACCTGAACCTTGCACAGCGCCACCTCGTGCGCGTTCACCACTTGGCGGCTTCATGCCTGGAGGCGCCCATCCTTCAGGCCGGCTGAATCACTTTAACCACGGGTGTCCAACCTTCTTGCGATACCAGCATGCACCCTCCATTCGGGTGCTCCCCCTGCCACCAGAGCTCCCATGCCCCTCGTTGTAGTCACCTCGGCCTCTTCCTCTGCCAAAGCCTCTCTCACGGCCTCGACCTCTGCTGCCTCCTGCAGCTCCATACCCCTCAGCAGTCTTGTTGGCAGCACCACCTCCCGTGTGGCGCCTGCGGAAGTCCTCCTGCAGGATCTGCTGCCGTAGCCACTCAGGCGTCCACTTGTCCTGCTGAACGTTGAGGGTGGGGATGAGGTTGTCCCACGAGTTGTCGAGCACCGAGATGATCTTGGTGCACTGCTGCATCTCCGAAACCTTGCTGCCCGCCGCTGCCATCCTCGCATAGGTGTCCTTGATCTTGTCAAGGACCGGCTTCACGTCGTCTCCCGGCTTCATGGAGAGGGCAGCCAGCTCCTTCTCCAACACAATCACCATCGGCAGCGTGTTGGGCTGAACCACATCGCGCAGCAGTTTCCACGCCTTCGGTCCGGAGTCGTCCAGCTCCACCAAATCCTTGATATGCTGGAACATATCGTTGTTGACCGATTGAAGGATGAGGTCGTACAGCACCGCGCTCTTCTCAATCCACCGATCGCGGGCATCACCTTCCTCGGGCATCTTCTCCTCTCCCATCGCAATCTTCAGCAGCTTGTAGCGCTTGAAAGCACTCCGCATCCGCCCGCTCCATTCCTCATAGTTGGAGCCGTCCAAAGCCTCGATCTTGGACGGTGGCGGTTCACTCTTCTTCTCAGCTGCTTCTCCACTCATCTCCTCTGCTCCCAATCAGAGGTTTCAGATCCCCCTTTGCTGTCCACACCGACGTCCCACACAATTTCCACAAGTGTCGGCGCCAACGAAATGTCGGCAGAGTTTCCCTTTAGCGGAAGTCACTCCAAACCCCTAGAACACCACTTAGGCACGCCCACAAAGAGGGTCTTCACACTTCAGTAGACTCCCCACAAAGTCCTCAATCCGCTCTGATACCACTTGTTAGAGATTAAGGACGGAGTCTATGAAGAATAGGTGCCCAAATTTCTCAAAATCGTTAGCCTTCAAATTCTGGACAGAAACCGCGACTTCACAAGAAACGTCGTCGGCTAAAATTGCACTGTTAGAATTGTCTCAAACTCGAGTATGTTGTAGCCTGTAACCAGGGCTATCTTTCCCAATTTGAATCGTATCAAATGGTGGAGTAAATCTCGAGTTATGATTTTCGGCGCACTAGGGGGTAAGCTGCCACAAGTTTTTTTTTTTTTTTTGCCACATAGAAACTTAACTCACTAACAATTTGTGATTGAGTTAAAATTTCTGTGGCAGCATACCCCCTTGTGCGCCGAAAAGCATAACTCGAGATTTACTCCACCTTTTGATACGATTCAAATTGGGAATGATAGCCACGGTCAAGGGCTATAACATACTCGAGTTTGAGACGATTCTAACGGTGAACTTTTCGGCGACGACGTTTCTTGTGAAATCGCGGTTTCTGTCCAGAATTCTAAGCCAACGATTTTGAGTTATTTGGGCACCTAAATCTTCTAGACTAAGTCCTTAGTCTCTAACAAGAACGACCCGGAGAAGAGCCCGTGGGTGCGGAAGAGCGCACAAGGCTATCTCCTACTTGGGCAAGCGTTGGGGAGCAACCAGATCCGTCACATCAAGCCTTTCCAGCGTGAACCAGAGAAGGGACCAAAGGCATGGGCTGCTCTCAAGGGTGTACATGCTCCTGCAACAGCGGCGGTAGCTGTGGTGTTGGAACGGCAAATGGCGACGCTACGAATTGAGGAAGATGAACCCGTGGAAGACGGGGTGCAGAAATTCTTCGACTTGTTGACGCGGCTTGAAGGAGCTGATTTGAACTACAGTGAGCTCCAAAAGAAGACCAAGTTGCTGGCCCTACTCCCTGAATCGTGGTCCTCGCTCATCATTAACCTCAACCGTGATCTGCCCCGTCTCTCGCTTGAAGACGTGAAGAGCGCGATCCTTCAAGAGGACTTCCGCCGCCGTGAGTTGGCGAGTGCGGATGGCGCTGGGGCAGCGAGTGTTGGCCGTGGAAATGGCTGAGGAAGAGGCAGAGGACGAGGGGGAGGAAGATTTGGTGGCAGCAACTTCGGTGGAGGCCGCGGGAGTGGCGGATACGGCAGCGACGACAAGAGCTACGGTCGCGGTCGCGGACGATTTGACGGCGAATGTCACTATTGCGGCAAGAGCGGACACATGTGGCGCGATTGCTACAAGCTCCCTGAAGGATGGACCCCTGCTCAAGGCCAAGAGGGTGGAGGAGCAGGAGGAGGGAGAGGAAGAGGCCGTGGAGGCCGTGGCGGTCGCGGAGGTGGAGCCGCGAACATGAAGAACGAAGATAACGACAAGGACCGGAGCGACGATCGCAACCTGGGTCTATTCTACTTTGTGTCGACGCAAGTACCTGCTGGCCCAGAGAAGGATGAAGACCTTGAGGAACCAGCAGCTGTGGGGAAGGTAACCTTACACCCCCTAGATTTTTTGGGTGATCGATAGCGGCGCTACCTACAGCATGACACCTCGCCCCGACTTGCTCACCGAACTCGAGCCGTCACCGGTGAAGCACGTCACATCGGCTTTGGGGCAGCGAGCGGAGGTGAAAGGCATGGGCAAGGCCATGTTCAAGGGTGCTGATGGTAAGATGGTGGGCCTCAAGAACGTCCTTTGGGTGCCCAGCCTTAATGCGATCCTGATTTCCGTGCGGCGGTTGGCAAAGGCCGGCATGGACACGAACTCGAAGGGAGCCAAGACCTACACCGCAAGGATTGGCGACCGGATTCTTTGGGACCTTCATGAAGATAGGGATGTCTACAACGAGATGTGGCAGATCCCTGTGGTCCCCATGCCTAAGGAGAGGCAAGTGGCAGCAAGCGTCAGCACCAAGGGTGAAGCGGTTGGTAGCGGCGATTGCGCGGACGGTCGCGCTAAGGAGAAGGAGCCCAAGAAGGGCAAACCTGGAGTGACCAGCAAGCTCGGTGACCACAAGGGTGAGGAGAACCCCGAGGCAGCAGCGAAGGAGGACTACGGAGAGAGTATGTGGGGCGCTATTGCGAGCGCGGCATTCTCCAATCCGACTTCGGCTACGGGGGAGTGTGATTGGCTCACCTTGCATCGGCGAATGGGGCATGTGGCCCTGCCCATCTTGCAGCAGCTAGTGAAGAACCAGATGGTTGCTGGCATACGTGTGAAGGGGGAGCCCGATGAGGTGCTTGGCTGCCCGACGTGCATACAAGCCAAGTTCACCCGCTTTCCGTTCTCTAGTTCGGAGACGACGGCTAAGGCACCGCTTGATGAGGTGGTGATGGACGTGGTGGGCCCCCTGAAGCTTGGAGCTGCTGGAGCTGAATATTTCCTCACCATTGTCGACGTCTACACCCGCATGACTTGGGTGTATGTGCTGGCCAAGAAGAGCGACGTGGCTGAAACGTTGAAGACGGATTGGTTCCCGATGGTGGAGCGGCAACAAGACCGACTTGTGAAGTCGATCCGCACCGATCGAGGGGGAGAGTTCCTGAGCAAGGAGTTTGGGTTGTGGCTGAAGAAGAATGGTATTCGGCACTCCCTTACCATGCCATACTCCCCTGCAATGAACGGCATCGCTGAGCGAGCGAACCGGACGATCACGGAGGCGGCACGCGGGTTGCTCATTGAAGCCGGGCTACCCGACTATTTCTGGCCCGATGCGGTGCGGAGCGCGTATGTGGCCAAGAACAGGGTTTTGAATCATGTGGGAGCAGACAAATGGGTGCCCTATGTGGAGTGGCTTGGAAGGAAGCCAAAGGTGGATATGCTTCGGGTGTTCGGGTGCATGTGCATGGCGCTCGTGCCTAAGCATCTTCGGCACAACAAGCTTGGTGCCAAGGCGGTGTGGGCCGTGCACTTGGGCATGGCTCAAAACAGCAAGGGGTGGCTTCTTTGGGACCCATTCACCAAGAAGTTCATGGTGAGCAGGGACTGCAAGTTCATGGAGAACTTCATGTACAAGGATTGGAAGGCGGAGAATGAGGCAAAGATAGGCGTGCGGTTTGGGGAGGTGAAGAGTTCCGGCTTGGAGCACGTGGAGCTGCCATTGGAGCTGAGCAGCGGCAGCACCACCACAAGGCAATCTTCCCTTGTGAATGGGGGAGAGGAGGCCAAGGATGCAGAGGAAGAGGAGGAGGAGGAGGTGCAGCAAGTGAGCGAGCGTGCACCGACACTCCCTTCCCGCACTACGAGTGCTCCACGGAACCGAGCTACACCGCAGCAACGCCAAGGCCTTCAAGTCCCTGCAGCTGAGGAGGAAGGAAGGGTCAAGAGGAAGATTCAAGCCCCTAATAGGCTGACCTATGATGCGCCGGGGAAGCAGGGCAAGACGGCCCTAGCTGGAGCGGCAATGATGGTTGGAGACGACGAGGAGAGTGATTACGAGGAGTGTGCCTTCGCGTTCTTCTCTCCGGTGGAGATGCCGGGAGAACCAGCAACTCTCAAGGAGGCCTTGGAGAGTGGTGATGCTGAGGAGTGGAAGAAGGCAATGGAGGGTGTGTCAGAATGTTGTATTTGTCTAGCCTGCAGTGGGACCCTCTATAGCGAGTACAGCCCAATCTAGGGTTTGCTATTTGTATCTCAACTGCTGCTAGTCCAAACCCTCTTTCTGCTTCTAAACTTTGCCTACTATTTTCGACATGCTATCAGAGCAGGTCGACCCTCCTGGGTCGATCCTGTGGGTGGGCCCACCACCTAAGCCTTCCGCTGCTACTGCTACTGCTACTGCTACTCTGTGTGTCGCACGCCCCGTGGCGTGCGACGGATTTTTCATCCCGCCGTGCGCCCCGAGGTGCGCGGCGGTTTTCTGCCCGCCGTGCGCCCCGTGGCGCGCGGCGGTTTCCTGCCGTGGGGAGCCCGCGCGCGCCCCGCCCGTCCGTTGCGGCGCCCTGGGGAGCACGCGAGCGCCCCGCCCGTTCGTCGCGGCGCCCTCGGGAGCCCGCGCGCGCCCCGCCCGTTCGTCGCGGCGCCCTGGGGAGCACGTGAGCGCCCCGCCCGTTCGTCGCGGCGCCATGGGGAGCCCGCGCGCGCCCCGCTCGTTCGTCGCGGCGCCTTGGGGAGCCCGCGCGCACCCCGCCCGTCCGTCGCGGCGCCCTGGGGAGCCGCGCGCGCCCCCACCCCGCCAGTCCGCCGCGGCGCTCTGGGGAGCCGCGCGCGTCACTTCCCTCCCCCCGCCCCGTCCATCCGTTTTGGCGCCCTGGGGTTGCGCGCGGTCCCCCTCTCGCCGTCCCCCGTACTCCTGCCCCTATCCCACCCGTTTTAGGGTTTGGGGATGTGGAGTGTGGGGGTGGCGGGTGTGGGGGTGCCGGTTGTGTGCCCCGTCCCCTCCTTCTCCTCCTCCTCCGTCTCCCGCTGCTGCAGCTGCCGCTCAGGGGGGTGGTTGTGTGGGGAGCCGACGGAGTGGTACTAGGGGGGTAGAAGGGGAGTGGAGCTAGGGGCGAAGCAGGGGGTGTGTGTCGAGGGATGTGGGACTGTTGGGGGAGGTTGAGCGGAGGCCGCCGTCGTGTCGTCCGCAGCGCCTGTATTCCGGGGTTCTGATAGCCACCGGTAGCTCAGAGAGCCGGTTGCACCTGTCGCCTGTGGGTCCGTTGCTCCTGTCGCTGCTGATCAGACGCAGAGCCTGTTACTCCTGTATTCCGGGGCCCTTGCTCCCGGTAGCCACTAGAGTTGCACCAGAGCCGTCTGTTGCCCGTGTGTCTGCAGCTTCAGTCGTCGCCTCCACTCTTCTCTCCTCTCGCCAGCCCTCCTCCTCCTCACTTGCCCTCTGTGACAGCCTCTAGCTTTACTTATAAGATGTGAACTACTATTATGACTGCTTGTTGTGCTGATTACACCCCACTTTGGCTATGGGGGTGTGTCAGAATGTTGTATTTGTCTAGCCTGCAGTGGGGTACTCTATAGCGAGTACAGCCCAATCTAGGGTTTGCTATTTGTGTCTCACCTGCTGCTAGTCCAAACCCTCTTTCTGCTTCTAAACTTTGCCTACTATTTTCGACAGAGTGAACTGAAGAGCATCAAGGAGAACGACACGTACGAGTTGGTGGAGCTACCGGAGGGGCGTACGGCAATTACGTCCAAGTGGCTCTTCAAGATCAAGTCCGACGCCGACGGCAAGATCGAGCGCTACAAGTCTAGGCTGGTGGCCAAGGGGTACCAGCAGAAGGAGAATGTGGACTACAAGGAGCTGTTTGCTCCTATGGTGAAGCCGACGACGCTGCGAACCCTGCTCGCGGGAGCCGCGATCAAAGGATGGGTGGTGAAGCAGCTAGACATCGTCACGGCGTTCCTCAACGGAATCCTCGAGGAGGAGATTTTCATGGCGCAGCCAGAGGGGTTTGATGACGGCAGCGGCAGAGTGTGGAAGCTGAAGAAGGCCCTCTATGGGCTGAAGCAGGCCCCTAGGCAATGGTACCTGAAGCTGCGCGAAGTGTTGGAGGAGATCGGCTTCACTCCCTCAACGGCCGATCACTCCTTGTTCATGCTTGGCGAGGGGGAGCAGAGGAGCTTCATGGTGGTGTACGTGGACGACATCCTGATCTTCTCACCCTCCTCTGACCTTGTGAAGGAGGTGATGCTGAAGCTGCAAGACAAGTTCAAGTGCAAGTCCCTTGGGGACGTTAACCTTCTACCTCGGGCTTCACATCGAGCGTGATGTGGAGAAGCGGTGCATGCGGGTGCACCAACGGAAGTACCTAGAGGCATTGGCTGCCAACTTTGGGCAGAATGAAGGCCATGTGGCTACTCCATTCCCCTCTGGGTTCAAGTGTGTGAAGGGACCAGAGGAGGAGAGTGTTGGAGAAGAGGAGAGGCGCCGTTTTCACTCATTGGTGGGCAGCCTCATGTACGCGGCAGTCAACACACGACCGGATGTCGCGTTTGCTACCGGGCAGCTGGCAAGGGTTGTGCTATGGCCTAATGAGGAGCAGGTAGCAGCTGGAATGAGGGTGGCCAAGTATCTTGGCCAAACACCGACCGTTGGGCTGCAATACTCGGCGGCGGCACAAAGGCGCCAAAAGGGCGCGGATGGTGTGGAACCCGGGCGTTTGTTCCTCACCGCATTCTCGGATGCCTCCTATGCATCGGAACCAGAGGACATGACAAGTGTGGGAGGCTTCATCTGCTGTGTTGGTGGAGGCCCAACTGCTTGGGAGAGCAAGAAGCAGGTGGACCAAGCATTGAGCTCGGTGGAGTCCGAGTACATGGCACTCTTCCGTGCCGTACGGGAGATTGTGTGGCAGCGGCGTTTGTTGGCTGAATTGGGGGAGGAGCAGCAAGGACCTACCCCTCTCTACTGTGACAGCCAGGGAGCCATAGCTCTAGCCAAGAACCCTGTGTTACACGGCCTGACCAAGCACATGAGGGTTAAAGTGGCATTGGACAAGGAGCATGGTGGCTGCGGGTGAAGTTGAGTTGCGTTACGTGAAGACGACGGGGCAGCCAGCTGACATGATGACCAAGAGGCTGGTGGAGCAGCAGCATTGGAAGTGTTGCAAGCTGGTTGGGATGGCTCTGAACTGAGAGAGCAAGTTCCTAAGGCCAACAACCCGAGGGGGAGTTTGTTGGTGCAACCCTACGGTTTGCACTCGGCTTGTTGTCCGTGTGCGTGTGCGTGCATGCGTGTGTGCATGGAGTGGTATGTGTGCATGAAATAAATATATGTTTCATGCTTATAATGGTGTGTGAATGATGGGTCATAATGTCGAGTGTGTGTGTCGAGTCAATAGCGAGTTATCGCTAGCCGCGTATTACGCGGTCATTTTGTGTGTCCCGCGCGGTTTCTATTTTGTCGTGCGCGGTTTCTATTTTGTCCTGTGTCGAACGTTCGGCGTGTCGCAGGTGTGTGCAGCAGACCCATCAAGAACTCAAGGATGAGTTTTGTGATGAAGAACCCGAGCCTTGGTTCAAGCTTCAAGTGTTTTCGAAGCTCGCCAAAAAGGCTACACCTCAAGATATTGAAGATAGTTACATTACAAAGTGTAGTGTAACATTTCAGTTGGTGTAGGCCCTTGTGAAGGGTAGCATCGAGACCCTTCTTGGTTGGGGACAGTGTGGTACTGTTCCCCATCACTGTACCTCGGCTCTTGGGGTTTGTAGGAGCTGGGAGTCCTTCCCAACTCGCAACTCTTCCTAGTGTTTCGTAATTGTGTTCCTAAGACTATGTTGCTGCCATAGTGCCGTTCGTTCAAACCGACGCTGTGTCGTCAATTCTTAATGAAATTGTGCGATCTAAATTGCCTATTGTAGAGGACGTCAAGACGCTCCAGATCCAAGTTGAATGAGGTCATTTAGAGGTCTGACCAGATCGCTATGAACGTTTAAAGCCGCTGTGCAGAAATCTGACTGCGCACTCTATCTTTCGTTTTAGGCACATTGAAGCCTATTGTGGCTATAACACTCTGCTGCTGCTGAGGGTGCGGGCGCTGGAGGTTCTGGTGCTGCTGGAGGTCCTGGTGCTGGTGGCGCTGGAGCTGGAGGTTCTGGAGCGACTGAGGGTGCTGGCACTGGAGGTTCTGGAGCTGCTGGAGGTGCTGGCGCTGAGGGTGCTGGCACTGGAGGTTCTGGAGCTGTTCGAGGTGCTGACGCTGAGGGTTCGGAGTCTACTGTTGCGCGGTCTCCTTGGAGTGGCCGCCTTCGTCCACGTGTGCCTGTCACCTCACAGCAGCTGCACGACTGGTACGGTCGCCGTCTGCGTCGCGCTTCTGGAGCTGGGGGCTCTGCTGCTGGAGGTACTTCTGCTGACGTCACTGGAGCTGGGAGTGGTGCTGGTCTCGGAGGTACTTGTCCTGGGGGTACTGGTGCTACTGGGGCTGGAGGTGCTGAGCCTGCGGGTGCTGCTGCTGGGGACACTATGGCTGGAGACCCTGGGACTGGGGGTGTCGGTTCTGGGGGTGCGGTGACGCTGAGTCTGGAGGTGCTGGCGCTGGAGGTACCGGTTCTGCGGCTGGAGCTTCTGGAGCTGCTGGAGGTGCTGGAGCGGCTGGAGACGCTGGAGCTACTGGAGGTGCTGGAGCTGCTGGTGCTGGTGCAGCTGCGCCGACACGACTGTTCTTTGCTCCGCCGTCTCCGTCGTCTCTGCCGCCGCCTGACTCTGCTCTTCGTCAGGTTGTTACTCTCCCGTCGTCTACTGGTCTTCCGTTACAGCCTGGCTCACCGCTGCCTGCTCCCTCTCCTTACACTGAGCAGACAGGTAGTCTTGCTGAGCGTCGTGAGCCTGCGTCGCGTCCTGTCTCGCCTGTTCGTCCTTGTCGTACCGTTCGTCGTGTTCCTCGTCAGCGTCAGTCGGCTGTCCTGCTTCGGTCCTCCCCTCCGGAGCGTACTCCTCTTCCGTCTCCCCCTGCGTCCTCTTTGCCTGACGTCGCGGATCCTGAGTCTGACCGGTTTCATGCTGAGCACCCTACTGTCACGCGTCTGCTAGCCACTGTTGTCACTGACCCGTCATTTGAGTCTGCTGCTGCGTCTGCCCTAGTCGCTGAGCTTGTTGACTTTGCTGCTGCCTGTCGTCTAGACTTTGCTGCCAGTCTTGTTGCTGATTCTGAGTCTGTCTGTCCTCCGTCCGTCGGGGGTGAGTGTGCTCTTAGCACGGACGTCCTTGAGGACAGGCACGAGGACCTTGAGTGTCTTGCGGCTGCTGCGCCTCATCTCATGGCCATGCTGCTTGCCCCTGAGGGAGACCCGGATGCACCAGACATCCCGACCCCGCGCTCTTACGCTGAGGCGATCGCGGGTGAGTACTCCTCTCAGTGGCAGACAGCCATGGACGCGGAGATGGCATCCTGGAAGTCCACAGGCACTTACGTCGATGAGGTTCCCCCTCCTGGGGCGAACATCGTCGATGGCATGTGGATTTTCAGGGTGAAGCGGCCGCCGGGTTCTCCGCCCGTCTTCAAGGCTCGTTACGTTGCTAGAGGCTTCAGTCAGCGAGAGGGAGTTGACTTCTTCCAGACCTTCTCCCCCACCCCGAAGATGACCACTCTTCGGGTGCTGCTGCACGTTGCCGCTCAGCGTGACTACGAGCTTCACTCTCTTGACTTCAGCACAGCCTTCTTACAGGGCAGCCTGCACGAGGAGATCTGGCTGCGCCGCCCACCTGGCTTCACTGGGTCTTTCCCTCCTGGTACCCAGTGGAGCCTCCGGCGGCCAGTCTACGGTCTCCGCCAGGCACCTCGTGAGTGGCACGACACACTGAGGACTACACTTGCGGCTCTTGGGTTCGCTCCTTCGACTGCTAACCCGTCGCTGTTTCTGCGCACCGACACTTCCCTGCCGCCGTTCTACATCCTCGTGTACGTCGACGACCTGGTCTTTGCCACTGCTGACATTGAGGCTCTCGCTCAGGTGAAGTCGGAGCTGCAGAAGAGACATCACCCGGGACAGAGCACGCCGCACCATCACCCTGACTCAGTCACACATGGTGCAGCAGGTCCTTCAGCACTTCGGCTTCTCCTGGTCCTCCCCACAGCACACTCCTCTGGCTACAGGTCACTCGCTTTCAGCTCCACCTTCGGACGAGTCCGTAGAGCTGAGTGGTCCTTACCCAGAGTTAGTTGGCTGCCTCATGTACCTGATGACTTGCACTCGTCCTGACCTCGCGTACCCTCTTGGCCTCCTGGCTCGCTACGTGGCTCCTGGTCGGCACCGACCTAAGCACATGGATGCTGCAAAGAGGGTACTGCGCTACTTGTGCAGTACATCAGGCATGGGGCTAGTGCTTGGAGGACGGAGTGAGGTGGTGCTCACTGGGCACTCAGACGCGTCTTGGGTTGACGACCAGACTACACAGCGGTCGTCACAGGGTTACACCTTCAGTCTTGGCTCTGGCTCTGTTTCTTGGCGGTCTACACGCTCGTCTTCAGTTCTCAGCTCTAGTTGTGAGGCTGAGATCTACGCCACCGCCATGGCTGCACAGGAGCTATGCTGGCTCACCTACCTGCTGACTGACTTGGGTGAGCGGCCTCGTTCTCCTCCAGTTCTGTACGTTGACAACAAGGCGGCCATTGCCTTGTGTGAGGAGCATGGCCATTGCCTAGTGTGAGGCTGTAGAATCTAGCAGCATGAATGAATGAACTAGCAAGAAGATGGGTACAACCCAAATTAGGGTTTCCTACTTGTACCCATCTTCTTGCTAGTTCATTCATTCATGCTGCTAGATTCTAACATGCCCCACGTGCCCCTCATCACGACCGAGATATTTCTTGGTCGTGCAGGACAAGACGATCGCTGACGCGATCGTGCGTTGTCCTGCGTGTGACGTAGCGATCATGTCGCTCCGTCCTGTGTCGATCGTGCGCACTGTGTACAATTGAAACAATGGCGACACACGAGCATGATTTGTGGTGCAACACGCGCGTGTGTCAGGACCCCTTTCGCGATTTGACTTACGCAAAAAAATCAAAGGGCCCGGTCAAAGTCTCGAGCCCCACTTCTCCCGGTCACACTCGAAACTCACAACCAACAGTCATGAAGAAACTCAACATTCATGAGACACATAACATTCATGAAACATATAACTATGAACGCACATGTTCGTCTATGAAAGAAACATGAACGTACATGAGTTGACATGAACGAGCATGACTTGTCATGACTGATCATGATCCCACAACAACAACACATAAAACGAAATGCGAAAACGAATGCACACTGAGCACACACAAAATGCATAACGTCGTGCAGGCGGCTGGTTGCAGTGCAGAAATAGTCCTTTGCGTCTGAGATGAGTGTAGCGGGGATGCCGTGGATGGTGATGATGCAGTCGAAGAAGAGTCGGGTAGTTGCTTCAGCTGTAGCTGTTGCGTTGGCCGGTATGAAGTGACCCATTTTGAAGAACTTATCGATTACGACGAGGATGGAATCGTGTCCCCGTGAGGTCGAGGGAAGTCCCGTGATGAAGTCAAGGCTAACGACCTGCCATGGCTGCTCCGGTACGGGTAGAGGCTGAAGTAACCCTGCTTTTTTCTGCTTGCTACTCTTCATCCGCTGGCACGTGTCGCATGAGGTGACAAACTGCTGCACGTCTGCTGCCATCCGGGGCCAGTAGTAATACTTCGCTATTCCCGCTAACGTCTTGTTGCTCCCGAAATGTCCCGTGTATGGTACGTCGTAAAACACCTCCAATAGGATCTGCCGTAGCGGGGCATAATTCGGTACCCAAATCTTTCCTGAACCCTTCCTTACCGCTAAGTCTTTCTCCCACTGTAACAGCTTCTGTTTCTCTGCCGTTGCGATCTCTGCGTCCACGGAGTGCCCATGGTGGAATAGACCCTTGAGCAGAGGGTTCATTCCTTCTAGCTGGATGCCTGCTACATGACCAGGCCGCCTCAACGCGTCTGCCTTGTTGTGTAGCCCGGGTTTGTAGACGATGTCGTTGTGAAAGTGGGTCTCCAAGAAGTCCACCCACCGCACATGTCGTCGTGAGAGCGTCGGCTGCGACTTCAGGCATTTGAGATTGCAGTCGTCAGTGTAAACTGTGGTCTTGGCTCCTTCTAGGTAACACCTCCACGCCTTGAAGGCTACGACTATGGCTAAGGCTTCCTTGTCGTGTATGGGGTAGTTCAGTTCTGCTCCATGTAGCTTCTTACTGAAGTAAGCGATAGGCTGCAAACCATTCCTGTGATCCAGCATCAAACTGCTCCGACTGCCTGGTCACTAGCGTATGCTTCGACTACGTAGTCCTTGCCTGGGTCCAGTAGGATGAGTACTGGCGCTGTGGTCAGTGCTGTCTGTAGCTCTTTCATGGCTGAGGAGAAGGGCATATCCTTTTTCAGTAGGTCGGTTAGTGGCGCTGCTATCTTAGCGTACTGCGGCATGAACCTGTTGTAGTAGTTGGCGAAGCCGAGGAACTGCTGCAACTCCTTCACGTTCTCTGGAACTTTCCACTTCTTGACAGCTTCGATCTTCCGCGGGTCCACGTGTATGCCCTCGACACTCACCATGTGCTCCTGAAACTGCACCTTCTTCAGTGCGAAGTCGCTCTTCGACAGCTTCACGTAGAACTTGTTTTTCCGCAGGATCTTGAACACCTTCCGCAGATGCTCCACGTGCTCCTTCATGTTCTTGGAGTAGATGAGGATATCGTCCAGGTACACTACTACGCATTCGTCCAGCAGGGGCCGTAGGATGTGGTTCATCTCTGCCTCGAACCTTGTTGGTGCATTGCAGAGTCCGAACGGCATCACCAAGTATTCGTAGAAGCCATATCTCATACGGAATGCCGTCTTGTGGATCGAGTTGTCCGCCATCTTGATATGCCAGTAACCCGACCGTAGGTCCAGCTTCGAAAAGACTGTTGCACCACGCAGTTGGTCCAGTAAGTCGTCTACATGCAGTATGGGATATTTGTTTTTAACTGTCTGTTTGTTCAGTTCGCGGTAGTTAGTGCACATCCGTGGATATCCGTCTGGCTTTGGGGTGAAGAGAACTGGTGCACCGTAGGGAGAGGTGGATGGGCGGATCAGTTGTCTGTCCAGTAAATACTCTATCTGCTTCTTCATGTCTGTCAGTTCTGTCAGACTCAGTCGGTATGGTGCACGTGAGACGGGTTTCGCACCTGGTTCCTCCACGATCTCGTGCTCGTGGGTGCGCGATAGAGGTACACCTGCGGGTAGGTTGTCGGACATTATGTCCTTGTACTGCTCCAAGACCTCCTTCACTGCTGCAGGTAGCTCCAAACTCGGCTTCTCCTCCTCTGCTGCTGCCATGACCAGTGCTAGGTAATCTTTTTTACTCGCGTTCATCGTCCGTTCGAATCGTGCCAGTGTCGTTTCGGGAAAGTCCCATGTATCCGTCCAGCTTCGTAGCTCTATCCGCTTCCCGTTGTTGTAGATGCGCACCTTGCTATTGACCCAATCGATCTCAGGGTTGAACCGCTTCAGGAAATCTCGCCCCAAGATAAAATCTAACCCTTTGATGTTGGTGACTGGTAGCTTCGGCTTCCACCTCAACGCACCTATATGCAGCTGCAGTGATGTTTCGCTGTGGATGAAAAGCTTCGTACCGTCCACCATCGTTGCTGAGAATTGGGTCTCCTCCACCTTTTCTCTGCACCGCTGTCCACCAGTGCCTGGAGGCGTCGCCCATTGCATATCACCTCGAGGAGTTGTTGTGTGATGCAACCATATGCATTCACGTCTGTCTGCCTCCCATCATGTGTTCGTGCGTTGCATGCGAGGTGTGTGCGTGTGCAAGAATTTGTGTTTGGTGTGGTTTGGATTTTCTGAGTGTTTGTTAATGTTATTTAAATTGGGCATATATCTGAAGTGACTCATCTGTTCAAGGGTTGACTTTGAGGCGACTATGGGAAGTTGTGGGGTTGACTTTATATGGGGTACAGACTTTTGGGGTTGGGAAATTCGGTCCCATCACTGTAGATGCTGCCATGTGGTTGGGTGAAGCCAAACCAGGTTGGCAAGTGTGGCCAAGTTGGGTTGAGGTGGATTGTGGAGGTTGGGATAGTGACAAAGGTGAAAGTTGGGTTGCCTATGGAGAAGGGAATTGTGTGGCATGGGGTTTCCTTGGTTGGGGACTCCCTTGGGACCTTCCCTCTCATCCTACTCATCCCCTTCCACCTGGTTTATTCCTACTCTAACTCGCTTGTGTGTAACTTGTGGAACTTGTGAGAACTATTGTGATTGAGTTAAGTTTTCTATGGCAGCATACCCCCTAGTGCGCCGAAAATCATAACTCGAGATTTACTCCACCTTTTGACACGATTCAAATGGGGAATGATAGGCACATTAAAGGACTATAACATACTTAAGTTTGAAACAATTCTAACGGTGCACTTCTGGTCGACGGCGTTTCTTGTGAACTCGACTTTTTTTGTCCAGAAATCTAGTCCAACGATTTTGAGATATTTCGGCCCCTATTCTTCATAGACTCCGTCCCTAGTTTCTAACAGGAGTAGTGGTCTCTCCGTCCAAAGAGGGTCTCATTAATAGGATCATAGGGTACATCAAAATGAATACCTTCCCTATTTCCTATACCTGACTCAGCACTTTTCTCTTCCAACTTCACCTGGGGGGTAGGAGGATTTTTCCGAGGCTTGTATAATTTCTCCTGAGCCTGGATTTGTCCTCTAAGCCTTTGCAGCTGTGTAGGCTTCACCTGTGGGCAATGGGGAGCCTTAACACGGTGCTGCGGGGAGAACATATTAACTCCACGGAACGCACGACCCTTTTCTACGCTCCGTAGTACTTTGCCCGACTTCTCAGGTACTTGAATAATTTTAAAAACCTTTTTCTTGGCCTCTAGATCTCCCCTGAAATTTTCAAAGGTTGTAAGGCTTGAAAACCACGAGAAGCAATATTTTTCGTTAGAGTATCTTTATAGGATACTTCCAACAAATTCTTACTTTCGTGGGTGTTCGGCTGGAGCTTCCCGGTCGGTGCAGAGTTTTTTTTCGAAGAGCCTCCATTCGCCTCGGCGATTTCGTCTGATGCCGGCCGGTCGTGACGTTTTATATTCGCGCCATCATTTTCTCCTTTTTTTGTTTTTTTTTGTTTTTTTTTTTGTTTTTTTGCTCGACGAGAGGGGTTGAATTGAGGTCAGAGGCAGAAGATAGGAATAGTCACATTCTTGGGGATTTGGGTTGATGATTAGGCTTTAACTAAAGGCGGTGACATGTGTCATGAAAGATGACTCAACCTAACGCGCATGTCCTTACTATTGCATCTGCAACCCTTCGTCATCCCAGCAGGCCATACACCACAACGTCCGGTTGTGGACTTTCGTTTCGATTGACAAACATTTGCGTCTCTTTGTCGCAATGGCGTTAAGGTGAGTGGTACGGGTTGTGTTAGGTTGCGTATAGCATAATGACCAACTGTGCATGAAACTGACATGCTGATCGTAATGGGAGGCGACCAAAAAACAAGGGGGAGACTTTGCAGGGGCAGCTTGAAAACACCATGGGGGGTGTTGCGCAAAGACCTGTGGGGCTGGGGAAACACACTGTCCTACCCGTCACCATTATGCGGTGCGGTTTGTCGGCACTGATGGGAAGAGAGGCATCGTTTAACGACGTGCTGCACGCCCTCATGGTTTCGGCCTCCGATGGCTTCGCGCAGCTTATAAATGCAGCTACTGATACTTGTAAATGCCACATTGATACAATGGTGTGCACCAACCAGCTAACACTTGCAAACTCCCACCTTACATGTCCAAACCATGATGTTTTTTGTATGTAGGAATGGCAACATGGTGAAAGAATAGACAAAGTTACCATTAGGAGCGCAGCGAGCAATCCTCCTTCTGAACCTACCTGGGGAAAATGATAACGAGGCACAACTACTTCAGAGGAAGCCGCAGTCAATGGGCGGCTTTGTTTATAAGTTCGACACATACCATCTTAACGAGGATGGAGTGCTTGTGCCGGATAAAGGCCATGGCCATGGAGGTGATCGTCGCGGACCGGCATATCAAGCACTACGTGATGCAGGTATGTCCATGTCAGTTTGTGTTTTACACACCACTTGAAACAACGACGAACTGGCATCCTGTCGCACGCAGAGTTTTGTTCAAGTTGTCGCACGTCTTTCTGCACCCATTTGTATAGGACAAATGTGCTGCAATTGGTCTTATCCCTCTTGTGGGGTGCAATTAACCATATTTGTAAAAAAAGCACCAGCATACAATCATGGTACTGTGCCCGTATAATCTTATGCCCCCCTATGAACATCAAACATCAGCTGCAGGAGGAGAGCATGGTGTGAGTGGGCTCGGAGGATCGCCCGTTACGGAGGGCGGACCCGTGGGATGTGAGAATGTTGTGGGGGAGTTTGCCCCGACGGACGATGTCGGGCATGTGGAAAAGGTGCGGGAGTTGGGAGAGGAGAATGGCCCCATTGATCATGGACAAGGCGAGGGGGGGGAAGCTGGAAGGACATCAGAGCCCGAGCGTTCGAGCAATGGGCCAACTGCCTCTACTGCTGCAATCCGGCCTTAGTAAGTGCCATTTCATGGATTTGTAGGGTGTGTGGTTTTGTTCAAAATCTTTTCTAGCTTGATTGGGTTTTATGGTATCATAATCAACCAATCAATAAACACTAAAAAAAAGGCCTGACTAGTTCAAAACTTTTCCCACAATTACTCTTCGACCCCACCTCAGCTTACCAGCGGGACGTGCTGGAGCACCCCTCCAAAAGGCCCTTGCTCGTTCCTGGCCTCTGTCGGCAAACACTGCTGCAACTAGCCTCAAAGGGGCGGTATGTCTATTAGATCCCATCGTATTGCTACAATTCTTCATGAGTCTGGGAGTGGCCTGCTGTCAAGCGACCACGTGTAAGGGTTCGTTGGTCGTGCGATCATGCAAGATGACGTGGGCGACATTGGGAGTCTTGTGGCTCTGTGATACGTGTGGCAAGACTATACAGTTTTGATCTACTGAAAGGGGCAAAGTTACAAAGGGTTTAGGCAAACAGGACCCAAAGACCTCCTTGCTATTCATTCGGTTCCTGCGTGCATTTGTTATGGCGGAAATAGGCTTCCAGCAGCTGTCAGAGGTTAGTCGGACCCTTGGGTATAAGTCTATCGTGAAAGAGACCTTCTATCGCTACATGTGACGGCCGTACAGTTTGTGGGAGGCTATTATTGTGCATGGCGAGGCGAGCATGGCTAGAGCTCGACGGGACATGCAGCTGCGCAAACATGGAGATGGGTACATTCCCGTCGATGGGCGTTGGTCACAGGCACTGGAGGCGCAGTGGTGCATAGTCACTTTCATGGATCCACGGTCACGAAAAAATATTCTTGACAGTTACGGTATATAAAAAGGATGAGGGAAAATCATCGACAGAGTTAGAAGGGGTTGCATTCAAGCTTGGTTTGAAAAAATTGAGGGAGTGGGGGTTCAATGTGACCGGGATCATAAGCGACGATGGAGCGTCTTTCAAGGAGTTAGTTGGTACGGGTATTAACCACTAGATGGACGTTTGGCACAAGGGTCGAGCATTGACGAGGCTGTTTGTGAAAGATGTTTTGGAGGCACATGTGGGTACTTTGTCAGTGGAAAAGGCCAAGTCATGTTCCGAGCTGTGGTTGGTTCAACAGAAGGACTTGTGGGAGTGGCTGAAGCTAAACAGGGGTGCGGGAAAAGGCGTGAGTTCGCGATCTGCTAAAAAAACACTGTTCAGCCATGTGTGTGCGAAATTGGGGAGGATCCAGTTTGATGAATCGGCAAAGGCAGCTTAGAAATGGGCATTCTTGGAGATGCGGAAGGTGCTGAAAGTCAGGGCTAAGCCGGTTGAACCACCGGCCAAGCGGCGAAGGGGTTTGGAGCGAGGCGGGGAAATGGAAGTGCAGCATGTGTGTCGGGCAGGGGGGGGAGAGAACGGCGACGTCGATTCATCAACTCTTGATGTGGGTCCTTCGGGTGGTGTAGCAGACTAGTTCTCACGAATTCTGGAGATCAAGTGGGCCGACGTTGATACGCCTTTTGACTTTGATCCACATCCCACGCATGTCGGCCGGGACGACATCACCTACGATTTCATCATGGAGTCAGCCGAGTCTATGTTCCACCTTGATGACATCGACAATATGACTCGTGGTGAGGCTCGATTCGAAATTCAATAACGTCTGGCTTCCGCTGATGTAAAAACATTTGTTCCTATTTTGTTACTCATTTTCTTGGGCACATTCAGGCGAACTGGAGTCGGGTCTAGAGATCGGGCGAGATCAGCCGGCGGAGGCGCCTATGAACCAGGTTCGGCGACTCACTTGGCGTTCAAAAAGTGGTTGTCGATCAACTGTAGCCCGGGCACCATGGCCGCATACGTTAGAGGGGCATCGAACTGGTTGAACGAGTCATTTCATGTGTTGATTACGAAGTATGCGCCAAAATGTATAGCGTTTCTTGGCAGTATGGAGGCTCGAGTGGCTTTGAGTGTGCTTCATTGGAATCACGCGGTGGAGAGGGTTGTCAGGGAGTGGCAAACACGCGTACGCAAGGTAACACGAGTGCGACGTGGGATGAAAGATAGGGTGCTTGGCCCACTTTGGGTGGATGAGGTCTTGGAGCGATGGGAAAAAATAAGGGAGTGTGGTAGCAAAGCAGGGATCGTTGGATCCGAGGAGCAAGGGAGAAGGGAAGTGAATGTGGGGGAGGAGGTGGACGAAGAGGTGGAGGACGAATGGAGGACAGGGTGGGGGAGGGCGAAGAGGACAGGGTAGGATTCGAGGTGGTTCCCGACGAGGTAGTGGAGCCTGCGGTGAGGTTGGGAGCGCCCCGAGGGGACGAGAACGAGGCACCTCATATTATCTCCACTCCCATTCGACTTCCCTCAATGCCATCCCGCGCCTGCAGTTGCGCTCAGGCGCGCACGCCATTTTTACCGCTGATCCCAACATCTGATGCATTCGTGTTCACGAGCCCTGCAAGCATGCGTGATTCCGCTTCGGGGGCACGTACACGACGTCGTACCCGCAGCAATGCACGCCCCAATCGAGTCCGGCGGACACTACCGCTTGGTCAGTGTTGGGGCGTGTAATCAGTACGGTTTTTTTTTTTCATGTGGATGCATATCTACATGAGTATGTTTCGTAAGGTGGTGTTTGATCTTTGTGGTCTGTGATCATACCGTTCTTAATGTAGGCGACCCGTCCCAACCGCCGCAAGCATGAAGTCAGTGTACGAGATGGTCGGGTTCCGTGCAAAAGACAACGCAAAATTTCCTCGCGGTATGGGCACATGGGGCTTGTTGTGGAAATTCTTCTTGTTTAAAGGCGTACTCTATATTTGTTTTCCCATTCCTAACTTATGGCCCGTTGTAGAGTCTCTTCTTGTTCAGAGGAGCATTCTACATTTGTTTTCCCATTCCTGACGTTTTTTCACTTCGACAGGTTTGTGGACTTCACGCATGACCTTGGAACCTAACCTCAAGCATGCATCACCCAATTTGGCAGTATGGTTTCGACAAGTAAGTCTTTCAAAACTCCCACCTGGGAGCTACCTTGACGCTTTCATCACGAAACGTTTCCCCCCTACGTGCCTTCCATCACCGCCCATCTCTCGTTCCCATCATCTCATCCAGCTTGCATTATCAACCCATATAACCTTGCCATCACCATTCATGTCCTATTGTCATCACCAGACAAATCCTCTCTTCTCCCCCAGCCATCACCATGCGTATAACTACCAACCATCTTCTTCCACCTTCCATCCTCTATCATAACCCCATGCCATCACCATGCCTCTCCCCTTGGTTATCTCTTCCCTTCCCCCCCCGACCCCAGCTCCCGCTCAAATTTTCCATCACCTCTCACCCCCCTTTGCCACCTCATCTCATCCCCCCTTGTCATCACCATTCTTTTCCCACTGCCATCACCTCACATAGACTTGTCATCAACTCTCATCCCCCTTTGCCATATCCTCTCACCCTCGTAGCCATCATCATTCATATAAAATTGCTATTACATCCGGAATTTCTACTCAACCAGTCGGTGGCATTCATATGATCAACAATTGTTATCTCGTTCCCCGTCCATCCCATATCATCACCCCATGCCATCAAATTACCTTCCCCCTTCGCCATCTCTTTCCTTTTGCCGCTAACCTCATCTCCCGCCATCCTCTTCTATCACCTCTCTTCCCCCGCTGCCACCTCCTCTCATCCCCCATTGCCACCATCGGTCATATCCCGTTGCCATCATCTCCCATATCCTCTCCTCTCTCCCAGCCAACACCATTCATATAACCAACAGTCATCATCCCAATCCCCCTTCCATGCCCTTTCATCCCCTCAAGCCATCACCGTGCCACCTGCTTGGCCAGCTCATCCCTTTCTCCGCTGACTCCCCCTCCTGCCCACATCTTCCATCACCGCTCATCCCCTTTAGGCACCTCCACTCATCCCCTCATACCACCACCATTCATTTCTCATGGCCGCCATGATCCCACCTCCCATTGCGTTCACCTGTGAACCCCCTTTGCCATCTCTTCTCATCCACCCTTGACACCTCATCGCATCTCTCCTTGTCATCTCCTCTCTGTGCACTATTTCATATCCCATTTTGTCACCCAGCCATCACCATACATAATATTCACACTAATTACCGCATTCCTGTCCCCCACCAAGTGCCTTGATGCTTCCTCCCTCCCTCCCCCCCCCCCCCCCTCCCCAGTGCCATCACGTCCCGTTCACCTCTCCCAACCCTACTCATCCCCCTCTGCCATCACCTTTTCATCCCATACTCCACATTCTCATGAAGCCCTTTCGGTCACTTTCCATTCCCCCTTCCATCCCCTATCACCCCCCTAGGCATTCGCCATCTCCCCCCTTTCCCCGCGGTCATCACCTCCTACGGCGGCAGAGCGTTTATCAGTACAGTGGGAGGCAGCTGACGTGTGACGGTAGCGGAGTGTTGGGTTGCAGAGAACGGCATGGAAGAGATTATGGAAGGAGGGCTGACGCTGGTAAAATACGGCTCCATGTACGGTTGATGTTTTACAACCTGGGGAAGGGGGTTGCTAAGCCAGTTATAATTCTTGGTACAGGCTTCGACATTGGGCTTTGTGGCGCTACTAATAACCCTTTGGGGAAGAGTGCGACCATTCCGCTATATATCATGGGGGTGAGACTTGGAGAGGCTACGTATGGCAGCAAGCATTATTTGTTAGCTTTTGATGTATCACAATCTATTAAAACCCTCTTATAATAGGCCTTGCTACATTTCAACAATCTAACCTTAGCAAATAGATGGCATAACATCATTGTATCCCATGTTATGTATAGTGGGATAAGCATGTGTGAATACACAGAGTTTATTTTTGAGTAGGTGGTTCATTGGCAAATAAACGTGATGGAGAGCATTTCCAAACACAATGAGTAAAACATGCATATTCATCCAACTCGCGACTCCTGTGTCTCGGCCATGGTCGTCTCCGCCACGCTCACAGAGGGGCTGCTCTTTGTGAAGTCGATCTCGCTGGGGATTGTCCAAGACGGGAACCAATCTACATCTGTGTGGCTACACCCCACATAACCTTCATCTGTAAGCTCCGGATAGAGTGACTCTATGACAACGTACACCAGCCGTGGCAATGTAACGTGGGCAAACAAATGGCCCCATAACAATTTGGAGTACTCGATGTAGCAACGAAAGCGGTGATTTTCAACTACTATTGGACATCCATCTGCATCCTCTGTCGTGTCTTTCCAAGACAGATACACAAGACACTCTCAACCGTAACCCTCTCATCCGTATCGCCACTTTCCTGCCCCGCTGCTCAAGCACATAGCTTTGCTTCGGACATTCGATAGCAAACTCTGACAGGGACCACCATTCCTTATGATAAAAAATCTGTAGCGGCAACCCAGTCGGTTGTACCACCCTACGTCGGGTCACCCTTCGAACGGGCCGCCAACCGCTGGCAACCAGTGAGCGACCATCTGCATCATTGCTGTTCCTTGCGGTTCAGGATGGGTCTGAGGAGGTAGACTCGGCCTGTCCCTCCATACCCTCCTCGTCATCCTCCTCTCCTTCAACTCCCATCCTAAACCCCAGCCGAACACGACGACGCCGCCGAAAATTCCAGCGATACATCTTCCTTGGGAGGTGGAGGCGGTGGGAGTGGAGGAGCGGCTGGGGAGGCTAGTGGCGGCAGTGGGGGTGGTGACAGCAGCGGCGGGAGTGGCGGCAGGGGTGGAGGCGGCAGCGGAGGCGGAGGTGGTCGTGGCAGCGGCAGGGGTGGAGGTGGCCGAGGCGGTGGCGCAGCAGTGGTGGTCGTGGAGGCGCTGGCGGTGGCCAGAGTCAGCAGCCCGCCCCGTCGCTTCAGGCCGCCCGTGAGTGGTATGCGCAGCGTGGCTTTACCTGCACGTGCATCATTCGCACTGGTGACCGCACTGGCCAGCAGTGTGGGAGGCCGCATCCCACACAGCGCTGTTTCGCGCGCCTTACTGACGCGTGGCGTGCCCAGTTTCCTGATGCCACTGAGCTGCCCCGCTGGGCTGATCTGGAGAAGAAGGGAGTTGATATCTGGGCTTTAGACTTTGATGCTATTCTCACTGCCATGTATGCGATGTTTACTAGTGGAGAGGGTGCTCAGTACTTGCGTGTTCCGCCCGACCCGGGCATTCAGACCAGTCCGGCTGCCGCTCTAGGTGCTAGTGAGTCTGCTGCCCCAGGTCCTGGTGAGGCTGCTGCTCTAGGTGCTAGTGAGTCCGTGCCCTCTGGTACTGAGTTGACTGCAGCACTGCACACCTTCACACTGGACTCAGGTGCCTCTCGCTCTTTCTTTCGTGACCGCACTGTCCTTGAGCCACTCGCTCGGCCAGTTGCTGTCTCTCTCGCTGACCCCTCTGGGGGTCCGGTCGTTGCGACCTCCTCCACTGTCCTTCCTTGTCCTGCGGTCCCGTCAGGCACACTGTCAGGTCTCTACCTCCCCTCGTTCTCTACGAACTTGGTGGCAGGTAGTGCGCTCCAGGACGGGGGTGTTCACCAGTTCACCCCTGCTTACGAGCGCGTGACCCACTGCACGTGTGCTCGGACGGGCCGTCACCTGGCTACCTTCACTCGGCAGCCGGGGTCGGACCTGTACACACTGACCACTGAGTCCCCTCAGGTAGCTGCGTCCGCGTCTGCGTCTGCGTCAGGTCAGCTGTCCGCCCCCTGCTCGTGTCGCTCTCTGGCGCATGAGACTGTCCTCTGGCACCACCGCCTTGGTCACCCGTCTGTGCAGCGCCTTCGGGCCATGCACAAACGGGACCTTGTTGCTGGTCTTCCCAGGGTTCTCCCTCCCCTCCCACCCTCGCCTGCTCCTCCCTGTCTTCCCTGTGTCGAGGGGCGGCAGCGCGCCGCTCCTCACTCCTCCTCCTTCCCCCCGACGACTGCTCCTTTGCAGACGCTCCACATGGACGTGTGGGGCCCAGCCCGCGTCCGTGGTCAGGGTCAGGAGAGGTACTTCCTGATTGTTGTTGACGACTTCTCGCGCTACACCACGGTCTTCCCCTTGCGCACCAAGGGTGACGTCCCTGATGTCTTGATCCCTTGGATCCGCAGATCTCGTCTCCAGCTCAGTGAGCGTTTCCGCTCCGACTTCCCTGTCCTGCGTCTGCACTTTGACAGAGGTGGGGAGTTTTCCTCTGGCCTCTTGGAGGCCTTCTGTCAGCAGGAGGGCATTGAGCAGTCGTTCACGCTTCCGGCCTCTCCATAGCAGAATGGGGTTGCTGAGCGCCGCATTGGCTTGGTCATGGAGGTCGCTCGTACCTCCTTGGTTCATGCGGCTGCCCCCCACTTTCTGTGGCCGTTTGCAGTCCGATACGCTGCGTATCAGCTCAACCTCTGGCCCCGTGTCTCCTTACCGGAGACTTCTCCGACACTGCGTTGGACGGGAGAGGCTGGCGATGCGTCGCGTTTTCGGGTCTGGGGATCTCGAGCTTTTGTTCGCGATACGTCCGCGGACAAGCTCTCCCGTCGAGCTGTCCCCTGTGTCTTCCTTGGCTTTGTCCCGGACGCGCCTGGTTGGCAGTTCTACCACGCCACCTCGCGTCGTGTCCTGGCCTCTCAGGACGTCACTTTTGACGAGTCCGTCCCCTACTACCGCCTCTTCCCCTACCACACTGCCCCGCTCCCCCCCCCCGCCTCTCTTCCTCGCTCCAGGTGCTGAGGTACTAGACCCCCTCCCCCCTCAGGGTGCCGCTCCCTCAGGTGTGTCCCAGGTAGACCCGGTTGAGCCTGTCGAGGTAGCTGTTGACTCTCGTCCTGCTGGGGGTGCTGAGCCTGACCGTGAGGAGTCTGGGGGTGCGGAGCCTGGGGGTGCGGAGCCTGGGGGTGCGGAGCCTGGAGGTGCGGAGCCTGGGGGTGCTGAGCCTGGGGGTGCTGAGTCTGGGGGTGCTGAGCCTGGAGGTGCTGAGCCTGGGGGTGCTGAGCCTGGGGGTGCTGAGTCTGGGGGTGCTGAGTCTGGGGGTGCTGAGCCTGAGCGTGCTACACCTGGAGGAGCCCTCTCCTCCCGGCAGCTGCAGGAGAGGTACCTACAGTACTGCCGCCTCCGGAGAGGTGCTACTGGAGCTCGTACCAGTACTTCCCCTCCTGCCCAGGAGCTCCCCCCCATTCAGCAGATCCGAGAGTGGTACACGCGGCGCTGCAGTCTTCGGAGTGGTGCTCCTAGTGCTGCGGACCCTGGGGGTGGCACTGCTACTGGTGCTGAGGACCCGGGCGTTGGAGCTGCTGCTGGTGCTGCGGACCCGAGCGGTGGCGCTGCTGCTGGTGCTGAGGACCCGGGCGTTGGAGCTACTGCTGGAGCTGAGGACCCGGACGGTGGAGCTGCTGCTGGTGCTGAGGACCCGAGCGGTGGAGCTGCTGCTGGTGCTGAGGACCCGGACGTTGGAGCTGCTGCTGGTGCTGAGGACCCTGCCGCTGGTGTCTCTGCTGGTTCTGGAGACGCTACGCGGCCGCGACCGTACTTCGTACCACTTCTTCAGCAGGTTCTTGGTCAGGCTCCTCCTCCTTGTCCTCCTCCCTCCGTAGAGTGTCCTCCGCCTGTCCAGTCGCAGTCACAGTTCCCGCCTGCCTCGCCTCTCCCTGCTCCCTCTCCTTACACTGGTCCCACAGGAGGTCTTACAGAGCGTCGTGAGCCTGAGTCTCGTCCTGCGTCGCCTGTTCGTACTGCTCGCACTGGTCGTCGTGTCCCACGTGAGCGTCCTCCTCCTGTCCCTGGCACTCACTACATGACTCTGCGTCCCTCCACTGCTCCTCAGCGTGTTCCGCTGCCGTCTCCTCCTGCGTCCTCTCTGCCTACTCTTCCTGATCCGGAGTCTGACTCCCGTCGTGCTGCCAGTCCCACTGTCACCCGTCTCCTCGCTACTGTTGTCACTGACCCTACCTTTGAGTCCTCTGCTGCGTCTGCTCTGGTCGCTGAGTTGATAGACTTTGCTGCCCGGTGTCGTCTAGACTACGCCACTAGCCTTGTTGCTGAGTCTGAGTCTGAGTCTGTCTGTCCTCCGTCCGTCGGGGGTGAGTGTGCTCTTGGCACGGACGTCCTTGAGGACAGACAGGAGGAGTTCCAGTGCTTTGCTGCTGCTTTACCCCACCTCGTGTCCATGCTAGTTGCCCCTGAGGGAGACCCGGATGCACCAGACATCCCGACCCCGCGCACTTACGCTGAGGCGATGGCGGGTCCCTACTCCTCTCAGTGGCAGACAGCCATGGACGCAGAGATGGCTTCCTGGAAGTCCACAGGCACCTACGTCGACGAGGTTCCCCCACCTGGGGCGAACATCGTCGATGGCATGTGGATTTTCAGGGTGAAGCGGCCACCGGGTTCTCCTCCTGTCTTCAAGGCGCGCTACGTGGCTCGAGGCTTCAGTCAGCGAGAGGGAGTTGACTTCTTTCAGACCTTCTCCCCCACCCCGAAGATGACCACTCTTCGGGTGCTGCTGCACATAGCCGCTCAGCGCGACTACGAGCTTCACTCACTTGACTTCAGCACTGCTTTCTTGCAGGGCAGCCTGCACGAGGAGATCTGGCTGCGCCGCCCTCCTGGCTTCACTGGGTCGGTTCCTCCTGGTACCCAGTGGAGGCTTCAGCGGCCGGTCTACGGTCTTCGCCAGGCACCGCGTGAGTGGCACGACACACTGAGGACGACACTTGCGGCTCTTGGGTTCGCTCCCTCTACTGCTGACCCGTCACTGTTTCTACGCACAGACACCTCACTGCCGCCGTTCTACATCCTCGTGTACGTCGACGACTTGGTCTTTGCCACTGCTGACACCGCGGCACTCGCCCACGTGAAGTCGGAGCTGCAGAGGAGACACACGTGCACAGACCTGGGTGAACTGACAAGCTATCTTGGCTTGCGGATCACCCGGGACAGAGCACGGCGCACCATCACCTTGACTCAGTCACACATGGTGCAGCAGATCCTTCAGTGCTTCCGCTTCACGTACTCCTCGCCTCAGTCCACTCCTCTGCCTACCGGTCACTCGCTCTCAGCTCTGCCTTCGGATGAGTCCGTAGAGCCGAGTGGCCCGTATCCAGAGCTTGTGGGCTGCCTCATGTACCTGATGACCTGCACTCGACCTGACCTTGCATACCCTCTTAGCATCCTTGCACGCTATGTCGCTCCTGGCCGTCACAGGAAGGAGCACATGGATGCCGCTAAGAGGGTGTTGCGCTACTTGTGCAGTACGTCGGGCATGGGGCTAGTGCTTGGAGGGCGAGACCGAGTTGTACTTACTGGACACTCAGACGCTTCTTGGGCGGACGACCAGGCTACTCAGCGGTCGTCTCAGGGTTACACCTTCAGCCTTGGCTCCGGCTCAGTTTCTTGGCGTTCTACACGCTCTTCTTCTGTTCTCAGCTCCAGTTGTGAGGCTGAGATCTACGCCACAGCCATGGCTGCCCAGGAGCTACGCTGGCTGACCTACCTGCTGACCGACTTGGGAGAGCGGCCTCGTTCTCCTCCAGTGCTGTACGTCGACAACCAGGCTGCCATTGCCTTGTGTGAGGAGCACAGACTGGAGCACAGAACGAAGCACATCGCCATGCGGTACTTCCTTGCTCGAGAGCTGCAGCAGCGTGGTCAGCTTCGTCTGTGTTACGTGGCCACTGAGGCCAACCTTGCTGATGTGTTCACCAAGGCGCTTCAGCCTTGTGACCATCAGCGTTTCTGTACTCTTCTAGGCCTTGTGCCTGCTGGACCTCACTTACTTACTTCTTGACTCTGCTTGTACTGTGATCTTTATATATATGCTTGCATGTTTACACTTGCTAGGTTGTGATCACTGTATCTCTTGTTATATTATCAACCTGCATGTGAACTGGTCTTGTGACCACTTGCTTGTGCTCGGAATTTGTGTGGTATCCTTGAGATCCACCCTGAGCTTGTTTTGCTTTGCTTTGACTGGTCTTGTGACCCCTTGCTCTCCCCCACTTTGCCTATGGGGGTGTGTCAAACATTATATATGTTGTGTTTGTTTAGGCTACAGTGGGTTAGCCTATAGGGGGTACACAATTCTAGGGTTAGGTACTTGTACTGATTTCACTGTTAGTTCAATCATTCCTGTCTGTTGATTCCGACAGGACCTGCAGACGGGGATATAGAGCAGGGCAGAGGTAGGTATGACTGAGTGGTTAGTTTGGGAAGAGAGCAGGGTAGGGAGGTGATTGAAGAGGATGGCGGGATTCATTCACTCAGCCCGCACTGTCATTTCCTCTACGCCCTCACAGTCATTTCCTCTACGCCCTCACAGTCATTTCCTCTATGCCCTCACTGTCATTTCCTCTCTGCCCTCACTATCATTTCCTCTCTGCCCTCACAGTCATTTCCTCTCTGCCCTCACAGTCATTTCCTATCTGCCCTCACGTTCATACCCTCTCTGCCCTCACATTCATTCCCTTTCTGCCCTCACATTCATTCCCTCTCTGCCCTCACATTCATACCCTCTCTGCCCTCACATTCATTCCCTTTCTGCCCTCATATTCATTCCATCTCTGCCCTCGCATTCATTCCCTCTCTGCCCTCACATTCATTCCCTATCTGCCCTCATATTCATTCCCTCTCTGCCCTCACATTCATTCCCTCTCTGCCCGCACAGTCATTCCCTCTCTGCCCTCACATTCATTCCCTCCCTGCCCCCATTCATTTCCTCACTGCCCTCACAGTCATTTCCACTCTGACCTCACCTCCATTCCCTCTCAAGAACCACCCTAATTTCCCTCCTCTTACCTGACCTTCGTTCCCCTCCCTTTCTAAACTCACCTCCTCTCCCCCCACTGAGCTCAGTAAACTTCCCCGTGTCAATCCCCTTCCCCCCCTGGCCGCCTCTTCCCCTCCCCCATGCACTCACCTCTTTTTCGGTTGGGATGACAGCTCCCTTCACCCTAGGTCAGCACCTCCTTTCCCCCTCCCCGTCACTCCCCTTCTCCAACTGGCCGCCTCTTCCCCTCCCCCATGCACTCACCTCCCTTTCGGTTGGGACGACAGCTCCCTTCCCCTTAGCTCCGCACCTCCTTTCTCCCTCCCCATCACTCCCCTTCCCCCCTGGCCGCCTCTTCCCCTCCCCCATGCACTCACCTCCCTTTCGGTTGGGACGACAGCTCCCTTCCCCCTAGCTCCGCACCTCCTTTCCCCCTCCCCATCACTCCCCTTCTCCCCCTGGCCGCCTCTTCCCCTCCGGCATGCACTCACCTACCTTTCGGTTGGGACGACAGCTCCCTTCCTCCTAGCTCCGCACCTCCTTTCCCCCTCCCCATCACTCCCCTTCCCCCCTGGCCGCCTCCCCCCTCCTCCCCCCCCCCCCCCCACACATGCACTCACCTCCCTTTCGGTTGGGACGACAGCTCCCTTCCCCCTAGGACAGCACCTCCTTTCCCCCTCCCCGTCACTCCCCTTTCCCCCCTGGCCGCCTCCTCCCCCCCACTATCATTCCCACCACCCACAATCTCATTCGGCTCTTACCGAATCTCATTCCCGTTTCCCTCGCATTTCGCCAATCCATAAAATCATTCCGCTCTTCATACGGACTTTCGGCCCATCATAATGTCATTCCGCACTGCGTACTCTCATTTTGCCCTACCTACTATCATTCCGCCCTTGTTCATCACATTCCACCGTTACTCCTCTCTTTCCGCACTTCTTCCACTCATTGTGCCCCTCTTTCTCTCATCGCCCCGTTCATTCTCTCCCTAAACCATTCTTCCTAACACACCGCCCTTGCTAATTGTTTTCGACGTTCCCAATCAAATTCCGCACCTCCTAATGTCATTCCGCACCTACTAAACTCATTCTGCACATCACAACTCTCATTCAGCCCGTCGTAGTGGGAGTCAGCCTTTCTTGTGGCTTATTCCACGCTTACCACTCTCATTCCGCCTAGATCTAGGCAGATATTCTCATACCACTCGTACCAGGTGGAAAGAATGCTTTCCTAATGCTCGGCGACGGAAGGAAAGTTGATGGGGTGGGCACTCATTATATGTCACTCACGAGTTGCTTGCGTCGTCGAATTGGGTCGCACAGGCCTTAATCAGGCCCAAACCTTTCCCTTCAGGCTCGTCTTTCACCCAAACCTGCAACCCCAGGTTTGTTTTGGTCTCTACAGTTGGTGGTGGTCTCTACAGGTTTGTTTTTGTTTCACCAGCTCGCCTAGAGCTTCGTCACTCGTCACCCAATCACTGAGGCGCATGCCCAACCTAGTGTTAAACGCAAGAAAATAGGAGACACAAGCTTTAAGCGGGCCATGTCGGGGACGAACCGACGGACGTAATTAACGAACCCTAAAACGCTCTGCAGCTCTGTGATATTTGTCGTGGGGCGCCATGCTTTGACGTGTCCAGCTTCTTCGGGTCAATCTCAACCCCAGCCTCCGAAATAACGTGCCCGCAAAACTCTAACCTGCCCTTAAAAAACTTGCACTTGGAACCCTTTGTCAGTAGGCGGTGCTGTTCTGAAAAAACTCTAAATACTGCTTCCGAATCTGCTAAGTGCTGCTGCTTATCGCGACTGTAGACGAGGATGTCGTCGAGGTAAACTATCACGCATTTATCTAAAAGCGGCCTAAATGCCCCGTTCATGGTCATATGAAACGTCGCCGATGCGTTGGTCAGCTCGAAAGGCATCACGGTGTACTCGAACGACCCGTACCTAGTCCTAAAAGCTGTCTTGGCGCAGTCCGATGGTTCGACCCGAATCTGATGGTAAACCTTTCCGTAAATCAATTTTCGAAAAGACCTGTGCCGTTCGCAGTTGATCTATCACTTGGTCGGTGCGGGGAATTGGGTATCATGATTTGACGATTACCCTGTTCAGTGCTCTGTAATCGATGCACATGTGAAAACCTCCGTCCTTTTTCGGTGTGAACAGTATCGGTGCGGCGAATGGTGACGAGCTCGGTCGGATGAACTGCTTCTCTAACATGTAATCTAACTAATTCCAGAGTTCGTCGAGCTCCGGCTGTGTCAGTCTGAACTGTCGCTGTACAGTTGGCTGTGCCCCGGGTTCTAACTCTATCCGATGGTCGTGTGCACGCTGAAGTGGCAATCCTTCCGGTAAGTCGTCGGGAAAAATCACTGGGTACCGTTTCAGCAATTCATGTAGTTCGGGCGGTACTGCTGCCAGCAGTGCGTACAGGTCAGCTCCAGCGGCGGCAGCCCATCACATCGTGATGGCGTTGACGTGGACCGTTGAAGACTCATGCGACTTCCAGCGATGTAGTTCGACCCAGTTACCGCTACTTCGCACAATGCAGCTACCCGTCGTCCAGTTTATTCGCGGGTTATACCGTCGCAGCCAATCACGTCCCAGTAAAATGTCGTGCCCATCTAGTGTCATTGCGAGCATTTCCTGTGTAAACCCAAAGTTCCTCCCACAGCGGACTTTTACTCTCACCACCTTCTCCTGTATGGCCAGCAGCGTGTCGTTAAATAAGCGTGCATCTACCTCCGGTAAACACCGACTAAGTGTTAGTTGCAGTTTCCGTGTGGTTGCGGTATTAACTAAACTGTGGCTTGCTCCTCCGTCGATAAAAATCTTCACTGCTGCTCCCTGTATTTTCCCGTGGATCAGTACTGGGCAATCCGTCGCTGTACCCTCCTTATTCATCCGAGCCCGATCGATGGCGTGAATCGGTACTGTGACTCGGTGAGGGTCGGTGCGGTTGGGCGAGCAGGCAGTCTCGTCAGTAGTTGGCCCAACTTCTACTGACTGCTGGCGCGCCTGAGACCCCTTCCCCTGCTCTACTCCGCAGCGCCTCAGCTCCTCTAGGCATTGGCTCTTGCGATGGCAGCGCAAGCAAGCAGCTGTTGCAAGCAAAGCAGCGCCCCTTAAACGGCGCGGTAGCTGCATTCGTCGCAACGATGTGTACGGTGGTATGCTCGATCGGTCCCTGAGGGCGATGTCCATAATAGGACCTTGGTCTCGGACGGCGCAAAATGTCGATTTTCTCGGCGAGCGCGAGAATCTCGTAGAAATTCGAGAGGCCGCATAGCATGATTTCGTGCGAGATGTCTGGCTTTAGCCCTCCGACGTAACGGTCCACCCGCTCCGCTTCGTGCATGTAACTGACTTGCTCGCATAATGCAAGAAAACAACTCATATAATCTTGAACCGATCCGAGCTGCCGCCAAGTACGCAGTTTCTGACGCGCCGAGATCGAAGCCGCGATCGGCTCGAAGTGCGCACGAAGCCCTGCGCACCACGCATTCCACGTACTATACTGGGCGATTTCGCAGAAAGAACTCCAGGTGACGGCTGGACCCGCGGGCCCTTCCTCTTGCGACGGTGGCTCGTAGGCGCTTGGCGACGTCACGATGACTCGCCACCAGTCCATGGCGGGGCCCCTCAGCAGCGAGACGGCGTATCGGATCTTCGCTGCGTCCGACTCGACGTAATTCGCGTCGAAGAAGACGTTCATCGTGAAGACCCACGATTGAACCGTCGGACCTCCACGCTGGCTCGGGTCAAAACAAGGCGGGCGCTGCGGCTTGGGTGGCATTGGTGCCATGATGGCGTCGTCGCCACTTCTCACTACAAATTCCACGTGCTGACGGGCTTCGCGCGGCTCCCGCGGGCTGGGCGCATGCCTGTTCCTCTCCATGCCAGGCATCTAATGAGCGGTGCCATCACTGGCTGCGCCTGGGCACTGTCCCACGCTGTCGTTTTGAGTCGGTGTGCCTGATGAAATGATGATCGGCTCCTCCGATTGTGCGGGTGCATTTGAAGGTGCGTGTGGTGGTGCTTGAGCATTCACTGTGGACTGCTGACAAGCGGAGTCGCATTCCTCCGTGAGCGTTGCAATCTCGAGTTGCAAATCCTCGAGTTGGCGCACCAGACGGTCGAGCTGCTCCTGCGTTAGCGTCACCAGAGTGAATTCGGCCATGGCGGGGGTGTCGGGCAAGCTCAGCGAGAGCCTTTGTCATGGCCGTGCGTTCTTTCGAGAGAGAACTACGAGCGGCGGTGCTTGTGTCGCTGAGAGACGTTTACCCCCCCTAAAAAATGAGATTGTGGGGAAGCGAAGGTGTAGATGCGGTCCGAGAAGGGATAGTAGGCTCTTAATACAAAGTGTTACGAGTGCAATTGAGTGAGCGAGCGAGAATTGCACTATCGAAGCAAGAGTACAATGAGCGAAGGCATGAGCGAAGAATATATAGCGAAACTACAGTGGTAACGGTAATGTGTGGAAATTGGGGTGCGCGACGAGCCTAGCGCTGAGGGTGGGAAATGTCGAGGCGGAGGTCTGGAGCGCGGGTTACCAACCAAACCGTGAGGTTGGGTCGCGGCCACGGCCCTAGATTCGTTTTAGGACACGCTGATGGGTCAGAGTGCACCCTCTTTTAAACGCTTTCAGTCAGAGTTGCATGCGATTTGGAGTCTGAAAGTTCAGACAACACTACTTTTTTTAGGCTGAAAGTTCAGAGTTACACTGCGCTTGAAAACATTTCAACTATCTTAGTCAGATTCTGTCACATGTGACTCTACAGCTGCCGGCTGAACTACTGGCTCCTCTGCAGCCTCGTTCCCAGCTCTCTAGGGCAAGGAATCTTGCCAACACTGCCTGCTTCGCTGCCGCGATTGGCTGGAATTGAGCCAGATTACAACATTCCCGGCCCAACGCGACTGTGCGGTGCCGCGCTCGGGAAATGTTTCGTTTCCCGCCCGTGATTGACGGTGTTAGTGCAAACACGCCGCCAGGCTGGCAGACCCCTGTAGTACCCGTTTCAAAGTGCACCCCCGAAACAAGGCTGAGGCTCAGCCTACACCCCTACAATTCGTCTGAAATTTCAGCCACTACACATAAAAAAACTCTGAAAAATCAGACAAGGTACATAAAAAAAAAACTTACAGTTCAGACTTGATACAAAAAAAAAGTCTGAATGTACGCTGAATCAGCGTAAAAAGTCTGATATCTAGGGCACTGGTCGCGGCGTAAACAGTAGCGGGAACAGTGTCGAGGCGAGTGTCTCGAGTGGTAACGGTTTACTGTTGAGTGCTAGTGGCGGGAACAGTGGTGTACGCGCTGAGAAGGGACGCGGGAATTTATTTCCTTACACCTGTATTTTATTTTCGTTGTCCGCTGTTGTAGCGCAATGACATATTATAGAGTATTGAAGAGATAATGGCAAATATATATATATATATATATATATATATATATATATATATGTCAGAATCCCAACCACTAACCACTGGGATAAAAGGGCTTATTTGTGTAGCGGGTGAGTGCGCCCATAACCCCCCAGGCCAACGTGCCTGTAACCCGCCACACAAACAAGCCCTTTTATCCCAGTGGTTAGTGGCTGGGATTCTGACATGGTATCAGAGCGAAGGTCTCGGGTTCGAATCCCGGTGTGTGCACTTCGGGCATCCCAGTGCGGGGGGGTGTCAGAGGTCCACTGGAGATCCCCGATGATCCTAGGGAAGGGTTACAGGCACGTTGGCCTGGGGGGTTATGGACGCACTCACCCGCTACACAAATAAGCCCTTTTATCCCAGTGGTTAGTGGTTTGGATTCTGACAATATATGGTATCTTTAACCGCACAGAATCTGTAAGGATTTACTTTAAATTGGTACTGTAGCTTTTTAACGAAAACAGTTCCGATAAGTTCGAGTAAGCTCGTTCGGCTTTCAAACTCGCCCCAAACCACCCTCGAGTCGCCCCCGCACTTTTCACCACTTCTGAGCCTCGTTCTCCCGTCGTTCTCGCCTAGGTAGGAATTCCCCTATATCATCCCATCATTTCAATTGTATCGTCACTGTAATTCCGCGTACTATCTGCAATAAGGAGCCCGCTCCTAGGGAGTAGCTTCACATCATGGCGAGCACGGCAGCGGATTGCAAAGGCCATGGGGAACAGCAGGCAGTGCGTCTTTGGATTGAAGAACCAACAACAAGGTTAGTAGTTACGATCGACTTGGCCACTTTCTTGGCCAGTCAAGGTGGCAGCGGCGTCGCGCGGTACTCGTCGGTGCTGCTCGCCTCGCCTGGCGTGCGCCCACCGCCCTTCCGCCAGGCGCGCCTGCAGCCGCCTGGGCAGAACTGAAGCGGCAGGTGCGCGTGACGAGGCGGGTGAGATACGCGCATTCACGCGCGAGCACCGTTGGCGGCCCCACCACTGGTGGAGGGTTGCGCGGGACGGTGGCACGGCGTGATGCGCGGTGGTACTGGAAAATGGCAGGCGGACATAGGGACGGGAATTAGGCAGGCGGAAATAGGGACGGGAAAAAAGCAGGCGGAATAGGGAAGTGAAATAGGCAGGCGGAAATAGGGGAAATAGGCATTCGGACATACGCAAGCGGAAATAGGGTCGATGGAAGTATGCACGACGAGAGTAGGTAAGGGGAGAGTAGGGATGGGGAGAGTAGGGACGGAGAGTGTAGGGACGGAGAGAATAGAATAGGGACTGGGAGAGTAGGGACGGGGAGAGTAAGGACGGGAACTGTAACGCGAGACCTACCTAAGCACGTACTAATGAACCCTCGTAGTCAATGTCGAGAAGTTCCTCGACGGGAAATTGAACTACGAGGGAGAGGAAGGTTGAGTTGGAGAGGAAGAGAGGTTCGGTTTTCCCAACCCTCAACCTTGAGGCTTGGAAATATTCCAACCCATCAAAGTGAGGATTGAATGGATGGATTTCCAACCAATCAAAATGTGCCAGCAGTTGTTACAATCCACACAAACTATAAACCAACCATAGAATTGTGCTAAGTTGGGTTTTCCCAACCAAACAAATGTGCCGCCTAGGCTCCAAGCCTATTAGCTCCCCAACCATGGAAGCCATGGTTGGGAAGAGCCCCAAGGGGTATTGTGGAAGGGGTTGGAGCTTTCAAGCTCATTCCCACTTCCCAACTCCAACTTACCAACTTGGAAATGGGATTTCTCTAAGTCTTTTTTGGCTCTCCTAACAAGCTCTCCTACACAACTAGACTTGTGTTATTTCAAGGATAAGCTCTACAAGAAGCTACACAATTCCTCAAGCTTCATCAACCTTCTTCAAACTCCATTTCTCCTCTCAAGCTTGAAGAGTAGATCAAGGCTAGATTGTCCCTTGGTGGGATTAGTTAGACTTGGAAGCCTTGTATCTTGATTTTATAAATATTGTCAAGGGTGATTTATATTAAACACACGGTTGCCCGTTGTTATAAGGGCCGTGGTTGTTACATTGGTATCTAGAGCTAGGGTTATCCTAAGCCTAGTGAGGAGTTTGCCCCTATATATTTTTTTAATAGATCTTGGAGTGGTGGTTTCTCTTTAAGAGAACACTCAAGATCTGAAAGCTTGAAGAGTTCAAGATCTACAAGATCTACAACTACAATTTCAAGCTAAGAAGAGAGATTTATCTCTCTTGCCCACCTTTTGGTGGAAGACTCTCTACTGTTGAGTAGTGGAGTATAAACTTTGATCTGGTGGATTTGTTGAGGGTTATACAAATTCTCTTTATTGAGATTTGGATAAACCCTGCCCTTTCATTTAGGTGATTGGGAGTGTTGGCAACAAATCTGTTACCTTTGGTAACATTGGATTATTCTGTAGAAGAAATTTCTTTTATAAGAATTTCTTGCTTTACCATTGAGTTGGTAAAAGGTTTTTAACAGAATCAACCCAGATCTTACAAGCTTCCTTAATCCTTATGGCATCTGGCCAAGAGAAGGATATGGCAAGGGAGGAAGGGCCCACTGCACCTGTTGAGGTGGTGAACAATGCTGCTGAGATTGACCTCAATCAAGATGAGGCAATGGCTGACCTTGAGTTGGATAATATTGAGGACCTGGACTTGGACATTGGAGAGGAGCATAACCATGGTGAAGCTGAGAACCATGGTGAGGCTGAGAACCATGGTGAAGCTGACAACCAGGAGGAAGAGGATAACACCGGTGGAAAGGAGGCCACTGGTGAGGAAAATGACTTCACTGAGGGTGAAGGCATGACTTATCCCATCTCCGAGGAGATTGTCCAACTCCAGGCTAAAGTGGCAACTCAGAATATCACCATCCTCGATCAGCAGGCGTCCATTGATGGACTCAAGAAGCATACTCAGAACCTTGAGGCTGAGATGCGCATTGTCATGAAGGAGGCCACTGAGTTCCGTCGCAGCCTGGGCACTAAAAACCGCGAAATTGAGTGGCTTCAGAAGACTTGCAATAATCTGCAAGCAGCAGTCACCAAGCTCAATGAGCAGTTGACCCACATTAGGAGGGAGGGTATTTACGAACCTCCTCCTAGGCGTAGGTCTGCTACTGCTGCTCAGCCGGCACCTGCTCCATCCGCACCTGCGCCGGTAGGCGCTGCGACGGCTACGTACCAGCCACCTCCAACCGAGACCTCGCCCTTTGGGTCTCTCTCGGCGCCTCTGCCTGAGTTTAACCATAGCAAGACGGAGGTGCAGCCTTGGCTTGACCTGGTGAATGACACCATGGTCCTTGCGAATGTGCGTCCTGAGGCTCGCGTTACTGCAGCTACTCGTGCATTGGACGAGGTGGCCCGCAAGGCAGTGTATGGCGCTAAGAAGCAGGCTCAGGGACCGTTTGGATGGTCGGAGTTCTGCACCGCGCTGAAAGAGGCATTCATGGTCAAGAAGTCCGACCTGGAACTGCGAGGACGCCTAGAGAGGATCAAGTGCCATGACCGTTCGGTGCAGGAATATGCGGTCGAGCTTGAAGCCGCAGCACGCTTGCTCCAGAAGCCCTTGTCTGAGGAGGAGAAGATGCACGTCTTCATGAAAGGCCTCCCCGTCAACCTGCAGCAGGCACACATGACTGGTGGCATGACCAATTGGACGACTTACAAGGAGATGAAGGAGCAGGTGATCAAAACTGACAACATCATCCGCACGTACATCTATGGTCCTGCCAAACCAAACCAGCAGCCCCGTGCTGAGGGCTCTGGTGGTCGTGGGAACCGTCCCCAGAATGCCAATGGCGGAGGCGGTTCGAACAAGCGACCTTTCCAGCAGCGTGATCGCCAGCCTGGACCACAGGTTAAGAGGGCTAACGGAGGGGGAGGTCAGGGCCCTAACAAGCCGGACTTCTCCAAAAAGCAGTGCAATGGCTGTGGAAGGATGGGGCACATCGAAAGGCAGTGCCGTGACAAGAACCCAATCAAGTATTCTAGGACGCCTAAGCCAGGCGGCGCTGGACCTTCTGGAAAGAAGGATTTTCAGAAGCCCAACTAGGGTGTGGGTACCTAGTTGGAGGAGTAGATCGAGTGGATGAGGCATATGTGCTATGTGATGATGATATATTAAAGCTAGAGAAGCTTGCTGATTGCAAAATCTCTTGTTTGTTTGCCTCTTCTTTTAATAAAAACTCTGTTTTTTATCATCGATCGTACCCACTTGAGGACATTTCCATGGAAGCAATGCAAGATAAATTTTCAATTATTTTATGTGGCTTGGACATTCTGCCTTCTGTCATTGAGGTTGTGAGTCGTTGCACTCAAGAGCACCCCCTGACTTCGGTAGCGTGAACGGGGAAAATGCAAAAATCCTTGTTGATACGGGTGCAACTGTGTCCCTTTTTTATGAAAAGTGGGTCACAACACGCACGATCCCCGTTGAAGGACCGTCTTGCCCCATTCGTCTTGGTGATGATAGCATCATCCCAAGCAAAGGGCGGACACGGATCAACATGGAGATTGAGGGATATGTTTTACCCCTTCTCGCAGGCGTCGACCTTGTCCTTGGAATGGATTGGCTTCGAGCGAATGAAGTCAAACTCGATTTTCAGGACAATACGGTCTCATTCTCAAATAATGGTGATACTGTCCTGTGGCAAGTGCCCAAGGACTTGATCACGAATGACCAACCCACGTTGGAACGCCCCGACGTGAGTTTTGCACTTGCAAATGAGTTTAAACAGCATGTTCGACAAGCTGATACATTCTTTGTGGTACAGCTTGAGAATGCTGAACACGAACAGCCTGGGGTCGAGGATTTTCCGCCTCAGATGAAAGCACTGGCAGATGAGTTTGCGGAGGTTTTTGAGCCCATCCCAGATGGCCTTCCTCCGGACCGTGCTGTCGGTCACACCATCCCAGTGGAGCCTGGAAAACTCCCACCGTTTAGACCTCTGTATCGCCTCAGTCCAGCTGAGTACGAGGAGGCTAAACAGCAAATTGAGGAGTACCTCAGGAAAGGATGGATTGAGCCAAGCGCATCGCCTTACAGAGCGCCAATCTTGTTCGTGAACAAAAAGGGCAGAGGCTTACGCATGTGCGTAGACTACCGTGCTCTGAACAAGATAACGGTGAAGAACAGGTATCCCCTACCGAGGATAGAGGACCTGTTTGACAAACTCCAAGGTGCTCAGTGGTTTAGCGCACTAGACCTCGCACAGGGGTATCATCAGTTGCGCATAACTGAAGAAGATGTACCCAAAACAGCTTTTCGATCACCGTTTGGTATTTTTCAATGGCGAGTGCTGAGCTTTGGCTAAACCAATGCTCCTGCCTCTTTTCAGAGGGCCATGAATGATGTCTTTCGCGAGGCGATTGGACAGTTCGTTCTGGTCTATCTGGATGATATCTTGGTTTATTCCAAGACAGAAGAGGAGCACACACGACACCTTAAGTGGGTGTTGGGGAAACTACGAGAGCATAAGTTCTATGCTCGTCTGTGGAAATGTCATTTCTACAAACGCGAGTTGGAATATCTTGGCCTTCTCGTGGGACATGACGGTCTTAAAATAGACCCGAAGAAAGTTGCCGCAGTCCAGAATTGGCCGGCACCGCAAGTTGTGGGTCAAATCAGGTCGTTTTTGGGACTGGCAAACTATTTTCGTCGATTCTTGCAGAATTATTCTACCATTGTTGCTCCATTGACGGCCCTCACTCGCAAGAGTAGCGCTTGGCAATGGACACAGCAATGCCAAAAGGCATTCGACGAGGTCAAGCGAATGCTGACCAATGCTCCGGTACTGGTCTTACCAGATCCGACGAAGCCCTATGAGGTCATTACCGACGCTTCTTTGATAGGGATTGGGGCTGTCCTCTTGCAAGAGGGGAGACCAGTGGCATTTGAGAGTCGAAAGCTCTCCCCGGAAGAGCAGCGCTATGCGACGTCCGAACAGGAACTGTTGGCGGTCGTTCATGCGCTACGAACATGGCGATGTTATCTGGAGGGTGTGGACTTTGTGGTTACGACCGACCACTGTCCAAACACCTACTTTGCAGCCCAAGCCACGCTGACTCGACGCCAAGCTCGATGGGCGGAACTCCTTAGCGGGTTCACTTTCGATATTAGATACCGAGCAGGTTCGACGAACCTGGCTGACCCCCTCAGCAGACAGCCGATAGGGGCAGCAACACGGCTAGACGACACAGAGGATGTAGCGGTATTTTCTGCTTGCTTCAGTGTCCTAGCAACGGCTCGAGTGAGTGAGATTACCTTCAGAGGTTTTCTGAAATGCATCCGCGCAGGGTATCAACTTGACTCCTGGTTTCAGAACCCACAGAACATGAAGGAACTCAAGTGGGAGCATGAGCTCTGGTGGCGTAAGAATGAGATTGTTGTACCTCACGTGGGTAACCTGCGGAATGACATTCTGGAAGAGGTGCATGCCACTAAGTACGGAGGACACCTAGGGGTCAAGAAGACCAGGTGGGCCTTGAGTGACGTATACTGGTGGCCGGGATTGGGCACTGAGGTCCAACAATTCGTGGCGCGGTGTGATGCATGCGCACGAAATAAGACGGACACAAAGAAGCCTGGTGGTCTGCTTCAACCACTCAAAATCCCGAATGAGCCTTGGGAGAGCGTATCCTTGGATTTTATCACGGATCTTCCCAAGACTCGCGATGGCCATACAGCGATCCTGATGTTTGTGGATCGTCTGACAAAAATGGTACATTTCGTGGCTACGACAACTGACGTATCCACAGAGGATACGGCCAAATTGTTTGTGGCGCACGTTTTCCGCCTACACGGGTTACCACGTGTCTTGGTGTCTGACCGAGACCCGCGCTTCACAAGCCGGTTCTGGCAAGAGGTCGCAAGGACACTAGGAACGAAGCTTAAGTTGTCATCGGCGTTCCACCCACAAACGGACGGGCAGACGGAACGAACAAACCGGACACTTGAGCAGATGCTTCGTTCATTCATTGGCCCAACTCAGGATGATTGGGACGAGTTGTTACCTGTCGTTGAATTCGCAGTGAACAATTCAGTTCACGAAGGTACACGTGAGAAACCTTTCATTTTGAACTATGGTCGGGATCCACAACACCTGCTACGCATGGGATCGGTGGATTGAAAATTCCAGCCGCTAAAGACTTTGTTGGCAAGCAGCAAGAAGCGCTTAAGTCTGCTCGCCATTGGCTGCAACTCTCTCAGCAGCGACAAAAGTCTTACGCCGACATGAAACGCCGAGAAGTCTCTTTTGAGGTCGGAGACAAAGTTTTGTTGAGCACGAAAAACATTCGTCTCAAAATCCCTGGAGCACGAAAGCTGTTTCCTCGATGGATTGGGCCTTTCGAGGTGATCAAGCGTGTTGGTGTGGTAGCTTACAAGCTTAAGCTGCCAGATACATTACAGATTCACAACGTCTTCCATGTGTCTGTGTTGAACAAGTACGTTGCAGAGGGCAAGTACTTGCCACCACCAACGATCGTCCTGGGGGAGGAACTATTCTATGAAGTCGAACGAGTGCTGATGCATCGTGATCGACAGCGCGGCCGCAAGACAGTACGAGAGTTCCTCATCAAGTGGAAAGGCTACGAGCCTGAACAAAATTCATGGGAACCAGAAGAGCATTTGACTGAAACTGCAGTTCAATCATACATGGCAGATCTGGCCCGACGAGCTGCCGCACAGCCAGTGGATGGTGTTGACCCTGGTCGTAATGTGACACGGCGTGCTCGAAGTGCTCGTCCTCAGAAGCACCTCCAGGCAACGAGGACGTTGCCACCTGAGGGGGGAGGAGTGTAACGCGAGACCTACCTAAGCACGTACTAATGAACCCTCGTAGTCAATGTCGAGAAGTTCCTCGACGGGAAATCGAACTACGAGGGAGAGGAAGGTTGAGTTGGAGAGGAAGAGAGGTTCGGTTTTCCCAACCCTCAACCTTGAGGCTTGGAAATATTCCAACCCATCAAAGTGAGGATTGAATGGTTGGATTTCCAACCAATCAAAATGTGCCAGCAGTTGTTACAATCCACACAAACTATAAAGCAACCATACAATTGTGCTAAGTTGGGTTTTCCCAACCAAACAAATGTGCCACCTAGGCTCCAAGCCTATTAGCTCCCCAACCATGGAAGCCATGGTTGGGAAGAGCCCCAAGGGGTATTGTGGAAGGGGTTGGAGCTTTCATGCTCATTCTTACTTCCCAACTCCAACTTACCAACTTGGAAATGGGATTTCTCTAAGTCATTTTTGGCTCTCCTAACAAGCTCTCCTACACAACTAGACTTGTCTTATTTCAAGGATAAGCTCTACAAGAAGCTACACAATTCCTCAAGCTTCATCAACCTTCTTCAAGCTCCATTTCTCCTCTCAAGCTTGAAGATTATGTCAAGGCTACCTCGCCAACACGCGTGACACCGCCCTGGAGTTTGGCGGTGGACCTGAGTCGCTGGAGCTGGTCGGCTACGTGGACGCCGACGACGCCGGTGACAAGCAGAGCAGGACAAGCACGGGCGGCTACGTGTTCGTCTACGGAGGGGCCGCGGTCTCCTGGTCGAGCCAGCGCATCAAGTGCGCGACGCTGTCGTCGACCGAGTCGGAGTACGTGGCGGCCGTCGAAGCCGGCAAGGAGGGACGCCGACTTCGCTTCCTCCTCGCAGAGTTCCAGCAGCTGGATGCTGGGAAGCCGACCGTCCTTCGGGTGGACAACAAGTCGGCCATCACAGTCGCCGAGGGCATGGGGTTGATGGGCAACCTCAAGCACGTGGAGCGGCGACAGGCCTGGCTGCAGCACATGGTGAAGCGGGGGAAGTTTGCGCTGCAGTACATTCCGACCGCTGAGCAGCCGGCCGACTTCCTCACGAAGGCGCTGCACTATCCGGCCTTCAACCGGTGCTCCGTTGCAATCGGCCAAGTGCGTCTGGCCGACGTGGGCGACGGCGACGACAACGTGCAGCAGTAGGTGCCATGCCCTCTTGCATGGCTGGTGCGGTGGACGACGTGCTGTGTGTTGGGTGCACGTCGACGAGCTTGTCTCCGAGAAGTACTGTCGTGTGGGCTGGGGGCCCAAGCGTGAACGCGGCAGGGGAGTGTCAACGGGAGTTGGGTGTTGGCCCCGTCCTTGCTTGGGCGGAGCCGACTTCGTGGTCGGATGTAGGGGTGCAGCCGACCTGCAGCAGTGGGCGGGCTGGTCGACGAGGTTGGTCGACCTGCACGGGAGCCATTGCATGGGCGCCGACTTCGGGAGGGCGCCAACTTCGGGTGGTCGACTTGGGAAGTCGACCAGACCTTCTGGTCGACCTGGTAAGTCCACCAGCCGTTCTGGTCGACCAGGGAGTAGTGGTCGACCTGGGGAGGTCGACTGGAGGTGGCCGTCGACTTGGGAGGTCGACCGGCACGTACCAGAGGCAGTGGTCGACCTGGGAGGTCGACCGGAAGTGGTCGTCGACCTGGGTGGTCGACGGGCATGCACTGGAGCCTCTGGTCGACCTGGTTGCCCGGTCGACCAAGTTACCTGGGTGACGAGGTGCTGCGAAGGTCGCCCAGGTGGTTTTGGCGAGGACGACCTTGGTGATGGTATCCCGAGGTCGACGTGGTGCATCAGATGCAGTCGTCAGCACGAGGTGGACTTGGTGTGTGCGCTGTGCAGGTGACGAAGCAGTGCACGCCAATCATCTACGAGCACCTACGAAGCGGGTGCGTAGCTGGACTGCAGGAGCAACGCTGGCACGCCGTCGACTTGCGCTGTTGTCACGCCGTCGACCTGCAGCGTTGGCAAGCCGCGTCTCTGCACTGCTGGAACGCGGTCGACCAAGTCGTGCTGGCACGCGGTCGACCGTGCTGCGCTGGCAGTCGACCTGCTTGCATCCTAGCTCTGATGTAGTCTTTCCTAGCCAACTTCATTGTACCATTGTTGTCAACTTTCTCTAGTGAAACTCTTGCCAAATTGCCTTGTGAACTAGCAAGCAGTGTGTGCACTAGAAAAACGACTAAGGAACAGAGAACGCAGAGATCACACGAGCATCCGTGCCTAGCCCGTAGTCTAGCTCCCGTTACTAGAGTTATCTCCGCAAGAAGCACCACCGATTTAGATTCGTTAGTCGCCAGCTCAGAAACTATTTCAAACCTGTCCCGAATCTTCTCCGCACTGACTATCTGTTCCTTCCCTTGCAGAACCAGGGTCGTATCGTTTGCATACCCCTGGTAGTTCAGCCGCTACTCGTCCTTGCTCAGCCCCAGCTTTGCCCTTTCCACCTCTTGCGCTAGAGGTTCGACCGCGCACAGGAACATGTATGGTGCCAGAGGGCACCCCTGTCTATTGTCGGACTCTACGTCCAGGCCTTCCCCAAAATAGCCGTTGACCAAAAGTTTGGCGGTTGTGTTTTCATGCAGGCCTTCAATCCACCTCACAAACCGCGGAGGTAACCCCATCCCCCTCAGCACCTGGAAGAGGAACTCCCTGGACACGGAATCGAATGCTTTCTGGAAGTCGACAAGGAGGAGGTACCAATCCTCGTTGTCGTTTTTTGCAGCGTCAATTGTATCAGCCACCAGCACCACTGCATCAGAGAGCCGCCTCCCTGGAAGAAAACCGTATTGCTAAGGTGAAATCACGTAATGCAGCACCAATTTCATTCGATCCGCCACCACTCTTGCCAGCACCTTGTAAGTTAAATTCAGCAGCGTTATGGGTCTGTAGTTGTTGAGTTGATCGCTGTCTCCCTTTTTGTGCAGGAGTAACGTCACTGCTTCCTATAAGGTCGTATCCCCCGCAGGTGGCAGTTTTGAGCAGGTGGCAAACGCATTTCCCGCTTGACACAAGGTGGAGCCGCGCTGACTCGCGCTTCCGGCCTGGGGTCAATTTGAGCACATTTTGGCGAGCATTGTGCGACCGTGACACGACCCAACTTCACGGTGAAAGACACAGCTACACCATCGCAGCCCAGCCGGCTACCGTCAACAACCGGCCTGCCCCCCCGCAATGCAAGCCAACACACCGACAGGTAGTGTCAGCATCGGCAACGTTGACAACCACTTCACCCTGGCTGCAACAAGCGTAAACCCCCTCAGAACCCACGCGATCGATTCTGCCACACAGTCCGCCGTGTACTTTGCCGAATTTTATGCACACACGCATACCATGCCACAGGCCAAACAAATACGCACGCCTCGAGGAATACGAGGTATTGATGACCTATTAAATCAGAACACATAGAGCACAAGCCCGCACAAAAATGGACCCACCCGTGGCTGCGGTTCTACTAGCTATTTTCAGGCTGTGGTATGCCCACTTCTCCCATGTGTTCTTGGTCTCTGTCGCTAAAGCCGCCTCAGATTGGCTTCTCCTCCAAGGTCGCATGGACTATACTGGCTCCATCGCCGACAGTGAGGAAGTACGCCTTGCAGCTGAGAGACGGGCTGTGCGTAGGAGGTGCCGGCGAACCCGCATAGTAGAATGGCAAGAGGACATACGCGTCATGATGGATTCGGAATTCCAGGACATGTTCCGCATCACATGCGGCATATTGGAGTACATCGAGCCCATGATGATTCGTCCGATGGCGGTTTTTGTTGAGAGACACTCCACCCCCCTGGACCTATGCCTGTTAATACCAATCAAGTACTTTGCCACTGGACTGTCTTGAATTGACCTCTCGGTTTTCTTTGGCATCCCGCGCACCGTTCTCCACAGGCTCATCGATGCATTCCTAGTACACTTCCCGCGGCGCTTCAAACGTGAATGGGTTCGTTTTCCCCGGCCGGAAGAGCGCGCGGCGATGGCCGCGGATTTCAAAGCCGTAAAAGGAGTGCCCAATGTGATCGGGGCCATTGACGGCACACATCTGCAGATTCGCGGGATGGAGGGTCATAGGCAAGAATACTACAACAGAAAATGCCACTACTTCGTGCAACTTCAGGTCACATGCGATGCTAAAGGCATTATTTGGGATTATAGAGTCGGTAACCCTGGCTCTAACCACGACCAAGGTGTTTTATGCAGTCTGCACTCTCTAACAAGGTTGGAGCGTGGAGACATTGCCCCCTACCAGCTCGTTGCGGATGCCGCCTATCCCCTACGCGATTACTGCCTTACCCCTCTACATGTTCCCAAGAAGCGCCTGATGAAGCGGTGTGAGCAAACCTACAACTACGTGCAATCAGCTACACGCATGGTTGTTGAGCACACCATCGGCGCATTGAAGAACCGATGGCGCCTCTTCGGGCGTCGCCACGAATGTCGCCTGTGGAGGGTATGCGCAGGAACGGCATGCATTATTATTCTGCACAATATGCTCACACGCAACAGCATTGCAAGAAGGCGGTCCATCAACAGGAGGCTGGGTGCATGGGCCATGCGCAGGCCCGACTGGTGGCGCCGTTCGGGCATGGAGGGTTATGTGTGGCCCGTGCTAACACATCCAACTGCAGCCGCCCTGCAGGCGTGGCGAAAGCACTTTGGGAAACACATTCATAGGGCTTACCTCCGCCGTCATCGCCCATACCGCGCTACTCCGGACGAGTAGGGGGTTCCTCCGACTCCTTCTCCGCAGGTTCGGGCTCGCTGAATAAGGTTCGCTGCCGAGCCAGGTCCGTAGCCGCCGCTTCACGTGGCGCCATGTCCGGAGGCGCGCTGAAAGTCGTTGGGCGTGGGGCGGTCGAAGGCGCAGCCATCCCGTGGGCTGCCATTGTCATTGCCGCGACGACAAACTGGGCCATTTGATTGAGTTGATTCAGGCCTTCTTTGTTCACTGCCGCTATAGTTTCGGAAATTAGTCGCGCCCCTGCCATAGTAGCCGTATCCTCGAGGCGACAGCGTGGTGTCTTGCGCGGAGTGTCAGGACCTACGTAGAGCAAGTAGGGTAAGGGCAGGATGGATAGTGGAAGGTATTGATGTGTACGGTAGGAGTATAGTTCCTGGTTTTGGCTTTTTGTTGTGTTTTATCTTCAATAAAAATAGCTGCTATTGGCGCCACCCATTCTTATGTATGAAATTCATCCACAAATAAAAACTCACCGTTTTCATGCGCCGTACGAGCAGGAGTGCCTTGGCGGGAACCAGGTTGTGACGCGGCAGGTGGCGGAGGACCATGGTCATTGGGGCCAGGGATGAACGCTTCAGGGTCCGCGTCGGCGACGTCCGCTCCTCCGCCGTCCATAACATGCGGCTCGACTGCCGCGGTGCTATGCTTTAGGTCCTGCACGTAACCCCACCAGCGCGGCTTCTTTGATGCCTTGTTGCCCGATCCCATGTCCGCCCGTGCAAACTTGCGGTAATCTGCTTCGATGCGCTTCCACGCATGCTTCATGGCGTTGCTTTCACGGTCCCAGCTTGGATTCGCCTTCTTCATATGCACACGGAGTTTTTTTCCAATATTGACTGCCCTGTTTCCCCTTCATTTGCTTTATGTCCTCGCGGGTGTTCCATCGCGCATCCGCTAGCTCGAGTAGTTTGGCCGGTGACCAGTCCTTCCCGCTGCGCTTGCTACCAGCGGCACGGCCAGCGTGCTTCTGTCGTTTCACGACACCGTGCCTGCCGCCTTCACCCTCCGCCGGGACGTCTCCTGCTTCGTCGCTGTCACTCCAGTCACAGTGATCGGAATCCTCCTCACTGTCGCTGGAGGATACTATTTCTGGCAAGTCGTCAGAGTCCACGTCAGTGTCACCGTCGATGTTCTCGTCGGCGACGCCGTCTTCGTCAAAGTGCCTGGACGATGGCCCAGGATTTCCGGCCGCCTCGCGTCTGATTCATGGACGTCCAACGCCGGCTTCTTGCTTCGCCTTCATCAATTGCACGTATGGCGGGTCAGTCCAGGGCTCCTCGTCGTCTACCTTCTTTTTGCCTTTGGCCGCACGGGAGGATTTCTTTGGAGGCATGTTGAGAGGCTACCTTGGAACTGATGAGAGCGCTCTGGTGTGGACTTGTCGGATGGATTTGGGTTTCTAGTCTAGCTGTGTTTGTAGTTTGACGAGTTGGAATTGTGTTGCGGTTCTACGCCTCGTGTTCGGTTGGAGTCGCGCTGGGCGGGTGAATTTTCCGCTGGTAATTCTGACGGGACACACCAAATTCCTTGGCGGGGTGCGATGTTTTGGTGGGTGCGGGCTGTCAATGGGGAGTGTGCCTGTTGGTTTACGATTCGTCAGGTGTCTCATATTTTGGAAGGCGATCGGTCGTTTTGGGGTTTCCCGCGACTGAATTGACAGACACCTGGAGGACTGGACCTCCCGATGTGTGCAGATGGCTACAACTGCCACCAACCCAAACTACCACCTGCGGGGGATACGACCTAACCCCGCCGGTAGTGAAGCCGATGATTCAAAATCTCTTACCATTGCCATGAAACTTTCCCCAAGCAAATCCCAATGCGCTTCGAAAAGCTCTTTCGGAAGACCATCGCTCCTCGGGAATTTATTCTTTGCCATCGCTCCGAAGTTATTCTTAACCTCCTGTTCTGTCCATTCTGCTGTTAGTGCCGCCGTAACCCCCCCATCGAGGCGCCGATTCGGGACTATCTCCCAGCCGTCGAAGTCCGTACGCCTGTCTTTTCCAAAAATGTTGTTGAAGAAGGTCGAGGCCGCGGCAAGAACTTGCTTGGGACCCGAGACCGTCACCTGTCCATCATTCAGCTCCGTAATCTGTGTCCTAGTCTTTCTCGCGCGGACCTTGGCTGAGAGATGTTTTGATGCAATCTCGCCGGTCAGGTCCGCCGTTAACCCAGCTTGCAGGTGCAGACGTTCTTGTCTGGCCGCTTGGTACTGTTTCAGCTGCAGCTACTTTGCTTCCACGGGTGTTCTATTTGCGAGACAATCGGGATCCCCAATCGCCTCCTGCGTCAACTTTGCGACTGATCCGGTCAAATGTGCCAAGTTGTCTTAACCCTTTTGCTCTCCTCTTTTGCATATGCTCTGAGCCCCGCTCCCAGCCGCAAGATAAGCAATTCAAAGCTGCTTCCATCATTCACTGGCGTTCTTCGCACCGTCGCCTCAATGATCTTCCAGACCCCCGCCCGGTGAACCATTGAGGCGTGCAGTCTCCACATTCCCGGTCCCGTTCAGACTTTAGCATCCAGGCGACAGGCGACCTTCACCGCGAAACTGCGATCATAAATCGGTTCGTCAGGTAGCAACAAACAGGAAAGGTAAAAGCAACTGGGACAGGAGGGCGCGGTCTATGTGGGTATTGACTTTCTGTGCTTTAGGGTAGAAGGTGTATTCTCTACAGCGTGGGTGCAAGGTGCGAAAGGAGTCTGATAGTTGGAAGGCGGTAAATCTTAACAGGAGCTTGTCATTTTCTAAGGAGGAGCCCTGACCAGACGTCCTGTCAAGCTTCAGGTCATGTGATATATTCAGGTCTCCTATCCGCAACAGATGCTCGGAGGGGGGCACGTTGTCTATTGTTGGGCCTAAGGTGTCATGAATGAATCTGGATCTACTGGTGGGGTCCGCGGGGAAGTACGCGGCCAAAAGGACGAGATCTAAACCGGGATATTTAACTGTTTTTCTAATCGGTCTGCCTGAAGGGTGAATCGAGGTGTCCTGAAAGGTGACACTAGGGTTTCAGCTAAGAATGGCAACCTCGCCGGCTCGTGTGAGGTAGGAAGAAGCTATGGTTGTCGTGTCAGTGAGGGTTTTCCAGTAGTTATGGCTTGGTCCTATTTTTGTGTATGCTAATATTGCGATGTCAGCTACTGATGTTAAGTGAAGCCATCTGGTTTCGCGGTCTCGTTTGTCTCGATTTCCTAGGCCGTTAACGTTGAGGCCCGCGATGGTTTTGGTTGTTGTAATTCATGGGTCCACTGCCTTGCAGCCTCTTATCATCCACAGGCTGTTAAATGATACAACACAGACAATGCTGACTCCTAGGCTCCATCTCGCAGCTACATCCAGTCTCCACTCCAGGTCAGTTAAATGCCGTATTCCTTCCGAATAACAGAAACACTTGTCTTCTCGAGTGACTGCTTGGTTGCTGTACCCGGCTTCTCCAGATGCATCATGTGAGCTGCAGTTACAATATGTTCTGATGCCGTCATAAAACTCCTGCCGTGTGCCTTTCCGCAACCCTCCTGTTTACAGATCCATTCCTCCCTGCAGCTGCCAGTTGAGATGAGAGCCAGTGCTGGATCGTGGAGCAAGGGGAGGATTAACGTGGTGGTTCTCAGGGACGTCACTGCAACAGTCAATCAGAGACTCAGTCAGAGAAGAAAACGCAAAGCAAAGTCGGTATCTTCAGGGGTAAGAAAAAAGTGTAAGCTAACAATACCGTTGTGCCTATGAATCTTTCCCAGAGTCATGTTTCATTTTCCAACGTTATTCTGCCGCTCAGTGGTGAAAGCATTATGATACTTATCATAATGCTGACCCCCGCAGAGCGGGCAGCAGAGCGGAGGATAATGGAGGAGCAGCTTCTTCGCGCAATCAGGCGGGTCAGGGACGGCTTGAATCCAGCGGTGAAGGTCGTTCGGGTGCAGGTAGACCAGTCCCTTCACGACATCGATATCCGCGCCAGTCACCAGGTGAAGAACGCGATGAAGACAGGTGCATCTCAGAAACAAAGAGCGACCCCAACTTGCCATCTTGTACAGGGCCAGCCGATCGTGAATCATGCTCAGCTCCACCGTGGCTGACACCCCCTTGAGGACGACTTCAATGGCATGCGGGTTCAGCGACTTCGCTTAGATAAACGCAGCATCTTCCAGGTGCTGCCACTGAAGCTTGTGAAGATTGCCGTTAAGGGCTTGATAAACCACCTCTTTCCTTGCCACCCAAACCGCGTCTGTCTCCAAGATGGAAGCCTCAAGCCGACAATACCGGACCTTCGCAATGTAAGCAGGCTGAAGCATTTGAAACTTTACCGTCTGCAACACGTTCTATGAGAGTTCTGTGTACCAACCACGCTTCATGAGCATCTTAATCGCATCAATAATGCAGGAGATTTCTTGTGCAAGAACGAAAGAAATTCAGCAGGATGGCAGTGGAGCGCAGCATGGACATCGCCTCCTTGTCCAAACCTACCACCATGTCATCGTCGAAGTCATCATTCAGCTTTGATTGATCTATGTCCCAAAACCAAACTAGTGGCCTGCACATAACCCAAAGTTCCACCAGTGTGTTGTGGGAATGGCTGCCTGGATCTCTTCCTACACAAGGATGCTTTTTCTGCATGGCAAAGGCAACGGTGGGAGTGCAAGAGGTGGTGGTAGAGAGATGGTGGTGGGAGTGAGATGGTTGTGGAGCATGGAGCAATTAAGCACACCTTAAAATTACTCACGCAACTTGCTCCTCAATCAGCTCCTTCAACTTTACTTTGAGAAGTCTCGAGCCTCCTTGATTCAGTCCCTGGACGCAAATCACGCCGCTAACTTTGCCAATCGACGATCACAAACCGACTTCGTTTTCCTCCTGGAGCCAACGGGCCCAATCTCGTGAAAATCGCAGATGTAGAATTGTTTGCCCAGTCATCAGCTGAAGCAGAGTACATTGACGCGACAGCCACAGTTCGCGAAATACTTTACTAGCAAGAGCTGTTGCAGGAGGCAAAAATCCCAACTTCGCCCACCTTCTGCCTTCATTGCGAGAACCAGAGCGCCATCAAGATCGCGAAAAGCCAGGGTTCGTCAACCGTGTTGAGCGCTATAACGTTACGCGGAAGCGATTAAAGCTTGAACTACAAACTTAACTTGGCAACACTTAACATCACTTGCAACCCTTCGAGTGTGACAGCTTGTCACCTCCTAGCCAAGGGCGTGAAAATAGCAAGTGAGTAGTTATGCCTTGCTCAGCTTGTAGGACGAGCAAGCTAGTCAAGAATAGTTTCGGCAGCACCAAGGTAATATTTCTACTCTCGTCAATACGAAGTAGTAGAGTGCGAGCTTGAAAAACGCGAATGCATTGGATTAACTTCGACAGGTACAAGCACACATCTATATAAATTCTACGCACAGGCTGAAGCAAGTAGAAAACAGTTGTTTAACTGGCTCGCAGGAATTCGCCAGGGAAAATATGTCAATGGTAACTTACATGGGGCACTGTAACGCGTACGGTAACGATATCAACGTGTTTGGTAACTCCCTTAATGCGTTTGGTAACTCGCTTAACACGTTTGGTAACTCGCTTAACGCATTTGGTAACTCTACACTAGCAGCCCATCACGCGAATTGTAATTACATGAAATTCCCGCCGAAATTAAACATGATTCTGGTTTTTCCCGCTCGCGTCAGAATAAATTGACGAATCCAAAAGCCGAAACCTCTGACTCATTCTCCAAAATTCTGCCACAGTTTTCCGAAATTCTGACACACTTTCCGAAATCCTGACACACTTTCCGATTTTCAAGCCAATTGAAAAAACGTAAGTGTTGTGGAAACAACTATTTATACATAATTGATATCCAGGCGCTCTTACCGCTGACTGTTTGTACTTTATTCTATCGTGCAGCTGGGGCAAACAAATATATGCCCCTTCCAAATGGCAGATAAATTTGAGAGCAACAACCCTAAATTTCTTGCGACCGGGCATTTATGGTTCTTTATTCAAAAAATGAAACATGTAATTTTCAAGAGGTGTATTTTTTTCCACATGTAAAAATTCTACAACGTTGCATTATTAATAAGCAGTAAAATTCCCGAGGTCCTTTCGGGAAATGTTATTTTTTATCGTTGTGCAAGTTCGCAATCATGCAATCAAAAATATGATTTTAACCATTTTTGTACGCACTACATATATATTTATATATATAAACTGGCTCTGAAAATTATTGATCCGTGGTATTAGAACAAACGGGGTCCTTCAAATTCATGGCGGGACTTGTTCAAAAAGATAATACTGTGCGTAAAGGCTTTCAAGCTCGAAAAATTCCTCTTTGTCAGGATCATTTTGGCGGGAATTTCATGTAGTTACCATTCGCGTGATGGGCTGCTAGTGTAGAGTTACCAAATGTGTTAAGCGAGTTACCAAACGTGTTAAGCGAGTTACCAAACGCGTTGAAATCGTTACCGTACGCGTCATAGTGCCCCATGTAAGTTCCACTGAAATATTTTCCCAATTCGCCACGCTGTATCTTGAAAACGGTTGCACAACTCCTTGAGCATTTGGCTATATCCTCATCTTGTTAAAAACTGTCTTCAAATTGCACATGTAACATTTGCCCCTGCTGACTCAAATGTCTTCATGCGAGCTTACAGTTATATAATAGTTTTTACCGTTTGAAAAACGGAGTAACCGAATTGTACCTGTGTCGAAATGATTCCGCAAAGCGGAATGACCTTCGCGAGAAATTTCGATTCCCGTGAGTTAGCACAGGATACAGTTTTTCAACTGTATCTCTCAACGGAATTGGGGGTGACGCTCCGTTTTGCCAGGGGTCACGCTCGGGGGTGGCGCTTTCGGGAGCGTCACCCTGACCCGGGCAGATAAAAACTAAACCCCATCTCGATCGGCATGCCATCCGAGACCCTAAACCCGAGACTCATCAACAGACGTGGCTGCTTTTCGTGGCACTCAGACACAGCAGCCATGTCTGCTGACCCTGCTTCGCCTTTGCGCATGAGGCAGCGAAGTCCCATCCTTTTCAGGGCACGAACCACCCAGCCGATGGAGCACTTGAAGGTACTCGGGCACAACATCTCCTGTGCAAGCTGACGTGCACGGTACTGGATGAGGTTCAAAGTTAGTGGCAAGCCAGCTGCAGCGGCCAAATTAAATCAAGAGCACAGACGCAATTCCAACCTAGGATAAAACCCCTATCTCACACGTTGCTGGTCATCCATTCCAAGAGTTTCAGCAAGCCATGCGTCTTTGTTTTTCAGCACCTTACTGATGGTTGACCACGCTGGAGTGACCTTAAACCTCAAGGCCGTCCAAGTTGCGAGTTGTTCATGAGTCGCGCTTGGGCTTGCTTCGTGCTGTTTGCAGATAGCGCGTTTGATGCGACGGGTGAGAGCCGCTCTGGTGCGGATTCTGGCCATGGTTAAAGCGTGGTGATGCCACACCTCGGGGATGTCGAATTGAGTTTCACGAGGGAAATTTTATGTGCTGTTTGAATCCCCCCGAATCGCCAATTTCCAATTCTCCAATCGATTTCAAATGGAATTTCTCCGATTTCGACGTGACAGTTAACACGCTCAAGCTGACACGGCAGGGTCCTGCCAGTCGTACGTTGAAGGTGGATTGGGATTTCTATGGTCCTCTTTGGCCGTATGGTAATCAATTGCACCAATCATATGCCACCATGACAAATCTGCACATTCGTGTGACGTGATTTCCTCTGCTCTTGGGAAATCCTGACAACTTCGCCAACCCTAAACCAGTGGCCTGCAGACAAACTTGCCACCTGAGAAGTCATTATCATCGAGACAAAATGTGCCTGTAAAGTTGGTAATATGTCCATTCTGAACGTGGTGAGGTTCCACAACCTGACCATGTTCTGCAATCAGATGCTCTGCTAGCGCAAAACAGGGTGTACAGTGCACGCGCAACAGAACGCGCCATACGCCCGAGCCCTGAGGGGCCCAGACGCGCGTATCTTGACCCACGCGAAAAAAAAGTCAAGGCACTTCTTGACCAGTCAAACAACCGAGCACCCCTCAGTACACCACCCGCTTGCATGAAGCCCCAATAAGCCTCGCATGAGAATTCGGAACTCATGGGACTTTCATGGTCGCTCGAATGAGCCTCGCATGAAACATTGAAGTCCCATGCGTGCTTCGTTTGAGCTCCATAAGATCTTCATTTGAGCATCCTTTGAGAGGTTCGTGTGAGCTCATTTGAGAGCTTCGCGTGAGCCTCATTTGCGCGCGTCATGAGGGCCTCATTTGAGCGCTTCATGGGAGCTTCATGAGAACAGTGAAAACGAAACTGAAAATGCACAAACACAAAATGCACTTACGAATAAAAACGAAACGCACAAAATGCAAGGACAGATGCGCACAAAACGTTCACAGCATGACAATGAAAAGTGCGCACTCACACAAACTGCGACGCAAGCGACTGGTTGACATGCAAAAACAAATATTTTGCACCCAACAAACGCACGAAGCACATAGCGATTCGATACATTTTCGTCAATGACGAAATTGATCAGAGCAAGATTGACCTCGCGTATTGCCCCACCCAGGGCAAACGTTTCAAGTTTAGGCACCCTGATTTCCACCTAGTTTTTTTTTCTTCTTCGTCTTCTTCTTTTTTTGTTTTGTTTTTTCACCTCACATTTTCCAGAAAAAAAGGCACCCTGATTTCTCAATATTGGGAATGTCAGAATATTATGCTCTAGCCTGCAGTGGGGTGCTCTATAGCGAGTACAACCCTTCTAGGGTTAGCTATTTGTACCACCATTGTTGCTAGTGCAAACCCTCTCCTTTGCTTCATTCTCTCTTGCCTAGCTAGGTCAACCCTAGCTATGGCTCCTCATCGTGCTTACTATCTCGACATGCTATCAGAGCAGGACGATCCAGTTGGGTCGATCCTGTGGGTGGGCCCCACCACCTCAGTCTTCCGCTGCTCCTACTACTGTTTGTGTCGCACGCCCCGTGGCGTGCGACGGATTTTTCATCCCTCCGCGCGCACGGGGCGTGCGGCGGTTTTCCTACCCGCCGTGCGCCCCGGACGCGCGGCGGTTTCCTACCGTGGGGGACCCCCGCGCGTCCCCGATTTCCCGTCCCGCTGCCCTGGGGAGCCGCGCGCGACCCCCCGCTGCCCCGATTTCCCGTCGCCCGCGGCCCCCCGTTCCAGTCGCCCGCGGACTCCCGTTCCCGTCGCCCGCGGCCCCCCGTTCCCGTCGCTCGCGGCCCCCCCGTTCCCGTCACTCGCGACCCCCCGCTGCCCCTTCGCGGCGCCCTAAGGAGCCGCGCGCGGCCCCTCGCTGCCCCGTGGTGGCGTCCTGGGGGCCGCGCGCCGTCCCCCTCGCCGTCCCCCGCGCTCCTTCCCCCGTTCCGCCCGTTTTAGGGTTTGGGGGTGAGGAGTGTGGGGGTGGCGGCTATGGGGGTGTCGGTTGTGAGTTACTCCTCCTGCTCCTCCTCCTCCCTCGTCTCCCTCTGCTACAGCTGCCGCTGAGGGGGGTGGTGTGTGGGAGCCTAGGGTTTGGGGTTTAAGGGGGGTACCGTGGGAGTGGAGCTAGGGTTTGAAGCAGGGGGTGTGTGTCGAGGGGTGTGGGACTGTTGGGGGAGGTTGAGCGGAGGTTGCCGTCGTGTCGTACGCAGCGCCTGTACTCCGGGGCACTCATTCCCGGTAGCTCAGAGAGCCGGTTGCGCCGTCGCCTGTGGGTCCGTTGCTCCTGTCGCGCGTATTAGCCGCGGAGCCTGTTACTCCTGTACTCCGGGGCACTCACTCCCGGTAGCCACTGTGTCGCACCAGAGCCGTCTGTTGCCCGTGTGTCTGCAGCTTCAGTCGTCGCCTCCTAATCTACTCTCCTCTCGCCAGCCCTCCTCCTCCTCACTTACCCTCTGTGACTGCCTCTAGCTTTACTCATAATTGTGAACTTTAAACTATTCCTTCTTGAACTTGTGCTCAGAATGTGTGGTGACATCGTGATCCACCCTGAGCTTGTACACCCCACTTTGGCTATGGGGGTGTGTCAGAATATTATGCTCTAGCCTGCAGTGGGGTGCTCTATAGCGAGTACAACCCTTCTAGGGTTAGCTATTTGTACCTGTTAAACTGTATTATGCTTGTAGGCTGTAGTGGGGTAGCCAATATGGGGTACAACCCCAACTAGGGTTTCATATTTGTACCCAAACTTCTGCTAGTTCATCCATTCTTGCCTAGTGATTCTGACATGGTATTCAGAGCAGGAGGTCCCTAGGACCTACCGACCGTTTTTTTTAAGGGCCCACCACCGCTCGCATGCGGTTACCACGCTACCCCGTGCCCTAGCCTCGTAGCGCCCTCGTGCGCCCTCGTTAGCGCCCTCGCGCGCCCCTCGTTAGCGCCCTCGCGCGCACCCTCGTTAGCGCCCTCGCGCGCCCCTCGTTAGCGCCCTCGCGCGCCCCTTGCTAGCGCCCTCGCGCGCCCCTCACTAGCGCCCTCGCGCGCCCCTCGCAGTTTCGCCCGCCCGCCCGCTCGCTGCCCGCTTCGCGGCCCGCCCGCTTCGCAGCCCGCTCGCTCGCTGCCCGCTCCGCGGCCCGCCCGCTTCGCAGCCCGCTCGCCCGCTCGCTGCCCGCTTCGCGGCCCGCCCGCCCGCTCGCTGCCCGCTTCGCGGCCCGCCCGCCCGCTCGCTGCCCGCTTCGCGGCCCGCCCGCTTCGCAGCCCGCTCGCTCGCTGCCCGCTTCGCGGCCCGCCCGCTTCGCAGCCCGCCCGCCCGCTCGCTGCCCGCTTCGCGGCCCGCCCGCCTCGCAGCCCGCTCGCCCCGCTGCCCGCTTCGCGGCCCGCCCACTTCGCAGCCCGCCCGCCCGCTCGCTGCCCGCTTCGCGGCCCGCCCGCTTCGCAGCCCGCTCGCTCGCTGCCCGCTTCGCGGCCCGCCCGCTTCGCAGCCCGCCCGCCCGCTCGCTGCCCGCTTCGCGGCCCGCCCGCCTCGCAGCCCGCTCGCCCCGCTGCCCGCTTCGCGGCCCGCCCACTTCGCAGCCCGCCCGCCCGCTCGCTGCCCGCTTCGCGGCCCGCCCGCTTCGCAGCCCGCCCGCCCGCTCGCTGCCCGCTTCGCGGCCCGCCCGCTTCGCTGCCCGCTCGCAGCGCCGCCCGCCCGCCCGCTACCTGCTTCGCAGCGCCGCCCGCTGCCTCACTGCCCGCTTGCTGCGTCCCCTCTGCTGCTGCCGCTGCTCTGCTGTGCCCTCACGCCTGAGCTATGGCCTCTATTCGCGTTCTTTCCTTCGATGCTGAGGGCCGTCCCGTGCAGTTCACTTCCTGGCTCGACGACCTGCAGTTGTATCTTATGAGCAATAGCACGGACCACATCTCCCTCTATGACTACGCGTCTGGTGCTGCCGCTGCTCCTGCTGCCACAGCCGAGCTTAGTGTTCGTTCCCACTGGCAGACTCGTGACGCAGCTGCTCGCCTAGCCATTCGTAGTCACCTGCCGCTAGCTGAGCTCGAGCATTTTGGCGACTGCAAATCCGCTAAGGCCCTGTACGATGCTGTCGTTGCTCGCTACTCCTCGCCTGCCACAGCCGAGCTTAGCCGCCTCATGCTGCCGTACCTGTTCCCCGATCTGTCCACCTTTACTACAGTCGCCGATCTTATCACCCACCTTCGCACTAGTGATGCTCGCCTGCGTGCCGCCCTTCCCACCGAGTTCTGCGCTAAGAACCCCCCTCCACTGTACTGGACACTCCACTTCATAGTCACCCGTCTCCCTGACACCCTCCGCTCAGTTCGAGACCACTTCCTTGCTCGCTGTCCCACTGAGCTCACAGTCGCCCTCCTAGAGGAGCAGCTGCTCGCGGCCGAAAAGAGCATTGTAGCTGTTGGTGCTGCTCGTGGCGCTCCTCGCACCCCCATCTTTGAGGGGTGTTCTCCCTCTCCCCTCGCTCCCTCCTACGCTGCTGCTGCTGCTGTTGACTTCCTTGGTGCTGAGTCTGTTGGCGCTGCTTCTGCTCCTGGTGGGAGGCGCCGCACCGGCAAGGGCAAGGGGGGCAAGGGTGGTGGTGGTGGCGCTGGGGGGGGAGGAGGTGGGGGAGGTGGGGGGGGAGGCGGTGCTGGAGGGAGCGGTGGCGGGAGCGCTGGTGGGAGTGGGGTCGGTGGTGGAGGCGGGGGCGGCGGCGGAAGCAGTGGCAGTAGTGGCGGCGGCGGCGGTGGCGGCGGTGGCGGTGGTGGCGGTGGTGGCGGTGGTGGCGGTGGCGGTCGGAGCGGTGGTAGTGGTGGCGGCGGCGGTCGGAGTGGAGGCACTGGCTCGGGCCAGAGCTCCCAGCAGCAGCAGCGTCCCCAGACGACCCAGCAGCTTCGTGAGTGGCTTGCTCAGCGTGGGACGTCGGGGGGCAGTGGCCGCTGTTCTTATGTCATTCGCACAGGTGACCGCAAGGGACAGACGTGTGGGAGGTTCCACACCCCGTACCGCTGCTTCTCCCGCCTTGACGACGCTTGGCGTGAGGAGATGGGCGCGGATGTTGAGCGCCCCCGCTGGGCTGAGCTCATGAGGGCTGGTGTTGATGTCTTTGCTCTTGACTATGATGCTATTATTGCTGCCATGTATGCATTGACTGTTAGTGCCGAGGGAGACTGTTACTTGTGTGTGCCGCCTGACCCAGGTATAGAGCCCGCTGCCCTGGGTACTAGTGAGTCTGCTCTCTCTGGTATGGTGCCCCCTGTACTTGCCCCCCCCAGTGCTGTCCTGGCTGGTTTCGAGTCTGCTCTCTCAGGTACAGCACCCACAGAGACTGCTCTCTCAGGTACCGCACCGGCTGAGGCCTGTCACACCTTCACGCTTGACTCAGGTGCTTCCCGTTGCTTCTTTCGTGACAGTACTGAGCTCACACCGCTTCCTGCACCGGTCCCAGTCTCCTTGGCTGACCCCTCTGGGGGCCCAGTCCTTGCCCAGTCCACCACTGTCCTCCCTTGTCCGGCGGTTCCGTCTGGCTCGTTGTCGGGTTTCCACCTCCCCTCGTTCTCGACGAACCTGGTGAGCAACGCTGTCCTCCAGGATCAGTGGGTTGACACCTTTACCCCTGGCGGACAGCGTGTGGCGATCTGCACGTGCTCCAGGACAGGCCGTCACCTGGCTACGTTTACCCGTCGGCCGGGGTCGAGTCTCTACACACTGACCACTGCGTCTCCTCAGGTCGCTGCTGTCGGTCAGGTGTCTGCGTCAGGTCTGGTAGCCCACGCCTGTGAGTGTCGTTCCCTGTCGCACCAGACTCTTCTCTGGCACCACCGCCTGGGTCACCCCTCCTTGCCACGCCTTCGTGGCATGCACCGTCGCCACCTTGTGTCTGGTCTTCCCAGGTCCCTCCCTCCCCTCCCTGCCTCGCCTGCGCCGCCTTGCCTTCCTTGCGTCGAGGGGCGGCAGCGCGCCGCTCCTCACTCCTCCTCGTTCCCCCCGACAGAGGCTCCTCTGCAGACCCTCCACCTGGACGTGTGGGGCCCAGCCCGCGTTCGTGGCCAGGGCGGTGAGCGGTACTTTTTGCTGGTTGTCGACGACTACTCGCGTTACACCACGGTCTTCCCCTTGCGCACCAAGGGTGAGGTCCCTGCTGTTCTGATCCCTTGGATCCGCACAGTTCGTCTCCAGCTCCGCCGCCGTTTCCGGACGGATCTTCCTGTCCTGCATCTGCACTCTGACAGAGGTGGTGAGTTTTCCTCCGATCTCTTGAGGACCTTCTGTCAGGCGGAGGGCATCGAGCAGACCTTCACGCTTCCGGACTCCCCACAGCAGAATGGGGTTGCTGAGCGCCGCATTGGCCTGGTCATGGAGGTCGCTCGTACCTCCTTGGTCCACGCGGCGGCTCCCCATTTTCTGTGGCCGTTTGCTGTCCGGTACGCCGCGCATCAACTCAACCTCTGGCCCCGTGTCTCCTTGCCGGAGACCTCGCCCACACTGCGTTGGACGGGGGAGGTTGGCGATGCGTCGCGCTTCCGGGTGTGGGGTGCTCGTGCCCTTGTCCGCGATACGTCCGCGGACAAGCTCTCCTCCCGCACGCTTCCCTGTGTCTTCCTTGGCTTTGTCCCTGACGCGCCTGGCTGGCAGTTTTACCACCCCACCTCGCGCCGGGTCTTCGCCTCTCAGGATGTCACCTTTGACGAGTCGGTCCCTTTTTACCGTCTCTTCCCCTACCGCACTGCCCCCCTCCCTCCCCCGCCGCTTTTCCTTGCTCCTGGTCCCCCTCCGGTAGACCCCCTTCCCCCTCAGGGTCCTGCTCCTTCAGGTGTCTCTCAGGTAGACCCTCCTCCCGTCGCTGAGCCTGTCGAGTTCACAGGTGACTCAGGTGCTGCTGCGGGTGGTGCTGCTGGGAGTGCTGAGCCTGGGGGTGCTGAGCCTGGGGGTGCTGAGCCTGGGGGTGCTGAGCCTGCGGGTGCGGGGCCTGGGAGTGCTGGGACTACGGGTGCTGGAGCTGAGGGTACTGTGCCTGAGAGTTTGCCGCCTGGGGGTGCTGAGCCTGGGGGTGCTGAGCCTGCGGGTACTGAGCCTGCGGGTACTGAGCCTGGGGGTGCTGCTACTGAGCCTACGGAGCCTCGGGTTACTGCGTCTGGGGGTGCTCCGGTTCGGGGTGCTGAGCAGTCTCTCACACCGCAGCAGCTTCGTGACTGGTACGTCCGGCGCTTTCGCCGTCCTAGTGGCTCGGCTGGAGTTGGGGGTGCTGGGGCTGCTCGTCCTGGGGGTGCTCGTACTGGGGGTACTGGAGCTGCCGGGACTGGTTGTTCTGGGAGCACTGCGACTGGAGCTGCTGGAGCTGGGGACCCTGGCGCTGGCGGTGCTAGCGGAGTTGGAGCTGCCGACTCTGGGGGTGGCGCTGCTGCTGGTGCTGCGGACCCGCCTGGTGGAGCTGCTGCTGGAGCTGAGGACCTGAGCGGTGGCGCTGCTGCTGGTGCTGGGGACCCGGCCGTTGGAGCTCCTGCTGGTGCTGAGGACCCGGCCGCTGGAGTCTCTTCTGCTTCTGGAGACGCTGCGCGGCCGCGACCGTACTTCGTCCCGCTCCTTCAGCAGGTTCTTGGGCAGGCTCCTCCTCCTTGTCCTCCTCCCTCCGTAGAGTGTCCTCCGCCTGTCCAGCCGCAGTCACAGTTACCGCCTGCCTCGCCTCTCCCTGCTCCCTCTCCTTACACTGGTCCCACAGGAGGTCTTACAGAGCGTCGTGAGCCTGAGTCTCGTCCTGCGTCACCTGTTCGTCCTGCTCGCGCTGGTAGTCGTGTCCGTCGTGAGCGTCCTCCTCCTGTCCCAGGCACTCACTACATGACTCTGCGTCCCTCTACTGCTCCTCGGCGTGTCCCTCTACCGTCTCCTCCTGCGTCCTCTTTGCCTGCCGTTCCGGACCCTGAGTCTGACCGGTATCGCGCTGAGCACCCTACAGTCACGCGTCTCCTAGCTACTGTTGTCACTGACCCTACCTTTGAGTCCTCTGCTGCGTCTGCTCTGGTCGCTGAGTTGGTTGACTTTGCTGCTGCCTGTCGTCTAGACTACGCTGCTAGCCTTGTTGCTGAGCCTGAGTCTGCGTCTGTCTGTCCTCCGTCCGTCGGGGGTGAGTGTGCTCTTGGCACGGACGTCCTTGAGGACAGGCAGGAGGACTTTGACTCTCTTGCGGCTGCTGTACCTCATCTCGTGGCCTGGTTGCTTGCCCCTGAGGGAGACCCGGATGCACTAGACATCCCCACTCCGCGCACTTACGCAGAGGCGATCTCGGGTCCCTACTCCTCTCAGTGGCAGACAGCCATGGACGCAGAGATGGCATCCTGGAAGTCCACAGGCACCTACGTCGACGAGGTTCCCCCTCCTGGGGCGAACATCGTCGATGGCATGTGGATTTTCAGGGTGAAGCGGCCGCCAGGTTCTCCGCCTGTCTTCAAGGCTCGTTACGTTGCTAGAGGCTTCAGTCAGCGTCAGGGGGTCGACTTCTTCCAGACCTTCTCCCCCACCCCGAAGATGACCACTCTTCGGGTTCTGCTGCACGTTGCTGCTCAGCGTGACTACGAGCTTCACTCTCTTGACTTCAGCACAGCGTTCCTGCAGGGCAGCCTGCACGAGGAGATCTGGCTGCGCCGCCCACCTGGCTTTACTGGGTCGTTTCCTCCTGGTACCCAGTGGAGCCTCTGCCGGCCAGTCTACGGTCTCCGCCAGGCGCCACGTGAGTGGCACGACACACTGAGGACTACACTTGCGGCTCTTGGGTTCGCGCCGTCTACTGCTGACCCGTCGCTGTTTCTGCGCACAGACACGTCGCTGCCGCCGTTCTACATTCTTGTGTACGTCGACGACTTGGTCTTTGCTACTGCTGACACTGAGGCACTCGCTCGTGTGAAGTCGGAGCTGCAGAAGAGACACACCTGCACTGACCTGGGTGAACTACGTAGCTACCTTGGCTTGCAGATCACCCGGGACAGAGCTCGCCGCACCATCACCCTGACTCAGTCACACATGGTGCAGCAGGTCCTTCAGCGCTTCGGCTTCCAGTTCTCCTCACCACAGGCCACACCTCTGGCTACCAGCCACTCGCTCTCAGCTCCACCTTCGGACGAGTCCGTAGAGCCGAGTGGCCCGTACCCAGAGCTTGTAGGCTGCCTCATGTACCTGATGACTTGCACGCGACCTGACCTCGCGTACCCTCTTAGCATCCTTGCTCGTTACGTTGCGCCTGGGAGACACAGGCGAGAGCACTGGGAGGCGGCTAAGAGGGTGCTGCGTTACTTGTGCAGTACATCAGGCATGGGGCTGGTGCTTGGAGGACACGACAGAGTTGTCCTCACTGGTCACTCGGACGCTTCTTGGGTGGACGACCTGGCTACGCAGCGGTCGTCACAGGGTTACACCTTCAGCCTTGGCTCTGGTTCTGTCTCGTGGCGGTCCACCCGCTCTTCCTCTGTTCTCGGCTCTAGTTGTGAGGCTGAGATCTACGCCACAGCCATGGCTGCACAGGAGTTACGCTGGCTCACCTACCTGCTGACTGACTTGGGAGAGCGGCCTAGTTCTCCTCCAGTTCTGTACGGTGACAACAAGGCGGCTCTTGCCTTGTGTCAGGAGCACAGACTGGAGCATAGGACGAAGCACATTGCTCTTCGCTACTTTCTTGCTCGAGAGCTTCAGCAGCGCGGTCAGCTTCGGCTTGTGTACGTGGACTCGAAGGCCAACACTGCTGATATCTTCACCAAGGCGCTCCCGCCTAGTGATCATCAGCGGCACTGTACTTCTTTAGGCCTTGTGTCCACGTTTCCTCACTTGCTCACTGCTTGACATTCTTTGTACTGTACTTTATATATATCTTGTTGCTTGCTTGCTAGGTTTTGATCACTGTGTTGCTTGTCTTGTACTATATCTAGCACTGCATGTGAACTGGCCTTGTGGCCTTTACTTGTGCTTGGAGTGTGGTGACGTTGTGATCCACCCTGGGCTTTGCTTTGCTTTGCTGGACTGGTCTTGTGACCCTTTGTTCTCCCCCACTTTGCCTATGGGGGTGTGTTAAACTGTATTATGCTTGTAGGCTGTAGTGGGGTAGCCAATATGGGGTACAACCCCAACTAGGGTTTCATATTTGTACCCAAACTTCTGCTAGTTCATCCATTCTTGCCTAGCGATTCTGACAGTACCACCATTGTTGCTAGTGCAACCCTCTCCTTTGCTTCATTCTCTCTTGCCTAGCTAGGTCAACCCTAGCTATGGCTCCTCATCGTGCTTACTATCTCGACAGGGAATTATTGAACTTTGATTTTTCGGGGTCCAGAACTAAGCATTGAGGTTGTAACGCACTCATTCTTTACCGGGGAAACATTTCCCACTCTGCATTATCGCAACTCAGCGCACCATCTTTTCTGATGCACCTTGTGCGAGCTAACCTCAACTCTCAACTTCTTTACTTTGTACTTATCCACCCGTTTTGGTGCGGGGAATAGACGAGCGTTCAGTTCAACCTACAGTGCAATATCTCAGATGTGCCGAGAAACTTTCTTTCGCCGATTTTCTTCGTCGTGCGATATGCTAAAACGTATAATGATAACTACAGGATTTACTGGTTACGACAATCGAAGCGACAATTTTGACTTCGTGGTTACCAAAAACGAGTGTATTCCACAGTCAGACATGCTGCTCTGCGCTGCTTACGCGTTGGCTGTATTGCGACCAATCCGAAGAAAAGGTTATCGAAAGGGAAATTTCAAAAAAAAAATTCCTCTCGCTAAGGTCAAAATCAGGGACTACAGAGTCGATACTCTGTTTAAGTCAGGGACAACTAACAAGTTACTGTATTCTGTTACGTTATACTCAATATCAGAGATAGAAAATTATTACTTTGATTGGATCTGGGTTGAGAATTCGTCAATTTTAAATTTCCATTCTCCAAAAAGTGGAAGGTCTGAAATCACCCTGAAATCAGGGTGATTACCATGATAAAAACAGCCCTGGCCCCACTACAAATATGGCAGCTGACTTTCTCACCATGCAACTGTCACGTTAGCAGTACAAGCACAGCTCCGACCTCACGGGAGTAGTCAAGCGAGTCGGCCTCCAACACGCCCATTAATGAAGGGGAGTGTTGCAATATGAGATTCAATGAAAATGCATTCCTGTACGCTGCAGTAGCCGACTCTACCGAATATGAAGTTGAGGAGTCAGAAGAGTCGAAGCGGCACCAACAACCGTCAGAAGAGGACTCTACTGCTGGGCCTAAGGTGTCATGAATGAATCTGGATCTACTGGTGGGGTCCGCGGGGAAGTACGCGGCTAAAAGGACGAGATCTAAACCGGGATATTTAACTGTTTTTCTAATCGGTCTGCCTGAAGGGTGAATCGAGGTGTCCTGAAAGGTGACACTAGGGTTTCAGCTAAGAATGGCAACCTCGCCGGCTCGTGTGAGGTAGGAAGAAGCTATGGTTGTCGTGTCAGTGAGGGTTTTCCAGTAGTTATGGCTTGGTCCTATTTTTGTGTATGCTAATATTGCGACATAGGCTAACCCATTGTAGCCTAAACAAACACAACATATATAATGTTTGACAGTCAGATCCGTTTTCGTCCCAATCCGACGGGCCGGATTTCGCGAAAATAACACATTCACGACTGTCGCATGTAATTTCGTTGAGTTCGTGTAATGCGGCCACTTTTTTCAAAATTGGTGGCCGGTTTAGAAGGGCGACAAACATCCGACGTGCAGCCGACTCGAAAGTCGACCACGTAGTCGACCACCTGGCGCTATTGTCTCCATGCGACGCCGCCTCGTCGTACACGCGACACCGCGCCTGAACCAAGCGCGAAGTGCAAACCCCCTGGCCAATCCGGAGGGTCGTGACATTGTAGTGTTTAGCTATGCGACTACGTCGTAAATCCGGCCACCAAACACCCTGCAAATCTGACACTTTCGGTAAAGCTGCCTTCAAATATGCCCCCGAAGATGTCAGATCGCAATACTGGCCAAAATGGGTTGAAGTACCGTCTGTTAAACTGTATTATGCTTGTAGGCTGTAGTGGGGTAGCCAATATGGGGTACAACCCCAACTAGGGTTTCATATTTGTACCCAAACTTCTGTTAGTTGATTCATTCTTGCCTAGTGATTCTGACATGGTATTCAGAGCAGGAGGTCCCTAGGACCTACCGACCGTTTTTTAAGGGCCCACCACCGCTCGCATGCGGTTACCACGCTACCCCGTGCCCTAGCCTCGTAGCGCCCTCGTGCGCCCTCGTTAGCGCCCTCGCGCGCCCCTCGTTAGCGCCCTCGCGCGCACCCTCGTTAGCGCCCTCGCGCGCCCCTTCGTTAGCGCCCTCGCGCGCCCCTTCGTTAGCGCCCTCGCGCGCCCCTTGCTAGCGCCCTCGCGCGCCCCTCACTAGCGCCCTCGCGCGCCCCTCGCCGAGCCGCCCGCTCGCAGCCCGCCCGCCCGCTCGCTGCCCGCTTCGCGGCCCGCTCGCTACGCAGCCCGCCCGCCCGCTCGCTGCCCGCTTCGCGGCCCGCCCGCTTCGCAGCCCGCTCGCTCGCTGCCCGCTTCGCGGCCCGCCCGCTTCGCAGCCCGCTCGCTCGCTGCCCGCTTCGCGGCCCGCCCACTTCGCAGCCCGCCCGCCCGCTCGCTGCCCGCTTCGCGGCCCGCCCGCCTCGCAGCCCGCTCGCCCCGCTGCCCGCTTCGCGGCCCGCCCACTTCGCAGCCCGCCCGCCCGCTAGCTGCCCACTTCGCGGCCCGCCCGCTTCGCAGCCCGCTCGCCCCGCTGCCCGCTTCGCAGCCCGCCCGCCCGCCCGCTGCCCGCTTCGCGGCCCGCCCGCCTCGCAGCCCGCTCGCCCCGCTGCCCGCTTCGCAGCCCGCCCACTTCGCAGCCCGCCCGCCCGCTAGCTGCCCGCTTCGCGGCCCGCCCGTTTCGCTGCCCGCTCGCAGCGCCGCCCGCTCGCCCGCTACCTGCTTCTCCTGCTGCTGCTGCCGCTGCTCTGCTGTGCCCTCACGCCTGAGCTATGGCCTCTATTCGCGTTCTTTCCTTCGATGCTGAGGGCCGTCCCGTGCAGTTCACTTCCTGGCTCGACGACCTGCAGTTGTATCTTATGAGCAATAGCACGGACCACATCTCCCTCTATGACTACGCGTCTGGTGCTGCCGCTGCTCCTGCTGCCACAGCCGAGCTTAGTGTCCGTTCCCACTGGCAGACTCGTGACGCAGCTGCTCGCCTAGCCATTCGCAGTCACCTCCCGCTAGCTGAGCTCGAGCATTTTGGCGACTGCAAATCCGCTAAGGCCCTGTACGACGCTGTCGTCGCTCGCTACTCCTCGCCTGCCACAGCCGAGCTTAGCCGCCTCATGCTGCCGTACCTGTTCCCCGATCTGTCCACCTTTACTACAGTCGCCGATCTTATCACCCACCTTCGCACTAGTGATGCTCGCCTGCGTGCCGCCCTTCCCACCGAGTTCTGCGCTAAGAACCCCCCTCCACTGTACTGGACACTCCACTTCATAGTCACCCGTCTCCCTGACACCCTCCGCTCAGTTCGAGACCACTTCCTTGCTCGCTGTCCCACTGAGCTCACAGTCGCCCTCCTAGAGGAGCACCTGCTCGCGGCCGAAAAGAGCATTGTAGCTGTCGGTGCTGCTCGTGGCGCTCCTCGCACCCCCATCTTTGAGGGGTGTCCTTCCTCTCCCCTCGCTCCCTCCTACGCTGCTGCTGCTGCTGTTGACTTCCTTGGTGCTGAGTCTGTTGGCGCTGCTTCTACTCCTGGTGGGAGGCGCCGCACCGGCAAGGGCAAGGGGGGCAAAAGTGGTGGTGGTGGCGCTGGGGGGGGAGGAGGTGGGGGAGGTGGGGGGGGAGGCGGTGCTGGAGGGAGCGGTGGCGGGAGCGCTGGTGGGAGTGGGGTCGGTGGTGGAGGCGGGGGCGGCGGAGGAAGCAGTGGCAGTAGTGGCGGCGGCGGCGGTGGCGGCGGTGGCGGTGGTGGCGGTGGTGGCGGTGGTGGCGGTGGCGGTCGGAGCGGTGGTAGTGGTGGCGGCGGCGGTCGGAGTGGAGGCACTGGCTCGGGCCAGAGCTCCCAGCAGCAGCAGCGTCCCCAGACGACCCAGCAGCTTCGTGAGTGGCTTGCTCAGCGTGGGACGTCGGGGGGCAGTGGCCGCTGTTCTTATGTCATTCGCACAGGTGACCGCAAGGGACAGACGTGTGGGAGGTTCCACACCCCGTACCGCTGCTTCTCCCGCCTTGACGACGCTTGGCGTGAGGAGATGGGCGCGGATGTTGAGCGCCCCCGCTGGGCTGAGCTCATGAGGGCTGGTGTTGATGTCTTTGCTCTTGACTATGATGCTATTATTGCTGCCATGTATGCATTGACTGTTAGTGCCGAGGGAGACTGTTACTTGTGTGTGCCGCCTGACCCAGGTATAGAGCCCGCTGCCCTGGGTACTAGTGAGTCTGCTCTCTCTGGTATGGTGCCCCCTGTACTTGCCCCCCCCAGTGCTGTCCTGGCTGGTTTCGAGTCTGCTCTCTCAGGTACAGCACCCACAGAGACTGCTCTCTCAGGTACCGCACCGGCTGAGGCCTGTCACACCTTCACGCTTGACTCAGGTGCTTCCCGTTGCTTCTTTCGTGACAGTACTGAGCTCACACCGCTTCCTGCACCGGTCCCAGTCTCCTTGGCTGACCCCTCTGGGGGCCCAGTCCTTGCCCAGTCCACCACTGTCCTCCCTTGTCCGGCGGTTCCGTCTGGCTCGTTGTCGGGTTTCCACCTCCCCTCGTTCTCGACGAACCTGGTGAGCAACGCTGTCCTCCAGGATCAGTGGGTTGACACCTTTACCCCTGGCGGACAGCGTGTGGCGATCTGCACGTGCTCCAGGACAGGCCGTCACCTGGCTACGTTTACCCGTCGGCCGGGGTCGAGTCTCTACACACTGACCACTGCGTCTCCTCAGGTCGCTGCTGTCGGTCAGGTGTCTGCGTCAGGTCTGGTAGCCCACGCCTGTGAGTGTCGTTCCCTGTCGCACCAGACTCTTCTCTGGCACCACCGCCTGGGTCACCCCTCCTTGCCACGCCTTCGTGGCATGCACCGTCGCCACCTTGTGTCTGGTCTTCCCAGGTCCCTCCCTCCCCTCCCTGCCTCGCCTGCGCCGCCTTGCCTTCCTTGCGTCGAGGGGCGGCAGCGCGCCGCTCCTCACTCCTCCTCGTTCCCCCCGACAGAGGCTCCTCTGCAGACCCTCCACCTGGACGTGTGGGGCCCAGCCCGCGTTCGTGGTCAGGGCGGTGAGCGGTACTTTTTGCTGGTTGTCGACGACTACTCGCGTTACACCACGGTCTTCCCCTTGCGCACCAAGGGTGAGGTCCCTGCTGTTCTGATCCCTTGGATCCGCACGGTTCGTCTCCAGCTCCGCCGCCGTTTCCGGACGGATCTTCCTGTCCTGCGTCTGCACTCTGACAGAGGTGGTGAGTTTTCCTCCGATCTCTTGAGGACCTTCTGTCAGGCGGAGGGCATCGAGCAGACCTTCACGCTTCCGGACTCCCCACAGCAGAATGGGGTTGCTGAGCGCCGCATTGGCCTGGTCATGGAGGTCGCTCGTACCTCCTTGGTCCACGCGGCGGCTCCCCATTTTCTGTGGCCGTTTGCTGTCCGGTACGCCGCGCATCAGCTCAACCTCTGGCCCCGTGTCTCCTTACCGGAGACCTCGCCCACACTGCGTTGGACGGGGGAGGTTGGCGATGCGTCGCGCTTCCGGGTGTGGGGTGCTCGTGCCCTTGTCCGCGATACGTCCGCGGACAAGCTCTCCTCCCGCACGCTTCCCTGTGTCTTCCTTGGCTTTGTCCCTGACGCGCCTGGCTGGCAGTTTTACCACCCCACCTCGCGCCGGGTCTTCGCCTCTCAGGATGTCACCTTTGACGAGTCGGTCCCTTTTTACCGTCTCTTCCCCTACCGCACTGCCCCCCTCCCTCCCCCGCCGCTTTTCCTTGCTCCTGGTCCCCCTCCGGTAGACCCCCTTCCCCCTCAGGGTCCTGCTCCTTCAGGTGTCTCTCAGGTAGACCCTCCTCCCGTCGCTGAGCCTGTCGAGGTCACAGGTGACTCAGGTGCTGCTGCGGGTGGTGCTGCTGGGAGTGCTGAGCCTGGGGGTGCTGAGCCTGGGGGTGCTGGGCCTGGGGGTGCTGGGGCTGCAGGTGCTGGGACTGAGGGTGCTGGAGCTGAGGGTACGGTGCCTGAGAGTACGGAGCCTGGGGGTGCTGCGCCTGGGGGTGCTGAGCCTGCGGGTGCGGGGCCTGGGAGTGCTGGGACTGCGGGTGCTGGAGCTGAGGGTACTGTGCCTGAGAGTTTGCCGCCTGGGGGTGCTGAGCCTGGGGGTGCTGCGACTGGGGGTGCTGAGCCTGCGGGTACTGAGCCTGCGGGTACTGAGCCTGGGGGTGCTGCTACTGAGCCTACGGAGCCTCGGGTTACTGCGTCTGGGGGTGCTCCGGTTCGGGGTGCTGAGCAGTCTCTCACACCGCAGCAGCTTCGTGACTGGTACGTCCGACGCTTTCGCCGTCCTAGTGGCTCGGCTGGAGTTGGGGGTGCTGGAGTTGCTCGTCCTGGGGGTGCTCGTACTGGGGGTACTGGAGCTGCCGGGACTGGCTGTTCTGGGAGCACTGCGACTGGAGCTGCTGGAGCTGGGGACTCTGGCGCTGGCGGTGCTAGCGGAGTTGGAGCTCCCGACTCTGGGGGTGGCGCTGCTGCTGGTGCTGCGGACCCACCTGGTGGAGCTGCTGCTGGTGCTGAGGAGTCGGACGGTGGAGCTGCTGCTGGAGCTGGGGACCCGGCCGGTGGAGCTGCTGCTGGTGCTGTGGACCCGGACGCTGGAGCTCCTACTGGTGCTGAGGACCCGGCCGCTGGAGTCCCTTCTGCTTCTGGAGACGCTGCGCGGCCGCGACCGTACTTCGTACCGCTCCTTCAGCAGGTTCTTGGGCAGGCTCCTCCTCCTTGTCCTCCTCCCTCCGTAGAGTGTCCTCCGCCTGTCCAGCCGCAGTCACAGTTACCGCCTGCCTCGCCTCTCCCTGCTCCCTCTCCTTATACTGGTCCCACAGGAGGTCTTACAGAGCGTCGTGAGCCTGAGTCTCGTCCTGCGTCGCCTGTTCGTCCTGCTCGCACTGGTAGTCGTGTCCGTCGTGAGCGTCCTCCTCCTGTCCCAGGCACTCACTACATGACTCTGCGTCCCTCTACTGCTCCTCGGCGTGTCCCTCTACCGTCTCCTCCTGCGTCCTCTTTGCCTGCCGTTCCGGACCCTGAGTCTGACCGGTATCGCGCTGAGCACCCTACAGTCACGCGTCTCCTCGCTACTGTTGTCACTGACCCTACCTTTGAGTCCTCGGCTGCGTCTGCTCTGGTCGCTGAGTTGGTTGACTTTGCTGCTGCCTGTCGTCTAGACTACGCTGCTAGCCTTGTCGCTGAGTCAGAGTCTGCGTCTGTCTGTCCTCCGTCCGTCAGGGGTGAGTGTGCTCTTGGCACGGACGTCCTTGAGGACAGGCAGGAGGACTTTGACTCTCTTGCGGCTGCTGTACCTCATCTCGTGGCCTGGTTGCTTGCCCCTGAGGGAGACCCGGATGCACTAGACATCCCCACTCCGCGCACTTACGCAGAGGCGATCTCGGGTCCCTACTCCTCTAAGTGGCAGACAGCCATGGACGCAGAGATGGCATCCTGGAAGTCCACAGGCACCTACGTCGACGAGGTTCCCCCTCCTTGGGCGAACATCGTCGATGGCATGTGGATTTTCAGGGTGAAGCGGCCGCCAGGTTCTCCGCCTGTCTTCAAGGCTCGTTACGTTGCTAGAGGCTTCAGTCAGCGTCAGGGGGTCGACTTCTTCCAGACCTTCTCCCCCACCCCGAAGATGACCACTCTTCGGGTTCTGCTGCACGTTGCTGCTCAGCGTGACTACGAGCTTCACTCTCTTGACTTCAGCACAGCGTTCCTGCAGGGCAGCCTGCACGAGGAGATCTGGCTGCGCCGCCCACCTGGCTTTACTGGGTCGTTTCCCCCTGGTACCCAGTGGAGTCTCCGCCGGCCAGTCTACGGTCTCCGCCAGGCGCCACGTGAGTGGCACGACACACTGAGGACTACTCTTGCGGCTCTTGGGTTCGCGCCGTCTACTGCTGACCCGTCGCTGTTTCTGCGCACAGACACGTCGCTGCCGCCGTTCTACATCCTCGTGTACGTCGACGACTTGGTCTTTGCTACTGCTGACACTGAGGCACTCGCTCGTGTGAAGTCGGAGCTGCAGAAGAGACACACCTGCACTGACCTGGGTGAACTGCGTAGCTACCTTGGCTTGCAGATCACCCGGGACAGAGCTCGCCGCACCATCACCCTGACTCAGTCACACATGGTGCAGCAGGTCCTTCAGCGCTTCGGCTTCCAGTTCTCCTCACCACAGGCCACACCTCTGGCTACCAGCCACTCGCTCTCAGCTCCACCTTCGGACGAGTCCGTAGAGCCGAGTGGCCCGTACCCAGAGCTTGTAGGCTGCCTCATGTACCTGATGACTTGCACGCGACCTGACCTCGCGTACCCTCTTAGCATCCTTGCTCGTTACGTTGCGCCTGGGAGACACAGGCGAGAGCACTGGGAGGCTGCTAAGAGGGTGCTGCGCTACTTGTGCAGTACATCAGGCATGGGGCTGGTGCTTGGAGGACGCGACAGAGTTGTCCTCACTGGCCACTCGGACGCTTCTTGGGTGGACGACCTGGCTACGCAGCGGTCGTCACAGGGTTACACCTTCAGCCTTGGCTCTGGCTCTGTCTCGTGGCGGTCCACCCGCTCTTCCTCTGTTCTCGGCTCTAGTTGTGAGGCTGAGATCTACGCCACAGCCATGGCTGCTCAGGAGTTACGCTGGCTCACCTACCTGCTGACTGACTTGGGAGAGCGGCCTAGTTCTCCTCCAGTTCTGTACGGTGACAACAAGGCGGCTCTTGCCTTGTGTCAGGAGCACAGACTGGAGCACAGGACGAAGCACATTGCTCTTCGCTACTTTCTTGCTCGAGAGCTTCAGCAGCGCGGTCAGCTTCGGCTTGTGTACGTGGACTCGAAGGCCAACACTGCTGATATCTTCACCAAGGCGCTCCCGCCTAGTGATCATCAGCGGCACTGTACTTCTTTAGGCCTTGTGTCCACGTTTCCTCACTTGCTCACTGCTTGACATTCTTTGTACTGTACTTTATATATATCTTGTTGCTTGCTTGCTAGGTTTTGATCACTGTGTTGCTTGTCTTGTACTATATCTAGCACTGCATGTGAACTGGCCTTGTGGCCTTTACTTGTGCTCGGAGTGTGGTGACGTTGTGATCCACCCTGGGCTTTGTTTTGCTTTGCTGGACTGGTCTTGTGACCCTTTGTTTTCCCCCACTTTGCCTATGGGGGTGTGTTAAACTGTATTATGCTTGTAGGCTGTAGTGGGGTAGCCAATATGGGGTACAACCCCAACTAGGGTTTCATATTTGTACCCAAACTTCTGTTAGTTGATTCATTCTTGCCTAGTGATTCTGATACCGTCATACCCCGGATATACCCCCATGGAGGGCAATAATATAACGTGTTTTTTTTAGGGGGGTGGGCTTATAATCGATTAAATTTATAAGCGTCGGCGTTTATAAAACGACATATTTTTATCTTATATTTTTTAACACCAAGCTGTAGATCTCGTGCTTGCCTTTTTCAATCGAGTCGAAGTTACATGGGGTTGTCTGTGGAATTCTCGCGCGATACACCCAATCTGACAGCTCCTGACCGTTTGCTTCTGACAGCTTCTGACAGCTCCTGCTGACTGGACGTGCATCCAGTGCAGGGTCCGAATGTGAAGGGAACCGAATCTGCAACACATCCGCCTGCTAAAGTAAAATTCGTTACTGCTTTTTGAACACATTTTAAAATTTACGTGCGCTTATAATAAAACAAGTTTTTTCAGGGGGTGCGCTTATAATCGAGCAGCGGATATAAGCGCCATGCGCCAATTAAAAGCGCCAGGCGCTTATCCGAGGGTCGCGCTTATATCCGGGGTACGACGGTATGGTCTAATTCTAAAGCGGCCAATTGTGTCGGAGTTCGCTGAAGCTGTAGTCCACCAAATGGTCGTCTAAAAAACAGCCAAATCAGTTGTTAGCGGATCTGACACACCCTAAGGCGGGGAAGGCGGAGAGATTCATTCCGATTCCGATTTCATTCAGAAATCTGTATGTTTTAACTATAGTTAATTAAAGCTATGGAGATGGGGTAATGCCAGCAACCTTTTGCTTGGCCGAGTTTAGGGGTCGCTCTCGTCAGACTTTCGAGCTCCTGGGCGCATAACGGGCATTCGTAGCAATCAGTTAGGCAGACGATTCTCTTGATCGGCAATGAAACCAGCGCATATGGATAACCTATCAAGCGTTAAAAATAGCACATTCGATTATTTATCAGTGACAAGCTCCAGCTAGTGACCAGCAAGTCGGTTTTGCGCGCATCCATGGCTTTTCAAGTTCGATTCCGGATCTCCGGAGACTTACCCGAACACAGATTCGACGACCATCACAGCAGAAAATTAAACCGTGGCGATTCATCGGTATTGTCCTACGTGGACGTTTCCCTCGCTGTTTCTCCAAAGGAATCTCTCCGATCAGTATTTAACAGGCTGTTTCAATCGCATCTGCCAAACTGCTGCTTGCCGTGTGATGCACGTCACGTGCAGCAGCAGAGAGCAAACGATGGGGGGGAATCCGCGGAGGAAACTGACGGGGTGAGTGGGATGCAGCCGGTCCGGTTCATGGTGATAGGCCAGGTGGTGTACCTCTCTCCTGACTGCACGGTGGAGCAAGCGAGGCTCAAATCGAGTTCCACAATCAAGGTGCTTCCCCTAAAGACTGTCGTGCATGGTGAAGAAACGATCAACGACGGGGCTGAAGCGCGTGTGAGCGCTCCTGCCGCTGCACCTGCTGCAAACGTGCCTTCTGATGTTGCTGCGACTCCTGTACCTGCTGTTCTCGCTGCTGCTCCCGCTGCCGAGCTTGCTGCTGAGGTGCCTCCCGCTTCTGCTGCTGCACCTACTGATGCAATTCCTCCTGTTGTTGCTACTGCACCTACCGCTGCTGGCGTCACGAGGCCACGTAGGATCGACTACAGCAAGTGGGACCACATCGGCTCCGGCGGCGACGAAGACGAGGAGGGCGAGGAGTACACGACGTCACTGAATGGACATGCATGGGGGATAGGTGGAGGGAGAGGAAAGATGGTCTTGTCGGAACCCCAGAATCCCCTCGGAACCTGCAATGCTGCCCTTTCGGAGCTCAAGGAGGCGATTTGGCTTGATCGTCACGAGTCGGTGAAAAGATGGCATGTTCAGCAGGAGGCGGTTGGGGCCGGAAAGGCATGTGTGTGGAAGGCCGGGGTGTCAGGGGGAGTGGGAGGTCAGGAAATGTCGAGGAAGGTTCAGCTGCTGTGCCGAGCGGACATGGTTCACTACTTGGACGTGAGAGGCGGGTGGGATGTGGCTGAATGCGGGCGTTGCTTCCACCACGCTATGAGCCTCCGAGCAGAGCGTGCTCTCGAGCGTGCTCTCACCATGGAGAGCCTTGACTTCGTTCGATCCCTCCTGCACAACCAGCAGCCTGGCGCCACCCCTCTTGCACGCCCAAACAGAGTCAGCAGGGGTGTGCTGGAGTACTCTGCGAGAGTGCCGGCGTTTGGGAAGCAAGGGGAGTCGGCGCCGGCGCCTCACGTGCAGTTGGCGTGCAAGAGTGCTCTGGCGCCGTTCCTCTGTGTGGAAGCCATGCTGCTCGAGTGGATGGCTGAGCCTCGTGTGGGCGTGCTCATGGACTTAGGGAAAATCAGAACCCGCCTGCCTGCGATTCTGTCTAATGCGACAGCTGCTGCAGCTGTTGCTTCCTCTTCTCCGGCTCCTGCTGCTGCTGCTCCTGCTGCTTCGTCAGCGTGGTCGTGCTGCTGGCGCTGCAGCAGCTGCTGGGCGGCCTACCGCCGGGCTGTCAGCTTCGTTGCTTTCCTCGTGCTTGTGGCGAGGTGGCCGCGGTTCGACATCATGTGGAAAGCCCACGTGGATACATACAACGCGGTCTACCCGGCCTTGGTGGCGGAGCTGGGGGCGGGCAGGCAGGTGGAGAACGACTGCTGTGCGTCCATGCTGGTGCAAGTGCTGGGGGTGAAGGAGAGCGCTGATCTGAAGGAAGGGTTTGGGTTCTTTGCGCAGCATCTGCTCTCAGACGGCCTCGAGAATGCGCATGCGGGGGGGAGGCGGGGAGCCGGGGAGAAGGATTCGGCGCGTGTGGGGCAGTTAGGACAGGCAGCGATGGCCGTGGCACGGAGGATGCGGAGGCGACCGGCCGACTGGGGGGGGAGTATGGATGAATTTGGGGTGAACCTGGGCAAAGATGACCTGGTGAGGTGTGTGAATCTGCCATCTCACGCTGGAGATGATGGGGGAGTGCAAGAGAAGGTACAGGTGGTAGTGGAGGGGTGGAGAGGGGTGGCTGTAGGGATGGAAGGAATGGAAAGGATGAGGAGTGGAGGGGGCATCTGAAGGGGCGTGTGTGGGAGAGGTATGTGGATGGCATGGGTTGGATCTTGGAGCATGGAGGTGGGGAAGAGAGGGAGTTCAGGTGCAGCCACTGCAGAGAGGGTGGCAGCAGTATCAGCAGCAGCAGCAGCAGCAGCGGCGGCGGCGGCGGCGGCAGCGGCGGCAGCAGCAGCGGCGGCAGCAGCAGCGGCAGCAGCGGCGGCAGCAGCAGCAGCGGCGGCAGCAGCAGTGGTGGCAGCAGCAGCGGCAGCAACAGCTGCTGCAACAGCAGCAGTCTTGAAAACAAGGATATCCCCAAAGGCATGTATGTGAGTGGCGTGGGTGCCACTGACCTCGCCCTGGCATTCGCCTCAGTGTTCTCCAGGCCAGAGCACCGCAAGCTGGCAGCCATGTTCTTTGTGGGGTCTAGGAGCACACCCACTGGCAGCATGGAGGATGCAGCCATTGAGGCGGCCCGTGAGAGGCTGAGACAGGTGGGTCTGGCAAGAGGGGTGAGCGAGGGAAGGGCAACAGGAGGAGGAGGACTGGAGCTAGCAGCATCAGCTGCACCAGCAACACAGCCACCTGCTCCGAGTGCTGCTGCTATCTCACCCCGAGCTGGATCGTCTCTTTGCAGTAGCGGTTCCACCGGCAAGAGTGGAATGCTCAATCCTAGCCTCGTGGCCAGTCCTGTTGTCAACAGAAATGCGATGCTCAGCAGCGGTACTTCTGGCCTCGTGCCTGTAAACACAGATCCCGCTGTTGCTCTCCTCACGTATCGGGTTGCTTGCATCTTGCAGTGGCTCCGGATCTACGGCTCAGAGTTCATCTCTGCAGAGACGTGCTTCAAGGACAACTCACAGGGAAGGGTCCTGCCCATGCACCACCCGGTTCGGGATCTTCCGAACCTGTTGGCCAGGTTTGGCGCTGTTCCCCAGCCTACGGTCGGAAGCAGCTGCTTTCCTGAGTGGGAGGAGTGGCCCCAGGGGAACGAAGCTACTATGAAGTTTCCTGATGACCCAAGCGCCAGATGTTTCTGGCTGGGCAGGGCGGATGACAGGCAAAGTCTCAGGGACAAAGGCCAGGTGGCAGCGCCGCAGGGGAGAACCCGGAAAGCGCGGAAAGCTCCCAGCAAAGAACCGCTTCCTCCTCCTCGGAGTGAGATGCGTCCCATCGTGCGCTGCAGGGCAGATGTGGACTTGATAGTTGAGTTTGCCGGTATGCTCTTCGAGCCACCGGTGTGCGCCCACTGCAGCGCATGCCTCACCTCATACACTCTCCTAGTCCCCTTTGTCGCTCTCGTTGCCAACTTTGCCTATCACCCCGCCTCCGTCCTTCTTGACCATTTCATCTCCGTCTTCCCGCCCCACACCGCTGAGTTTCACGAGGTTGTCAACCGGTTGGCGCTGGATGGTCACACACGGCGTTGCAGCGTGCATGCGCTGCGCGAACGGGTGGAGCAGGTTCCGATCTCCTTCCTGCTCTCCCTTGCCCTTATCTTCCCCAGTGAGCTCTTGCAGCAGAGTGGGATTCAAGGCGAGCTGAACTCGTGGGCTGCTGGAAGAAGCTGTGGGGCGAAAGGGAAGGCTGGCAGGAGGAGGGCAGGGAGTGGGGACTGTGTGGACGGTGGGGAAACAGGGGGAGGTGGGCTTGGTGAAGGTGATTGCGGAGGTGTGTTGGAGGAGGTGCAGTCGTGGTTCGTGGTGGCGATGCTGCCGGCCGGTGCCATGGAGGGGGGCGGGCCCGGCTGCAGCGGCAGCCAGTCAATAAAGCGTGCTACAATGGCACACAAGAGATTGGTTGCGGAGATGTATGACTGCTCTCTGCTGCCCAGGTTCTGTGAAGACTTAAAGCACACGGGTGGGCGTGGCAGTGCCTGTGGCAGTAGCGGCAGCAAACGGAAGGGCAAGAAGGCGGGGGAGGCGGCTTATGGCATGGCCGGGGGGAGTCAATCTGGTGGCATGTCTGCGAGAGATGCTGCTGGGGGAGCCTTGCTACCACCCGGCCTCCGATGCTGCTCGCTCCACCTCGGCTGCTGTAAGAACCCGTGTTGCGTCGTCAACTGCTGAATCAGGATACTCAGCTACTGTTACAGCTTTTTCTGACGATCCAACCATCATCGCTGCACTGAGCACAGCTGCAGCAGACGTTTCAACAGAGAGTGTTACTTTAAATGTTGAAGCCTCTGGTGGTGCTGCTTGTGCGGGGCGCGTGTGTGGTACAACTGCCACCCAAGGCTCTGCTTCTGCAGCTTGTGGGGGGCGTGTGCGTGGTGCAACTGCCACACAACACTCTGGTCCTGCACCTAGTAGTGAGCGTGTGTGCGGTGCTGCAGGGTGTGAGAGGGTGGAGGGTGGTGGAGTGAAGCTGAGGAGTTGCGGGGGGTGTGGCAAGGTGGCGTATTGCAGCAGAGAGTGCCAAAAGGCGCACTGGCCCTCCCACAAACCCACATGCCCTGGGAGGACCGACGGGAAGAGAAGAGGGAAAAACAGTGCCAAGGTGAGTGGCAGGAAGAAGGTGAAGGTGAAGGGAAGTGGTACTGAATTGAGTGAAAATGTGTTCTATGGTTTTCTGCGATGTGTCCTGTCTTAAGGGCGTGGTCTACCCTTAACCCGGGAGCCTCATGTCCTGCTTGAGGAGGGTGAGAAGGGTGAGGAGTGTGTGAGGAGATTGATCTCCTCACACTCCTGCTTGAGCCTGTTTGCCAAGTTGGTGGTGCTGCAAGGTACAGTGGGCGGATTGCAATTTGATACGTTAGTGGGATCGGAAGGCATGGGGATGAGGGGAGTGTTACTGAGGGAGCAGGATGGGGAGCGGAACTAGATTGCCCTTTGAGGGTGGCATTGAAATTTCCAGTGTGGGCAGAGTCGAAGTTCCCAGCCAAGGTCGAAATGAACTCCAAGGTCTGGATTCAGGAGTAGTGAACGTGCTGGTAAGATTATTGGTATGCGTAACTGCTGCTCTTTTAACGGCTTAGATACGGGCTCACATGTTTCCTGCCAGCTGCTCGGCTGATGCATCTGAGTATTGGAAATGACATGGATGGCTATTGGTGGGAACATCCTCTCTGTCCTTTTTGTAAAGCTGTTTCAAATGTGTAAGATGTGATATGTGTCTTCTATCCTCCCCCCCACCCACCATCCCTCCCCCACCCCCTCTCCTCCTTCCCCCCTTCGGCCCCAAGTCGTCTTACCCACTGACGCACCGTGTTCTTCGTCTTCTCACTCATGCACTTACCACATCACTCACTCGATACTTGCTCCGGACAGGCTTGAAGCACTCGTATGCAGTTATGTGATCGTGCAAGACTTTCAGCCGCTCGTGACAACTTGCTTGGAGGGATGCCCATTGATGTCTGCCTCTGCCTATGAGACGCAACGATTGTTTTGCCACCAACATCAGGCTTAGCCCGCGAGTCATTATCGCTCTCCCTTTGGTTCTCATTAGGGGTTAGGGAGGGTAAAACAAACATTTTTTTACGATGCACTGAATTTTCAGCCTTTTATCGAAGTGTACACTGAATGTACATTCCGACTCCTGTAAAACACCTGAGATTACCAGTACACCAACATACAGGAAATGAAAACCCTAAAGCTGACAGCTTGATCTGTCTCTGCTGAAATTGTTATCGAAGGGTAAGGTCTCCGGTTCGAGGAAAGGGAAGAGGAGAATGGATGCGGGGGGAGGTGAGGTGAGGGGAAGGAAAGGGGAGGCTGGAAAAGGCCGAGCAAGAGAGCATGAGGGAGGCGAGTGCGACGGGTGGCAGTAGTGGTAGCAGGAGTGGCAGCAGCAGTGGCAGCAGCATTGGCTGCAGCAGTGGCAGGCAGCACCAGTGGCAGCACCAGTGGCAGCAGCAGTGGCGGCAGCAGTAGCGGCAGCAGCAGCTGGGGGCGAGTGGTGAGTAGTGCCTCGCATGGCTGTATAAGGGCAGTTGCATAAGAAATGGCTGGCTGTTTGGGTGCAGGGTGTAGTAATATTTCTACAGAGAAGAGGGTACAGTGTGTATGATGGAGCTTGTAAGGCATTGCTTCAAGTATCGTGATCACCTTCGAAAGATCTGCATCATTGTAAATCCTTTTATGCTGCTCCGATGGTATCCATCAGATAATGCTGAGACGGTGGACAGGGTAGGGCGTGTGAGCCTTGACCTGGATGAGATGTCACTCACGCATGCTGGGAACTTCGATCTCTCCTGCCACCGGGTTTTCATGTAATGAGGATCTGTGCACGCATGTAAGGGCATAGGTGCCAGAGAATGGGCAAGATAGCTGGACAAGGCTTTGCCTGTGCACAGCTTAGCGTACAGGTGGGAAGATAGTTGTCAAGTCGTGCCTTGGCCTGAGTCAGACTGCAGCATCGTGTAAAATGTCAAAGTACGAAGAGCAGAATGGGTTAGACTGCACAGGATGGGAGACAAACACGCAACTCTAAGAGGGTTGTACTCTCTAAAGCGGTTGGAATTTCACAGTTCAAAGCTTATTAGCAGCACAACAGTTCTCAGAACTAGCCATGTTATGCATGCAAGTGTGGAAAGCGGCTTGATGCCCTCAGTGCTGTAACCTCCGCACATGGCAAGAGGCACTACCTATAAGTCTGGGTGTGTCAGAATAGTTAGTGAAAGACTGAGGCAGTCAAAGGCATGGTGACGTGGTTTCTTCTGCGCATTAGCATGAGGGCAAAGAATGGAATACAGAGAAGACAGCTACCTGAGGTACAGTATCTGTTGCATGTATTTAGACGTACCTCTTAAAACCTGCGCACTCCATGCATGTCATGTGCAAGCCGATGCAGATTGTCCAGCTGGTGGAGGAATGTGGGGTGCGGGAGGGAGGGGAGGAGGGGAGTTGAGACATGAAAGCCACGGATGAGAAGAGGGGACTGAGGGTAGCTGGTAGAGGAAGGTCTGACACTACCCATCAAAGCTTCCTTACATTGGTATAAACGCATGTCATATGGATGGTAAGCGAAATTGCAGCTACTCGGTAGCATCGATGGACCCACAAGTCACAACAATGGATGCGGCACATCATCTCACCAACACTAACGCCCAAACACCGACCCTTGACCCCAAACACCGACCATTGACCCCAAACACCGACCATTGACCCCAAACACCGACCCTTGACCCCAAACACCGACCCTTGACCCCCCCATGCACATTCACCTCAAGCCGCTTCTCCGCTGCAGCAACGTGGAGCAGAGCCATGCCTTTTGTAACGCACGTGTGGAGACAGTAGGGTAAGTCCTATAGCCCTGGCAGGCAGAAGATCGCACTGGCTCTCGATGATGGACAGCGCGAGCAGGTGGGAGCCATGCAGACCAATCCTTTCCCAAGGAAGAGGGCACCAACTCCGCGCAAACTGGCCTATCAACGGGGCGGCCCCGCACCATACCGCCCACCCAGCACCATGCATCCCAGCACCATGCAGCCTAGTTGTTAATCAACGAGGGCATCAACTCGGCACGAACCGGCCTGCCAACGTTGACGGGCCGCATACGCATGTCACTACCCCCTGTGGATTCCACAGGCCTGAAAGATTCTTAAAGAGCACACACTTACGGATGCGAGGATAACTCACTTGTGCTCGTCTGACAGCATTTGGATAAGGCGATCGCTCTGCTCCTTGGGCAGCTTCACAGATCGGGACATGCCTTGCCACCCGGTGCAGCTCAGGGAGAGATTCGACAGCTTGACGGCTGTGTGGGTGTAGACCAACACTGCTGCTCCAATCACCTGTCGACACGTGTGCAGATGGGAGGAGGGGAAATGGATGAGTGGGAAGCAACTGAGGCGGAGAGGAGGAACGAGGATATAAACACAAGGTTGGGTTGGGTTAGGTGAGGTTTGGAGTCATGGTTGACAGTGGGCGGCAGCATGCACCTGATCCGGTCCATAAGGCACATTGCGCCACTGTCAAGGCACTGCAGACACTCCTCACAGCAATGATTAGACTCGTCTGCGCTGGGAGGGTCTCTCAGCTCGAAGCTGAGTCATCCATATTTGCAAGGCAGCGGCGGCATGTCCATTTGTTCCATCAACCCTTCAAACAGCACGCAGCGCTGCTGCTTCTCTCAGACAGAGGAGAGAGGGAGTGAGTGACCAGGGGTGGGGTTGTGAAGAGGTTGACAGTGGGCGGAAGCATGTGCTTGATGCAATCCATCAACCCCTCAAAGGGCACCAGTGAGCAATGAGAGAGTGAGACTGGTCAGAGTAGTGAGTACACCCGTCGTCTCTCAACTCCCAACTGCCAGCTCACCTGATCCATGTCAGCGGGCAGAAACATGTGTTTGATCCGATTCATGAGCCCCTCTAACAGCACGCGGTGCTTCTGCTTCTCCGCCAGCAAGGCTGCGACGCTGGCGTAGATCTGCACAGCTGGCAGGTGAGTTGATCACCTCTACCGCCAGGTCGAATTCTCGATCGACGAGAAACTCGGTCACTCTACCACAAACACTTGCTGGTTCTGCCGCCACTGGGAGCACCAAAGAGAGCCACGCTCCACGGGGGGCCTTCCTGGCAGCCCCCACCAGAGGCACGCCGCTGCTCTCCTCCCCACCGCCCCCACCGCCGCTGCACGCCCCCACCGCCCGCACCACCTCCACCTGCAGTCCTGCCAGCCGCTGCAGCCGGAGAAGATCCTCGTCCGATATCTTGCTGTCGCCGCCCACTACTTGCTTATCACCGCCACGCTGCCAGTGCTGCTGCGACTGCTGGTGGCGGTGGTGGTGGCGGTGGTGCTGCTGCCACTGCTGCTGGTACCGTCTCCTCCTGCAGCGAAGCCTACACCAGTAGTGCCTGCACCAGAAGTACCAGCAGCAGCAGTGGAAGAGAGGCGGCAGAGGTGGCGAGTCTCTTGCCAGGTCTGCTGCTGCGTTTTGCGTTCCCTTGTCAAAAAGCAGCTGGGAAAGAACAGGAGAGGATTTGAGAAGGAGAACAGAAGGGCACCCCATTGGAAGTGGCGAGTGAATTGCTGCTGCCTGCCAGGTCTGCTGCTGCGTTCTGCCTGTTGTAAAGAACAGCTGAGGAGGGGTACGAAAGAAGGAGTGCTCACAATGCAAATTTAAACATGGGAAACCACCTAGGCACGAAATGCAGACACCAAGAGCGGGACAGACGAAGCAGCAGCGGTATCCAGATCAGCCTAGTCCAGCCTCCGTAGCTGCAAGTGCGTTTCAAGATGGTTTCAATTTAGATCTTGATGGAGATACCAGATGCATCCACTTCTTCCCACCTGTGTCCGCTGCAGAAGTGTTGCTGCGGGGTGAAGGTCGGGCGAGTAGAGGAAGAGATGGATGCTGCACAGCCCTGCTGCCACGTAGTCCCTGGCTAAGAGCTGAGAGGCGGAGGGGAGGGGTGGGTGGAGCGGAAAGAGGGAGAAGAGAAAGGACTGGATTAGCCAGAGAGGTTTGGATGGTGCACAGACCTGATTGCACGCCATACGCAAAGGGACACTTAGAAAGGTACAGAAAATGGTCAATTGGTCTATTGGCCTGATAGCAGAGAAGATGCATGCGGCCTGTTTGCAGCACCTTGTTGTTCCTTGGCTGATGTCTGAGATTAGGGATGAGCAAGGGGCGAACACGAACGTGTTCGTGTTCGCCCATGCACGAACACTGTTCGGTTCGGCGAACACCTTAAGCAAAAACAGGTGTTCGCCGTTCGCCTGTGAAGGCGTGTTCGGGCGAACCTCGAACACGTTCGTGTTCGTCTAGGGGCAAATTGCAGCAGCGGCCCGAACACGAACGTGTTCGGGCGAACCTCGAACACTGTTCGGCGAACACTTTAAGCCACAAAAACTAACCTGTTCGGTTCGCCTCGAAGGTGTTCGTTTTTTTGCTCATCCCTATCTGAGATAGGTACGAAACCTTCAGTGTAACTCAGGCTCACTTGGGCTCATCACAGTTGGAAGAGGAAGTGGATTGCTTTTTTTTCTCTCTCTCCTTTAATTTAAGAAGTTGAAGGCGTTACGAGAAATTGAGGAAGCGGCGGTAAAAAGAGGGACGAATGCGGCTTACAAGCAACGGGAAGAGGAAGAGAAAACAAAGAAAGGACGATCGGAGCTTGCAAGACATCGAAAGAGAAAGTGGAAGTTCTTTTGAGACTCGAAGTATGTGCAGACGCAGGAGAGAGCAGCCAGGCACTTGGCATTAGCAGCTGATGTCAAGTGCTGATGGAAAGAGCTACTGATGGAGCAGCCAGGCACTTGACATGCTGCTGATGGAAACACAACACGATGGAAAAACGATGGGTGAGAAAAAAAATAGCAGTCACTTGCTCCTCTCATCATCCAAGTACGAAAACGTCTTCCTCTCTTCATCCTCCACCACTACAACCCCTTCTCCCTGCCCCTCACCTCGCTCCCTGCTTTCCCCGTCCCTATTCCCCCATTTCTACTCTCCCCGTTCCAATTCTCCCTGTCCCTACTCTCCCTGTTCCTACTATTCACGTCCCTACTCTCCCCGTACCTTCTCTCCCCGTGCCTGCTCTCCCCATCCCTATTTATTTTTCCGTGCCTTCTCTCCTTGTCCCTATTCTCCCCGTCCCTACTCTCCCCGTTCCTCCTCTCCCCGTCCCTACTCTACCCGTCCCTACCCTCCCCGTCCCTACTCTCCCCGTCCCTGTTCTCTTCTTCCCGTACCTACTCTCCCCGTCCCTATTCTCCCCGCTCCTACGCTCTCCATCCCAACTCTTCCTGCACCTACTCTTCCGGTTCCCTACATTCCCCGTCCCTGCTCTCCCCGTCCCTTCTCTCCCCGTCCCTACTCTCCCCGTCCTTTCTCTCCCCGTCCTTTCTCTCCCCGTCCCTACTCTCCCCGTGCCTACTCTCCCCATCCCTTCTCTTCCCGTCCCTACTCTCCCCGTCCCTGCTCTCCACGTCCCTTCTATCCCCGTCCTTTCTCTCCCCATGCCTACTCTCCCCGTCCAAACTATCCCAGTCCCTACTACTGTTCCTGTCCCCACTCTCTCCGTCCATACTCTCCCCGTCCCTACTCTCCCCCGTCCCAACACTCCACGTCCCTACTCTCCCCGTCCCTATTGTTCCTGTAACAACCACGGCCCTTATAACAACGGGCAACCGTGTGTTAATTATAAATCACCCTTGACAATATTTATAAAATCAAGGTACAAGGCTTCCAAGTCTCTGGTCGCTCCTCACCGTGAGGCCGCTCCCCAGCTTGCTGCAGGCGAAGGCGATGTCCGGCCTCGTCGTCGTCGCCGCGAACTGCAGCGAGCCGACCTTCTGCCGGTACTCCTCCTCCTGTCGCTCCTGCGCCTCCTCATCGTCGAAGGTGAGCTCGGCGTAGGCGTCGACCGAGACCGTCGACTTCGGAGTCCGTCCGCCCTGCTCCTCGTCGATGAAGCGCCTACGCAGCTTGTCGGCGTAGCCCTGCTGGTGCAGCCACAGCTTCCCCGCCGACCTGTCGCGCATGATCTCCAGCCCGAGGTACTTCTGCACCAGCGAGATCTCGCGCAGCTCGAAGGCGGCCTCCAGTAGCTCCTTCAGCTGCTTCAGCATCTCGGGGCTGCTGCTGGCGGCGAGCAGGTCGTCGACGTAGACCAGCACCCAGCAAGTCGCTCCGTCGTCGCCGACCTTGAAGTAGAGGGCCTCGTCGACCTGGCTCTTCTTCCACCCAGCGCCGACCAGCACGTCGTTGAGCGCCAAGTACCACAGCAGCGGCGACTGCTTCAGCCCGTACAGGCTCTTCAGCAGCTTGCACACCCGGCCGGTTCCGTCGTTGAAGTAGTCCGGCTGCGACATGTACAGCACCCGGTCGAGCTTGCTCTGCAGGAAAGCGTTCTTCATGTCGAGCTGCATCAGGTTGAGGTTGAGCACGGCGACGATGCTGAGGAAGATCCTCAGCGTGACGTAGCTGCCCACCGGCGCGAACGTCTCGTCGTAGTCGGCGCCGTACACCTGCGTGAAGCCCTTCACGACCAGCCTCGCCTTCTCCCGCTCGACGGTGTCGTCGATGTTGTACTTCGTCGTCAGCACCCACCGGTTCTTCATGACATTCACTCCCGGCGGGCGTTCGACCAGCTCCCACGTGCCCATGGCGAGGAGACTACGGATCTCTTCCTCCATGGCGGCCTTCACTGCTGGACCCTTCCAGCTCGCCAGCGCCTCCTTCACCGTCATCGTCGAGATGTCCCAGCGGTGCTCGGGGTCGGCCAGCGTGTCAATGTCGAGCTCCGGAAACTCTTCATCCTCGTCGGCGTCGTCGTACAGCAGGTCGTCGTCCTCGTCGACCACGTCATAGACCGTGGTGAAGGCAGCGGGGACGAAGAAGTCGGGAGGCCTCCGAAGTCGACCTGACTTCCGGGGCTCAGGCGGGTCGACCACCGCCTGGTCGACCAGTTCCTCGTCGCCCAACTGCTCCCCTTCATCTTCACCGCCGTCCTCGTTGTCCTGCTGCACTTCGGTCGGCGTCTCGACCGACTTCTTGTTAAACTGTATTATGCTTGTAGGCTGTAGTGGGGTAGCCAATATGGGGTACAACCCCAACTAGGGTTTCATATTTGTACCCAAACTTCTGCTAGTTCATCCATTCTTGCCTAGCTATTCTGAAATGGTATCAGAGCAGGAGGTCCCTAGGACCTACCGACCGTTTTTTTTTAAGGGCCCACCACCGCTCGCATGCGGTTACCACGCTACCCCGTGCCCTAGCCTCGTAGCGCCCTCGTGCGCCCTCGTTAGCGCCCTCGCGCGCCCCTCGTTAGCGCCCTCGCGCGCACCCTCGTTAGCGCCCTCGCGCGCCCCTCGTTAGCGCCCTCGCGCGCCCCTTGCTAGCGCCCTCGCGCGCCCCTCACTAGCGCCCTCGCGCGCCCCTCGCAGTGTCGCCCGCCCGCCGAGCCGCCCGCTCGCAGCCCGCTCGTCCTGCTGCCCGCTTCGCAGCCCGCCCGCCCGCTCGCTGCCCGCTTCGCGGCCCGCCCGCCACGCAGCCCGGCCGCCCGCTCGCTGCCCGCTTCGCGGCCCGCCCGCTTCGCAGCCCGCTCGCTCGCTGCCCGCTCCGCGGCCCGCCCGCTTCGCAGCCCGCTCGCCCGCTCGCTGCCCGCTTCGCGGCCCGCCCGCCCGCTCGCTGCCCGCTTCGCGGCCCGCCCGCCCGCTCGCTGCCCGCTTCGCGGCCCGCCCGCTTCGCAGCCCGCTCGCTCGCTGCCCGCTTCGCGGCCCGCCCGCTTCGCAGCCCGCCCGCCCGCTCGCTGCCCGCTTCGCGGCCCGCCCGCCTCGCAGCCCGCTCGCCCCGCTGCCCGCTTCGCGGCCCGCCCACTTCGCAGCCCGCCCGCCCGCTCGCTGCCCGCTTCGCGGCCCGCCCGCTTCGCAGCCCGCTCGCCCCGCTGCCCGCTTCGCAGCCCGCCCGCCCGCTCGCTGTCCGCTTCGCGGCCCGCTCGCCTTCGTCGCAGCCCGCTCGCCCCGCTGCCCGCTTCGCGGCCCGCCCACTTCGCAGCCCGCCCGCCCGCTCGCTGCCCGCTTCGCGGCCCGCCCGCTTCGCAGCCCGCCCGCCCGCTCGCTGCCCGCTTCGCGGCCCGCCCGCTTCGCTGCCCGCTCGCAGCGCCGCCCGCCCGCCCGCTACCTGCTTCGCAGCGCCGCCCGCTGCCTCACTGCCCGCTTGCTGCGTCCCCTCTGCTGCTGCCGCTGCTCTGCTGTGCCCTCACGCCTGAGCTATGGCCTCTATTCGCGTTCTTTCCTTCGATGCTGAGGGCCGTCCCGTGCAGTTCACTTCCTGGCTCGACGACCTGCAGTTGTATCTTATGAGCAATAGCACGGACCACATCTCCCTCTATGACTACGCGTCTGGTGCTGCCGCTGCTCCTGCTGCCACAGCCGAGCTTAGTGTTCGTTCCCACTGGCAGACTCGTGACGCAGCTGCTCGCCTAGCCATTCGTAGTCACCTGCCGCTAGCTGAGCTCGAGCATTTTGGCGACTGCAAATCCGCTAAGGCCCTGTACGATGCTGTCGTTGCTCGCTACTCCTCGCCTGCCACAGCCGAGCTTAGCCGCCTCATGCTGCCGTACCTGTTCCCCGATCTGTCCACCTTTACTACAGTCGCCGATCTTATCACCCACCTTCGCACTAGTGATGCTCGCCTGCGTGCCGCCCTTCCCACCGAGTTCTGCGCTAAGAACCCCCCTCCACTGTACTGGACACTCCACTTCATAGTCACCCGTCTCCCTGACACCCTCCGCTCAGTTCGAGACCACTTCCTTGCTCGCTGTCCCACTGAGCTCACAGTCGCCCTCCTAGAGGAGCAGCTGCTCGCGGCCGAAAAGAGCATTGTAGCTGTTGGTGCTGCTCGTGGCGCTCCTCGCACCCCCATCTTTGAGGGGTGTTCTCCCTCTCCCCTCGCTCCCTCCTACGCTGCTGCTGCTGCTGTTGACTTCCTTGGTGCTGAGTCTGTTGGCGCTGCTTCTGCTCCTGGTGGGAGGCGCCGCACCGGCAAGGGCAAGGGGGGCAAGGGTGGTGGTGGTGGCGCTGGGGGGGGAGGAGGTGGGGGAGGTGGGGGGGGAGGCGGTGCTGGAGGGAGCGGTGGCGGGAGCGCTGGTGGGAGTGGGGTCGGTGGTGGAGGCGGGGGCGGCGGCGGAAGCAGTGGCAGTAGTGGCGGCGGCGGCGGTGGCGGCGGTGGCGGTGGTGGCGGTGGTGGCGGTGGCGGTCGGAGCGGTGGTAGTGGTGGCGGCGGCGGTCGGAGTGGAGGCACTGGCTCGGGCCAGAGCTCCCAGCAGCAGCAGCGTCCCCAGACGACCCAGCAGCTTCGTGAGTGGCTTGCTCAGCGTGGGACGTCGGGGGGCAGTGGCCGCTGTTCTTATGTCATTCGCACAGGTGACCGCAAGGGACAGACGTGTGGGAGGTTCCACACCCCGTACCGCTGCTTCTCCCGCCTTGACGACGCTTGGCGTGAGGAGATGGGCGCGGATGTTGAGCGCCCCCGCTGGGCTGAGCTCATGAGGGCTGGTGTTGATGTCTTTGCTCTTGACTATGATGCTATTATTGCTGCCATGTATGCATTGACTGTTAGTGCCGAGGGAGACTGTTACTTGTGTGTGCCGCCTGACCCAGGTATAGAGCCCGCTGCCCTGGGTACTAGTGAGTCTGCTCTCTCTGGTATGGTGCCCCCTGTACTTGCCCCCCCCAGTGCTGTCCTGGCTGGTTTCGAGTCTGCTCTCTCAGGTACAGCACCCACAGAGACTGCTCTCTCAGGTACCGCACCGGCTGAGGCCTGTCACACCTTCACGCTTGACTCAGGTGCTTCCCGTTGCTTCTTTCGTGACAGTACTGAGCTCACACCGCTTCCTGCACCGGTCCCAGTCTCCTTGGCTGACCCCTCTGGGGGCCCAGTCCTTGCCCAGTCCACCACTGTCCTCCCTTGTCCGGCGGTTCCGTCTGGCTCGTTGTCGGGTTTCCACCTCCCCTCGTTCTCGACGAACCTGGTGAGCAACGCTGTCCTCCAGGATCAGTGGGTTGACACCTTTACCCCTGGCGGACAGCGTGTGGCGATCTGCACGTGCTCCAGGACAGGCCGTCACCTGGCTACGTTTACCCGTCGGCCGGGGTCGAGTCTCTACACACTGACCACTGCGTCTCCTCAGGTCGCTGCTGTCGGTCAGGTGTCTGCGTCAGGTCTGGTAGCCCACGCCTGTGAGTGTCGTTCCCTGTCGCACCAGACTCTTCTCTGGCACCACCGCCTGGGTCACCCCTCCTTGCCACGCCTTCGTGGCATGCACCGTCGCCACCTTGTGTCTGGTCTTCCCAGGTCCCTCCCTCCCCTCCCTGCCTCGCCTGCGCCGCCTTGCCTTCCTTGCGTCGAGGGGCGGCAGCGCGCCGCTCCTCACTCCTCCTCGTTCCCCCCGACAGAGGCTCCTCTGCAGACCCTCCACCTGGACGTGTGGGGCCCAGCCCGCGTTCGTGGCCAGGGCGGTGAGCGGTACTTTTTGCTGGTTGTCGACGACTACTCGCGTTACACCACGGTCTTCCCCTTGCGCACCAAGGGTGAGGTCCCTGCTGTTCTGATCCCTTGGATCCGCACGGTTCGTCTCCAGCTCCGCCGCCGTTTCCGGACGGATCTTCCTGTCCTGCGTCTGCACTCTGACAGAGGTGGTGAGTTTTCCTCCGATCTCTTGAGGACCTTCTGTCAGGCGGAGGGCATCGAGCAGACCTTCACGCTTCCGGACTCCCCACAGCAGAATGGGGTTGCTGAGCGCCGCATTGGCCTGGTCATGGAGGTCGCTCGTACCTCCTTGGTCCACGCGGCGGCTCCCCATTTTCTGTGGCCGTTTGCTGTCCGGTACGCCGCGCATCAGCTCAACCTCTGGCCCCGTGTCTCCTTGCCGGAGACCTCGCCCACACTGCGTTGGACGGGGGAGGTTGGCGATGCGTCGCGCTTCCGGGTGTGGGGTGCTCGTGCCCTTGTCCGCGATACGTCCGCGGACAAGCTCTCCTCCCGCACGCTTCCCTGTGTCTTCCTTGGCTTTGTCCCTGACGCGCCTGGCTGGCAGTTTTACCACCCCACCTCGCGCCGGGTCTTCGCCTCTCAGGATGTCACCTTTGACGAGTCGGTCCCTTTTTACCGTCTCTTCCCCTACCGCACTGCCCCCCTCCCTCCCCCGCCGCTTTTCCTTGCTCCTGGTCCCCCTCCGGTAGACCCCCTTCCCCCTCAGGGTCCTGCTCCTTCAGGTGTCTCTCAGGTAGACCCTCCTCCCGTCGCTGAGCCTGTCGAGTTCACAGGTGACTCAGGTGCTGCTGCGGGTGGTGCTGCTGGGAGTGCTGAGCCTGGGGGTGCTGAGCCTTGGGGTGCTGAGCCTGGGGGTGCTGAGCCTGCGGGTGCGGGGCCTGGGAGTGCTGGGACTACGGGTGCTGGAGCTGAGGGTACTGTGCCTGAGAGTTTGCCGCCTGGGGGTGCTGAGCCTGGGGGTGCTGAGCCTGCGGGTACTGAGCCTGCGGGTACTGAGCCTGGGGGTGCTGCTACTGAGCCTACGGAGCCTCGGGTTACTGCGTCTGGGGGTGCTCCGGTTCGGGGTGCTGAGCAGTCTCTCACACCGCAGCAGCTTCGTGACTGGTACGTCCGGCGCTTTCGCCGTCCTAGTGGCTCGGCTGGAGTTGGGGGTGCTGGGGCTGCTCGTCCTGGGGGTGCTCGTACTGGGGGTACTGGAGCTGCCGGGACTGGTTGTTCTGGGAGCACTGCGACTGGAGCTGCTGGAGCTGGGGACCCTGGCGCTGGCGGTGCTAGCGGAGTTGGAGCTGCCGACTCTGGGGGTGGCGCTGCTGCTGGTGCTGCGGACCCGCCTGGTGGAGCTACTGCTGGAGCTGAGGACCTGAGCGGTGGCGCTGCTGCTGGTGCTGGGGACCCGGCCGTTGGAGCTCCTGCTGGTGCTGAGGACCCGGCCGCTGGAGTCTCTTCTGCTTCTGGAGACGCTGCGCGGCCGCGACCGTACTTCGTCCCGCTCCTTCAGCAGGTTCTTGGGCAGGCTCCTCCTCCTTGTCCTCCTCCCTCCGTAGAGTGTCCTCCGCCTGTCCAGCCGCAGTCACAGTTACCGCCTGCCTCGCCTCTCCCTGCTCCCTCTCCTTACACTGGTCCCACAGGAGGTCTTACAGAGCGTCGTGAGCCTGAGTCTCGTCCTGCGTCACCTGTTCGTCCTGCTCGCGCTGGTAGTCGTGTCCGTCGTGAGCGTCCTCCTCCTGTCCCAGGCACTCACTACATGACTCTGCGTCCCTCTACTGCTCCTCGGCGTGTCCCTCTACCGTCTCCTCCTGCGTCCTCTTTGCCTGCCGTTCCGGACCCTGAGTCTGACCGGTATCGCGCTGAGCACCCTACAGTCACGCGTCTCCTAGCTACTGTTGTCACTGACCCTACCTTTGAGTCCTCTGCTGCGTCTGCTCTGGTCGCTGAGTTGGTTGACTTTGCTGCTGCCTGTCGTCTAGACTACGCTGCTAGCCTTGTTGCTGAGCCTGAGTCTGAGTCTGTCTGCCCTCCGTCCGTCGGGGGTGAGTGTGCTCTTGGCACGGACGTCCTTGAGGACAGGCAGGAGGACTTTGACTCTCTTGCGGCTGCTGTACCTCATCTCGTGGCCTGGTTGCTTGCCCCTGAGGGAGACCCGGATGCACTAGACATCCCCACTCCGCGCACTTACGCAGAGGCAATCTCGGGTCCCTACTCCTCTCAGTGGCAGACAGCCATGGACGCAGAGATGGCATCCTGGAAGTCCACAGGCACCTACGTCGACGAGGTTCCCCCTCCTTGGGCGAACATCGTCGATGGCATGTGGATTTTCAGGGTGAAGCGGCCGCCAGGTTCTCCGCCTGTCTTCAAGGCTCGTTACGTTGCTAGAGGCTTCAGTCAGCGTCAGGGGGTCGACTTCTTCCAGACCTTCTCCCCCACCCCGAAGATGACCACTCTTCGGGTTCTGCTGCACGTTGCTGCTCAGCGTGACTACGAGCTTCACTCTCTTGACTTCAGCACAGCGTTCCTGCAGGGCAGCCTGCACGAGGAGATCTGGCTGCGCCGCCCACCTGGCTTTACTGGGTCGTTTCCTGCTGGTACCCAGTGGAGCCTCCGCCGGCCAGTCTACGGTCTCCGCCAGGCGCCACGTGAGTGGCACGACACACTGAGGACTACACTTGCGGCTCTTGGGTTCGCGCCGTCTACTGCTGACCCGTCGCTGTTTCTGCGCACAGACACGTCGCTGCCGCCGTTCTACATTCTTGTGTACGTCGACGACTTGGTCTTTGCTACTGCTGACACTGAGGCACTCGCTCGTGTGAAGTCGGAGCTGCAGAAGAGACACACCTGCACTGACCTGGGTGAACTGCGTAGCTACCTTGGCTTGCAGATCACCCGGGACAGAGCTCGCCGCACCATCACCCTGACTCAGTCACACATGGTGCAGCAGGTCCTTCAGCGCTTCGGCTTCCAGTTCTCCTCACCACAGGCCACACCTCTGGCTACCAGCCACTCGCTCTCAGCTCCACCTTCGGACGAGTCCGTAGAGCCGAGTGGCCCGTACCCAGAGCTTGTAGGCTGCCTCATGTACCTGATGACTTGCACGCGACCTGACCTCGCGTACCCTCTTAGCATCCTTGCTCGTTACGTTGCGCCTGGGAGACACAGGCGAGAGCACTGGGAGGCGGCTAAGAGGGTGCTGCGTTACTTGTGCAGTACATCAGGCATGGGGCTGGTGCTTGGAGGACACGACAGAGTTGTCCTCACTGGTCACTCGGACGCTTCTTGGGTGGACGACCTGGCTACGCAGCGGTCGTCACAGTGTTACACCTTCAGCCTTGGCTCTGGTTCTGTCTCGTGGCGGTCCACCCGCTCTTCCTCTGTTCTCGGCTCTAGTTGTGAGGCTGAGATCTACGCCACAGCCATGGCTGCACAGGAGTTACGCTGGCTCACCTACCTGCTGACTGACTTGGGAGAGCGGCCTAGTTCTCCTCCAGTTCTGTACGGTGACAACAAGGCGGCTCTTGCCTTGTGTCAGGAGCACAGACTGGAGCACAGGACAAAGCACATTGCTCTTCGCTACTTTCTTGCTCGAGAGCTTCAGCAGCGCGGTCAGCTTCGGCTTGTGTACGTGGACTCGAAGGCCAACACTGCTGATATCTTCACCAAGGCGCTCCCGCCTAGTGATCATCAGCGGCACTGTACTTCTTTAGGCCTTGTGTCCACGTTTCCTCACTTGCTCACTGCTTGACATTCTTTGTACTGTACTTTATATATATCTTGTTGCTTGCTTGCTAGGTTTTGATCACTGTGTTGCTTGTCTTGTACTATATCTAGCACTGCATGTGAACTGGCCTTGTGGCCTTTACTTGTGCTTGGAGTGTGGTGACGTTGTGATCCACCCTGGGCTTTGCTTTGCTTTGCTGGACTGGTCTTGTGACCCTTTGTTCTCCCCCACTTTGCCTATGGGGGTGTGTTAAACTGTATTATGCTTGTAGGCTGTAGTGGGGTAGCCAATATGGGGTACAACCCCAACTAGGGTTTCATATTTGTACCCAAACTTCTGCTAGTTCATCCATCCTTGCCTAGCTATTCTGAAACTTCTCCCCTGCGGTCAGCTCCCCTGCCGACTGCCAGGTCGCCGACTGCTCCTTGGTCGGCCTCGCTGCTGCCTGCTCCCCTGTGGGCTTCACCCAAGTCGGCTGCACCTCCTCGACCTGCTCCCCTGTCGACTTCACCCCTAGGTCGACCTGCTGCCCATCGACCAGCTGCGCGTCCTGTCGGCCACCGGCGATGCCCTTGGTTGGCGCCACAGGCGACGTCCCACTGCTCCCCTCATCGCCGGAGGCCGACGGCGGAGTCAGCCCACGCAGGTCGACGAGGGGAGGGGCAGGGGGGGTAGAGGAAGGGTGGACGACCTCGGCGTCGTCCTCAGCAAGCTCACCGACCTCAGCGAGCAGAGGGAGCGTTGCCGTCGAGGTATCCGTCGGCGTGGCCATCAGTGTCCGCCCTGACACGGGGCCATGCGCCGACCTCCACTCCTCCAGCGACAGGTCCTCGTAGAACACCACGTCCGACGTGGTGACCACCCGGTTGTCGGCGATGTCGAGGAGCTCCCAGCCCTTGCTCGCCTCCGACACGCCGAGATGAAGGCCCCACTTGGCCTTCGGCTTCAGCTTGCCACCCCGCTGCTGCTCGGGGACGAGGAACTGCGCCATGCAGCCCCACACGCGCGCCAGCGACAAGTCGGGCTTCGTCCCGGTCAGCAGCTGGTATGGCGTCGTCCCCGGCGTCGCCGACCGCTCGAGGCAGTTGCGGATCCAGATGGCCTGCCGCAGAGCGAGGTGCCACCAGTGGTGCTGCACGCCCATGTGCAGCAGCATCGTCCTCACCGACTCCACCACCGTCCGCATCTCCCGCTCCGCCATGCCGTTCTGCTGCGGGGTGTACGGGCAGGTCAAGTCGTGGACGATCCCCTTTCCGTCCACGAAGTCGGTGAACGTCTTCCCGAGGAACTCCCCGCCTCGGTCCGAGCGCAGCATCAGCACCGACTTCTTTGTCTGCTGCTCCACCAGCACCAGCCACTTCTGGAACTCCAGCAGCACATCCGACTTCTTGGCGACCGGCCTCACCCACACGTAGCGGGACTTACGGTCCTTCAGCAGCAAGAAGTACAGGCTGCCGTCCTTGGCAGCCACCCGGAATGGCCCGCACAAGTCGATGTGGACGACGGCTAGCACGTCGGCGGCGTCGGAGCCTTGGTCGGGGAAGGTGTGCCTCGCCAGCTTCCCGCTGACGCACGAGACACACGGTGAGTCGGCGCCCATCGCCGACTTGAGGTCCAGCCCAATGGCGACCTCGTTCTTCGCCGAGCTCCTGATGGTATCCAGGCCGACGTGCGCAAGGCGTGCATGCATCCTGTCCGGCGTCGACTTCGCCTTGGAGACGATCGCCCGCAGGGCCACAACCTCCGGCGTGGGCGACGTCGACCTCGGTGAGCAGGGACGCAGGTCGGTGCAGAGGACTCGCCCGGAGTACGTCGCCCGACCAAGCACTTCTCCTGCTGCTGAGACAAGCAGCATCCCGTCGCCGTCCTCTTGAAACTTCACGCCATGCTCCTTCAGCTGACCAGACGACAACAGGTTTGCCCGCACACCCGGGACGTACAGCACGTCGGGGATGAGAACCTGCTTCCCGGCCTCGCCTTGCAACGCAACCGTGCCCCGGCCCTGGACGTCTTGCAGCGCCCCATTGAAGCCACGCACGTGCTTCAAGTCGCCGCTCGGCCCCATGTCGACGAAGACCTCCTTCGTCCCCATCAGGTGGTGGGAGCAGCCGCTGTCCAGTAGGACCACCGCCGGGTTCGCCTGCACTGCTGCTGCCATCGCCTGAAAGTCCTCACCGGCCTCCGGCGCCAGTGAGACGGTCGGCTCCACAACGCCGACCAGGGAGCACGGCGCCGACTTGTCGCCGCTCGCCTTGCCGCCAGCAGAGGAGTCGGCGTCCTTCGCCGAGGTCGACGACTTGGTCGACTGCTTCTCCTTGCGCGATTGACTTCCTCCTCGACGAGGTAGACGATTGCCAGACCTCCCGCGGCCTCCCTTGTCGTCGTCGTCCGAGTCACTGCGGTCGGGGCACTCGAAGGAGAGGTGGTCGGGGTCGCCGCACAGCCAGCACTCCCGGCGTCGACTTCCTCCTCCCCGGCCACTGTCCTTGGTCGACTTCTTCTTGTCGACCTCCTTGGCCGACTTCGAGCCACTGCTACCACCGCCACCTGATTGTCCACGCTGCCCTGGTCGACCGCCTTGCTTCGCTGGGGCGACGAAGTTCGCCTGCGCCAGCAGCTCCTGGGACCGCTCTGCCTCCTGCATCGCCTCGTCCTGCAGGATGTACGAGGTTAGGTTGTCCTCGTTGAGCGTCGCCCTCGTGCTCGGCGCCATGGACAGCCGCTTCAACAGGTTGTAGCTGCTCCGGAGTCCCTGCATGACATGGGTGATGTACGACGCCGTCGAATACTCCGCACCGGCCATCCTGATGGTGGCGAGAATTCGCCGGGCCCGGTTGCAGTAGTCGGTCGCCGTCTCCTCGTCGCCCATGCGCAGGTGCGTCAGCTGCCCTTCAAGCTGGGCGATAAACAGGTCGTCGGTGACCTGGTACGTCGACTCAATGAAGTGCCACGCCTGGTGGCCGGCGTCGAGGTACTCCCTGCACCACTTCAGGGCGATCTGCACGCCCGGCGTGCAGCACCGCGAGATGACCGTGAAGGTCAGCAGCTGCACGGCGCGAAACTCCGCACGCAAGTCGGGGTCGCTCGGCGTCGCCACGGTACCACGAGCAAAGTTGATGAGCCCGGCCATCTCCAGCTGGGGCTCAATAGCTTCCTTCCAGGTGAGAATGTCGGGTCGGCCGACCAGTAGGGGAGTCACCGAGATCCTATCCGGCGTAAACTTGAAGTAGCCGTAGCTCGGTGCAATCCCGCCTGCTGTCACCTGGGTTGCCGACATCGGCACGGACCCACTCCGTCGACCTCCGACGTCGCCCTGCGAGAACCCTGCAGCCGCCGACGACCGCATTCCTCGCGTCTGAACGCCGCCGACTTCGTCGGCGTGAATCACACCACGCTGCCTCGACGACGTGCCTCCCGCACTGCTGCCGACTTGGTCGCCTCCGGCGTTGACACCCGCGTCGACGTCGCCCTCGGTGTTCACCGGTCGAGGAGAAGCAGGCCGAGAAGGGTGCTCCGTCGCCCACAAGGAACGGATGCCAGCCTCAACGACCGCCCACGGCAGGTCGCCATACTCGTTGGCCTCGTGCTTCCTCCTCGCGTTCTCTAGCCGTGCCTCCAGGGTGTCCACCACCCCCGTGTCACCTACGGCGCCTACCATGGTGACTACCGCACAGCTGCCGGCCTACGAACAACTTAGGTAAGGTGCAACTAAGTCGACTAGACTGAAAGGTAAGTCGTTGTGCCGTCCACGCTCACCGCACCATGCGGAGATAACTCTAGTAACGGGAGCTAGACTACGGGCTAGGCACGGATGCTCGTGTGATCTCTGCGTTCTCTGTTCCTTAGTCGTTTTTCTAGTGCACACACTGCTTGCTAGTTCACAAGGCAATTTGGCAAGAGTTTCACTAGAGAAAGTTGACAACAATGGTACAATGAAGTTGGCTAGGAAAGACTACATCAGAGCTAGGATGCAAGCAGGTCGACTGCCAGCGCAGCACGGTCGACCGCGTGCCAGCACGACTTGGTCGACCGCGCTCCAGCAGTGCAGAGACGCGGCTTGCCAACGCTGCAGGTCGACGGCGTGACAACAGCGCAAGTCGACGGCGTGCCAGCGTTGCTCCTTCAGTCCAGCTACGCACCCGCTTCGCAGGTGCTCGTAGATGATTGGCGCGCACTGCTTCGTCACCTGCACAGCGCACACACCAAGTCCACCTCGTGCTGACGACTGCATCTGATGCACCACGTCGACCTCGGGATACCATCACCAAGGTCGTCCTCGCCAAAACCACCTGGGCGACCTTCGCAAGCCTTCGCAGCACCTCGTCACCCAGGTAACTTGGTCGACCGGGCAACCAGGTCGACCAGAGGCTCCAGTGCGTGCCCGTCGACCACCCAGGTCGACGACCACTTCCGGTCGACCTCCCAGGTCGACCACTGCCTCTGGGACGTGCCGGTCGACCTCCCAAGTCGACGGCCACCTCCAGTCGACCTCCCCAGGTCGACCACTACTCCCTGGTCGACCAGAACGGCTGGTCGACTTACCAGGTCGACCAGAAGGTCTGGTCGACTTCCCAAGTCGACCACCCGAAGTTGGCGCCCTCCCGAAGTCGGTGCCCATGCAATGGCTCCTGTGCAGGTCGACCAACCTCGTCGACCAGCCCGCCCACTGCTGCAGGTCGGCTGCACCCCTACATCCGACCACGAAGTCGGCTCCGCCCAAGCGAGGACGGGGCCAACACCCAACTCCCGTTGACACTTCTTATGGGAGCTAATTTGGGGGCGCAGGATGACAGTGGCGGAGGTTTCAAATGGGCCGGTGCAGAGGACGCGGAGAGACTGCTGGGGTTCTGGGTGTCGCCTTCCAGAAGCGGCGTGCCGACATGGGAGAAGGCCCTGTGTCACATCACGGAGAAACTGGTTAAGTGGAAGCAGAAATATCTCACCACATCAGCCAAAGCGACGGTGATTAACTACTACATTATTCCGATTATGGCCTTCCCACACGTGGGATAATGTCACCCGCCTCCTCCACGGCTTTGTCTCGGGCAATGGAGTCTCAGCCGCGAAAGGCTTTAGACTCTAGAGTAAGGCACTCCTGTACACATCCAGGAAAGCGGGGGGGTATTGGAGTGAGAGACCCGGTATCGGGGTTTCCTTGACACTAAAACCGTGGCTTAAAAATTAAAATGGGTAAAAAATGAAACTACTGGTGCAATTCGATACTGCGCCTGCAAACAATCTGTCGCAAACACGTTTCTAGAGCTCTTTGGGCCCACCACCAGCAACAACTAATGCAACATCAGCAGCGGTGACCTCCGTCAGCGTCGCCATCGTCGAACAACTCGTTGTTCGCATCAACGCTCTTGAGAGTTATCAAGCAATGAGCATCGATGGTGTTACATTCTTAAACATGACTTAGCCAGGGATCGGCTTAGGGTTGATCGCATGTGGTGTTGCAGCGGAAGTGTTGACCTCATGTCAGAATGAATGTAAATAACTGAGATGATAAAAGCATGCATACATCGAGTTTATATAGGAAATACAAGGAGTGGGAAATGAAACGAACTAGGCTAGCCATGTACTCTAAGGGGTACATTCACTTATTGTTGCGAAGTTCAAACCGTGCAGCGCGAGAACCCGTTTCAAACCTGTTCCTGCTCTTTTCTTTTCAAATGTTTATGCCTGCATCGGTCTCTATCTGACGGTTGCTGGTGTCGCTTTGACTCTTCTGACTCCCCGACTTCATATTCGGTAGAATCGGCTCCTTCAGCGTACAGGAATGCATTTTCATTGAATCTCATATTGCAACACTCCCCTTCATTCATGGGCGTGTTGGAGGCTGACTCGCTTGACTACTCCCGTGAGGTCGGAGCAGTGCTTGTACTGCTAACATAACAGTCGCATGGTGAGAAAGGCAGCTGCCATCTTTGTAGTGGGGCCAGGGCTGATTTATCAGGGTAATCACCCTGATTTCAGGGTAATCACCCTGATTTCAGGGTGATTTTAGACCTTCCACTTTGTGGAGACTGGAAATTCAAAATTGACGAATTCTCAACCCAGATCCCATCAAAGTAATATTTTTCTATCTCTGATATTGAGTATAACGTAACAGACTAACCTGTTAGTGAGCCCGTGCAATATGGCGCACATGTGTGGGAGGGAGCACTGATGGGCGCAGTAGTGACGGGCGGCCCCGTGGACAGGGAAAGAGGCGGAGGGGGGTGGGGGGGGGGGGGGGAGGGGGGGTAGGGGGGGGAGGGATGCGCAGGAGGGAGGGGAGAGGGGGGATATGGCCACGTATGGTTTGGGTTTGGTGGAAACGTGGGGGGGAGGGATAGGAAAAAGGGGAGCAGGGGGCGGAGCAGGAGGGCGGAGGAGAGGAGAAGTTGCATATGGAGGGGTGGGAATGGGAGGGAGAGGGGATGGGGGGGATGGCGCAAGAGGGGCTCCAGGAGGGGCGAAGCGAGCGGGGGCGGGTAGAGGGGCATGAGCCAGGAAAAACGAGGGGGGGCGCGGAGGGGGACCCGGGGGAGGGTGTAGGTGCAGGTGAAGTGGGCGGCGACGTGGGAGAGCACGGTGTTAAACTGTATTATGCTTGTAGGCTGTAGTGGGGTAGCCAATATGGGGTACAACCCCAACTAGGGTTTCATATTTGTACCCAAACTTCTGCTAGTTCAATCATTCTTGCCTAGTGATTCTGATATGGTATTCAGAGCAGGAGGTCCCTAGGACCTACCGACCGTTTTTTTTTTAGGGCCCACCACCGCTCGCATGCGGTTACCACGCTACCCCGTGCCCTAGCCTCGTAGCGCCCTCGTGCGCCCACGTTAGCGCCCTCGCGCGCCCCTCGTTAGCGCCCTCGCGCGCACCCTCGTTAGCGCCCTCGCGCGCCCCTACGTTAGCGCCCTCGCGCGCCCCTTGCTAGCGCCCTCGCGCGCCCCTCACTAGCGCCCTCGCGCGCCCCTCGCCGAGCCGCCCGCTCGCAGCCCGCCCGCCCGCTCGCTGCCCGCTTCGCGGCCCGCTCGCTCGCTGCCCGCTTCGCGGCCCGCCCGCTTCGCAGCCCGCTCGCTCGCTGCCCGCTTCGCGGCCCGCTCACTACGCAGCCCGCCCGCCCGCTCGCTGCCCGCTTCGCGGCCCGCCCGCTTCGCAGCCCGCTCGCTCGCTGCCCGCTTCGCGGCCCGCCCGCTTCGCAGCCCGCTCGCTCGCTGCCTGCTTCGCGGCCCGCCACTTCGCAGCCCGCCCGCCCGCTCGCTGCCCGCTTCGCGGCCCGCCCGCCTCGCAGCCCGCTCGCCCCGCTGCCCGCTTCGCGGCCCGCCCACTTCGCAGCCCGCCCGCCCGCTCGCTGCCCACTTCGCGGCCCGCCCGCATCGCAGCCCGCTCGCCCCGCTGCCCGCTTCGCAGCCCGCCCGCCCGCCCGCTGCCCGCTTTGCGGCCCGCCCGCCTCGCAGCGTCGCCCGCCCGCCGTGCTGCCCGCTTGCAGCGCCGCCTGCCCGCCGCGCTGCCCGCTTCCCGGCCCGTCCGCCGCGCTGCCCGCTCGCAGCGTCGCCCTCCCGTCGCACTGACCGCTTGCAGCGCCGCCTGCCCGTAGCGCCAGCCTCGCCCGCTGCTCTCTATCCGTGCACAGTCGCCTTCCCCTGCTGCGGCAGCTTGCGTTACTCTGTCACACTGTCGCTATGGCTTCCATTCGCGTGCTGTCGTTCGATGCTGAGGGCCGCCCTGTGCGTTTCACCGCTTGGCTAGATGACCTGCAGCTGTTCCTCCTGAGCGATAGCAAGGAGCATGTGTCGCTCTATGACTACGCGTCTGGTGCTGCGCCTGCCCCTCCTGCCACAGCTGAGCTTAGTGTTCGTTCCCACTGGCAGACTCGTGACGCAGCTGCTCGCCTAGCCATTCGCAGTCACCTGCCGTTAGCTGAGCTAGAGCATTTTGGCGACTGCAAATCCGCTAAGGCCCTGTACGACGCTGTCGTCGCTCGCTACTCCTCGCCTGCCACAGCCGAGCTTAGCCGCCTCATGCTGCCGTACCTGTTCCCCGATCTGTCCACCTTTACTACAGTCGCCGATCTTATCACCCACCTGCGCACTAGTGATGCTCGCCTGCGTGCCGCCCTTCCCACCGAGTTCTGCGCTAAGAACCCCCCTCCACTGTACTGGACACTCCACTTTATAGTCACTCGTCTCCCTGACACCCTCCGCTCAGTTCGAGACCACTTCCTTGCTCGCTGTCCCACTGAGCTCACAGTCGCCCTCCTAGAGGAGCACCTGCTCGCGGCCGAAAAGAGCATTGTAGCTGTCGGTGCTGCTCGTGGCGCTCCTCGCACCCCCATCTTTGAGGGGTGTTCTCCCTCTCCCCTCGCTCCCTCCTACGCTGCTGCTGCTGCTGTTGACTTCCTTGGTGCTGAGTCTGTTGGCGCTGCTTCTGCTCCTGGTGGGAGGCGCCGCACCGGCAAGGGCAAGGGGGGCAAGGGTGGTGGTGGTGGCGCTGGGGGAGGAGGTGGGGGAGGTGGGGGGGGAGGCGGTGCTGGAGGGAGCGGTGGCGGGAGCGCTGGTGGGAGTGGGGTCGGGGGTGGAGACGGGGGCGGCGGAGGAAGCAGTGGCAGTAGTGGCGGCGGCGGCAGTGGCGGCGGTGGCGGTGGTGGCGGTGGTGGCGGTACCGGTCGGAGCGGTGGTAGTGGTGGCGGCGGAGGTCGGAGTGGAGGCACTGGCTCGGGCCAGAGCTCCCAGCAGCAGCAGCGTCCCCAGACGACCCAGCAGCTTCGTGAGTGGCTTGCTCAGCGTGGGACGTCGGGGGCCAGTGCCCGCTGTTCTTATGTCATTCGCACAGGTGACCGCAAGGGACAGACGTGTGGGAGGTTCCACACCCCGTACCGCTGCTTCTCCCGCCTTGACGACGCTTGGCGTGAGGAGATGGGTGCGGATGTTGAGCGCCCCCGCTGGGCTGAGCTCATGAGGGCTGGTGTTGATGTCTTTGCTCTTGACTATGATGCTATTATTGCTGCCATGTATGCATTGACTGTTAGTGCCGAGGGAGACTGTTACTTGTGTGTGCCGCCTGACCCAGGTATAGAGCCCGCTGCCCTGGGTACTAGTGAGTCTGCTCTCTCTGGTATGGTGCCCCCTGTACTTGCTCCCCCCAGTGCTGTCCCGGCTGGTTTCGAGTCTGCTCTCTCAGGTACAGCACCCACACAGACTGCTCCCTCAGGTACCGCACCGGCTGAGGCCTGTCACACCTTCACCCTTGACTCAGGTGCTTCCCGTTGCTTCTTTCGTGACAGTACTGAGCTCACACCGCTTCCTGCACCGGTCCCAGTCTCCTTGGCTGACCCCTCTGGGGGCCCAGTCCTTGCCCAGTCCACTACTGTCCTCCCTTGTCCGGCGGTTCCGTCTGGCTCGTTGTCGGGTTTCCACCTCCCCTCGTTCTCGACGAACCTGGTGAGCAACGCTGTCCTCCAGGATCAGTGGGTTGACACCTTTACCCCTGGCGGACAGCGTGTGGCGATCTGCACGTGCTCCAGGACTGGCCGTCACCTGGCTACGTTCACCCGTCGGCCGGGGTCGAGTCTCTACACACTGACCACTGCGTCTCCCCAGGTAGCTGCTGTCGGTCAGGTGTCTGCGTCAGGTCTGGTGGCCCACGCCTGTGAGTGTCGTTCCCTGTCGCACCAGACTCTTCTCTGGCACCACCGCCTGGGTCACCCCTCCTTGCCACGCCTTCGTGGCATGCACCGTCGCCTCCTTGTGTCTGGTCTTCCCAGGTCCCTCCCTCCCCTCCCTGCCTCGCCTGCGCCGCCTTGCCTTCCTTGCGTCGAGGGGCGGCAGCGCGCCGCTCCTCACTCCTCCTCGTTCCCCCCGACAGAGGCTCCTCTGGAGACCCTCCACCTGGACGTGTGGGGCCCAGCCCGCGTTCGTGGTCAGGGCGGTGAGCGGTACTTTCTGCTGGTTGTCGACGACTACTCGCGTTACACCACGGTCTTCCCCTTGCGCACCAAGGGTGAGGTCCCTGCTGTTCTGATCCCTTGGATCCGCACGGTTCGTCTCCAGCTCCGCCGCCGTTTCCGGACGGATCTTCCTGTCCTGCGTCTGCACTCTGACAGAGGTGGTGAGTTTTCCTCCGATCTCCTGAGGACCTTCTGTCAGGCAGAGGGCATCGAGCAGACCTTCACGCTTCCGGACTCCCCACAGCAGAATGGGGTTGCTGAGCGCCGCATTGGCCTGGTCATGGAGATCGCTCGTACCTCCTTGGTCCACGCGGCGGCTCCCCATTTTCTGTGGCCGTTTGCTGTCCGGTACGCCGCGCATCAGCTCAACCTCTGGCCCCGTGTCTCCTTGCCGGAGACCTCGCCCACACTGCGTTGGACGGGGGAGGTTGGCGATGCGTCGCGCTTCCGGGTGTGGGGTGCTCGTGCCCTTGTCCGCGATACGTCCGCGGACAAGCTCTCCTCCCGCACGCTTCCCTGTGTCTTCCTTGGCTTTGTCCCTGACGCGCCTGGCTGGCAGTTTTACCACCCCACCTCGCGCCGGGTCTTCGCCTCTCAGGATGTCACCTTTGACGAGTCGGTCCCTTTTTACCGTCTCTTCCCCTACCGCACTGCCCCCCTCCCTCCCCCGCCGCTTTTCCTTGCTCCTGGTCCCCCTCCGGTAGACCCCCTTCCCCCTCAGGGTCCTGCTCCTTCAGGTGTCTCTCAGGTAGACCCTCCTCCCGTCGCTGAGCCTGTTGAGGTCACAGGTGACTCAGGTGCTGCTGCGGGTGGTGCTGCTGGGAGTACTGAGCCTGGGGGTGCTGGGCCTGGGGGTGCTGGGGCTGCAGGTGCTGGGACTGAGGGTGCTGGAGCTGAGGGTACGGTGCCTGAGGGTGCTGAGCCTGGGGGTGCTGCGACTGGGGGTGCTGAGCCTGCGGGTACTGAGCCTGCGGGTACTGAGCCTGGGGGTGCTGCTACTGAGCCTACGGAGCCTCGGGTTACTGCGTCTGGGGGTGCTCCGGTTCGGGGTGCTGAGCAGTCTCTCACACCGCAGCAGCTTCGCGACTGGTACGTCCGACGCTTTCGCCGTCCTAGTGGCTCGACTGGAGTTTGGGGTGCTGGAGCTGCTCGTCCTGGGGGTGCTCGTACTGGGGGTACTGGAGCTGCTGGAGCTGGGGACTCTGGCGCTGGCGGTGCTAGCGGAGTTGGAGCTGCCGACTCTGGGGGTGGCGCGGCTGCTGGTGCTGCGGACCCACCTGGTGGAGCTGCTGCTGGTGCTGAGGAGTCGGACGGTGGAGCTGCTGCTGGAGCTGGGGACCCGGCCGGTGGAGCTGCTGCTGGTGCTGTGGACCCGGCCGCTGGAGTCCCTTCTGCTTCTGGAGACGCTGCGCGGCCGCGACCGTACTTCGTACCGCTCCTTCAGCAGGTTCTTGGGCAGGCTCCTCCTCCTTGTCCTCCTCCCTCCGTAGAGTGTCCTCCGCCTGTCCAGCCGCAGTCACAGTTACCGCCTGCCTCGCCTCTCCCTGCTCCCTCTCCTTATACTGGTCCCACAGGAGGTCTTACAGAGCGTCGTGAGCCTGAGTCTCGTCCTGCGTCGCCTGTTCGTCCTGCTCGCACTGGTAGTCGTGTCCGTCGTGAGCGTCCTCCTCCTGTCCCAGGCACTCACTACATGACTCTGCGTCCCTCTACTGCTCCTCGGCGTGTCCCTCTACCGTCTCCTCCTGCGTCCTCTTTGCCTGCCGTTCCGGACCCTGAGTCTGACCGGTATCGCGCTGAGCACCCTACAGTCACGCGTCTCCTTGCTACTGTTGTCACTGACCCCACCTTTGAGTCCTCGGCTGCGTCTGCTCTGGTCGCTGAGTTGGTTGACTTTGCTGCTGCCTGTCGTCTAGACTACGCTGCTAGCCTTGTCGCTGAGTCAGAGTCTGCGTCTGTCTGTCCTCCGTCCGTCGGGGGTGAGTGTGCTCTTGGCACGGACGTCCTTGAGGACAGGCAGGAGGACTTTGACTCTCTTGCGGCTGCTGTACCTCATCTCGTGGCCTGGTTGCTTGCCCCTGAGGGAGACCCGGATGCACTAGACATCCCCACTCCGCGCACTTACGCAGAGGCGATCTCGGGTCCCTACTCCTCTCAGTGGCAGACAGCCATGGACGCAGAGATGGCATCCTGGAAGTCCACAGGCACCTACGTCGACGAGGTTCCCCCTCCTGGGGCGAACATCGTCGATGGCATGTGGATTTTCAGGGTGAAGCGGCCGCCGGGTTCTCCGCCTGTCTTCAAGGCGCGTTACGTGGCTCGAGGCTTCAGTCAGCGTCAGGGGGTCGACTTCTTCCAGACCTTCTCCCCCACCCCGAAGATGACCACTCTTCGGGTTTTGCTGCACGTTGCTGCTCAGCGTGACTACGAGCTTCACTCTCTTGACTTCAGCACAGCGTTCCTGCAGGGCAGCCTGCACGAGGAGATCTGGCTGCGCCGCCCACCTGGCTTTACTGGGTCGTTTCCCCCTGGTACCCAGTGGAGCCTCCGCCGGCCAGTCTACGGTCTCCGCCAGGCGCCACGTGAGTGGCACGACACACTGAGGACTACTCTTGCGGCTCTTGGGTTCGCGCCGTCTACTGCTGACCCGTCGCTGTTTCTGCGCACTGACACGTCGCTGCCGCCGTTCTACATCCTCGTGTACGTCGACGACTTGGTCTTTGCTACTGCTGACACTGAGGCACTCGCTCGTGTGAAGTCGGAGCTGCAGAAGAGACACACCTGCACTGACCTGGGTGAACTGCGTAGCTACCTTGGCTTGCAGATCACCCGGGACAGAGCCCGTCGCACCATCACCCTGACTCAGTCACACATGGTGCAGCAGGTCCTTCAGCGCTTCGGCTTCCAGTTCTCCTCACCACAGGCCACACCTCTGGCTACCAGCCACTCACTCTCAGCTCCACCTTCGGACGAGTCCGTAGAGCCGAGTGGCCCGTACCCAGAGCTTGTAGGCTGCCTCATGTACCTGATGACTTGCACGCGACCTGACCTTGCGTACCCTCTTAGTATCCTTGCTCGTTACGTTGCGCCTGGGAGACACAGGCGAGAGCACTGGGAGGCTGCTAAGAGGGTGCTGCGGTACCTGTGCAGTACATCAGGCATGGGGCTGGTGCTTGGAGGACGCGACAGAGTTGTCCTCACTGGTCACTCGGACGCCTCTTGGGTGGACGACCTGGCTACGCAGCGGTCGTCACAGGGTTACACCTTCAGCCTTGGCTCTGGTTCTGTCTCGTGGCGGTCCACCCGCTCTTCCTCTGTTCTCGGCTCTAGTTGTGAGGCTGAGATCTACGCCACAGCCATGGCTGCACAGGAGTTACGCTGGCTCACCTACCTGCTGACTGACTTGGGAGAGCGGCCTAGTTCTCCGCCAGTTCTGTACGGTGACAACAAGGCGGCTCTTGCCTTGTGTCAGGAGCACAGACTGGAGCACAGGACGAAGCACATTGCTCTTCGCTACTTTCTTGCTCGAGAGCTTCAGCAGCGCGGTCAGCTTCGGCTTGTGTACGTGGACTCGAAGGCCAACACTGCTGATATCTTCACCAAGGCGCTCCCGCCTAGTGATCATCAGCGGCACTGTACTTCTTTAGGCCTTGTGTCCACGTTTCCTCACTTGCTCACTGCTTGACATTCTTTGTACTGTACTTTATATATATCTTGTTGCTTGCTTGCTAGGTTTTGATCACTGTGTTGCTTGTCTTGTACTATATCTAGCACTGCATGTGAACTGGCCTTGTGGCCTTTACTTGTGCTCGGAGTGTGGTGACGTTGTGATCCACCCTGGGCTTTGCTTTGCTTTGCTGGACTGGTCTTGTGACCCTTTGTTCTCCCCCACTTTGCCTATGGGGGTGTGTTAAACTGTATTATGCTTGTAGGCTGTAGTGGGGTAGCCAATATGGGGTACAACCCCAACTAGGGTTTCATATTTGTACCCAAACTTCTGCTAGTTCAATCATTCTTGCCTAGTGATTCTGATACACGGGTGTAAGGCGCGCCTAGAAGAGCGCGCGAGATCCTGCGGATGCGACGACGGTAGCATTGTGGGAGAGCATGGGTTAGGCATGAGCACGGTACCGAACCGAACTGTTTCGTTTTCGAACCGGCTTGCATGGTGTTGATTCGTGGTTCGTTAAAAAAGCTAACGAACCGACCCGTTTGGTACCAAACCTAAGCGATTCGTTTTTCCAGTGAAGTTTAAAAATGGTCATACCAGCTGGAAACAAACGAAGAACCATAGGAGATACACAGATATTAGGTGGAAGGGAAAATTTGTAAGACCATGATAGATTTAAAGCTCGAAATGAGCTCCAATTGTTTGCTTTTTTTTTTTTGTTATATCTGAACTCGCATGACCAAGGTTTGTATGTTGCGCCTCGGAAATTTGGCAAAAACGAACCGCATGAACCGGTTGATGAACCGGAAGTGAAAAAAACGATCCGGCTCGATTGATTACGAACCGAACCAAACCAAACCGACCGCGATTCGGTTTTCTGCTCATGCCTAGCATGGGTGTGAGGCGGGGGAAGGAGAGGCAGACACTGAAGCAAAAGCGAGTGAGCCGCTTGAAATGAAAAGGGGTGGGGGAGGATGGGGGGAGGGAGAAGGAGAGGTGGTGGGAAGTGTGGGTTGGAAGGACCTATGAACATGGTTGGAGGCATGGGTGAGATGGGAGGAATGGGAGCAATGGCGATGGTGGGAGCAATGGCGATGGTGGGAGCAATGGCGATGGTCGGAGGAATGGCGATGCTGGGAGGAATGGCGATGCTGGGAGGAATTGCGATGCTGGGAGGAATGGCGATGCTGGGAGGAATGGCGATGCTGGGAGGAATGGCGATGCTAGGAGGAATGGCGATGGCGGGAGGAATGGCGATGGCGGGAGGAATGGCGATGCTGGGAGGAATGGCGATGCTGGGAGGAATGGTGATGCTAGGAGGAATGGCGATGGGATGGCGATGGCTTGTGATATCAGATCAGTACCACACGGGAAAGGTATGCTGTTGGTACTATCCAAGATATGCATGCGTGAGGAGGTACCAAGAATGCACCCAGCAATTCAGACGCAATCTTGGTAAGTGCGGGTATCGAATGTGGTGGGTTCCCCTCATTCCTGGGCGCGCAGAGTGCAGACTCGCTTGACCACTCCGGTGAGGTCGGAGCAGTGCTTGAACTGCTGACGTGGCAGGCGCTTGGTGAGGAAGTCGGCTGCCATCTCTGTGGTCGAGAAGTATGAGAGGTCAACCTTGCCCTGGTCAATTTCGTCCTTGACGAAAAAGTACCGAAGCGCAATGTGCTTCGTGCGGTTCACGAACAACGGTTTGTTCGCGATCTTGATGGCGCTCTGGTTGTCGCAGTGAAGGCGAAAGGTAGGCGAAGTTGGGATTTTCGCCTCCTGTAGCAGGCCTTCGCGATTTTCTGCTGTCGCGGCGATGTATTCTGCTTCAGCCGATGACAGGGCAACCAGTTCCTGCTTCTGCGAGTTCCAGGAGATTGGTCCGGTTGGCTCTAGTCGGAAGAAAAACCCGGTTCGGGACCGTCAAATCGCAGGGTCAGCAGCATGACCTACGTCCACGTAGCCGTTGAGGTTGAAGGAGGTTGTTGCCAGCGTGGAGTAGGAAAGCCCGATGTCAGGTGTGGAGATGAAGTACTGCAGGGGGTTTAGGGTTTAGGGTTTAGGGTCTCAGCAGGCGCAGTACCAGAGAGAACAGACTCACTAGCACCTAGAGCAGCAGTCAGTATATCTGGGTCAGGCGGCACACACAAGTAACAGTCACCCTCAACACTAGTAGACAAAGCAGCTTACTATATCTTATAGCACTATTGTAGGTGTTGGAAGGAATGAATGAACTATGAGAGAGTTGGGTACAAATAGAAACCCTAAAGAGGTTGTACCCCATATTGGCTACCCCACTACAGCCTAGATAATAGAACATATATAGTTTGACACACCCCCATAGGCAAAGTGGGGAAGAACAAGGGGTCACAAGACCAGTCAAGAAAAGCAAAGCAAGCTCAAGGTGGATCACAACGTCACCACACACACCGAGCACAAGCAAAGGGCCACAAGGCCAGTTCACATGCAGAAGTATATATGCAACAGCAACAGTACAGTGATCACGAGCAAGCATGCAAATATATGTATAGATCACAGTACAAGCAAAGTCACGAAGTGAGCAAGTGAGACGAAACAGGCACAAGGCCTAACATAATACACTTAAAGGCGCTGATGATCACCAGACGGAAGTGCCTTGGTGAATATATCAGCAGTGTTGGCCCGAGTGGCCACGTGAGCAAGACGAAACTGACCACGCTGCTGCAACTCTCGAGCCAGGAAGTAACGCAGGGCGATGTGCTTCGTTTTGTGATCGAGTCTATGCTCCAAACACATGGCAATGGCGGACTTGTTGTCAACGTACAGAACTGCGGGGGAACGAGGCCGCTCTCCCAAGTCGGTTAGCAGGTAGGTGAGCCAGCGTAACTCCTGTGCAGCCATGGCTGTGGCGTACAGTAGATCTCAGCCTCACAACTGGAGCTGAGAACAGAAGACGAGCGCGTAGACCGCCAAGAAACAAAGCCGCAACCAAGGCTGAAAGTGTAACCCTGTGACGACCGCTGCGTAGCCAGGTCATCAACCCAAGAGGTGTCTGAGTGTCCAGTGAGGACAACGTCACCCCGTCCTCCAAGCACGAGCCCCATGCCCGATGTACTGCACAAGTAGCGCAACACCCTCTTAGCAGCCTCCCAGTGCTCTCGCCGGTGTCTCCCAGGTGCAACGTAGCGAGCCAGGATGCTAAGAGGGTAGGCAAGGTCAGGTCGAGTGCAGGTCATCAGGTACATGAGGCAGCCCACAAGCTCTGGATACGGGCTACTCGGCTCTACGGACTCGTCCGAAGGTGGAGCTGAGAGCGAGTGACCGGTAGCCATAGGAGTGGACTGTGGCGAGGACCAGGTGAAGCCGAAGCGCTGAAGGACTTGCTGCACCATGTGTGACTGAGTAAGGGTGAGTGATGGTGCGCCGTGCTCTATACCGGATGATCCGCAAGCCAAGGTAGCTGCGCAGCTCACCCAGGTCTGTGCACGTGTCTCTCTTCTGCAGCTCCGACTTCACGTGGGCGAGTGCCTCAGTGTCAACAGTAGCAAAGACCAAGTCGTCGACGTACACGAGGCTGTAGGATGGCGGCAGCGAAGTGTCGGTGCGCAGAATTAGCGACGGGTCAGCTGTCGAAGGAGCAAACCCAAGGGTCGATAGTGTCATCCTCAGTGTGTCGTGCCACTCACGAGGCACCTGACAGAGAGCGTAGACTGGCCGCCGGAGGCTCCACTGGGTACCAGGAGGAAACGACCCAGTGAAGCCAGGTGGGCGGCGCAGCCAGATCTCCTCGTGCAGGCTGCCCTGTAAGAACGCTATGCTGAAGTCAAGAGAGTGAAGCTCGTAGTTATGCCGAGCGGCAACGTGCAGCAGCACCCGAAGAGTGGCCATCTTCGGGGTAGGGGAGAAGGTCTGGAAGAAGTCAACTCCCTCTCGCTGATTGAAGCCTCGTGCAACGTAACGAGCCTTGAAGACAGGCGGAGAACCCGGCGGCCGCTTCACCCTGAAAATCCGCATGACATCGACGCTGTTAGCCCCAGGAGGGGGAACCTCATCGACGTAAGTGTCTGTGGACTTCCAGGATGCCACCTCTGCGTCCATGGCTGTCTGCCACCGAGAGGAACACTCCCTCGCGATCGCCTCAGCGTAAGAGCGCGGGGTCGGGATGTCTGGTGCATCCAGGTCTCCGTCAGGGGCAAGCAACATGACCATGAGATGAGGCGCAGCGGCTGCAAGACACTTAAAGTCCTCCTGCCTGTCCTCAAGAACGTCCGTGCCAAGAGCACACTCACCCCTGACGGACGGAGGACAGACAGACTCAGACTCAGCAACAAGACTAGCAGTGTAGTCTAGATGACAAGCAGCAGCAAAGTCAACAAGCTCAGAGACTAAGGCAGACGCAGCAGCAGACTCAAACGACGGGTCAGTGACAACAATGACTAAGGAGCAGACGCGTGACAGTAGGGTGAGCAGCACGAAACAGGTCAGACTCAGGGTCCGGAACGTCAGGCAGAGAAGACACATGAGGAGACGGCAGGGGAACACGTTGTGGAACAGAGGAAGGACGAAGTGCCATAGTGTGCGTGCCGGGGACAGGAGGCGGACGCTCACGAGGAACACGACGACCAGTGAGACGAGCGCGAACAGGCGAGGCAGGACGAGACGCAGGCTCACGACGCTCTGTAAGCGAGTATGTATGCTGAGTGTAACGAGAAGGAGCAGGCAGTGTGAGTCTGGATGTAACGGGAGGCTAGTAGAAGACGGGAGGCAAAGAACCTGGCGAAGTACCGAGTCAGGCGGTGGCAGAGACGACGGTGACGGCGGAGCGAAGAACAGTCGCGGCTGTGCAGTGCCACCAGCACCAGTACCACCTGCATCAGCACCTCCAGCGTCTCCAGCAGCTCCAGTACCTCCAGCAGCAGCACCCCCAGAACCGGCACCTCCAGTCCCAGGGTCTCCAACTTTAGGGTCGACACCAGCACCTCCAGGTCCAGCAGCACCTCTAGGTCCAGCAGCACCTCCAGCTCTAGCAGCACCTCCAGTAGCTCCAGCAGCACCTCCAGGCCCAGCAGCTCCAGTACCTCCGGTACAAGCACCTCTGGGACCAGCGGCTCCAGCACCTCCAGTAGCCCCAGCGCCTCCAACTCCAGTAGCTCCACCACGGAGGCTCCAGCGCCGAGCAAACCACTCGTGCAGCTGGGGTGGAGAGAGAGGCTCCCGTCGGGACGAGGCACCCGGAGGACCTCCAGCAGACAAAGTACCTCCAGGCGCAGAACGCTCCGGCGAAGCACCCCCAGGCTCCGCAACCTCAGACTCAGCAACCCCATGCTCAGCACCCCCAGGCTCCGCACGCTCAGGCTCAGCACCCCCAGGCTCAGCACCCCCTGGCTCAGCACGCCCAGGCTCAGCACCCTAAGGCTTCGCACCCTCAGACTCAGCACCCGCAGGCTCAGCACCCCCAGACTCAGCACCCGCAGGCTCCGCACCCCCAGACACAGCACCCGTAGCAGCACCAGAGTCGACAGCTACCTCGACAGGCTCAACCGGGTCTACCTGGGACACACCTGAGGGAGCAGGACCCTGAGGGGGGAGGGGGTCTACCGGAGGGGGACCTGGAGCAAGGAAGAGCGGCGGGGGGGGGGGGGAGGGGGAGAGGGGCAGTGCGGTAGGGGAAGAGACGGAAAAAAGGAACCGACTCGTCAAACGTGACGTCCTGAGAGGACAGAACACGGCGCGAGGTGGGGTGGTAAAACTGCCAGCCAGGCGCGTCAGCGGGGAAGCTGGGGAAGACACAGGGAATGGTGCGGGAGGAGAGCTTGTCCGCAGACGTATCGCGGACAAGGGCACGAGCACCCCAGACTCGGAACACCGTTGCATCGCCAACCTCTCCTGTCCAACACAGTGTGGGCGAGGTCTCCGGCAAGGAGACACGGGGCCAGAGGTTGAGCTGATGCGCGGTGTACCGGACCGCAAACGGCCACAGAAAATGGGGAGCCGCCGCATGGATCAAGGAGGTACGAGCGATCTCCATGACCAAGCCAATGCGGCGCTCAGCAACCCTATTTTGCTGCGGTGAGCCCAGAAGCATGAACGACTGCTCGATGCCCTCCCCCTGACAGAAGGCCCGTAAGAGGTCGGAGGAGAACTCACCACCTCTGTCAGAGTGCAGACGTAGGACAGGAAGGTCCATCTGGAACTTGCGGCGGAGCTGGAGACGAACTGCTCGGATCCAAGGGATCATGACAGCAGGGACGTCACCCTTGGAGCGCAAGGGGAAGACCGTGGTGTAACGCGAGTAGTCGCCGACAACCAGCAGATTGTACCGCTCGCCGCCCTGTCCACGAACGCGGGCTGGGCCCCACACGTCCATGTGGAGGGTCTGCAGAGGAGCCTCTGCTGGGGGAAACGAGGAGGAATGAGGAGCGGCGCGCTGCCGCCCCTCGACACAAGGAAGGCAGGGCGGCGCAGGCGAGGCAGGGAGGGGAGGGAGAGACCTGGGAAGACCAAACAGAAAGAGGCGACGGTGCATGCCACGTAGGCGTGGCAAGGAGTAGTGACCAAGACGGTGGTGCCAGAGAAGAGTCTGGTGCGACAGGGAGCGACACGCACAAGGGGAGGCTACCTGACCTGACGTAAACACCTGACCAGTAGCAGTTACCTGAGGAGGCGCAGTCGTCAGTGTGTAAAGACTCGACCCTGGCCGACGGGTAAACGTGGCCAGGTGACGGCCCGTCCGTGCACACGCACAGATCGCCACACGCTGCCATGCAGGGGTGAAGGTATTAACCCCCACATCCTGAAGGGCAGCGTTGCTCACCAAGTTCGTAGAGAACGAGGGGAGGTGGAGGCCTGAGAGTGAGCCAGACGAAATCGCCGGGCACGAGAGCACAGTGGTGGACTGTGCAAGAACTGGCCCCCTTGAGGGGTCAGCCAGAGAGACAGCAACAGGTGCTGAGAGAGGTGTGATAGTGGTACTGTCGCGAAAGAAACAGCGGGAAGCACCTGAGTCAAGCGTGAAGGTGTGCAAGGCCGCAGCAGACGCAGTACCTGGGAGGGTGGACTCACCAGCACCTAGAGCAGCGGACTCACTAGCACCTAGAGCAGCAGCCTCTATACCTGGGTCGGGCGGCACACACAGGTAACAGTCACCCTCAGCACTAATAGTCAATGCATACATGGCAGCAAGGATAGCATCATAATCAAGAACAAGGATATCTACACCCTGCTTAAGCAGCTCTGCCCAGCGGGGGAGCTCAGCGGCGTCGGGAAACTGTGCACGGAAGGCGTCTGTAAGACGAGAGAAGCAGCGGTACTGGGTATAAAGCTTCCCGCATGTCTGACCAGAGCAGTCACCGGTGCGAATGACATACGGGCAAGGACCACTACCCCTAGACGTCCCATGCTGAGCAAACCACTCACGAAGCTCCTGGGACGAAAGGGTCTGACGTTGCTGCTGCTGCCGCTGACCACCGCCAAGGCCTCCCCTCTAGCTAGTACCACCCCAGCCGCCACCACTACCGTCGCCTGCACTTCCACTGCATCCACTCCCGCCGCCACCCCCACCACCACCTCCACCCTCTCCGCCACCGCCGCCCCCTCCACCGCCGCTACCACCCCCACCACCGCCTCCTCCTCTGCCACCCCCACTGCCAAGCCTCCCCTGCCCCTGCAGTTGCGGCGCCTCCCACTAGGGGCAGACACTGCTCCCACCTCCTCAGCACGAAGGTAGTCAACAGCTGCGGCAGAGGCGACGGAGGGGAGAAGGGGGGAGGGGGAGCACCCCTCAAAGAGGGGAGTGCGAGGAGTGCTACAGCGACTATGCTAGTCCTAGCTGCAAGGAGGTGCTTCTCGAGCAGGTCGACAGTGAGGTCTGTGGGATCAAGGGCGAGAAGGAGGTCCCTATGAGAGTGCTAAGAGAGTCAGGGAGGCAGGTGACTATGAAGTAGAGGGTGATGTACATGGGAAGAGGGTTCTTGGTAAGGAACTCGGTAGGAAGCAAGGCTCGGCAGCGGACGTCACTAGTGCGAAGGTGAGTGACGAGGTTGGCGACTGTGGCAACGGTGGACAGCTCTGGGAACAGGTAGGGCAGTAGAAGGCGGCCTAGAGCAGCAGTAGCCGGGGAGGAGTAACGAGCGACTACGGCGTCATACAGGGCTTTAGCAGTCTTGTGCTGGCCAAAGTGAGCGCGTTCGGCTAACGGCAGGTGGTTGCGAACGGCGAGGCGAGCAGTAGCGTCACGGGTAAGCCACTGTGAGCGAGTCGTATTGTCAGCTGTGTCGATATGGGGAGGACAGGCTCCAGACGTGAGGTCAAACAGTGAGATACCGTCCTTAGAGTCGCTCAGTAAAACAGTTTTAAGTCATCGAGCCATGACTGAAACTCTATCGGGCAGCCCTCCGGATCGAAGGTGTGGACGCTGAGAGTCACCGTAGCAGGCAGAGCAGGCGAGCGCCGTAGCAGCAGGGTAAGGCGGCGCACAGGGAGGCCAGGGCACGTAGCGGCACGCGACGCGTGGGCAGGGCAGGGCGCTCAGTGACGGGCGGGTCGCGGGCAAGGCAGGGTATGCGGCAGTAAGGGGCACGCTGGCAGGGCAAGGCGCGCGGCAGCGCATGGCGCACGGGCAGGGCAGGGCGCTCAGCGGCGGCCAAGTGGCGCGCGGGCAGGGAAGCCGCGCGGCGGCGGGCGGCGCACAGACAAGGCAGTGCGCTCAGCGGCGGGCACGTGGCACGCGGGCAGGGCAGGGCGCACAGCGGCGCGCGGGTTGGGCAGCACGCGCGGGTAGGGCAGCACGCGCGGGTAGGGCAGCGCGCGCGGCGGCGATCGGCGCGTGGCGCGCGGGTAAAGCAGCGCGCGCGGCGCACGAGCAGGGTAGGGCGCGCGGCTGAAAGCAGCGCCACGGGCAGGGCAAGGCACGCACGAGCAGCGCACAGGCAGGGCAGGGCAGGGCGTGCATGGCAGCGCAACGCAGGGCAGGGTAGGGCGATAGTAGCAGGCACAACTTATGGGGTAGCGTGGTACGGTGGGCCCTAAGAGCGGTCCTAGGCTAGGACCTGCTCTAAATCCATGTTGGAAGGAATGAATGAACTATGAAAGAGTTGGGTACAAATAGAAACCCTAAAGGGGTTGTACCCCATATTGGCTACCCCACTACATGAACATCATTGTTTGAAAGTAGGTTGCGTCGCGTGCACCGAATTCTAGGCCTTTTGGTTGCCACCAAATTACCTTCTGAGGTCGGTAAGGCTCCATTCGAGACGCGTCTCATTGTCAAAATAAGTTATACGTTGTTTAGGCTATAGTGGGGTACAGTTTATTGAGTACAACTCATTAGGGTTAGGACTAATTGTACTACCCCTTCATGTTAATGCCATCATTCCTGCGTAGTAGTTACTAACATGGTTTCAGAACAGGTCCATCCGTAGGACCGCTCCGTTAGGGCCCACCACTAGCTTCGATCTGCCCATTCGTTCCTTCCCTGCCCTGAACAGCGTCCCTCACGCTGCCCTGCCTGCACTAACGTACACGCTCTGCCCTGCGCCGCGCACTGCCTCCTTGATGCCCAGCACGCGACCCGCACAATGCCCTGATCGCGCCATGCTTGCGCTGCCTGCACGTGCGATGCCTGTGCTCGCCGCGCGCCCTGCCCGCACGCTTCGCTTGCTGCCCGCACGCTGCCTGCACTGCCCACGCGCTGGTCGCCACGCCCGCGATCTGCCTGCGCGCTGCGGAGATAACTCTAGCAACGGGAGCTTTACTACGGGGAAGGCACGTTGTGTGAGAGGGATCTCTGCGTTCGTTCACTTAGTCGTTTGCTCGTGTGTTCACTGCTTGCACATTCACGGGGAGATTTTGCAAGAGCTCCACTAGCAAAGATTGACAACAAAGGTTCAGAATGATAGCAACAACATTGGCATGCATCACTACATCAGAGCTAGCACAACTGCTGGTCGACCTCCAGCGCAGCACGGTCGACCGCGTTCCAGCGCAGCAATGCTCGCACCGCTCCAGCGTTGCAGAGATGCGGCGCGCCAACGTTGCATGTCCAGGGCGTGACAGCGCTGCAGCAAGTCGGCTGCACAGCGTTGCACCCGCAGGACAACGGTGCACCTGCTTCGCAGGTGCGCGCAGCTGGTTGGTGCTCCACGCCTGGTCACGAGCACAGCGCAGACGCCTAGATCAAGTCCACGCCAGTGACTGCGCCCACCAGCCACGTCGACCTCGGGATACCACCCCCGAGGTCGGCCTCGCAGAATCCGCCCCCGACGACCTTCGCAGCTGTCGCCCGGGTATCCCGGTCGACCGGGCAACCCTGCCTGGTCGTCCAGCCCAGTCGGACGCCGACCACGCCCATCCCGGCGTCCTCAGGTCGGCGTCCTAACATCCTGGTCGGCGTCCTCTCGCCCAGGACGCCGTCCAGACGCCCCAGTCGGCGTCCAGACGCCCAGGATGCCGAGCAAGCGCTCGGGTCGGCGTCCAGCCTCTCCGGACGCCGAGCAGACGCCCAGGTCGGCCCAGGACGCCCAGCAGACGCCCCGGTCGGCGTCCAGGCGCACAGGACGCCGAGCAGACGCCCAGCTCGGCGTCCAGCCTCCCAGGACGCCGTGCAGATGCCCAGGACGCCGCCCAGACACTAAGGACGGCGTCCACCTGCTCGGCGCCCATGCAGTGGCCCCCGTGCCCACTGCTGCAGGTCGGCTGCATCCCCCGCGCACCCGACCACTAAGTCGGCTCCGCCCAAGCGAGGACGGGGCCACACAACACTCCCGTTGACACTCCCCTGCCGCGTTCACGCTTGGGCCCCCAGCCCACATGGCAGCACCGCTCGGAAGACAGCTCGGCGGCGTGCACACAACACACAGCACGCCGGTCACCGCACCAGCCATGCAAGAGGGCATGGCACCTACTGCTGCACGTCGTTGTCACCGTCGCCGACTTCGGCCAGGCGCACTTGGCCGATTGCAACGGAGCACCGGTTGAAGGCCGGGTAGTGCAGCGCCTTCGTCAGGAAGTCGGCTGGCTGCTCAGCGGTCGGGATGTACTGCAGCGCAAACTTCCCCCGCTTCACCATGTGCTGCAGCCAAGCCTGTCGCCGCTCCATGTGCTTGAGGTTGCCCATCAACCCCATGCCCTCGGCGACCGTGATTGCCGACTTGTTGTCCACGCGCAGGACGGTCGGCTTCCCGGCGTCCAGCTGCTGGAATTCTGCCAGGAGGAAGCGAAGTCGGCGTCCTTCCTTCCCGGCGTCGACGGCCGCCACGTACTCCGACTCGGTCGATGACAGCGTCGCGCACTTGATGCGCTGGCTCAACCAGGAGACTGCGGCCCCTCCGTAGACGAACACGTAGCCTCCCGTGCTCGTCCGGTTCTGCTTGTCACCGGCGTCATCGGCGTCCACGTAGCCGACCAGCTCCAGCGACTCAGGTCCACCGCCGAACTCCAAGGCGGTGTCGCGCGTGTTGGCGAGGTAGGCGAGGCAGCGGTCGACCTCGCGCCAGTGCTGGTCGCTCCTCACCGTGAGGCCGCTCCCCAGCTTGCTGCAGGCGAAGGCGATGTCCGGCCTCGTCATCGTCGCCGCGAACTGCAGCGAGCCGACCTTCTGCCGGTACTCCTCCTCCTCGCGCCCCTGCGCCTCCTCGTCGTCGAAGGTGAGCTCGGCGTAGGCGTCGACCGAGACCGGCGTCTTCGGGGTGCGCCCGGTCTTCTCCTCGTCGATGAAGCGCCTACGCAGCTTGTCGGCGTAGCCCTGCTGGTGCAGCCACAGCTTCCCCGCCGACCTGTCGCGCACGATCTCCAGCCCGAGGTACTTCTGCACCGGCGAGATCTCGCGCAGCTCGAAGGCGGCTGCCAGCAGCTCCTTCAGCTCCTTCAGCATCGCGGCGCTGCTGCTGGCGGCGAGCAGGTCGTCGACGTAGACCAGCACCCAGCAGGCCACTCCGTCGTCGCCGACCTTGAAGTACAGAGCCTCGTCAACCTGGCTCTTCTTCCACCCGGCGCCGACCAGCACGTCGTTGAGCGCCAAGTACCACAACAGCGGCGACTGCTTCAGCCCGTACAGGCTCTTTAGCAGCTTGCACACCCGGCCGGTTCCGTCGTTGAAGTAGTCCGGCTGCGACATGTACAGCACCCGGTCAAGCTTGCTCTGCAGGAAGGCGTTCTTCATGTCGAGCTGCATCAGGTTGAGGTTGAGCACGGCGACAATGCTGAGGAAGATCCTCAGCGTGACGTAGCTGCCCACCGGCGCGAACGTCTCGTCGTAGTCGGCGCCGCGTGAAGCCCTTCACGACCAGCCTCGCCTTCTCCCGCTCGACGGTGTCGTCGATGTTGTACTTCGTCGTCAGCACCCACCGGTTCTTCATCACGTTCACTCCCGGCGGACGTTCGACCAACTCCCACGTGCCCATGCTGAGGAGACTGCGGATCTCCTCCTCCATGGCGGCCTTCACCGCCGGGCCCTTCCAGCTTGCCAACGCCTCCTTCACCGTCATCGTCGCGATGTCCCAGCGGTGCTCGGGGTCGGCGTGCATGTCGGGGTCGAGCTCTGGAAACTCCTCGTCCTCGTCGGCGTCGTCGTACAGGATATCGTCGTCGTCCTCCACGTCGTACACCGTGGTGAAGGCGGCCGGTGGGAGGCAGACATGGTAGGTGAGCCGCTCCGGCGGCCGCCGGACTCGGTCTGAACGCCGCAGTGCAGGCTGCCCGGCGTCCATTTCGTCGTCCTGCCCGGCGTCCGACTGCTCCCCTTCAGCTTCGCCGGCTTCACTGTCCTCGGCTTCCTGCTGCACTATAGTCGGCTCGCCCTGCTGCACCTCGGTCGGCGTCCCGACCGATGTCTCCCCTGCGGTCAGCTCCCTTGCCGACTGCCAAGTGGCCGACTGCTCTTGGGTCGGCCGCGCTGCTGCCTGGCGCTTCCCCGGCGTCCCTTCTGTCGACTTCACTTCCAGGCCGACTTGCTGGGCGTCACTGCGGCCACCGGCGATGCACTTGGTCGGCGCCCCAGGCGACGCCCCACTGCTCCCCTCATCGCCGGAGGCCGACGCCGGAGTCAGCCCATGCAGATCAGCGACGAGGGGAGGGGCAGGGGAAGGGTGGACGACCTCGGCGTCCTCATCAGCAAGCTCACCGACCTCGGCGAGCAGAGGCAGCGTGGCCACCGAGGTGTCGGTTGGCGGGGTGGTCGGCGTCCGTCCTGACACCGGCCCGTGCTCCGACTTCCACACCTCCAGCGACATATCCTCGTAGAACACCACGTCCGACGTGGTGACCACCCGGTTGGCAGCAATGTCGAGGAGCTCCCAGCCCTTGCTCTCCTCCGAGACGCCGAGATGAAGGCCCCACCGGGCCTTCGGCTTCAGCTTCCCACCACGCTGCTGCTCGGGGACGAGGAACTGCGCCATGCAGCCCCACACGCGCGCCAGCGACAGGTCGGGCTTCGTCCCGGTGAGCAGCTGGTACGGCGTCGTCCCCGGCGTCGCCGACCGCTCCAGGCAGTTGCGAACCCAGACGGCCTGCCGCAGGGCGAGGTGCCACCAGTGGTGCTGCACGCCCATGTGCAGCAGCATCGTCCGCACCGACTCCACCACCGTTCGCATCTCCCGCTCCGCCATGCCGTTCTGCTGTGGGGTGTAGGGGCAGGTCAGGTCGTGGAGGATCCCCTTGCCGTTCACGAGGGCGGTGAAGTCCTTCCCGAGGAACTCCCCTCCCCGGTCAGAACGCAGCATCAACACCGACTTCTTCGTCTGCCGCTCAACCGTCACCAGCCACTGCTCAAACTCCCGCAGCACGTCGGACTTCTTGGCGACCGGCTTCACCCACACGTAGCGGGTCTTGCGGTCCTTCAGCAGCAGGAAGTACAGGCTGCCATCCTTGGCAGCCACGCGGAACGGCCCGCACAGGTCGATGTGCACGACGGCCAGGGCGTCCTCGGCGTCCGAGCCCTTGTCGGGGAAGGTGTGCCACGCCAGCTTCCCGCCGACGCACGAGACGCAGGGCGAAGTGGCGCCAGACACCGACTTGAGGTCCAGCCCGGTGGCGACCTCGTGCTTCGCCGAGCTCAAGATGGTGTCCATGCCGACGTGCGCGAGCCTCGCGTGCAGCCTGTCCGGCGTCGCCTTCGTCGCCGAGACGATTGCCCGCAGAGCCACCTCCTCCGCTGCAGTCGTCGCCGGGCAGGGACGCAGGTCGGTGCAGAGTACCCGGCCAGAGTACGTCGCTCTGCCGAGCACGTCACCCGTCGCCGAGACGAGAAGCACGCCGTCGCCGTCCTCCTTCAGCTTCACGCCGTTCTCCTTCAGTTGACCGGACGACAGCAGGTTCGCGTGCACGCCCGGGACGTACAGCACGTCGGGGATGAGCACACGCTTCCCGGCCTCCCCTTGCAGCGCAACCGTGCCACGGCCGCGAACGTCCTGCAACGCCCCATTGAAGCCGCGCACGTGCTTCACGTCGCCGCTCGGCCCCATGTCGACGAAGACCTCCTTCGTCCCCATCAGGTGGTGGGAGCAGCCGCTGTCCAGCAGGACCACCGCCGGGTTCGCCTGCACCGCTGCTGCCATCGCCTGGAAATCCTCACCGGCCTCCGGCGCCAGTGAGACGGTCGGCTCCACGACGCCGACCAGGGAGCACGACGCCGACTTGTCGTCGCTCCCTTTGCCGCCTGCAGAGGAGTCGGCGTCCTTCGCCGAGGTCGACTTGTTCGACTGCTTCTCCTTGCGCGGCTGGTTGCCTCGACGTGGACGACGGCTGGCCGACCTCCCGCGGCCTCCCTTGGCGTCGTCGTCGTCGGATTCGCTGCGGTCGGGACATTCGAAGGAGAGGTGGTCGGGGCTGCGGCAGATCCAGCACTCCCGACGCCGACCTCCTCCTCCGCGACCGCCTTCCTTCGCCGACTTACCCTTGTCGGCGTCCTTGGCCGGCTTCCCACCTCCGCTACCACCGCTGCCAGGCTTACCGCGCTGCCTTGGTCGACTACCTAGCTTCGCCGGGGCGACGTAGTTCGCCTGCAGCAGGAGCTCCGTGGACTTCTCGGCCTCCTGCATCGCCTCATCCTGCAGGATGTACGAGGTAAGGGAATCCTCGTTGAGCGTCGCCCGCGTGCTCGGCGCCACTGACAGCCGCTTCAGCAGGTTGTAGCTGCTCGTGAGGCCCTTGATCACATGCGTGACGTACGACGCTGTTGAGTAGTTCACGCCGGCCATCCTCATCATGGCGAGAAGGCGCTGAGCTCGGTTGCAGTAGTCGGTCGCCGTCTCCTGCTCGCCCATCCGCAGGTGCGACAGCTGCTCCTCGAGCTGGCCGATGTACAGGTCGTCAGTGACCTGGTACGTCGACTCAATGAAGTGCCACGCCTGGTGCCCGGCGTCAAGGTGCTCTCTGCACCACTTCAAGGCGATCTGCACGCCCGGCGAGCAGCACCGTGAGATGACCATGAAGGTCAGCAGCTGCACGGCGCGAAACTCCGCACGCAAGTCGGGGTAGATCTCCTCCGACGTCTCCATGGTGCCGCGGGCGAAGCCGATCAGCCCGGCCATCTCTAGCTGGGGCTCGATCGCCTCCTTCCAGGTGAGAATGTCCGGTCGACCGACCAGCGGGGGGGTGACCTGGATCCTGTCCGGCGGAAATTTGAAGTAGCCGTAGCTCGGCGCGATCCCTTCCGCGGTCACGTGTGTCGCCGACATCGACGCCACACCACTTCGTCGTCCTCCGACGTAGCCCTGCGAGGTCCCTGCAGCCGCCGACGACTGCATCCCTCGCACCTGAACGCCGCCGACTTCACCGGCGTGTATCACTCCTCTCTGCCTCGACGTGCCTCCCGCACTGCTGCCGACCTGGCCTCCCCCGGCGTTGACGCCCACGTCGACGCCGCCCTCGGTGTTCACCGGTCGAGGAGAAGCAGGCCGAGAAGGGTGCTCCGCCGCCCACATGCTGCGGAGCCCGGCCTCGACGACCGCCCACGGCAGGTCGCCGTACTCGTTGGCCTCGTGCTTCCTCCTCGCATTCTCCAGCCGTGCCTCCAGGGTGTCCACCACCCCGGCGTCACCTACGCCGCCTACCATGGTGGCTAGCGCACAGCTGCCGGTCTACGAACACTATCGGGACGTGCAAAGTCGGCTAGATTGGACTACGTCGCGGTGTCGTCCACGCTCACCGCACCATGCAGAGATAACTCTAGCAACGGGAGCTTTACTACGGGGAAGGCACGTTGTGTGAGAGGGATCTCTGCGTTCGTTCACTTAGTCGTTTGCTCGTGTGTTCACTGCTTGCACATTCATGGGGAGATTTTGCAAGAGCTCCACTAGCAAAGATTGACAACAAAGGTTCAGAATGATAGCAACAACATTGGCATGCATCACTACATCAGAGCTAGCACAACTGCTGGTCGACCTCCAACGCAGCACGGTCGATCGTGTTCCAGCGCAGCAATGCTCGCACCGCTCCAGCGTTGCAGAGATGCGGCGCGCCAACGTTGCATGTCCAGGGCGTGACAGCGCTGCAGCAAGTCGGCTGCACAGCGTTGCACCCGCAGGACAACGGTGCACCTGCTTCGCAGGTGCGCGCAGCTGGTTGGTGCTCCACGCCTGGTCACGAGCACAGCGCAGACGCCTAGATCAAGTCCACGCCAGTGACTGCGCCCACCAGCCACGTCGACCTCGGGATACCACCCCCGAGGTCGGCCTCGCAGAATCCGCCCCCGACGACCTTCGCAGCTGTCGCCCGGGTATCCCGGTCGACCGGGCAACCCTGCCTGGTCGTCCAGCCCAGTCGGACGCCGACCACGCCCATCCCGGCGTCCTCAGGTCGGCGTCCTAACATCCTGGTCGGCGTCCTCTCGCCCAGGACGCCGTCCAGACGCCCCAGTCGGCGTCCAGACGCCCAGGACGCCGAGCAAGCGCTCGGGTCGGCGTCCAGCCTCTCCGGACGCCGAGCAGACGCCCAGGTCGGCCCAGGACGCCCAGCAGACGCCCCGGTCGGCGTCCAGGCGCACAGGACGCCGAGCAGACGCCCAGCTCGGCGTCCAGCCTCCCAGGACGCCGTGCAGATGCCCAGGACGCCGCCCAGACACTAAGGACGGCGTCCACCTGCTCGGCGCCCATGCAGTGGCCCCCGTGCCCACTGCTGCAGGTCGGCTGCATCCCCCGCGCACCCGACCACTAAGTCGGCTCCGCCCAAGCGAGGACGGGGCCACACAACACTCCCGTTGACACGCGCTGCCTGCACCGCCGGCGCCCCGCCCGCGTGTCACGCGCCCTGCCCACAAGTTGCGCTCGCTGCCCGCACGCTGCCTGCGCTGCTCGCGCGCAAGACGACCTACGGTGGATGCCTGGCGCTAAGAAGAACGTTCTCAGCCGGTTTGTTTAGCGAGATAAAGACGAGTTCAGTTGCTGACCCACGCAATCCAGTAAGGCGATGCAATGGTCAATATTAACTCGAGCCTACTCTACTCGACTCGTTCTGATGAACGTAGAACAATGAACTAATTCCACTTGGCACAATCGAGTTAGGCGAGTCAGCACAATCGAGTTAGGTGAGTCGGTACTATCGAGTTAGGTGAGTCGGCACAATCGAGTTAGGCGAGTTGGCACAATCGAGTTAGGCGAGTCGGCACAATCGAGTTAGGCGAGTCGGCACAATCGAGTTAGGTGAGTCGGCACAATCGAGTTAGGCGAGTCGGCACAATCGAGTTAGGCGAGCTGGCACAATTGAGTTAGGCGAGTCAGCACAATCGAGTTAGGCGAGTCGGCACAATCGAGTTAGGCGAGTCGGCACAAGCTTGACATGTTGCTCGCTGCTAACCTGTGAGTGACATAAAAACTGACTGTCTGAATTCTTGACTGATTTAACTGAGCCCGACCTAGCTTGTGAGTGAGTGACCTAGCTTGTGGGTGATCTAACCTCTATGTGGCCTCACGTGTTATTAACCGATCCAGTGACTACCATACCTCTGGACACTCGTAGCCTCCAACTGACTTATTTTGTGAATGACCTAGCCCGTGACCATCATACCCTCTATCGTAACACGGGCTGTGACTGACCTAGCTTACCCGTAGATGGTGGAACAAGTGACCTGGCCAATAAGTGATCTGGTGAATGAGTGACCTAGCCTCAAAGCAACTCGATTCGTGACTGGCCTAGCCTAGCCTATACTGCCCCGGCCTATAAGGGGCCTAGCGCGAGACTCGCAGGGCAATGCCACGTCGACATCCTCTAGGGGAGGTCCGCTGACTCAAGGGATATGGCATGTCTCAGGTCTCCGCCGACCTGAGCCAGTGGGAGGAACTTTGAAAAACGGAGGTCTTGAGTGCATCACATCTCAGTTGGAAACTGTGTGATAGGAAAAGCGCGACCTGGTCGCATTGGTTCTATGTCAGCCAGCCTCATGTTCTCAAGCAGTCCGGCTGTTTGAAAGTCAAGTCGAGGTTCAACCGTGTGGCGAGTCAACTACATGAGTCTTCTATCTCGCCTTAGCGCAGCTGAAACGACCAACCGAGCCGCCACTGAGCCTTTTGCTTAGTCATAATACATTTGGCATCTTTGCCATTTTTGTTCTCCCTTTCCCTAGACTGTCAGATCTCCTTGTTGTGTGCTCGCCCCGGCTTGCCTCGTTGCTTATACTATAGTTATTATTGTTATAGGCACCGAATTAGGTTGCGTACACCGAAGGCTTTTCGGTTGCCACCGAATTGCCTTTTATTGAATTCGGGAAGGCTCCGTTCGGGACGCTTGACGACCCTTAAAACCTTCTCGTAACACCTGGATACTGAGCCTTGTGTCGAGCCTATACATAGCCTCATGTTGCACCAAGGTGATTCATTCAATTCAAACTCTCTTTTTTGAGCTCGATCCTAGATCCTCACACTTGGTAATCAGAGCCTGTTTACACGCGAGTTTTTCGACCGCTAAAACCTAGCTTTTAAAACCGCGGGGGCGACGACAAAAGCGCAGATTTCGGGTACGTAAACCAGCTCTGTGCTAATTTTTAACGTCCCCCTTGAACCAGTTTTCGAATACTCCACTCAGGTTCAATGGCGAAAAAGTTGGAATTTCGATGGTCGGATCGATTCAAACATCAACGGCCTTGAGAATTAGTTGATGCGAAAACTTGATGCGAATTTCGGCTCAGGGAGAATTACGCGACCAACAAAAACAACGCTCGTTCTTTTTACAGTCGATTCGATTCGCAGTAAGTCGACTTGCACCTAGAATTAATTATTTCTATCACAAATCTTCCTGTAAATTGCCAAATGGAGCAAAATGGTGATATTTCTGTACAAAAATATTACGGAGTTACGCACCGACGTGGACCAGATGCGAGCGGCACTCCAGCGAATAGAGGAAGCTTCTTGCGAACCAGTCAGCAGCCGCCACAGCAACAACGAACGTAGCAGCGAATGCAGCAGCGACGGTAGCAGCAGCAGCGGCGACACCGACATTTCACCTAGCAGCAGCGGCAGCGGCTACAGTGAATCTTGAGGCGGCACGTCCGAGGCTACCGGAGACGTTCAATCTGTGCGACAGACACCGACGTCCGTCGATTCATTGCGACCCTCGAAATTTACTTCGAGGCCGTTGGCTGTACGACCCCGACACACGATGCAATGCGGATTCGGCTCGCAGCGACACTGTTGCGAGGCCCGGCGCTCGAATGGATTTACAACAGTAATTAGATCCGAAGTGAGGGGTCATGGACGCAGTTTCGGGCAGCTTTAATTCAACGTTTCGAACCGATCAATTCTAGCTACATGGCGCGGCAGCAAATTCATCGGCATAAATAGTACGGCAGTGTAACACTGTACACGTAGCAAATGGAGAGCCTTTTCAATCGGATTACCGAGCCTTTTCAAGCGAATTCTGAGGGGCTAAAAATGGAAGTCCGTCGACAGGTTATTGCCGCGAACTACAGCAACTACCGTGTCATGGTGTGTGTAGCAGAGAAATTTGATGCAATGATGCGAGGTCAACCCGAGACACGATGCCATGTGCCGAACAGATCCTTCCACACGAAGCGATCGACACCACCCACGACCGCCGATCCGATCGATATCGACAAGATCGACGCGAAGCAGCGACCGACAAAACACGGGTAATGTAAATTTTGCGGCACAGCAGGATAACGACTCTTGGCGTGTTGGAAAATGAAGAAGGCACGAGCAGAGCTGCAGGGCAACAACAGCGCAACACCTCTGAAGTAAAATAACGAGCATCGCCAGTAGCCGCGGATCGACCATACGATCACGAAAAGATCCAGAAAAAAGCAAAAAGGCGACGATGTGGTGACTTTGGAGCGAGCGGGCGAAAAAAGGAGGACATGATGGCGCGAATTTAAAACGTCACAACCGGCCGGCACCAGGGGAAATCGCCGAGACAAATGGAGGCTCCGCGAAAGAAGACTCTGCACCGATTGGGAAACTCCAGCCGAATACCCTCGAAAGTAAGAATTTGTTAAAGTTATCCTTTTAAGATACTTTAACAAAGAATATTACTTCTCGTGAGTTTCAAGCTTCAAGGGAGATTTAGAGGCTAAGACAAAGCCCTTATAGATTATTCAGGTACCTGGCAAGTTGGGCAAACCACTTCGGAGCGTTGAAACAGGTCGTGCGTTCCGATGAGTTAATATTCTCTTCCCGTAGCACAGTGTTAAGGCTCCCCATTGCCCACAAGAGAAGCCTACACTGTTGTAACGGCTTAAGGGAAGGTTCTAGGCTAAGACGAAGTTGAATCGGCCTTGAATAAATCCTTCTGACCCTACTCAATTGAAAACTGTTATGGAGTCAGTAGTTTCGAGCACAGGACATAGTGATGACCTATTTAACGTACCCTATGATCCTGTAAGCGAGACCATCTACGGTTACTCGGAGCAGCAGCAGCCACTACTCCTCGTGATCTGCAACGGGCGACACCTCCAAGCACTGGTGGACAGTGGTGCGTCCCACTCGATGTATGACCGCGGGACGTTGGAGAAAATTCGAGAGAAGGTGGAGGAGACCCAGATTTCGGCAACGATGGTGGACGGTACAAAGCTTCCCATCTACGACGAAGTATCATTGTAGCTGCACATAGGTGCGTTGAGATGGAAGCCGACGTTGCTGATCACAAAACATCAAGGGTTTAGATTTCATCTTGGGGCAAAATTTTCTGAAGCGGTTCAACCCCGAGATCGACTGGGTCAATCGGAAGGTGTGCATCTACAACAACGGGAAACGAGTGGAGCTGCGAAGATGGACGGATACAGGGGGCGTTTCTGAAACGACATTGGCACGATTCGAATGAACGGTGAACGAGAGTAACACGGGTTACTTAGCACTGGTCATGGCAGCAGCAGAGGAGGAGAAGCCGAGTTCGGAGCTACCTGCAGCAGTAAAGGAGGTCTTGGAGCAGTACAAAGATATAATGCCCGACGACCTACACGCAGGCATACCTCCAGCGCGCACCCACGAGCACGAGATCGTGGAGGAACCAGGTGCGAAACCCGTCTCACGTGCACCATACCGCTGAGTTCGACAGAACTGACAGACATGAAGAAGCAGATAGAGTATTTACTGGACAGACAACTGATCCGCCCATCCACCTCTCCCTACGGTGCACCAGTTCCCTTCACCCCAAAACCATACGGCAGTCTACGGATGTGCATTGACTAATGCGCACTGAACAAACAAACAGTGAAAAACAAATGCCCCATACCGCACATACTGTAGACGAACAACTGGACCAACTGCGTGGTGCAACAGTCTTTTCGAAGCTGGACCTACGGTCGGGTTACTGGCAGATCAAGATGGCGGACAACTCGATCCACAAAACGGCGTTCCGTACCAGATACGGCTCCTACGAGTACTTAGCGATGCCGTTCGGACTCTTCCTGACCTTAGACCGCGAACTGGCCCCTCTTCCCTCCTCCTAGTAACACCAGACTAGTCCCTCCTGTTCCCCTTACGTGCCTAGCTCGATTATCCAAGTTTTTTTATGCAAGTATCCTCACAGCCAGAATAGAATTGCCCTGAATTTCTTTCCGCTTTCAAGATCCTTCAAAGTTGATTTTGGGGCACCTTTGCTCTGTACAGGTTGGACCCAGACCTAGCGACAGCCCTGCTGAAGACCTAGTAGCAGGCGGCTGACATTTTCACCAAGCACCTGGCTGAACCTTGTTGTGTGATGCAATCATATGCATTCACGTCTGTCTGCCTCCCATCATATGTTCGTGGACTGCATTCGTGGTGTGAGCGTGTGCAAGAATTTATGTCTTATGCGGTTTGGATTTTCTGAGTGTGTGTGAATGTTATTTGGCTTGAGCAGATACCTGAAGTGACTCATCTGCTCGAGAGCTTTCCGACGAGCCAAGAATCGTCGCGATCGGAGCAATATCAAGAAAGTTACGAACGTTGGAGTTCGTATGCTTTCTGTTTATTTCGGTTGTGGCGACTATGGGAAGTTGTGGGGTTGACTTTTATGGGGTACAGACTTTTGGGGTTGGAAATTCGAACCCATCACTGTAGAATGCTGCCATGTGGTTGGGTGAAGCCAAACCAGGTTGGCAAGTGTGGCCAAGTGGGTTGAGGTGGATGGCATGAGTTGGGAAAGTGACAAATGTGAAAGTGGGGTTGCCTATGGAGAGGGGAATTGTGTGGCATGGGGTTTCCTTGGTTGGGGACTCCTTGGGACCTTCCCTCTCGTCCTCCTCTTCCCTCCCACCTGGTTTAGTGCTACTCTAACTCTTGTGTGTGTATCACTTGTGAACTTGTGAAACTATTGTGAGTGAGTTAAGTTTCTGTGGCAGCATACCCCCTAGTGCGCCGAAAATCATAACTCGAGATATACTCCATCTTTTGAGGTGATTCAAATTGGGAATTGTAGCCACGGTCTAGAGCTACAACATACTCGAGTTTGACGGAATTCTAACGGTTATTGTTTTTGTCGACGGCGTTTCTTGTGAAATCGCGGTTTCTGTCCAGAATTCTAAGCCAACGATTTTGAGTTGTTTGGCACCTATTCTTCATAGACTCGGTCCTCAATCTCTAACAAACCTGAGCATTGGAAGGGGATGAAGCTTGCTGGAATGAGTGTGCATTGAGGTTGCATGAATCACGTGAGGCATGTGGGATGATGGTTGGCAGCCAGAGGGGGAGTTTGTTATGTGATGCTATCATTTGCATTCACGTATGTCTGCCTCCCATCGTATGTTCGTGCATTGTATGCATGTGTGGTGTGAGCGTGTGCAAGAATTTGTGTTTGGTGTTGTTTGGACTTTGTGAGTGTGTGTGAATGTTATTTTTCTACAGCAGATATTTGGAAGAACTTCTTTGTTCAAAGGCTTTTCGACGAACCGAGAATTGTTGCGATCGAGCAAGAACAAGAAAGTCATGATCGTTCGAAGTTTTAATTATGAAGGGGGGACTATGGGAAGTTTTAAAGTGACCCTATATGGGGTATAGACTTTTGGGGGTTGGGGAAATTCTTCACTCTACTGTAGATAAGGGAGTGTCGCTGTCAAGGTGTCCTTCATCGGGTTGAACTGCATCCGACCCGACGCCTGCCCGTGCTCCGACTTTCACACCTCTAGCGATATGATCCCATAGAACACCACGTCCGACGTGGTGACCACCCTGTTGTCGGTAAGGTCGAGGAGCTCTTAGCTCTTGATCTCCTCCGACACACCAATTTGTCAAACAAACTTGAACTGTGAACGTGGGCCGACCATGTCTGTAGTCGACTATCTCGTTATTTGGGGTCGAACTGCATAAGCTCATCTCTCGTCAAGTACACCACTACATGGAGGGTCGAACTTCGAGTTCCGCGCGCAGGTACAATATGTTACCCGGTTCGCCTGTCTTCACAGTGCACCATGTAAGCCTGGTCAGTCGAGGAGTTCCTAGCCCTGCTCTCCTCTGACTCCACCTGGCCTTCGGCTTCAACTTTCCACTACGGTGCTGCTCGGGGACCAGGAACTGCGCCATGCAGCCCCACACGCGGGCCAGCATCAAGTCGTGCTTCTTGCCAGGCAGCAGCTAGTACAGAGCCGTCCCCGGCAGCAGCGCCGAACTCTACAAGCAGTTGCCCACCTAGACGGCCTACCGTAGGGCGAGGTGCCACCAGTGGTGCTGCATGCCCATGTGCAGCAGCATCGTCCGCACCGACTCCACCACCCTCTATGTCTCCCGCTCCGCCATGCCATTCTGCTGCGGTGTGGAGGGGTAGGTCAAGTTGTGGACGATCCCTTTGCTGTCCACAAAGTCAGTAAACTCCTTCCCGAGGAACTCCCCTTCCCTGTCAGAGTGCAGCATAAGCACCGACTTCTTCGTCTGCGGCTTAGACACCAGCAGCCACTTCTTGAACCCGCAGCACGTCCGACTTCTTGGCGACCGACCCCACCCACACGAAGCGGGTCTACCGGTCCTTAAGAAGCAAGAAGTTTACAGGCTCCAATCCTTGGCGGCCAGCCAAAACGGCCCGGAGAGGTCGATGTGCACGACAGCTAGGGCGTCGTTGGCGTTGGAGTCCTTGTCGAGGAAGGTGTGCCTCTCTAGCTTCCCACCGATGCACGAGACACACGGCATGTCGGCGCGGGTCGACGCCTTGATGTCCAGGCCGGTGCAACCTCGTTCTTTGCCGAGTTCTTGATGGAGTCGACGCCGATGTGTGCCAGCCTCACGTGCCACCTGGCCAACGTCGACTTCGTCGACGTGGTGATGGTCCGTAGAGCCACTAGCAGTCGTGGTCATCATCGACGTCGCCGTGCACGGGCGCAGGTCGGGGCAGAGGACCCGGCCGGTATACTTCGCCCAACCAAGCACGTCCCCGGTCGTCAAGTCGAGCAACATCTCATCGCCATCGTCCTGCAGCTTCACGCCGCTCTTCTTCAGCTGGCCAGCTGATAGCAGGTTCGCCTGCACGACCAGGACATAGGCACGTCGGGAATGAGCACTTGCTTCCCGACTTCTCCTTGCAGGGCGACAGTACCTCGGCCTTAGACGTCCTACAGCGCTCCATAGAAGCTGCGCACATGCTTGATGTCTCTGCTCGGCTCCAAGTCGACGAAGGCCTCCTTCGTCCCCATCAGGTGGTGCGAGCAGCCGCTGTCGAGCAGGACCACTGCTGGGTTTGCCTGCTTGGCTGCCGCCAACGCCTAGAAATCCTCGCCAGCCTCCAGCACTAGCGAGACAGTCGACTCCACGGCGCCGACCAGCGAGCATGACGCCTCCTTGTCGCTTCGCCCCTTGCCTCTAAAGGAGTGATCGGCATCCTTCGCCGACGTCATCGACTTGTTCGACTGCTTCTCCTTGCGCGGCTTGTTCTCCTGACCAGCCGCCCTCCCTCGGCCTCCCTTGGTGTTATCGTCATCGGAGACAGTGTGTTCAGGACACTTTAAGGAGAGCTGGTCGGGGTCGCCACACAGCCAACACTCCCGACACCGGCTTCCTCCCCCACGACCGCCATCCTTGGCCGACTTCACCTTGTTGGCGTCCTTGGCCGGTCTCCCACCTCCACTACCACTGCCGCCAGGATTGCCACGCCGCTCCGGTCGACCTCCTTGCTTCATTGGGGCGACATAGTTCGCCTCTGGCAGAGGCTCCGTAGACCTCTTGACCTCATGCATCGCCTCGTTCCTAAGGATGTAAGAGGTTTCACTAAGCGAGTCTCGTGTGCCCGGCACCACCATCAATCATTTCATCGGGTTGAAGCCACTTGGGAGCCCCTTGATGACGTGCGTGATGTACGACGCCGTCGAGTACTCGACTCTGGTCGTCCGCATGCAGGCAAGGAGGCGCCGAGCTTGGTTGCAGTAGTCGGTCGCGGTCTCCTGCTCACCCACCCTCAGGTGCGTGAGCTACTCCATCAGCTGGCTGATGTACAGGTCGTCGGTGGCCTGATACGTCGACGTGATGAACTGCCACGCCCGGTGGCCGGCATCCAGGTGACTCCGGCGTGACTTCAGGGCGATCTGCACAACTGGCGAGCAACACAGCGAGATGACTGTGAAGGTCAGCTGGTGAACGGCGCAAGACTTCACACATAGCTCGGAATTGCTCTCCGGCGGCGTCTCCACGGAGCCGTCAGCGAAGCACATTAGCCCGGCCATCTCCAGCTGGGGCTCGATGGTTTCCTTCCATGTGATGAGGTCATGGCGTCTGACTAGCAGGGGGTTGCCGGCGATCCGACGTGAAGTTGAAGTAGCTGTAGGTCAACGCGATCCCACCCACCGCCACGTGGGTCACCGACGCCGGCGTCACGCTGCTCTGACGTCCACCACCGTCGACTTGCGAGGAGCCCGCAACTGTCGACGGCTATAGCCCTCGGACCTTGACGCCGCCGACTTCACAATCGGCCATCCGGAACACCCATCTTTGCCTCGACGTGCCTCCCGCACTGCTGCCAACTTTGTCGCTGACGTCGATGTCCACGCTAACGCAGCCTTCGTTCCTTACCGGTCGAGGAGAACCTGGTTGGGAAGGGTGTTCCGTTGCCCACTTTGCACGGATACCCTGCTCGACGACCTCCAACGGGAGGCTCGGCCCGAACTCGCCATCCTCATGGCGTCTCCTCGCATCAGCCAGCCGTGTCTCTAAGGTATCCACTGCGCCCGTGTCACCTACGGCGCCAACCGTGGTGCTTAACACGGCAGCCGGCCTACGAACAAAATAGGTAGTACTTGCCTAAATCAGCTAGACTGAAGGTAAGTAACGGTGTCGTCCACGCCGAATTATGACCCCTAAAATCTACCCCTATTGCACGTGCGCATGAAACACCAAGTAAATGCCTTTCCCCTCCTCTTTCCCCTTCCGCTTAACCATGTTTCCCCTATCCCCCTTCCTTCCCGCTTAACCTCTTCCCACCTTTCCCCGCTTAACCTCTTTCCCACCTTTCCCTGCTTGACCTCTATCTCCTTCCGCTTAACATTGCTTGCCCTTCCCCCCAACCCCCCTCCCCCTCGCTTAACCTCTTTCCCACCTTCCACCTCTTCCTCTTTCCCCTTCGGCTTAACCTCTTTCTGCTTCGCACCTGTTTCTCTACCACGAACCCACAAATCACCCCCCAACATCCCTCTTTCCCACATCCCTCCTCCCCGCATCCGTCTCATCAAATCACTGCTTTTCCCACCTGTTCCCCCTGTTTCCCCCCCCCCCCCCCCGGTTCCGCACCTGTTTCTCTCGCACCAACTTACGGCACCGTCTCCCACATCCCTCTCATAAGCCACCGCCCTTTTTCCCCTTTTCCCCTTCCCCGTTACTCTCCCTTTTCCACCTCCTCCAACCCTTCACACGTCTTATCACGAGCTCCGCACCTGTTTCTCCTGTACTGACGTCTGCTCCATGGATTACTGCGATTACACTGGCTGGCGCCGCATTGCTTTGACCCGGTGTTGCCCCTTCCTCTCCCCTTCCCATTTCTAACAACCCTTCTCTCATTGGCGCATGCACTACCGGCTCCGCATCGCTGCCGCTCCTGCACCCCATTTCTGGCCCATGTCATGGGGGAAGCTGCCTGCTGCTGAGGCTGCGCGCATTCCCCAACTCCCTCATTCGCGCATACACTGGAGTGACAGGGAACCTGCGCATTGTTCACTCCTAGTCCCAAGGCTGCAATGCTCCCAATGCACCTTCCCTTCAACACTCATTGCTCTCATCCCTTGCCCATCCACCCTGTCTACCAGCAGCTCCCCATCTGCTTCTCATACACTCTCTTCATGTCCTTACAGCACTGTCTCCCACATCCCCCTCATAAGCCACTGTGCTGTTTACCCTTTCCCCTCTCCCTGTTTTTTCTCCTACACCAGCTCCGCACCTGCTTCTCCCACACCGGCATCTGGCCCACCGTCTCCCAACCCCAGGTCGCGGGCACACCATTCAGTTCACCCCCACAGCAGCACACTACAGGCTGCTGTCATGGCGGAGGCGTGTGAGAGAGGCTGCAGGCGAAGCTGGGCTGCTGGTTGCCCCGTGGCAACCTTCTTGGACGGACGAGCATAGGGGATGAGGAGGTGCGTTTTGAGTGAGCGAGGGGTGGTAGGCTGCTTGACGCTTTTGAGTGAGCGAGGGGTGGTAGGCTGCTTGATGCTTTTGAGTGAGAGAGGGGTGGTAGGCTGCTTGATGCTTTTGAGTGAGCGAGGGGTGGTAGGCTGCTTGATGCTTTCGAGTGGCTGACTGGTGGGTTTTCTTCTGCTCGGGCGAGCAGCGGAAGAAGGAGATGCGTGCTGTGAGGGACGTTGGCTACTTGTGATGTGGGTCGCTGGCAAGTCTGTAGCAGGTCATCACTCTCAGCTCGCTCTCAAGGTGACCCTCAGGTGAATTTCAGGTGATTCAGCTGTGTTTGGTGGTGTTTTTTCTAGGTGCACCCGTGCTTGCTTCATGCACTGCTAATACCTTGCCTTGCAGGTGAATGCCCTGCACTTGTATGCCCTGTGCCTGAATGTCCCGTGGCGGTGCGAGCTTTCCGAGGTGTCAAGGTGCTAGCTAGCCATCCCCATCCCCATTGCTATCCCCATCCCTGTCCCCATTGCTATCCCCATCCCCGTCCCCATTGCTATCCCCATCCCCATTGCAATCCCCATCCCCGTCCCCATTGCTATCCCCACCCCCAATGCTATCCCATCCCCATCCCCATCCCATTGCTATCCCCATCCCTGTACCATTGTTATTTGTTAGAGTAGCTAGGCAAGGTTGAAGTTGACTATCGAGGAGTTTGGTACAAAAGGTAACCCTAAGGAAATGTACCTCATACTATCTACCCCACTACAGCCTACCAAGAACAATAATAACACACATATATGTTTGACACACCCCCATAGGCAAAGTGGGGGAGAGCCAGAGGTCACAAGACCAGTCAAGAAAGGCAAAGCAAGCTCAGGGTGGATCACAACGTCACCACACACTCTGAGCACAAGCAAAGGGCCACAAGGCCAGTTTACATGCAGAGATATATATGCAGCAATAACAGTACAGTGATGACTATCTAGCAAGAGCCAGCAAGCAGGTATATATATATATCAGACTACAAGCAAGGACTACAGCAAGTGTGGAAACGTAGGCACAAGGCCTAACAGGGTACAGAAGCGCTGATGATCACCAGACGGAAGTGCCTTGGTGAATATATCAGCAGTGTTGGCCCGAGTGGCCACGTGACGAAGACGAAGCTCACCTCGCTGTTGCAACTCTCGAGCCAGGAAGTAACGCAGAGTGATGTGCTTCGTTCTGTGCTCCAGTCTGTGCTCCTCACACAAGGCAATGGCTGCCTTGTTGTCAACGTACAGAACTAGAGGAGAACGAGGCCGCTCACCCAAGTCAGTCAGCAGGTAGGTGAGCCAGCGTAGCTCCTGTGCAGCCATGGCGGTGGCGTAGATCTCAGCCTCACAACTGGAGCTGAGAACAGAAGACGAGCATGTAGACCGCCAAGAAACAGAGCCAGAGCCAAGGCTGAAGGTGTAACCCTGCGACAACCGTTGTGTAGTCTGGTCGTCAACCCAAGACGCGTCTGAGTGCCCAGTGAGGACCACCTCACTCCGTCCTCCAAGCACGAGCCCCATGCCTGATGTACTGCACAGGTAGCGCAACACCCTCTTGGCAGCATCCATGTGCACCTTTCGGTGCCTGCCAGGAGCCACGTAACGAGCCAAAAGGCCAAGAGGGTATGCAAGATCAGGTCGAGTGCAGGTCATCAGGTACATGAGGCAGCCAACTAGCTCTGGGTAAAGACCACTCGGCTCTACGGACTCGTCCGAAGGTGGAGCTGAGAGCGAGTGACCTGTAGCCAGAGGAGTGGCCTGTGGGGAGGACCAGGAGAAGCCGAAGCGCTGAAGGACCTGCTGCACCATGTGTGACTGAGTCAGGGTGATGGTGCGGCGTGCTCTGTCCCGGGTGATCTGCAAGCCAAGGTAGCTGCGCAGCTCACCCAGGTCTGTGCACGTGTGTCTCTTCTGCATCTCCGACTTCACCTGAGCGAGAGCCTCAGTGTCAGCAGTGGCAAAGACCAAGTCATCGACGTACACGAGGATGTAGAACGGCGGCAGCGAAGTGTCGGTGCGCAGGAACAGCGACGGGTCAGCAGTCGAAGGAGCGAACCCAAGAGCCGCAAGTGTAGTCCTCAGTGTGTCGTGCCACTCACGAGGCGCCTGGCGGAGACCGTAGACTGGCCGTCGGAGGCTCCACTGGGTTTAGGGAACGACCCAGTGAAGCCAGGTGGGCGGCGCAGCCAGATCTCCTCGTGCAGGCTGCCCTGTAAGAAGGCTGTGCTGAAGTCAAGAGAGTGAAGCTCGTAGTCACGCTGAGCGGCAACGTGCAGCAGCACCCGAAGGGTGGTCATCTTCGGGGTGGGGGAGAAGGTCTGGAAGAAGTCAACTCCCTCTCGCTGACTGAAGCCTCTAGCAACGTAACGAGCCTTGAAGGCAGGCGGAGAACCCGGCAGCCGCTTCACCCTGAAAATCCACATGCCATCGACGATGTTCGCCCCAGGAGGGGGAACCTCATCGACGTAAGTGCCTGTGGACTTCCAGGATGCCATCTCTGCGTCCATGGCTGTCTGCCACTGAGAGGAGTACTCACCCGCGATCGCCTCAGCGTAAGAGCGCGGGGTCGGGATGTCTGGTGCATCTGGGTCTCCCTCAGGGGCAAGCAGCATGGCCACGAGATGAGGCGCAGCAGCCGCAAGACACTCAAGGTCCTTGTGCCTGTCCTCAAGGACGTCCGTGCTAAGAGCACACTCACCCCCGACGGACGGAGGACAGACATACTCAGACTCAGCAACAAGACTGGCAGCGAAGTCTAGACGACAGGCAGCAGCAAAGTCAACAAGCTCAGCGACCAAGGCAGATGCAGCAGTAGACTCAAACGACGGGTCAGTGACAACAGTGGCTAGCAGACGCGTGACAGTAGGGTGCTCAGCACGAAACCGGTCAGACTCAGGGTCCGGAACGTCAGGCAGAGAGGACGCAGGAGGAGACAGCAGAGGAACAGGCTGCAGAGCAGAGGAAGGACGACGGACTACGAGGTGTGCGCTGGGGACAGCCGGCTGACGCGAACGAGGAACATGACGACCGGTACGACCAGGACGAACAGGCGAGACAGGACGCGACGCAGGCTCACGACGCTCAGCAGGACTACCTGTCTGCTCAGTGTAAGGAGAAGGAGCAGGCAGCGGTGAGCCAGGCTGTAACGGAAGACCAGTAGACGACGGGAGAGTAAGAACCTGACGAAGAACAGAGTCAGGCGGCGGCAGAGACGACGGAGACGGCGGAGCGAAGAATAGTCGTGTCGGCGCAGCTGCACCAGTACCGGCAGCTCCAGCAGCTCCAGTACCTCCAGCAGCTCCAGCAGCTCCAGCAGCTCCAGAAGCTCCAGCCCCAGAACCGACACCTCCAGTCCCAGGGTCTCCAACCTCAGTGTCTCCAGCAGCAGCACCCCCAGAACCAGCACCTCCTGTCCCAGGGTCTCCAGCCTCAGTGTCTCCAGCAGCAGCACCTCCAGACGCAGCACCCCCAGCCCCAGCAGCTCCAGTACCTCCAGTACGAGCACCTCCGGGACCAGCGACTCCAGCACCTCCAGTAGACAAAGTACCAGCACCACTCCTAGCTCCAGGGACGTCAGCAGAAGTACCTCCAGCAGTAGAGCCCCGGGCTCTAGCAGCGCGACCCTGACGGCGACCGTACCAGTCGTGCAGCTGCTGTGAGGTGAGAGGCACACGTGGACGAAGGCGGCTACTCCAAGGAGACCGCGCAACAGCAGACTCAGAACCCTCAGCGCCAGCACCCCCAACTGCTCCAGAACCTCCAGCGCGAGCACCCTCAACAGCTCCAGAACCTCCAGGCGCAGTACCTCCAGGCTCCTCACGCGTAAGCTCAGTACCCTCAGACTCAGCACCCCAAGCTCAGCACCTCCAGGCTCCTCACGCGCAGGCACAGCACCCCCAGACTCCGCACCCCCAGGCTCAGCACCTCCAGGCTCCTCTCGCTCAGGCTCCGCACCCTCAGACTCGACACCCCCAAGCTCAGCACCTCCAGGCTCCTCACGCGCAGGCACGGCATCCCCAGACTCCGCACCCCCAGGCTCAGCACCTCCAGGCGCCTCTCGCTCAGGCTCCGCACCCCCAGGCTCAGCACCCCCAGAGACAGCACCCCGAGCAGGACCACCTCCAGCAGGACCTGAGTCACCAGTGACCTCAACAGGCGCAGGTACCGGAGGGTCTACCTGAGAAACACTGGAAGGAGCAGGACAAGGCACGGGGAGGGGGTCTAACCGGGGAGGACCTGGAGCGAGAAAGAGCGGCGGGGGGGGGCGAGAGGCAGTGCGGTAGGGAAAGAGACGGTAGAAGGGAACAGACTCGTCAAAGGTGACGTCCTGAGACGCAAAGACACGGCGCGAGGTGGGGTCGTAAAACTGCCAGCCAGGCGCGTCAGGAGGAAAACCAAGGAAGACGCAGGGAATGGCGCGAGCAGAGAGCTTGTCCGCGGTGAGATCGCGGACAAAGGCACGAGCACCCCAGACCCTGAAACGCGCCGTATCGCCAACCTCCCCCGTCCACAGCAGCGTGGGCGAGGTCTCCGGTAAGGAGACATGGGGCCAGAGGTTGAGCTGATGCGCGGCGTACCGCCACAGAAAATGGGGAGCCGCCGCATGGATCATGGAGGTACGAGCGACCTCCATGACTAAGCCAATGCGGCGCTCAGCAACCCCATTCTGCTGCGGAGAGGCCGGAAGCGTGAACGACTGGGTGATGCCGTGCTCCGCACAGAAGGCTCGCAAGAGGTCGGAGGAGAACTCACCACCTCTGTCAGAGTGCAGACGCAGGACAGGAAAGTCCCGCTCGAACCGCTCGCGGAGCTGGAGACGCACAGCGCGGATCCAAGGGATTAGGACAGCAGAGACATCCGCCTTGCGTCGCAAGGGGAAGACCGTGGTGTAACGCGTGTTCTCGTCGGCCCTGACCCTGGACGGGGGCTGGGCCCCACACGTCCAGGTGAAGAGTCTGCAGCGGAGCCTCTGTGGGAGGGAACGAGGAGGAGTGAGGAGCGGCGCGCTGCCGCCCCTCGACGCAAGGAATGCAGGGCGGCGCAGGCGAGGGAGGGCAGGCAGAGACCTGGGAAGACCAGTGACGAGGGAGCGAGTGTGCATGCCACGCAGGCGAGGCAGGGAGGGGTGACCAAGGCGGTGGTGCCACAGGAGAGTGTCGTGTGACAGGCGACGACACTCGCACTGGGTAGCTACCTGAGCAGACGCGTACAGCTGAGGAGACAAAGGGGCGTGACGCGACACAGCGGTGAGGGTGTACAGACTGGACCCAGGCGCACGTGTGAACACCTGCCGGTCCTAGAGCAAGAGCAGTGTGTCACTCGCCGTCCTCCAGGAGTAAAGGTGTCAACCCAGTGATCCTGAAGGACGGCGGTGCTCACCAGGTTCGTAGAGAACGAGGGGAGGTGGAGACCTGACAGCTCACCGGACGGGACCGCCGGACAGGGAAGCACAGTAGTGGACCGTGCAAGCACTGGGCCCCCAGAGGGGTCAGCCAGTGAGACAGGGACAGGTGCAGGGAGGGGAGTGACGGTGGTGCTATCGCGAAAGAAACAGCGGGAAGCACCAGAGTCAAGTGTAAACGTGTGCAAGGCCTGAGCCGACGCAGTACCAAGGGGAGCATACTGACCAGCACCTAGGGCTGCAGCCCCTATACCGGGGTCAATACCAGGGTCAGGCGGCACACACAAGTAGTAGTCACCCTCAGCACTAACAGTCAATGCATACATGGCAGCAAGAATAACATCATAGTTCAGATCAAAGATAGGCACATCATGCCTAAGCAGCTCTGCCTAGTTGGGGAACTCAGTAGCATCAGGATACTTGGCGCGCCAGGCGTCACTAAGCCTAGCGAAACAGCGGTACTCAGTGTGAAAACCGTCGCAGGTGCGACCCTTGCGGGGGCCAGTATGAATGACATAAGGGCAGCGGTCAGAACCCCGAGTCGCCCCACGCCCAGCATACCAGTCATTGAGCTGCTGGGAGGTGAGGGGGGGACGCTGCTGCTGCTGCTGTGGCTGCTGCTGCTGCTGCTGCTGCTGGCCCTTCTGGCCAGATCCACCCCCGCTCCCACCTCCACCGCCACTGCCGCTGCCTCCTCCCCCACCACCTCCGCTGCCGCCTCCACCGCCCCCGGTCCTGCCGCCACCCCACCCACCGCCTCCACCCCCACGGCCACCCCCACCACCTCCACCACCCCCGCCGCCTCCACCACCGCTCCCTCCACCGCCACCTCCGCCACCCCTGCCACCTTTGCCGCCCCTGCCACTAGGAGCGGAAGCCGCTGCGACCTTCTCCACACCGAGGAGGTCGACTGCAGTAGCAGCAGAGGCGTAGGAGGGGGCAAGAGGGGAGGGGGAGCACCCCTCAAAGAGGGGAGTGCGGGGAGTGCCACGAGCAGCACCGACAGCGAGGATGTTCTTCTCTGCTGCGACTAGCTGCTGCGCGATGTCGTCCAGAGTGTTAGTGGTAGGATCCTTGGCAAGGAAGTGGTCCCTGACTGAACGAAGGGTGTCAGGGAGGCGGGTGACGAGGATGTAGAGGGTATCGTACATGGGGGGTTGGTTCGTGGCGAGGAACTCGTCAGTGAGAGCGGCACGAAAGCGAGCGTCACTAGTGCGGAGGTGAGTGATAAGGTCGGCAGCAGTGTGAAACGAGGCTAAGTCTGGGAACAGGTAAGGCAGGATGAGACTACCAACGGTGGCTGTGGCTGGGGCGGAATAGCGGGCAACGACAGCATCATACAGCGTCTTGGCAGTCTTAAGCTGGTTGAAATGCGCGCGCTCAGAGATCGGTAGGTGATTGCGAATAGCAAGGCGCGCGACTGCATCGCGGAGCTGCCACTGTGCTCAATCAGGGGCAGGAGCATTCTCAGCGGGAGTAGGGACAGTGCCGGTCACATAGGCTAGCAGTGATACTCCGTCTGCGACGTCAGTCATAAGGTAAAGCCGCATATCACTAAGCTATGTGTCAAACTCGATGGGGCGGCCGTCAGGCTCAAAGGCGAGAACAGTAAGGGTCGCCATGGTTGCAGCGCAGGCAAAAGTAGCAGGCTCAGGCAGCAGGCAAAGGCTGCAGGCTCAGGCAGCAGGCAACTGTAGCAGGCAGGTGCTTAAGGCAGACACGTGCTCAAGGCAGGTAGGCAGGCAGACGGTAGAGGCGCAAGGCAAGCACGAAAAACAGGGTAAACCCTAAACCCTGGCGGCAGGTACAGGCGGGCGCGATGCACGGGGCAGCAATGCGCTGTACGAGCGGCGAACGCGACGTGCAGGGCCTAGGTGGGCTGCGCGCGGACGGTAGCTGCAGCGCGCAGCTCTGGAGCAGGCCGCGCAGGCAGCGAACGCGACGCGCGGGGCCTAAACGGGCTGCGCGCGAGCGACGGACGCGACGCGCGGGCTGCAGACGGGCTGCGCGGGGCCTTAGCGGGCTGCGCGAGGCAGCGACGGGCCGCGCGCGGGCTGCGCGGGCTCAGGGCGGGCTGCGCGGGCGACGTACGGGGCGTGACGCGACAAACAGCAGCAGCGCGCGCTAAAAAAAAAAAAGAGACGCGCGCGCGCAGCCGAGGCGCTGAAGCTACGGTGCACCAGTTCCCTTCACCCCAAAACCATACGGCAGTCTACGGATGTGCATTGACTAATGCGCACTGAACAAACAAACAGTGAAAAACAAATGCCCCATACCGCACATACTGTAGACGAACAACTGGACCAACTGCGTGGTGCAACAGTCTTTTCGAAGCTGGACCTACGGTCGGGTTACTGGCAGATCAAGATGGCGGACAACTCGATCCACAAAACGGCGTTCCGTACCAGATACGGCTCCTACGAGTACTTAGCGATGCCGTTCGGACTCTTCCTGACCTTAGACCGCGAACTGGCCCCTCTTCCCTCCTCCTAGTAACACCAGACTAGTCCCTCCTGTTCCCTTTACGTGCCTAGCTCGATTATCCAAGTTTTTTTATGCAAGTATCCTCACAGCCAGAAATAGAATTGCCCTGAATTTCTTTCCGCTTTCAAGATCCTTCAAAGTTGATTTTGGGGCACCTTTGCTCTGTACAGGTTGGACCCAGACCTAGCGACAGCCCTGCTGAAGACCTAGTAGCAGGCGGCTGACATTTTCACCAAGCACCTGGGTGAACCTTGTTGTGTGATGCAATCATATGCATTCACGTCTGTCTGCCTCCCATCATATGTTCGTGGACTGCATTCGTGGTGTGAGCGTGTGCAAGAATTTATGTCTTATGCGGTTTGGATTTTCTGAGTGTGTGTGAATGTTATTTGGCTTGAGCAGATACCTGAAGTGACTCATCTGCTCGAGAGCTTTCCGACGAGCCAAGAATCGTCGCGATCGGAGCAATATCAAGAAAGTTACGAACGTTGGAGTTCGTATGCTTTCTGTTTATTTCGGTTGTGGCGACTATGGGAAGTTGTGGGGTTGACTTTTATGGGGTACAGACTTTTGGGGTTGGAAATTCGAACCCATCACTGTAGAATGCTGCCATGTGGTTGGGTGAAGCCAAACCAGGTTGGCAAGTGTGGCCAAGTGGGTTGAGGTGGATGGCATGAGTTGGGAAAGTGACAAATGTGAAAGTGGGGTTGCCTATGGAGAGGGGAATTGTGTGGCATGGGGTTTCCTTGGTTGGGGACTCCTTGGGACCTTCCCTCTCGTCCTCCTCTTCCCTCCCACCTGGTTTAGTGCTACTCTAACTCTTGTGTGTGTATCACTTGTGAACTTGTGAAACTATTGTGAGTGAGTTAAGTTTCTGTGGCAGCATACCCCCTAGTGCGCCGAAAATCATAACTCGAGATATACTCCATCTTTTGAGGTGATTCAAATTGGGAATTGTAGCCACGGTCTAGAGCTACAACATACTCGAGTTTGACGGAATTCTAACGGTTATTGTTTTTGTCGACGGCGTTTCTTGTGAAATCGCGGTTTCTGTCCAGAATTCTAAGCCAACGATTTTGAGTTGTTTGGCACCTATTCTTCATAGACTCGGTCCTCAATCTCTAACAAACCTGAGCATTGGAAGGGGATGAAGCTTGCTGGAATGAGTGTGCATTGAGGTTGCATGAATCACGTGAGGCATGTGGGATGATGGTTGGCAGCCAGAGGGGGAGTTTGTTATGTGATGCTATCATTTGCATTCACGTATGTCTGCCTCCCATCGTATGTTCGTGCATTGTATGCATGTGTGGTGTGAGCGTGTGCAAGAATTTGTGTTTGGTGTTGTTTGGACTTTATGAGTGTGTGTGAATGTTATTTTTCTACAGCAGATATTTGGAAGAACTTCTTTGTTCAAAGGCTTTTCGACGAACCGAGAATTGTTGCGATCGAGCAAGAACAAGAAAGTCATGATCGTTCGAAGTTTTAATTATGAAGGGGGGACTATGGGAAGTTTTAAAGTGACCCTATATGGGGTATAGACTTTTGGGGGTTGGGGAAATTCTTCACTCTACTGTAGATAAGGGAGTGTCGCTGTCAAGGTGTCCTTCATCGGGTTGAACTGCATCCGACCCGACGCCTGCCCGTGCTCCGACTTTCACACCTCTAGCGATATGATCCCATAGAACACCACGTCCGACGTGGTGACCACCCTGTTGTCGGTAAGGTCGAGGAGCTCTTAGCTCTTGATCTCCTCCGACACACCAATTTGTCAAACAAACTTGAACTGTGAACGTGGGCCGACCATGTCTGTAGTCGACTATCTCGTTATTTGGGGTCGAACTGCATAAGCTCATCTCTCGTCAAGTACACCACTACATGGAGGGTCGAACTTCGAGTTCCGCGCGCAGGTACAATATGTTACCCGGTTCGCCTGTCTTCACAGTGCACCATGTAAGCCTGGTCAGTCGAGGAGTTCCTAGCCCTGCTCTCCTCTGACTCCACCTGGCCTTCGGCTTCAACTTTCCACTACGGTGCTGCTCGGGGACCAGGAACTGCGCCATGCAGCCCCACACGCGGGCCAGCATCAAGTCGTGCTTCTTGCCAGGCAGCAGCTAGTACAGAGCCGTCCCCGGCAGCAGCGCCGAACTCTACAAGCAGTTGCCCACCTAGACGGCCTACCGTAGGGCGAGGTGCCACCAGTGGTGCTGCATGCCCATGTGCAGCAGCATCGTCCGCACCGACTCCACCACCCTCTATGTCTCCCGCTCCGCCATGCCATTCTGCTGCGGTGTGGAGGGGTAGGTCAAGTTGTGGACGATCCCTTTGCTGTCCACAAAGTCAGTAAACTCCTTCCCGAGGAACTCCCCTTCCCTGTCAGAGTGCAGCATAAGCACCGACTTCTTCGTCTGCGGCTTAGACACCAGCAGCCACTTCTTGAACCCGCAGCACGTCCGACTTCTTGGCGACCGACCCCACCCACACGAAGCGGGTCTACCGGTCCTTAAGAAGCAAGAAGTTTACAGGCTCCAATCCTTGGCGGCCAGCCAAAACGGCCCGGAGAGGTCGATGTGCACGACAGCTAGGGCGTCGTTGGCGTTGGAGTCCTTGTCGAGGAAGGTGTGCCTCTCTAGCTTCCCACCGATGCACGAGACACACGGCATGTCGGCGCGGGTCGACGCCTTGATGTCCAGGCCGGTGCAACCTCGTTCTTTGCCGAGTTCTTGATGGAGTCGACGCCGATGTGTGCCAGCCTCACGTGCCACCTGGCCAACGTCGACTTCGTCGACGTGGTGATGGTCCGTAGAGCCACTAGCAGTCGTGGTCATCATCGACGTCGCCGTGCACGGGCGCAGGTCGGGGCAGAGGACCCGGCCGGTATACTTCGCCCAACCAAGCACGTCCCCGGTCGTCAAGTCGAGCAACATCTCATCGCCATCGTCCTGCAGCTTCACGCCGCTCTTCTTCAGCTGGCCAGCTGATAGCAGGTTCGCCTGCACGACCGGGACATAGGCACGTCGGGAATGAGCACTTGCTTCCCGACTTCTCCTTGCAGGGCGACAGTACCTCGGCCTTAGACGTCCTACAGTGCTCCATAGAAGCTGCGCACATGCTTGATGTCTCTGCTCGGCTCCAAGTCGACGAAGGCCTCCTTCGTCCCCATCAGGTGGTGCGAGCAGCCGCTGTCGAGCAGGACCACTGCTGGGTTTGCCTGCTTGGCTGCCGCCAACGCCTAGAAATCCTCGCCAGCCTCCAGCACTAGCGAGACAGTCGACTCCACGGCGCCGACCAGCGAGCATGACGCCTCCTTGTCGCTTCGCCCCTTGCCTCTAAAGGAGTGATCGGCATCCTTCGCCGACGTCATCGACTTGTTCGACTGCTTCTCCTTGCGCGGCTTGTTCTCCTGACCAGCCGCCCTCCCTCGGCCTCCCTTGGTGTTATCGTCATCGGAGACAGTGTGTTCAGGACACTTTAAGGAGAGCTGGTCGGGGTCGCCACACAGCCAACACTCCCGACACCGGCTTCCTCCCCCACGACCGCCATCCTTGGCCGACTTCACCTTGTTGGCGTCCTTGGCCGGTCTCCCACCTCCACTACCACTGCCGCCAGGATTGCCACGCCGCTCCGGTCGACCTCCTTGCTTCATTGGGGCGACATAGTTCGCCTCTGGCAGAGGCTCCGTAGACCTCTTGACCTCATGCATCGCCTCGTTCCTAAGGATGTAAGAGGTTTCACTAAGCGAGTCTCGTGTGCCCGGCACCACCATCAATCATTTCATCGGGTTGAAGCCACTTGGGAGCCCCTTGATGACGTGCGTGATGTACGACGCCGTCGAGTACTCGACTCTGGTCGTCCGCATGCAGGCAAGGAGGCGCCGAGCTTGGTTGCAGTAGTCGGTCGCGGTCTCCTGCTCACCCACCCTCAGGTGCGTGAGCTACTCCATCAGCTGGCTGATGTACAGGTCGTCGGTGGCCTGATACGTCGACGTGATGAACTGCCACGCCCGGTGGCCGGCATCCAGGTGACTCCGGCATGACTTCAGGGCGATCTGCACAACTGGCGAGCAACACAGCGAGATGACTGTGAAGGTCAGCTGGTGAACGGCGCAAGACTTCACACATAGCTCGGAATTGCTCTTCGGCGGCGTCTCCACGGAGCCGTCAGCGAAGCACATTAGCCCGGCCATCTCCAGCTGGGGCTCGATGGTTTCCTTCCATGTGATGAGGTCATGGCGTCTGACTAGCAGGGGGTTGCCGGCGATCCGACGTGAAGTTGAAGTAGCTGTAGGTCAACGCGATCCCACCCACCGCCACGTGGGTCACCGACGCCGGCGTCACGCTGCTCTGACGTCCACCACCGTCGACTTGCGAGGAGCCCGCAACTGTCGACGGCTATAGCCCTCGGACCTTGACGCCGCCGACTTCACAATCGGCCATCCGGAACACCCATCTTTGCCTCGACGTGCCTCCCGCACTGCTGCCAACTTTGTCGCTGACGTCGATGTCCACGCTAACGCAGCCTTCGTTCCTTACCGGTCGAGGAGAACCTGGTTGGGAAGGGTGTTCCGTTGCCCACTTTGCACGGATACCCTGCTCGACGACCTCCAACGGGAGGCTCGGCCCGAACTCGCCATCCTCATGGCGTCTCCTCGCATCAGCCAGCCGTGTCTCTAAGGTATCCACTGCGCCCGTGTCACCTACGGCGCCAACCGTGGTGCTTAACACGGCAGCCGGCCTACGAACAAAATAGGTAGTACTTGCCTAAATCAGCTAGACTGAAGGTAAGTAACGGTGTCGTCCACGCCGAATTATGACCCCTAAAATCTACCCCTATTGCACGTGCGCATGAAACACCAAGTAAATGCCTTTCCCCTCCTCTTTCCCCTTCCGCTTAACCATGTTTCCCCTATCCCCCTTCCTTCCCGCTTAACCTCTTCCCACCTTTCCCTGCTTAACCTCTTTCCCACCTTTCCCTGCTTGACCTCTATCTCCTTCCGCTTAACATTGCTTGCCCTTCCCCCCAACCCCCCTCCCCCTCGCTTAACCTCTTTCCCACCTTCCACCTCTTCCTCTTTCCCCTTCGGCTTAACCTCTTTCTGCTTCGCACCTGTTTCTCTACCACGAACCCACAAATCACCCCCCAACATCCCTCTTTCCCACATCCCTCCTCCCCGCATCCGTCTCATCAAATCACTGCTTTTCCCACCTGTTCCCCCTGTTTCCCCCCCCCCCCCCCGGTTCCGCACCTGTTTCTCTCGCACCAACTTACGGCACCGTCTCCCACATCCCTCTCATAAGCCACCGCCCTTTTTCCCCTTTTCCCCTTCCCCGTTACTCTCCCTTTTCCACCTCCTCCAACCCTTCGCACGTCTTATCACGAGCTCCGCACCTGTTTCTCCTGTACTGACGTCTGCTCCATGGATTACTGCGATTACACTGGCTGGCGCCGCATTGCTTTGACCCGGTGTTGCCCCTTCCTCTCCCCTTCCCATTTCTAACAACCCTTCTCTCATTGGCGCATGCACTACCGGCTCCGCATCGCTGCCGCTCCTGCACCCCATTTCTGGCCCATGTCATGGGGGAAGCTGCCTGCTGCTGAGGCTGCGCGCATTCCCCAACTCCCTCATTCGCGCATACACTGGAGTGACAGGGAACCTGCGCATTGTTCACTCCTAGTCCCAAGGCTGCAATGCTCCCAATGCACCTTCCCTTCAACACTCATTGCTCTCATCCCTTGCCCATCCACCCTGTCTACCAGCAGCTCCCCATCTGCTTCTCATACACTCTCTTCATGTCCTTACAGCACTGTCTCCCACATCCCCCTCATAAGCCACTGTGCTGTTTACCCTTTCCCCTCTCCCTGTTTTTTCTCCTACACCAGCTCCGCACCTGCTTCTCCCACACCGGCATCTGGCCCACCGTCTCCCAACCCCAGGTCGCGGGCACACCATTCAGTTCACCCCCACAGCAGCACACTACAGGCTGCTGTCATGGCGGAGGCGTGTGAGAGAGGCTGCAGGCGAAGCTGGGCTGCTGGTTGCCCCGTGGCAACCTTCTTGGACGGACGAGCATAGGGGATGAGGAGGTGCGTTTTGAGTGAGCGAGGGGTGGTAGGCTGCTTGACGCTTTTGAGTGAGCGAGGGGTGGTAGGCTGCTTGATGCTTTTGAGTGAGAGAGGGGTGGTAGGCTGCTTGATGCTTTTGAGTGAGCGAGGGGTGGTAGGCTGCTTGATGCTTTCGAGTGGCTGACTGGTGGGTTTTCTTCTGCTCGGGCGAGCAGCGGAAGAAGGAGATGCGTGCTGTGAGGGACGTTGGCTACTTGTGATGTGGGTCGCTGGCAAGTCTGTAGCAGGTCATCACTCTCAGCTCGCTCTCAAGGTGACCCTCAGGTGAATTTCAGGTGATTCAGCTGTGTTTGGTGGTGTTTTTTCTAGGTGCACCCGTGCTTGCTTCATGCACTGCTAATACCTTGCCTTGCAGGTGAATGCCCTGCACTTGTATGCCCTGTGCCTGAATGTCCCGTGGCGGTGCGAGCTTTCCGAGGTGTCAAGGTGCTAGCTAGCCATCCCCATCCCCATTGCTATCCCCATCCCTGTCCCCATTGCTATCCCCATCCCCGTCCCCATTGCTATCCCCATCCCCATTGCAATCCCCATCCCCGTCCCCATTGCTATCCCCACCCCCAATGCTATCCCATCCCCATCCCCATCCCATTGCTATCCCCATCCCTGTACCATTGTTATTTGTTAGAGTAGCTAGGCAAGGTTGAAGTTGACTATCGAGGAGTTTGGTACAAAAGGTAACCCTAAGGAAATGTACCTCATACTATCTACCCCACTACAGCCTACCAAGAACAATAATAACACACATATATGTTTGACACACCCCCATAGGCAAAGTGGGGGAGAGCCAGAGGTCACAAGACCAGTCAAGAAAGGCAAAGCAAGCTCAGGGTGGATCACAACGTCACCACACACTCTGAGCACAAGCAAAGGGCCACAAGGCCAGTTTACATGCAGAGATATATATGCAGCAATAACAGTACAGTGATGACTATCTAGCAAGAGCCAGCAAGCAGGTATATATATATATCAGACTACAAGCAAGGACTACAGCAAGTGTGGAAACGTAGGCACAAGGCCTAACAGGGTACAGAAGCGCTGATGATCACCAGACGGAAGTGCCTTGGTGAATATATCAGCAGTGTTGGCCCGAGTGGCCACGTGACGAAGACGAAGCTCACCTCGCTGTTGCAACTCTCGAGCCAGGAAGTAACGCAGAGTGATGTGCTTCGTTCTGTGCTCCAGTCTGTGCTCCTCACACAAGGCAATGGCTGCCTTGTTGTCAACGTACAGAACTAGAGGAGAACGAGGCCGCTCACCCAAGTCAGTCAGCAGGTAGGTGAGCCAGCGTAGCTCCTGTGCAGCCATGGCGGTGGCGTAGATCTCAGCCTCACAACTGGAGCTGAGAACAGAAGACGAGCATGTAGACCGCCAAGAAACAGAGCCAGAGCCAAGGCTGAAGGTGTAACCCTGCGACAACCGTTGTGTAGTCTGGTCGTCAACCCAAGACGCGTCTGAGTGCCCAGTGAGGACCACCTCACTCCGTCCTCCAAGCACGAGCCCCATGCCTGATGTACTGCACAGGTAGCGCAACACCCTCTTGGCAGCATCCATGTGCACCTTTCGGTGCCTGCCAGGAGCCACGTAACGAGCCAAAAGGCCAAGAGGGTATGCAAGATCAGGTCGAGTGCAGGTCATCAGGTACATGAGGCAGCCAACTAGCTCTGGGTAAAGACCACTCGGCTCTACGGACTCGTCCGAAGGTGGAGCTGAGAGCGAGTGACCTGTAGCCAGAGGAGTGGCCTGTGGGGAGGACCAGGAGAAGCCGAAGCGCTGAAGGACCTGCTGCACCATGTGTGACTGAGTCAGGGTGATGGTGCGGCGTGCTCTGTCCCGGGTGATCTGCAAGCCAAGGTAGCTGCGCAGCTCACCCAGGTCTGTGCACGTGTGTCTCTTCTGCATCTCCGACTTCACCTGAGCGAGAGCCTCAGTGTCAGCAGTGGCAAAGACCAAGTCATCGACGTACACGAGGATGTAGAACGGCGGCAGCGAAGTGTCGGTGCGCAGGAACAGCGACGGGTCAGCAGTCGAAGGAGCGAACCCAAGAGCCGCAAGTGTAGTCCTCAGTGTGTCGTGCCACTCACGAGGCGCCTGGCGGAGACCGTAGACTGGCCGTCGGAGGCTCCACTGGGTTTAGGGAACGACCCAGTGAAGCCAGGTGGGCGGCGCAGCCAGATCTCCTCGTGCAGGCTGCCCTGTAAGAAGGCTGTGCTGAAGTCAAGAGAGTGAAGCTCGTAGTCACGCTGAGCGGCAACGTGCAGCAGCACCCGAAGGGTGGTCATCTTCGGGGTGGGGGAGAAGGTCTGGAAGAAGTCAACTCCCTCTCGCTGACTGAAGCCTCTAGCAACGTAACGAGCCTTGAAGGCAGGCGGAGAACCCGGCAGCCGCTTCACCCTGAAAATCCACATGCCATCGACGATGTTCGCCCCAGGAGGGGGAACCTCATCGACGTAAGTGCCTGTGGACTTCCAGGATGCCATCTCTGCGTCCATGGCTGTCTGCCACTGAGAGGAGTACTCACCCGCGATCGCCTCAGCGTAAGAGCGCGGGGTCGGGATGTCTGGTGCATCTGGGTCTCCCTCAGGGGCAAGCAGCATGGCCACGAGATGAGGCGCAGCAGCCGCAAGACACTCAAGGTCCTTGTGCCTGTCCTCAAGGACGTCCGTGCTAAGAGCACACTCACCCCCGACGGACGGAGGACAGACATACTCAGACTCAGCAACAAGACTGGCAGCGAAGTCTAGACGACAGGCAGCAGCAAAGTCAACAAGCTCAGCGACCAAGGCAGATGCAGCAGTAGACTCAAACGACGGGTCAGTGACAACAGTGGCTAGCAGACGCGTGACAGTAGGGTGCTCAGCACGAAACCGGTCAGACTCAGGGTCCGGAACGTCAGGCAGAGAGGACGCAGGAGGAGACAGCAGAGGAACAGGCTGCAGAGCAGAGGAAGGACGACGGACTACGAGGTGTGCGCTGGGGACAGCCGGCTGACGCGAACGAGGAACATGACGACCGGTACGACCAGGACGAACAGGCGAGACAGGACGCGACGCAGGCTCACGACGCTCAGCAGGACTACCTGTCTGCTCAGTGTAAGGAGAAGGAGCAGGCAGCGGTGAGCCAGGCTGTAACGGAAGACCAGTAGACGACGGGAGAGTAAGAACCTGACGAAGAACAGAGTCAGGCGGCGGCAGAGACGACGGAGACGGCGGAGCGAAGAATAGTCGTGTCGGCGCAGCTGCACCAGTACCGGCAGCTCCAGCAGCTCCAGTACCTCCAGCAGCTCCAGCAGCTCCAGCAGCTCCAGAAGCTCCAGCCCCAGAACCGACACCTCCAGTCCCAGGGTCTCCAACCTCAGTGTCTCCAGCAGCAGCACCCCCAGAACCAGCACCTCCTGTCCCAGGGTCTCCAGCCTCAGTGTCTCCAGCAGCAGCACCTCCAGACGCAGCACCCCCAGCCCCAGCAGCTCCAGTACCTCCAGTACGAGCACCTCCGGGACCAGCGACTCCAGCACCTCCAGTAGACAAAGTACCAGCACCACTCCTAGCTCCAGGGACGTCAGCAGAAGTACCTCCAGCAGTAGAGCCCCGGGCTCTAGCAGCGCGACCCTGACGGCGACCGTACCAGTCGTGCAGCTGCTGTGAGGTGAGAGGCACACGTGGACGAAGGCGGCTACTCCAAGGAGACCGCGCAACAGCAGACTCAGAACCCTCAGCGCCAGCACCCCCAACTGCTCCAGAACCTCCAGCGCGAGCACCCTCAACAGCTCCAGAACCTCCAGGCGCAGTACCTCCAGGCTCCTCACGCGTAAGCTCAGTACCCTCAGACTCAGCACCCCAAGCTCAGCACCTCCAGGCTCCTCACGCGCAGGCACAGCACCCCCAGACTCCGCACCCCCAGGCTCAGCACCTCCAGGCTCCTCTCGCTCAGGCTCCGCACCCTCAGACTCGACACCCCCAAGCTCAGCACCTCCAGGCTCCTCACGCGCAGGCACGGCATCCCCAGACTCCGCACCCCCAGGCTCAGCACCTCCAGGCGCCTCTCGCTCAGGCTCCGCACCCCCAGGCTCAGCACCCCCAGAGACAGCACCCCGAGCAGGACCACCTCCAGCAGGACCTGAGTCACCAGTGACCTCAACAGGCGCAGGTACCGGAGGGTCTACCTGAGAAACACTGGAAGGAGCAGGACAAGGCACGGGGAGGGGGTCTAACCGGGGAGGACCTGGAGCGAGAAAGAGCGGCGGGGGGGGGCGAGAGGCAGTGCGGTAGGGAAAGAGACGGTAGAAGGGAACAGACTCGTCAAAGGTGACGTCCTGAGACGCAAAGACACGGCGCGAGGTGGGGTCGTAAAACTGCCAGCCAGGCGCGTCAGGAGGAAAACCAAGGAAGACGCAGGGAATGGCGCGAGCAGAGAGCTTGTCCGCGGTGAGATCGCGGACAAAGGCACGAGCACCCCAGACCCTGAAACGCGCCGTATCGCCAACCTCCCCCGTCCACAGCAGCGTGGGCGAGGTCTCCGGTAAGGAGACATGGGGCCAGAGGTTGAGCTGATGCGCGGCGTACCGCCACAGAAAATGGGGAGCCGCCGCATGGATCATGGAGGTACGAGCGACCTCCATGACTAAGCCAATGCGGCGCTCAGCAACCCCATTCTGCTGCGGAGAGGCCGGAAGCGTGAACGACTGGGTGATGCCGTGCTCCGCACAGAAGGCTCGCAAGAGGTCGGAGGAGAACTCACCACCTCTGTCAGAGTGCAGACGCAGGACAGGAAAGTCCCGCTCGAACCGCTCGCGGAGCTGGAGACGCACAGCGCGGATCCAAGGGATTAGGACAGCAGAGACATCCGCCTTGCGTCGCAAGGGGAAGACCGTGGTGTAACGCGTGTTCTCGTCGGCCCTGACCCTGGACGGGGGCTGGGCCCCACACGTCCAGGTGAAGAGTCTGCAGCGGAGCCTCTGTGGGAGGGAACGAGGAGGAGTGAGGAGCGGCGCGCTGCCGCCCCTCGACGCAAGGAATGCAGGGCGGCGCAGGCGAGGGAGGGCAGGCAGAGACCTGGGAAGACCAGTGACGAGGGAGCGAGTGTGCATGCCACGCAGGCGAGGCAGGGAGGGGTGACCAAGGCGGTGGTGCCACAGGAGAGTGTCGTGTGACAGGCGACGACACTCGCACTGGGTAGCTACCTGAGCAGACGCGTACAGCTGAGGAGACAAAGGGGCGTGACGCGACACAGCGGTGAGGGTGTACAGACTGGACCCAGGCGCACGTGTGAACACCTGCCGGTCCTAGAGCAAGAGCAGTGTGTCACTCGCCGTCCTCCAGGAGTAAAGGTGTCAACCCAGTGATCCTGAAGGACGGCGGTGCTCACCAGGTTCGTAGAGAACGAGGGGAGGTGGAGACCTGACAGCTCACCGGACGGGACCGCCGGACAGGGAAGCACAGTAGTGGACCGTGCAAGCACTGGGCCCCCAGAGGGGTCAGCCAGTGAGACAGGGACAGGTGCAGGGAGGGGAGTGACGGTGGTGCTATCGCGAAAGAAACAGCGGGAAGCACCAGAGTCAAGTGTAAACGTGTGCAAGGCCTGAGCCGACGCAGTACCAAGGGGAGCATACTGACCAGCACCTAGGGCTGCAGCCCCTATACCGGGGTCAATACCAGGGTCAGGCGGCACACACAAGTAGTAGTCACCCTCAGCACTAACAGTCAATGCATACATGGCAGCAAGAATAACATCATAGTTCAGATCAAAGATAGGCACATCATGCCTAAGCAGCTCTGCCTAGTTGGGGAACTCAGTAGCATCAGGATACTTGGCGCGCCAGGCGTCACTAAGCCTAGCGAAACAGCGGTACTCAGTGTGAAAACCGTCGCAGGTGCGACCCTTGCGGGGGCCAGTATGAATGACATAAGGGCAGCGGTCAGAACCCCGAGTCGCCCCACGCCCAGCATACCAGTCATTGAGCTGCTGGGAGGTGAGGGGGGGACGCTGCTGCTGCTGCTGTGGCTGCTGCTGCTGCTGCTGCTGCTGGCCCTTCTGGCCAGATCCACCCCCGCTCCCACCTCCACCGCCACTGCCGCTGCCTCCTCCCCCACCACCTCCGCTGCCGCCTCCACCGCCCCCGGTCCTGCCGCCACCCCACCCACCGCCTCCACCCCCACGGCCACCCCCACCACCTCCACCACCCCCGCCGCCTCCACCACCGCTCCCTCCACCGCCACCTCCGCCACCCCTGCCACCTTTGCCGCCCCTGCCACTAGGAGCGGAAGCCGCTGCGACCTTCTCCACACCGAGGAGGTCGACTGCAGTAGCAGCAGAGGCGTAGGAGGGGGCAAGAGGGGAGGGGGAGCACCCCTCAAAGAGGGGAGTGCGGGGAGTGCCACGAGCAGCACCGACAGCGAGGATGTTCTTCTCTGCTGCGACTAGCTGCTGCGCGATGTCGTCCAGAGTGTTAGTGGTAGGATCCTTGGCAAGGAAGTGGTCCCTGACTGAACGAAGGGTGTCAGGGAGGCGGGTGACGAGGATGTAGAGGGTATTGTACATGGGGGGTTGGTTCGTGGCGAGGAACTCGTCAGTGAGAGCGGCACGAAAGCGAGCGTCACTAGTGCGGAGGTGAGTGATAAGGTCGGCAGCAGTGTGAAACGAGGCTAAGTCTGGGAACAGGTAAGGCAGGATGAGACTACCAACGGTGGCTGTGGCTGGGGCGGAATAGCGAGCAACGACAGCTTCATACAGCGTCTTGGCTGTCGTAAGCTGGTTGAAATGCGCGCGCTCAGAGATCGGTAGGTGATTGCGAATAGCAAGGCGCGCGACTGCATCGCGGAGCTGCCACTGTGCTCAATCAGGGGCAGGAGCATTCTCAGCGGGAGTAGGGACAGTGCCGGTCACATAGGCTAGCAGTGATACTCCGTCTGCGACGTCAGTCATAAGGTAAAGCCGCATATCACTAAGCTATGTGTCAAACTCGATGGGGCGGCCGTCAGGCTCAAAGGCGAGAACAGTAAGGGTCGCCATGGTTGCAGCGCAGGCAAAAGTAGCAGGCTCAGGCAGCAGGCAAAGGCTGCAGGCTCAGGCAGCAGGCAACTGTAGCAGGCAGGTGCTTAAGGCAGACACGTGCTCAAGGCAGGTAGGCAGGCAGACGGTAGAGGCGCAAGGCAAGCACGAAAAACAGGGTAAACCCTAAACCCTGGCGGCAGGTACAGGCGGGCGCGATGCACGGGGCAGCAATGCGCTGTACGAGCGGCGAACGCGACGTGCAGGGCCTAGGTGGGCTGCGCGCGGACGGTAGCTGCAGCGCGCAGCTCTGGAGCAGGCCGCGCAGGCAGCGAACGCGACGCGCGGGGCCTAAACGGGCTGCGCGCGAGCGACGGACGCGACGCGCGGGCTGCAGACGGGCTGCGCGGGGCCTTAGCGGGCTGCGCGAGGCAGCGACGGGCCGCGCGCGGGCTGCGCGGGCTCAGGGCGGGCTGCGCGGGCGACGTACGGGGCGTGACGCGACAAACAGCAGCAGCGCGCGCTAAAAAAAAAAAAGAGACGCGCGCGCGCAGCCGAGGCGCGCGCGGGAAGCAGGCAGGCAAGGCAGGCCGTAGGTGAGGTACGGTTGGGCCCTAACTTAGTTAAACTTAGGTCCTAAGAACCTGCTCTAGATGCCATGTTAGAGTAGCTAGGCAAGGTTGAAGTTGACTATCGAGGAGTTTGGTACAAAAGGTAACCCTAAGGAAATGTACCTCATACTATCTACCCCACTACAGCCTACCAAGAACAAGAATAACACACATATATGTATGACATTATTCCCACCCCCATTGTTAACCCATTTCCATCCCATCGCCATCCCCATCCCCGTACCCATTGTTATCCCCACCCCCATTGCTATCCCCATCCCCGTCCTCTTTGCTATCCCCATCCCCATCCCCATTCCCATCCCCATCCTCATCCCCATTCTCATCCCCATCCCCATCCAGGGCTCAGGTTATCAGTGTAATTTACCCTTCTACACTGATTACAAGGGTGAAATTTTGGGTCTACACTGATGTGCTGGGGTAATTTTTTTATGAGTTAGTGTTACACTGATCAGTAAGTGTATCGATGTAGGCCACACTGATGCCTTGAGGTAAAATTTCCCTTAGCGAGGATTACACTGAAGAGCGTACACGGACCCCCACACCCACCCCCCCCCTCCCTCCCCCCCTTCCCCACAAACAATCGGTCGAGGGGGAGGGGAGGCAAAATTCTCGCCAATTTCGTAAGTCCTCCCCTTCCCCCCCGCCCCTCACAAACAATCGATCGAGGTGGGAGGGGACCTGGGAGGCAGATAACTTTCTCGCCACCTGTCATACACACCTAATTTACACATAATGTGTCAGTGCTTGAAATAAAACCACACTGATGATGCAGGGTAGAAAATTCAAAACCTGATGTTACACTGCTCTATCAGTGTAATGGAAAAGTACACACTGCCCATAAGGGTTTTTGAAAAAGCTACACTGCCAATCATGAGTAGGCCAAAACCAAACCTGAGCTTAGCCTGTCCCCATCCCATCCTCATCCCCATTCTCATCCCCATCCCCATCCCATCCTCATCCCCATCCCGATCCCCATCCCAACCCCTTCCCATTCCATTCCCACCTCCCATCCTCTTGCCCTTTCTCCCCATTTCCAGATACTCTGCGTATGCTCTATGCCCTCTGAATGCGCTTTCGTGGTGTTATTCAAGAGGGACTACCGGGGACCTACATTCTACTACAGCATAGCTCCCTTCTTCCCCTGCTCAAGGTTCCCAATGTGGTGGTGCCATGCCAGACATCCCGCTGGATCTGACGGTCCCTTTCTCGAAAATCAGAACTTGCTAGTAGGTCTTCTAGGACTGCTAGCTTGGCGAGCCAAACTGCTGCGCAGAGGTTTGCAGGCTCTTCGAAAAGAGCGGTGAAGCCATGAAACAACTAGGTGTGATGTGAAGGAGAAGTGCACGGGATGACATTTCGAGAGGATGGGCGAAAGCGCGATGAGAGGTCCTGGCTCACGACTTGGTACAAGTTTTCTCTTGCGAGGTTGGTGGTGTTCGCATTGGCTAACGACTCCCCCAAGCAAGGGAGACAAAGATGCTGTGCGACGTCACTTGTATGTGGGCGTTACAAGTTCGAACAGGCCACGTGTGAGATTAGATAGGGCGTCACCTGAAGTGCACAGGATTCACACTCGCACAAATAATTTGTTCGGAATAAGATGGGATAGCGTTCATACCGTACTTGAAAAGCGTGACAACGATCAAATTTTAGTTGATTAGCCTAGAGGTAATGTGAGCTTACCCAGCCACGAATACTCCTCATCAGCCATCATCTTAGCTCTAACCGAGGGAATAATCAAGTCCTGATTTATAATATGCTTAATGTCCATCGTAACAACCTTCCTAAACCCCCTTGGCATCGGGATGTTGTAGCCCATATAGAAAGACTTCTCCGAAAACTTTCTCGGTCCTGCGAGCCCCAACGGGCAGCTCAAATAGTCCGGCCGCAACTTCAAAATTGCAGAAGTATTTTCCAGCCCCAAATCATTCCGTGTGTAGTCCCGAAAACCCGCAGCAAGAGGCTGACTCAGCGTAATGTTGATCTCCCGATTCAATTTTTCCGTAACAGTGAAATTCTCACAGTGCTTCCAGTCGAGGCCGTAACTGGTGGTGTTGACGGCAACAACATCGATGAGGTTGTCGGTTCCCAGCCCGCTGCATGCTCCCGTCACGTCAGCACCTGGCTGCCCTGGTGGGTTACATGGCACACCGCCGTTGGCCGATGTTTCCTTGCAGACGTCCTTCATCCAAGGCCATAGCTGAATGTGGCAATAACAAGGTGGGGAAAAGAGAGACGGAAGAGTGGGATGGGAGAGAGGAGAGGAGGGAAACGAGGGGGGACGTAAGGGAAGGAGCACATCAGCGTGATATGGAGGAAGGGTCAAGGGGTGGAGGAGCAGTGATCATTTGGTAAGTTTGACCAAATGTGACATTACACTTGCTCGCAGTGTTACACTCACTCTTTGCTGAACCCCTGCTGCTTTACTCTAACACACCCATTTAATACGGTCGCTGTGTGAGAGGCACGAGTCTTAATGCCACCACAGGGGCACCAGATAAACAGCCACTGGCGCAGATATTCACAAGGATGCCTCCCAGTAGTAACAGCTCTCAGCACGCGCGCACGCACGTACCAGGTTCATGTGGGCGCTGTGTAGTATTTCACTTGCATGCATTGCCTCTCAGTAGTCCCTTTTGGTACTTTTGAGGCGTGCCACATGTTGGATGCTAAGCTATGGCATGTGCGCTATGCTCACCACCTGCCATGCTCCCACTCACCTGGTTGATGCGGGCGCTGTTGTAGTATTTGACGCGCATGGCCTCCCAGTAGTTGCCCGGGTCTTTGAGGCAGTTGTTGATCGTCACTGTGAAGCACGACGTCCATCCCAGCGACCCGCGCGTGCCCTTCATCGCCACGTTCTCGATCACGTTCCTGCAGCCAACACAAGGAGGAAGGGGCGGACGCCAGTACAGGTCAGTACGGCATCAGGAGTTGTTGTGCAAAAAAGGCTGCTGAGACAGGGTATGGGACGAATGGGGTGTCCTAAAGGGCGCAGCTCAACATATAATTGCACAGCACGGCACGGGATTTCCACGGTCCCTCACCGCTTGCCGTTGTTCACTTTCATGCCGTCGTACGTATTCACGCACGCGCCTCCCCTGACAAGCACGCCCGACGTGCAATGGTCCAGATAGAAGCAGTGATCGCCGTTGAACACGTAGTTGCACAGCGCGGCGTTCCCCGGGCTGAACCAGTGCGTGTAGAAGTAGATCCCCGCCGAGTCATGGTCCCCGTTTAGGTTCCTCCCAGAAGAAACCACAAGGTTGGAGTTGATGCGCGAGAGCATGCAGGCACCGCTGTAATGCACGTCGGCACCGCACTTGATCCCTGCGAAAGTGTAGTTGTGGACGTAGTTGTTCCTGACAGTTACACCTACTGCTCCCCTGTGCAAGAGAATCGGAGTGTTCACCCCTGCAGCCAAGGGAAAGAAGGGGGAAAGAGTGTGAAAAAAGGAGGAGAGTTCAATCAGTGCGTCGGTGATGAATCCGTGCCGAGACATGATCCCTGTTGTTGAAATAAACAAGCCTTGCGTTGATGCGAGTGAGCATGCGGTGATACCCACCGCTCCCCTGTGCAAGACAGTCGGAGTGCTCATCTCTGCAGGCAACAGAAAGAGGGCGGAGGAGGGCGAAACGAGAAGAGGGGGCAAATGGGCATAAGAAGGAGGGGGGGGGGAAGGGGAGGCGTAAGCTGGTGAGGAGGGGAAATGACGAGATCACAGCATTCGTTGCTGTGATGCACTTCGACTTTCTGCAAAAATAATAGGCATGGATGTAGATGCTGGTGACTGCTATGCCCATTGCTCCCCTGTGCAGCACGATGGGGGTGTTCACCCCTACATGCATGGTAAGAGGGGGGAGTGGATTAAGGGACAAAGTGGGAAAGAGCATGGTGATGAGAAGATATAGTCATGAATAAAGCTGCTTGTTATTGTTATGTCCACTGCTCCTCTGTGCAAGACAATGGGGCAGGAGGGCAGGGGGAGAGTGAGGATAAGGGGGCAAGGGGGAGAGTGACAATAAGAGGGCAATAGGGAGAGAGGGAAAGGGTGTAGTGAGGATAAGGGGGCAAATGGGGGAGTAAAGGTAAGATGGCGAAAAGGGGGAGGAAGGATAAGAGGCCAAGGAAGGAGCAGCTTATGCTGTCGAGAGAGAGCCCTCTCGCACTCACTGATTATTGTTGAATCTCCTTCCTTGGCTCAATGAGATATTCCACTACTAACCATATACCTCATTCTCAATCATTTACGCTCGTTGACTCCTGTTGACTCTGGGAAGCATCCCACTCACCGTACACGTCATTGTTGGAGATGACAACGTTGGACTTGAGCAGTGCAGGCCCGTACCCACTGAGGGCCACGCGGATCACCCCAGGCGACTTGATGAAAGAAGCCACTCCGGTGACCGAGAGTGAGTCCAGGCGCACGCTCATGCTCCGTAGCACGTCCACTCGCCCAAAGATGCTGCCCTGCAGGGGACAGGCACGATTGTAGAGCATTGTTGGAAGGGAAGTGCGTGTTAGAGAGTCAGAGGAGTGTGGGAGAGAGAGAGGTCACTCCAATGACAGTGAGTGAGTCCGGCAGCATTCCTATGCTCCCAAAGACGTCCACTCGGCCAAAGATGTTGCCCTGCGAGGGAGAGAGGTAGACAGGGTAGAGAGGCGCGTGGAGGCTCGAGGGAGGTTGACGACGTGTGGGATGAGAGAGAGAAAGAGAAAGAGAAACCACTCCAGTGACCGTTATTCATTCCAGCAGCCGCACGCCCATGCTCCATTGCACGTCGACTCGACCAAAGACGGTGCCATGCCGTGAGGGGGAGAAAAGGAGAGGGAATGGGGATGAGAGTGGAGGCGCGTGGAATGATGAGGAGCTGGAAGACATGTGGGTGTGGGATGAGACGAGTTAATGCTGCTCCAACATCTCACCACCACCACCACCACACCTATGTTCGAAAAGACGCGTCCTGCGTCCTGGACGCATGCGTCCAGACGCATGCGTCCATACGCAGGACGCTGTACCTGGACCTGTAAGACGCACCAAAAGACGCAAGCCCGGGCAGGGCAAAAAAAACTCCCGGGCAGGCAAAAAAAAGTAGTACAGGGCTTGGGAGAGGGGGGGTTGGGGACCTACCACACTTTCAATGCAACATTTTCCCCAACCACAAATTTGTACCCCAAAATGTAAGATTAAGGTGGGTCACGCGTCACACATTTAAGGTGGTCACACACACATTAAGTTCAAAAATTACGACCATGCACACTAAACTACCACAGCCCTGCATCAACTCTACCATCACTCATCCCCATCATCCTCCTCGCTCTCCTTCTCCTCCTCATCCTTGTCCATCACTTCCTGCTCCTTGTACTCGTCGACGCACGGGTCGTCCTCGTCCACCTCCCTCTCCCCGTCCTCCTCCAGCTTGTATCCCTCGGGGAGGGGAGGGGTGGGAATGTTACCCTCCACCACCCCCGCCCTCCTGACTTCCCCACTTGGCCCTGCTCCACCAGCTGCACCCTGGTGGTGGCCGTGCACAACCGGCCAGTTGTGCGCCACGTACACCAGGTCGCGCACCTTCTCCGACCCCAGCCTGTTCCTGCGCGCCGTGTGCACCCCATCCCACGTGGACCATCCCCGCTCGCATGGAGAGGCGGAAACGGCCTGTGACACCGCACGGCGCGCGAGGCCTGCCAGTTCGGGGTACTCCCAGCCATTCACCTTCCACCACGCCGCCATGTCCCCCTTCCCCTCCTTCAGCTGCGCACGGCCCGCTTCCGCCTCCTCCGACCCAAACCCCCCCTGCCCTCAATGTACGCCAACATCCCCTCCTGCAGCGCCAACATCGTTCCCTCCCACTCGCCGTCCTTCTTCCAATACTTGTCGACGAAGGCCCTCGAGCGTTGCAGCCACGCCTTCATCATCCGGGTGCACTCTCTGTCCTTCAGGTAGATCCCCTCCTCCTGGTTGACCGGGTTAAGAATCCGGCCTACCACGTGAAGAGGGCAGGCCAAACTCTCATCCCATCGCCTCCTCAAATGCTCCATCAACGCCTCCTTCTCCGACTCCTCAAGCTTACAATCCGCCCTCGCCAACAGCTCCTTCAGGTCCACCGTCAGCTGCAGCATCATGTCGTACAGTGCCCCCATCATCCCCTTCGCTGGCCCATCCGTCTTCCTCATCAACTTGTGCGGCAGCTCCATCACCTTCACGAAGGTGTCCACCTTGCCCCACCACTCCACATCCATCACCGCCTTCTCAAAAGTAGCTCCAGTCTGCTGCTTCCTCCCCTTCTCGGCCCAGTCCGTGTGCGTCACCATCGTCACCAGGTGCTGGCGAATCTCTCGCAGGCGTGAAACCGCAAAGTACTGCGTCCCAAAGCGTGTGCCCGCCGGTCGCAGCGGCTGCAGCGACTTCTTCTCGCCGTGCAGCTCGGGACACCGGAGGAAGGCACGCGTCCAAGTGTGGCTGCGCAGGAACGTGATCATGTCGGTGGTAACTGACACGACCTCCTGCGCCCAATCCATGCCGCCGAAGTCCTCCAACAGCAGGTCGAGCACGTGAGTGGCGCAGGGGACGAACTCCATGTGCGGGTACTTCTTCTGCAGCAGCTTGCCGGCAAACACGTAGTTGCTGCCGCCGTCCGTGCAAATCGCGACGACGTGCTCCGGTCCAAGCTTCTCGATCAGCGGCTGCAGGACGCTCACGATGAACGCACCAGTCTTTGTCTCCGCCTTACAGTCGAACGCCTCCAGGAAAACCGCTCCACTGGCGTTGATGAAGACGACCTTCATCTGCGCGCGCCCGCTCTTGTCCTTCATCATATCGCTGGCGATCGTCACGCCGGTCTCCTTCCACGACTTCGTAATGGGCGATAAACCCTTCTCAATCTGCTGCTTGCACGCCAGCAACCCGGCGCCTCCGATGTAGCGCGCCTTGGGCGGAACGTAGCCGCCACCGGCGGCGTTAACGGCGCGCAGCATATTGAGGAAGAGGGGGTGCTCGCAAACGCGCTCCGTCGTGCGCGTCCCCGCAATGAAGAGGCAAATCGCATCGTCTGCCGCACGCTTCGCCGACATCCCCCCCTCGCCGTACCAATCCTCCATGCGCCCCTTCTTTGGCTTCGGACCCGCTCCGCCTTGGCCGCCCACTGACGTGAGCGCCTCCTCCAAAGCCCTCTCCTTATCCTTACGCGCCGTCATCTTCGCGTCCTTCGAGTTGCGAATGGCGTCGGAAACGCGCTTAGGAACATCCGCGCACACAGCTCCGCCATCGCGCCGCACGTTCGCGTCACTCCAAACGGCGAGATGCTGAGTGCATCGGCTACTACTAAAAGCGAACGTCTTTCCGCACCACAGGCACTCGCACTGCTGCTCCTTCTTGCCGGGATCTTGCCGGGATCATCGAACCTCCAAAAATGCCTATAAATATGGTGATCGGGTTGTTGCGGTTTTTTCTCCACCCCGTCCTTAGTGTAACGCTTGGGGGGAGTGCCTACGTCAACGTCAACACTCTTAGACGCGGTGGAAGAAGAAGGTATGCTCGAGGAAGCCATAGCGGAGTTTAGGTTGCAAGCTAAGCTAAGACCTAAAACCTCTATGGGTTTACGAAAAAGAGAATTGGTGAGGGGATAATGAGAAGCCACAAAAGCTTGCCAAGGTAAATGTGCTTGGTGGTGGTGGGCCACAAGGGTTGGGATTCGTAGATTTGAAGTGGTTGAGAGGTTTGAGTGAAAGTCAATGTTGATTGAGTTGTTAGGGAAATGTTGGGTGGGCTGGTTTTGAATGGCGATTTGGGGTTGGGGAGGGAGAATTTCGCGATTTCGACATTCGCGTCAAAATCGCGAATGTCAAAATCGCGATCGAAATTTTTTTTCCGGGCTGCCCGAAAATTTTTTCGACGTGCGTCCTGCGTCTGGACGCGCGTCCTGCGTCCTAGCGTCCGGACGCAGGGCGCAGCGTCCTAGCTGCGTCTTTTCGAACATAGCACCACACCACCACGTTCACCGGAAGAATCCAGACAAGAGAACTCTTGTGAGTCTTGGCACATGCCTGTTCTAATCTCCTCGCCACGTGCACTGGGCCAACGATGGTGCCCTGTGGAGGAGACAGGCTGGCAGGCGAGATGGGATGGGATGGGAGAGGGTAGAAAAGGGAAGCACGTGTAGAAGACATCTCATTAGAGTGTGAGCAAGGAGAGGAAGAAGGTATCAAAGAAGCTTCTTTGTTACGCTTTCCTCAATCATGACAAAACAATCAAACACGCTAGAAAAGATGACACATAGAATCACGGAAGACATGCGAAAGGAGCGCAACAAGCAATTAGAACGGAGGAACTCAGCTTGCCAATCTGCACTGCACGCCATAGGACCGACGGGTCAAGATCGCTGGGCACGCCACTCCTTGCTCAGGTCGTGGTGCTCTCTATCACCAGCAGGTAACAGTTTGGGGTGGTGCATTCGGCGACACTCAACTTACCGCACGCGGTGATTCAAAGTTCGGGGTGGTGCATTCTGTAATGCTCTCTTTTCCTGAAAAGCAGGAACAAGGGAGGGGCTCACCTTGCCAATCTGCACGCCGAAGGAGCGATGGATGGAGATGGCGGGGCAGGTGACGGCCTTGCCCAGCTCGGGCACAGTGCTGCACTCGGGGCTGCTCTCCGTCACCGCCAGCTGGTAGTTCACGTTCAGCGACATCACGTTACTCGTGTTCCACACGCGCAGCACTGGATACATAGGGTTACCACCCGTCAGCGTGTAACCGGGCCATTTTGCTGACATGAGTATTGTGCACGAGTGCTGCCGCCCGAACACAACCCCTCTAGGCAGCGTCAAATCTCTCTGTAAGTGCAGAATAACGGTGGCGGTGGACGGGAGAGAGGCCCTGGCGGCGAAATCAGCAGGCGACTTGACTCTGACTAAAAAGACTCTCTTGAGCCACATACTGCAGGGGCCTTTCCGGCGCTTCTGAGACAGCTGGTACCCTGCGGCTACAGCAGCCCGTTGCAGTGAGACTGGCCCGATGATCACCGTTCGATGCCTCCTCCGCCTCCTTTGGGTTTGAAATATGGATGCTGCGGTTGAAGCAGTATTTGTAGCAGCAGAAGCAGCAGCAGCAGCCCGTCTGAGAGGGAAGTCGAGGACAAAGGACTCGCATGACACAGCAGCGGCAGCCACAGCAGTGAAGAGCGGCGGGGGCTGACTGTCCCTCTCTTGCTGCTGCCGCACCGACTCAACCCGACGCAGCATGTCACGGTCGTCGTGACTGTATCCGTCGTTGGGAATGTACTGGGTGTGACTGTGCTGAGACAGAGCTTGGGTGAAAGAATTGCCGTGTGGGCTGGTTGCGTGATAATGATAATGACGGTGGTGTCCCATGCCTGCTGCGTGATGCTCCACTGATGCTGGGTGGTGCTCTATGTCTGTAATGAGGAAGGAGGAGGATGAGGGGGGAGGGGGGAGTGTGGGGGAAGTGGGGCGGCGAAGAAAGGGAGGGGGGAGGCGGGGAAAGGGGGGGGGGGGGGGGGGGGGGGGGGGGGGGGGGGGGGGTGGGGTTTGGCATGGAAACCCTTTGGTGGCAGCTGAAGCTGTTGCAAACAGAAGTCGCATTTTTTTCTTTGGGAGTCTCTGAACCTATCAGCTGATCTTATTTTAGCTTGTTTCGGGTTTATATCTCACCATGCCTTGAATCGTGCAAAGTTGACCGTTGCCAGTAGTGCCTCGAAATGCGCCACCATGCCTCGTCATGCCGTATAACGCGTACCTCGCCATTACTTGAAAATGCGTTCGACATGCCTTGGCACGTACGTGACAATGCTTTGCAGCGCGTACCTCGTCCCTTTGAAACGCGTACCTTTGCCATGGTTTAGCATGCGTACCTGACCATGCCGTCACAGCGGTCCGTGAAGACAGGCCGGATATGACGGCGAAGATCCCATAGATTGTGAAGGTATTATAGATCGTCATTCCCGCGGAGGCCGCAGCGCGACCGACTATTCTTCTTCAGGGCATCCGCGTGATTCCCCCAAATCAGATAACGAACAGTACAGTCGATTTCATGACGAAATCGATGCTACAATGGAGATTAAGTTGGGCTTGAAAGAAAAAAGGAAGCCCGCACTTAGAGAAACCCTAAATGGCATGATTTGGGCAACTTCGGAAAACGCGACTGACGCATGACGCTTATAGTACTACGGCAATCAATTGTCCAGACCGTTGCATTGTTTACCATATTACACGTTACCTACGGCACAGGATGGTCGATTCCAGAAAAACGCCGTAGAGTTTTGCTTGGCGCAAGACGCAACGCAAAACGTGGCTGAGAAATGCTACCTAGGGAATTCTCTGGCTTGGTGTTAGGTGGTAGGAAGGAAGTGTTGACCGCAAGGTAGTTTCGTTTCGCGATGAGGACAAAAGCTCGCGACTGGTGCAACAATTCTCGCGAATTGTTTTTGTCGTGAAGAAGCAAGGTGGTCAAAAGGTGGGTTGAATTGTTCAGTATCTGACCGAGCGCAACCCAGCTGCATTGACTCAGTCAACGAGCTTCACCAACAGCAAAAGTCCGGTACGTCTCTAAAAAACAGACGGAGCTTGCGTCTACAAGTGTGTCGTGAGGCATAGTATGCATATAACGATGGTGACTAAGAGCGCATGGTGAAAGGAATGTTACTCGAATCACCTCTACGAAACTGTACCAACGCGGCGCCGTTCCTTCATTGCCCGTCCGTCTCTTTGCCTACCTTCCTCGGTCACTCTCGAATCGCCAAGCCTCGCCATCACGCAGCACGCACTAGGGATCGAATTACCGCGCCGCTGCTCAGCCACTCTAAGTGTCGCAGAAACGCGATAGTCTAAGAAACCCTAGATAGAGCTAAGCCCCACTTTCCCCGATCAGCCCTGCGCATTGCAAGCGTGAGGTTCACAGCCTACGATTGAGGTGCTCGTAGTTCTGCCAGAGGGGGCCAACGTGCAACTTTAGGTTACATACCGAGTCGCTGCGAATTCTGCACACCGCCATAAACTAGCAGAGCCCCTTGTCGCACTCTTTGTCCCTCTTAGCATCGTTGTCCCGGCCCCTTCCCGTGCTGCTTTTTCCTCGTCATCGTTGATACACTCACGCTGTCATCCAAACCCCGGCGGCCAACCTACCCTGACCCACCTCTCAGCTTGTGACCACCCTAGGCGGTGAGTGACCCAGCCTGTGACTGATCTTGCCGTTACTGACCGAGCTTGTCTCACCCAGCCTGTGACTGTGCACAGGGCGACGGCTCTGACTGACCCGAGTCAACTCGCGCGTCAAGGCAGGAACGACAAGGCCGAGATAAGGGCTGGGACAAGATAGGAACAACAAGGCCGACAAGGAACGACTTTTAACAAGATCAGGCCGAAATTGGATCGAGAAAATAAGAGATGCAGATTCTGAACGAAATGTTGCTTGACACAGTAAATGCCGGAGACAAGCTAGTCGAGTAGAGACAAGTCAAATGTTCTGTTTCAAATCACCAACGCGGTCAGTGCCGACCCGACAAGTGTCCAGTGGAGTCCGCCGGTGCCTTGCCCATTAGCCCAAGCGGACTCGACATGACAAAGAGTCGAGTCGAGTGACCACTTGAGTCGGCCAAGTCGAGTCAAATTATAATTCACTGCTCGTATCTAACCTAGCGTATGGTTGACCTGGCCTGTGGCGGGCCGACGTAGCCTGCCCTGCCGTGAGTGACCTTGCCTGTGACTAACCCTGCTCGTGTCTGTCCTAGCTTGAAGTGACCCATCTGGCTATCGTAACGTAACCTAGAACTGACCTTACTTTTGTCAGACGACTCCTAGCTATCACTGACCTACCTTGTGCTTGACCTACCCCCTGATTGATGGAACCTCTGACTGACCGAACCTGTGACTGGCCTAACTTTTTATTGACCTAGCATGCGAGTGACCTGGTTTCTGTTTGACCTAGCTTGTGCCTGACGTGGCCGGTGACTGGCCTACCTTGTGACTTTTGTAGCTTCCAAACCAAAATTCATGTGACTGACCCACCTTGTGGCTTACCTAGCATGAGACCAACCTAGCCTCTCACCAACATAGTCTGTGACTGACGTACCTTGTGGAGGCTAGCCTCTGCCTGACGGACTTTGCCTCTTACTGATCTTGCGTGTGACGACGAGCCTAGCCAGGCTAGCCCCCCCACTGACCTAGGTTTGTGATGGACCTATTCTGTAATCAATGTTCTAACCTTGAGTCGAATCATGTATGACGATACAAGTTGAATACGGTTAGGAGGATTGAAATTCTCATCTTGATACGACAGAAATATAGCCAGGATAGTCGCACGAACCAGGGGAAGGAGGGTAACTGTTGTAGAAATGTGTTTGAGAGAATGCGCGCAGCAGATCTGTGTGGACAAAAAATCTTGATTGGGTAGCTGCAGCAAGGTGTTGCTAAGGTGTGGTACCTGAGGTGGTCAATGAATTGGGGAAAATACTGGTGGTCTGATTAACATGTGTTTTGTTCTTCTATGCCATTTCACAAATGTGGAAATTTTCCAGGCGTATTGTGAATTGCGTCGATGGCCAGTGGATACATAGTATGCAACAGCTTCGTGGGTGTATATTCCAACCTAGGTTTGAGCTAGCTAGTGACTTGTCTGTCAGACAGATCAGATCAGATCAGGCTATGAGTGACCTAGCCTGAGGGAGTGCCTGACCAAACCTCTGATGAACCTTACCCTGACCCTGTTTTGTGGCTGCCTCAACTTTTCACTGCCCACGCTTCTGACTGGTCTATCATAGTAGTGGCCTGGCCGCTGACTACCTAGCTTGTGTGTCCGTCTTAGCCTTTGTTGACTGTCCAAGGCTCCAACTTACCTAGTGTTAAAGTGACCCAGCATGTGGCTTGCCTAGCTCGTGACTGACCTAACCGGTGGCTAACCTAGCCTATAACCGACCTAGAATGTGACTGGCCTAACCTGTGCATGACCTTGTTTGTGATTGACCACCTAGGGTGTGAGTGACGTAGGCTCTAAGTCAATTAGCATGGTACTGTCCTAGGTTTGAATGACATGGCCCGTGATAGATACTGCCAGTGTTAAATCTGTTCGCATTGACTGACTGACCTAGCTTGTGACTTCCCTATCCTGTGATTGAGATGACCTGCAATTAGTGGTTATTAAGTGAGCTAGCCTGTGGCTGTCCTAGCCTCATTCATGACCCAGCCAACAATGGTCATGCCTCTGTGAGACTTCACATACGCAGCATGCGACGTGGCCAAGGTCGTAATGTAATCGACTTATCGTGTGAGTTACCAACATTGTATTCTACTTATCGTGTGAGTTACCAACATTGTATTCTACTTATCATGTGAGTTACCAACATTGTAATCGACTTATCGTGTGAGTTACCAACATTGTATTCTACTTATCGTGTGAGTTACCAACATTGTATTCTACTTATCATGTGAGTTACCAACATTGTATTCTACTTATCGTGTGAGTTACCAACATTGCATTCTACTTATCGTGTGTGTTACCAACATTGTATTCTACTTATCGTGTGAGTTACCAACATTGTATTCTACTTAGCGTGTGAGTTACCAAGGTCGTAACAGACACAGCGTGTGAGTTACCACGGTTGTAATCTACTTAGCGTGTGACTTCTCAAGCTTGTAACAGACTTGGCGTGTGAGTTATCAAGCTTGTCACCGTCTTAGCATGTGAGTTATCAATGCTGTAAACGACTTGAAGTGCAAGTTATTAATAGTCGACATAGCCTGCAATTGACTTAGCTTGTAAAGTTTCAATTTCGTGAGTGACCTACTTTTGAATGGCCTTACCTCTGACCACCAACCGTCGAGATGGTTTTAGCTGTTACAATGTCTAAAACTGAATAGTAGCTAGTTCAGAGCCCCCATGTCACCCAAGATCGATTTTTCCACTCTCGTTACCACCAATTACCCCTCCCAACCACTCCTACTCTTTCATTCCGTATTACCGTATCGTGCTTAACTTGTGGTTCAAATCTAATGCCCGAGTTGAGAAGTCTGTCAGCTCCAAGCTGCCGGGCTCGCCTCTAGGCTTGCGACTTGCAAGCCACTCTGTCTTGACCTCCGCCATGTATATGCACTACCTCGGGATTTGTCATGTCTCCCTCGCACTCCCTCCCAACCCCAGCCAACATAGAGTTCAAAAGAATGACTTAAATGCATAAGACCTGACCTCGTAAGTGAGTAATAGAAACCAGCGCGACCGACTCACATTGGTGTTCTATCAGCCCCGTCGTCTCAATCTAACCAGTTCGCTGAGAGCCAAGATGGATGCCAAGCCGTGTTGCAAGTCAACTCCAGGAATCTTCCGTCTCGCCCCAAAGAACACTTCAAACGGCTGAGCCACCATTCGGCCCTTTGGTCATTCATGCTATGGCATTCACTACCATTTCTGTTCTCCCTTGCCTTATACGTTCAGATTCCTCAGTTGTGTGCTCGCTCCAGCTTCCCTCGCCTGCCTGACTGTGGTAAGGAGCAGAGTTGGCAGGTTTCATGTCAACCTGAGTTGAACTTTTTGCCTTTTGGTCAATGCTGCTCCTCCTCCTCATGCAGCATCCTATCATGCTCCTTTTCTCCTCCCGATTCCACTCTTGCCAAGTGCTGTTGGTTTTACCTCCACTATCTGCGACCCACCTTCCCCACATTTATTGATGTCAATTTCTAAGCGTCTGATGCGTATTCACTCATAGAATAACTTTCTTTATCTCTTAGAAGCAGGTAAGATCCCTGGCTGCTTTTACTCCTCTCGTCTTCCCCCGCCTCCTTCTCTCTATTTCATTCCCAGCATTTGCGTTCAGCTCACTAAGCTCACTCAGTTTGTTCAGCTTGTTCATGTGGCTCACACTCACTATATGTGGTTGACACTACTCGACCTGTGTACCAGCCCTGTGTGTGCCTCTCTAGTGTAAACCGCCCTATGCAGTCCCTGAACCTCCTCACCCTTCACCCTTTGCATTGGTTTCCCCCTTGCTGCCGAGTTTGCGGGGTCCCTTTTTAACAGTGCCTACTTTCTTGCCTGTCCTGACATCTTGTCTTCACTTTCTCCCTCCTGCCTGTGCTTGAACAAGCTTCTCCTCTTACCGCTTGACACGTGCTCAAACCATTCTCCCACATTTTGTCATCAGATTCCCTCTTCTGCTGCTCCTTATCTTCTCACTTACTCACATCTCTGTCTCATCTCTCATGCCCATGTAATTGGCCTCGTTCGTGTGTGCACCGACCACGTCCCTTCTCCCCCTTTTCTTTTACGCTTCTCTTTTCTGTCATGACACCCATTTCTGCCCTACCCGGGCTGCACATGTCTGCTTTCGCCAATCTGCACTTAAAAAGTCAGTCGCACGTAGGGAAAAGTCAGACACTGAACGAGGGCCGTTTGAGGGGAGTGAGTGGATGCAATGGCTGCTGAGGGAGTGACGAGCGCAGTGAATGAAAGAGGCGGTGCTGGCAGCAGTGAGAGAGGAGCTGGCTGCACACAAGGAGGAGGTGGATGAGCTGCGGCACATGTTGACAGCAGTGAAGGGGGAGTTGGCAGTCGTCAAAGGAGAGTTGGCAGTGGTCAAAGGGGAGTTGGCAGTGGTCAAAGGGGAGTTGGCAGTGGTCAAAGGGGAGTTGGCAGTGGTCAAGGGGGAGTTGGCGGAACAGGAGGACGCTATGGCAGAGAGATTGGCTGAGAGCAGTAGGGCATCGGATGCGAGATGCTTGAGAGGGAAGAGAAGAAAGAGATAGCAAGAAACCACAGCGGGTTTTGCATGGGAGGAGGAGGAAACGAGGAGGGAGGTGCAGGAGGTGGAGGAACTGGCGGGCGGCCTCTAAGGAAAGGCAGATGATACAAAACGTGAAGCTTAAAATCAAGCAGAGTGAAGGCGTTCAAGAGATGGCATGGAAGGTGAGTGTTGAGTGAACTGTAGCACAATGCATCCATCCATTCCCTTGCCATTTTTCCCCTGTGTCCTTTTTTTTTTCTCCACAGCCTCTCATGTGGCCGTTCCTTGGCTTGCAATCCGTGCCCTCTTCATCCATCACCTCCGGCAGATTAAGTCAGCATCACGAGGAACGGATCTGAGCCTGAGAAGTTGCCACTGCATCTCGGATGTCATGATTGGGCAAGTATCCACCATGACGCGCCTCAAGGGCATTGAAGTGGACGCTTGCTCAAGCACCTCTACAGGCTGCCACGGCTGGAGAAGTTAGACCTTATAAGCACTTGCGTCTCTGACAGTGCCTTGGAAGGTATTGGGTCCTTGACCGGTCTTAGGGAGCTCTATCCATTACAACCAAGGTGACCGATGCTGGTCTGCTGCACTTGACAAGCCTCTCCTCTCTCAAACTGTTGTGGCTTTCTTGGTGCAAGGGTGTGACAAATGCTGGCATGGTGCATGTGGGGAGGCTGAGAGGGCTTATGCATCTTTATCTGGATGGCACAGCAGTCACGGATGATGGGCTGCAGCAGCTGACTGCCCTGACCAAGCTGAGAGATCTTAAAACATCAGAAGGGGATCGTCTGAGTACAATAATTTGGCAGGGAGTGACGGGGGAGAGGGAGGTGAGGTGAGGGAGGACGTGAGTGTGTCGTGGTAGAGAAGCCTGAGGAGGGGCGTGGAGGCAAGGGGTGTGAAGAATGAGGGTAGGCATGCATGCGGAGGAGTGAAGCATGGAATGGTGGTTGTGCACGGCTCAGCTTGCATGCTGTAGAGAGTTAACGAATGGTCGTGTGGAACTCGTGCCTTGCTGTTGGACATAGGCAGGTGCAGTGCTGGTTGGGCAAGCGACCACTGTGTGCATGAGGGGAGCTGCATGGGAAATGCCTGCCTGGCATTTGTTATGATGGAGGGGGAAGCGGCCACGAGCAGGGGGGAAGCGGCCACGAGCAGGGGGGAAGCGGCCACGAGCAGGGGGGAAGCGGCCACGAGCAGGGGGGAAGCGGCCACGAGCAGGGGGGAAGCGGCCACGAGCAGGGGGGAAGCGGTCACCAGCCGGGCATATGGTTAAAGGGAAGAGGAGAGTGGATGCGAGGAGAGGTGAGGCTAGGGGAAGGGGAGGGGAGGCTGGAAAATTGGGGACAAGGGCGAGCAAGAGAGCATGAGGGAGGCGAGTGTGATGGGTGGCAGTAGTGGCAGCAGGAATGGCAGCAGCAGTGGCAGCAGAATTGGCAGCAGCAGTGGTGGCAGCAGTGGCAGCAGCAGCAGCTGGGGGCGAGTGCTGAGTAGTGCCTCGCATGGCTTTATAAGGGCAGTTGAAGAAGAAATGGCTGGCTGTTTGGGTGCAAGGTGTAGTAATATCTCTACAGAGGAGAGGGTAAAATGTGTATGATGGAGCTTGTAAGGCATTGCTTCAAGTAATGTGATCACCTCTGAAAGATCTGCATCATTGTTTATCCTTTTATGCTGCTCCGATGGTATCTATCAGACAAGGCTGAGATGGTGGACAGGGTAGGGCATGTGAGCCTTGACCTGGATGGCATGACACTGACGCATGCTGGGAACTTCAATCTTTCCTGCCACCGGGTTTTCATGTACCGTATACCCCCGGATAAAACACCCACCCCGAATTGTACACCCCCGGGTAGCTTGTGCGGGGGGGGTGTTATATTTGACCCCGTTGGTACTATACCCCCCCTTTTGGGGTGATCCTATATAAGACCCCCCTTTTCTTACGAAACCCTATTATAGCTGTTATCGAGTCAGATTTTTTACGGGAGGATATGACGAAAATCGCTCCCTGAATGAAATTTCGCGTGCACTTTCACTTCGAATCTACTGAAATTCCCTCCCTCCCACAATCTCGCTGTCGCCACGCTGGCGAATCTTCCGCTGCACGTGGCCCGAGAGGTGAAACTCACATTCTCGCCAAAACTCGAATTCTCGCCTCAACCTGTGATGTTATAACGACTATTGAAACACCCAAATTGTCTAATTAATTTTTTTTCTTACACTAAAAAGTGCCATATATAACCACCCGGGTATTATGTAGGACTTTCCGTTGAAGAGACCCCCCCCATTTTTTCCCGGTATTTATCATAATACCCCCGGGTGTTTTATCCAGGGGAATACGGTAATGAGGATCTGTGCACGCATGTAAGGGCGTAGGTGCCAGAGAATGGGCAAGATAGCTTTTGCGCGTGCACAGCTTAGCGTACAGGTGGGATGATAGTTGTCAACTCATAGCTTGGCGTCAGTCAGACTGCAACGTCGTGTAAAATGTTACGAAGAGCAGAATGGGTTAGGCTAAACAGGATGGGAGACAAACATGCCAACTCTAAGAGGGTTGTACTCTCTAAAGCGGTTGGAATATCACAGTTCAAAGCCTATTAGCAGCATAACAGTTCTCAGAACTAGCCATGTTATGCATGCAAGTGTGGAAAGCGGCTTGATGCCCTCAGTGCTGTAACCTGCGCACATGGGAAGGGGCACTACCTATAAGTCTGGGTGTGCCAGAATAGTTAGTGAAAGAAAGAGGCAGTCAAAGGCATGTTTTACGAGGTTCCTTCTGCGCATTTGCATGAGGGCAAAGAATGGAATACAGAGAAGACAACTACCTGAGGTACAGTATTTGTTGCATGTACCGTATTTAGACATAACCTCTTAAAACCTGCGCACTCCATGCATGTCATAGGTGCAAGTCGATGCAGGTTGTCCAGCTGGTGGAGGAGTGTGGGGTGCGGGAGGGAGGGGAGGAGGGGAGTTGAGACATGAAAGACACGGGTGAGAAGAGGGGGCTGAGGGTAGCTGGTAGAGGAAGGTCTGACATTGCCCATCAAAGCTCCCTTACATCTGTATAAACGCATGTCATATGGATGTGAAGAGAAAATGCAGCTACTCGGTAGCATCGATGGACCCACAAGTGACAACAACGGATGCAGCACATCATCTCACCATCACTGACGCCCAAACACCGACCCTTGACCCCACCACCCGTTAACCCCCTTGCATGTTCACCTCAAGCCGCTTCTCCGCTGCAGCAACATGGAGCAGAGCCATGCCTTTGTGAACGCACGTGTCGAGACAGTAGGGTAGGTCCTGTAGCCCTGGCAGGCAGAAGAGCGCACTGGCAGGCAGAAGAGCGCACTGGCTCTCGATGATGGACAGGCCGAGCAGGTGGCAGCCATGCAGACCAATTCTTTCCCAAGGAAGGAATGCACCTACTCCGCGCGAACTGGCCTATCAACGGGGCGACCCGGCACCATGCCGCCCACCCAGCACCATGCATCCCAGAACCATGCATCCCAGCACCATGCATCCCAGCACCATGCATCCCAGCACCATGCATCCCAGCACCATGCATCCCAGCACCATGCATCCTGGCACCATGCATCCTGGCACCATGCATCCTGGGACCATGCATCCTGGCACCATGCATCCTGGCACCATGCATCCTGGCACCATGCATCCTGGCACCATGCATCCTGGCACCATGCATCCTGGCACCATGCATCCTGGCACCATGCATCCTGGCACCATGCATCCTGGCACCATGCATCCTGGCACCATGCATCCTGGCACCATGCATCCTGGCACCATGCATCCTGGCACCATGCATCCTGGCACCATGCATCCTGGCACCATGCATCCTGGCACCATGCATCCTGGCACCATGCATCCTGGCACCATGCATCCTGGCACCATGCATCCTGGCACCATGCATCCTGGCACCATGCAGCCTGGCACCATGCATCCTGGCACCATGCAGCCTGGTACTATGCAGGCCAATTGTTTCCCAATGAGGCCAGCAGCTCGGCATGACCAGCCTGTCCACGCTGACAGGCAACCTATGCTCGTCGCAACCTGGCAGCATGCGACCTGGCAGCATGCGACCTGGCAGCATGCGACCTGGCAGCATGCGACCTGGCAGCATGCGACCTGGCAGCATGCGACCTGGCAGCATGCGACCTGGCAGCATGCGACCTGGCAGCATGCGACCTGGCAGCATGCGACCTGGCAGCATGCGACCTGGCAGCATGCGACCTGGCAGCATGCGACCTGGCAGCATGCGACCTGGCAGCATGCGACCTGGCAGCATGCGACCTGGCAGCATGCGACCTGGCAGCATGCGACCTGGCAGCATGCGACCTGGCAGCATGCGACCTGGCAGCATGCGACCTGGCAGCATGCGACCTGGCAGCATGCGACCTGGCAGCATGCGACCTGGCAGCATGCGACCTGGCAGCATGCGACCTGGCAGCATGCGACCTGGCAGCATGCGACCTGGCAGCAGCATGTGGATAAGGCGGTCGCTCTGCTCCTTGGGCAGCTTCACAGATCGGGACATGTCTTGCCGCCCGGTGCAGCTCAGGTAGAAATTCGACAGCTTGACGGCGGTGTGGGTAGTAGACCATCACTGCTGCTCCAATCACCTGTGGACACGTGTGCAGATGGGAGGAGGGGAAAGGGATGAGTGGGAAGCAACGGAGGCGGAGAGAAGGAACGAGGGTATACACACAAGGTTGGTTTAGGTGAGGTTACAAGTCATGGTTGACAGTGGATCCTACAACGAGGACAAGGAGGGCCAAGCTGGGCTGAGGGAATTCGTGGGTGGCTGAGGGACCAGAGGGTTTGGGAGAGTGGCAGTGGCGGTGGTGCTGTTGGTGCTGTGGTGCTCAGGTGTGGATGAGAGCAAGCGGGGGGGGGGGGAGGAGGAAGGGTGGGGTGGAGGAGGAGGATGAAGAAGATGAACGAGCAGGCGTGTCTGAAAATGAAGGGGAGAAGACCCTGAGGGGCATGCTGCAGGGGAGACAGAAGGGCAGATGGCAAGACAAGGCAGGCCGGTATGAGTGCCGGGAGAGATTAACAGAACGCAAGCTGCTTGGATAATCAATCAGGTCGGACTTTGTTCAAGACTTTGAAAGCAGGTGCCACAGAAGAGCAAGTCAGGGTACAACAATTGACATGAGCTGCTAAACAAGACCAACCAAGTCGTAGACTACAGGCATGCAGAAACACAACACGATGGAAAAACGATGGGGAGAAGAACAATAGCTGTCACATACCCTCTTAAGCAGCTGAGTGCACATGCTAAACCTCTCAATATCCAATGACGAAAACGTCTCCCTCTCCTCATCCTCCACCACTGCAACCCCTTCTCCCTGCCCCTCACTTCGCTCCCTACTTTCCCCTTCCCTATTCCCCCCATCCCTACTCTCCCCGTCCCTATTCTCTTCTCCCCGCCCCTAATCTCCCAGTCACTACGCTTCCCGTCCCTAGTATCCCTGTCCCTACTCTCTCCGTGCCTACTCTCCCCGTCCCAATTCTCCCTGTCCCTACTCCCCGTCCCCGTCCCTTCTATCCCCGTGCCTACTCTCCCCGTCCCTTCTATCCCCGTGCCTACTCTCCCCGTCCCTATTCTCCCCGTGCCTACTCTCCCTGTCCCTATTCTCCCCGTCCCTACTCCCCGTCCCCTCCCCCCATCCCTATTCTCCCCGTCCCTACTCTCCCTGTCCCTATTCGCTTCTCCCCGTCCCTCCTCTCCCCGTCCCTATTCTCCCTGTCCCTACTCTCCCCGTCCCTTCTCTCCCCGTCCTTTTCTCCCCGTGCCTACTCTCCCCGTCCCTACTCTCCCCGTCCCTACCATCCCCGTCCCTACTCCCCCCGTCCCTACTCTTCCAGTCCTTACTCCCCCGTCCCTACTCTCCCCGTCCCCACTCTCCCCGTCCCTATTCTCTTCTCTCCGTCCCTATACTCCCCGTCCCTACTCTCCCCGTACCTACTCTCGTCGTGCATACTTCCATCGTCCTTAGTATTTCCGCCTGCCTATTTTCCCGTCCCTATTTCCGAATGCCTATTTCCCCTATTTCTGCCTGCCTATTTCCCGTCCCTATTTCCGCCTGCCTATTTCCCGTCCCTATTTCCGCCTGCCTATTTCCCGTCCCTATCGCCTGCCTATTTCCCGTCCCTATTTCCGCCTGCCTTTTTCCCGTCCCTATTTCCGCCTGCCTATTTTCCCGTCCCTATTTCCGAATGCCTATTTCCCCTATTTCTGCCTGCCTATTTCCCGTCCCTATTTCCGCCCGCCTATTTCCCGTCCCTATTTCCGCCTGCCTATTTCCCGTCCCTATCGCCTGCCTATTTCCCGTCCCTATTTCCGCCTGCCTATTTCCCGTCCCTATTTCCGCCTGCCTTTTTCCCGTCCCTATGTCCGCCTGCTATTTCCCGTACCACCGCGCATCACGCCGTGCCACCGTCCCGCGCAACCCTCCACCAGTGGTGGGGCCGCCAACGGTGCTCGCGCGTGAATGCGCGTATTTCACCCGCCTCGTCACGCGCACCTGCCGCTTCAGTTCCGCCCAGGCGGCTGCAGGCGCGCCTGGCGGAAGGGCGGTGGGCGCACGCCAGGCGAGGCGAGCAGCACCGACGAGCACCGCGCGACGCCGCTGCCACCGTGACTGGCCAAGAAACTGGCCAAGTCTATCGTAACTACTAAGCTTGTTGCTGGTTCTTCAATCAGAAGACGCACTGCCTGCTGTTCCCCATGGCGTTTGCGATCCGCTGCCGTGCTCGCCACGAGCGTGAAGCTAATCCCTAGGAGCGGGCTCACTATTGCAGATAGTACGCGGAATTAGAGTGACGATACAATTGAAATGACGGGATGATATGGGGGAAACCCTAGCTAGGCGAGAACCACGGGAAAACGAGGCTCGGAAGTGGCGAAAAGTGCGGGGGCGACTCGGGGGTGGTTTGGGGCGAGTTTGAAAGCCGAACCAGTTTCCGCGAACTTATCGGAACTGTATTCGCTAAAAAGCTACAGCACTAATTTATAGTAAATCCTTACAGACTCTGTGCGGTTAAAGCTACCATATATATTAGCAATTTTCTACTCAATACTCTATAATATGTCATTGCGCTACAACAGCGGACAATGAAAATAATTTACAGGATAATTCATGACATCTAAGGGTTGCAAAACTATGATTTGGAATAACCAAATTAAAGCTTAAGTATGTAGCAAGAAGACACCGATCTGCATGAGCGTTGCTTTATAAGAACAATCGCCTCTGCGCAGCTAGTTCCCAGGCCTGCTCTGTGCAGCACGTCGTCCGTAAATCTTGGCGATGTCGAATTTCTCGGCGGCGCTGCGACTAACGGACCTGAACGACTTTATCGCGCCGTCGCAGGCATGCGTCGTCACCGCGCAGGGGAAACGCGTGGGTGGGGAAGAGGTGAGACGGGAGGGGCGAAGGAGCGGGCTTGGTGATAGATCGATTGATTCACCGGCGCATGTGTGCATCTCCGCAATGGTGCATCATGGATCCTTCTCCTCTCCTGTCCCGTTCGTCACCTTCTCCCGTCCTCCTCACGTCTTTCTCCCTCCCGCTCTCCCCCCCCGAATCCCTTATGCGCGGGCGCGCTGCAGGGTGTGGGCGCAGCGGGGGAGGTGCAGCTGCGGGGAACGGGCGGAGGGGGATTCGAGCAGGCGAGGCAAGGGCGCGAGGGCGAGGCGGTGAAGGTCACTCTGCACGACTGCCTCGCGTGCAGGTGTGCGGCGCCGCTGCTGCTTGTGGCTCCACGGTGCTCGTAGCATGGTAGCCTTTGCGCTCGTCAGCTTGCCACCCTTGTGCTGCTCGCTCCATACACCCCCTGACTCTCACTCACGCGCTGCTCCCTTCTTTCCCCCTCCCTTCCCCTCCCCGCGCGCCTCCCCTGCGCGGCATGGCAGTGGATGCGTGACGACGGCGGAGACGGTGATGCTGGAGCAGCAGAGCGCGCACCACATGCTGCAGCACCTGCCGCACCCACGCACCCACGCGGATAGCGCAGGGCAGACGGGGCATGGGGAGCAAGGGCGCAAGGTGGTGGTGGTGTCGCTATCACCGCAGTCGCGGGCGGCGCTGGCGGCCCACTATAAGATCACTCCCCTGCAGGTGCGACTCGCGTAGGGGGGCGCGCATGCAGGTGTGGAGAGGACAGCGAGAAGGCGAGGGGAAAGTGCGAGGTCCGGTGGCTGCCGTAGGGGGCCGCCTGCGCACGCAGATGTATCCACCTTGTGCCACTATTGCCCGCTCTCTGCACCTGCATGCTCGCCTCCTATCCTCCTCCTCGCATATCCATAAATATCTTAACTGCTGTAGTTCCTGCACGGGCTGGGCGTGGCAGCAGTGGTTGACACGAGTGCATAGCATGCCCCCCCCCAACCTCCCCCCCTTCCCTCCCCCACACAGGCCTTCCGCAAGCTGACATCGTTCCTGCATTCACTGGGCGTGGCAGCGGTGTTTGACACAAGTGCATCGAGGGACGTGGCGCTCATCGAGGCCTGCCACGAGTTCGTCTGCGCCTTCCGCCGCCGCTCTGCTGCCCATGCCACCACCACCGATACCTCTGCTTCTGCGGGCAGCATGAACGGGTCTGTCAGTGGCCACGCTGCTATGCCGCATGCATCCTTCGATGACCATGCAGCCGCAGGAGCAACACCATCAGCACCATCAGACATGGTACCAGCTGCAGGTTCAGCAGCAGCAACAGAAGCAGCAGAAGCAGGAGGACGAGAAAGCAGTGCGGAGGCAGCACAAGAGTGTGGCCAGTCCGCCCCTCCCAATGCCACACCGCCGCCCATCCCCACTGACTCGCTGCCGCACCTGCCTGTGCTCGCCTCTGCTTGCCCCGGTATGCCTCGTGGCACAGCCAGCCAATAGCTGGTGCGGGCGTGCTTTCTCTACAGACCCAAGGGGAGAGGGACTGCCTCTCGCTCGCTCTCTCTTCCCACCTTTACCATTCCTGTGCGACCATGTGCACCAGAGCATGCGTGTGCCCATGTGCTGTGCTTGCAATCATCTGTGCATGTCCCTCTCCACTGCTTTGCCATCCGTTCCCATATGCGTGTCTGTGCTTGCGCCCATGAGGGAGGCAGGGTGGGTGTGCTACGCGGAGAAAGCCCATGGGGACTACATCCTGCCGCACATGAGCCGAGTGAAGAGCGCCCAGCAGACCATGGGCGCGCTGCTCAAACGCTTCTACGCCTCCCGGCTCAACACCACGTGAGTCGTGCCGCCATGCATCTCATGCCCCTCGCTGCAGCCGTGGGTAAGAGGGGCGACGAGCGGGGCATCGAAACCAAGGGGTAAAAGATGCGATGAGAGGGAACGAGGTACGCGGCATGGCATGGCACGCACAGGTGTACGCCATCTTGGATGCACCACAGTGACCGAGAGGGCACTCACTCGCCCTTCTTCTCTTCCACCACCCACAACACACAACTGCTTGTCAAGCCATTCCCTACTGCACTCCTTCTTGCCTCACTCTTGCTGCTTGTTTCCCATCAACCCTTCTCCTCCCATTTCTCCTTTCTCCCGCATTTCCTCCTCTTCAGCCTTCACGTCCTACCTCCTCTCATGGCTCTCTCCTCTCTCCCCTCCCCTCTCCCCTCTCTCCCCCTCCCTCCCCTCTCCCCTCTCCCCTCTCCCCTCTCCCCTCTCCCCTCTCCCCTCTCCCCTCTCCCCTCTCCCCTCTCCCCTCTCCCCTCTCCCCTCTCCCCTCTCCCCTCTCCCCTCTCCCCTCTCCCCTCTCCCCTCTCCCCTCTCCCCTCTCCCCTCTCCCCTCTCCCCTCTCCCCTCTCCCCTCTCCCCTCCCCCTCTGCCCTCTCCCCTGCTCAGCCCAGAGCTGTTGTACCACGTGGTGGCAGGATGCCCTGCTACGACGAGAAGATGGAAGTGGCGATTGAGCCCTGGACTTAGGTGACTTTTCAGTCGACTCAAAAGAGCCCTGGACTTCAGAACCCTTGAGTCGACTACAGAATTGGCTTCCTCCCCCCTCTGCCCCACCAGCCCGGAGCACCTGTACCACGTGGCAGTGATTCCCTGCTGCTTCTCCCTTTCCTTCTCCTCGTTCTTGCCCTGTACTCCCCCCCCACTCCTTCATTGCCCCACCAGGCCGGAGCAGCTGTACCACGTGGCAGTGATGCCGTGCTACGACAAGAAGCTTGAGGCCGCCAGGGACGACTTCCTGCTGCCTCAAGGGGCGCAGGGGGGCGCACAGGACGGGGGAGAGAATTCTCGAGATGCTGAGGGCGATGGGGAGCGGTTGACAGAGGTGGACTGTGTGCTGACGTCAGGGGAGATCTTCGCTCTGCTGCAGGTGCGCTGTGAGGAGGGTGTTGGGATTTCTGCTTCTGTGTCTGCCTGTTGTCTCGCTTGCATTGCTCCCGTGCTGCCTGCTTAGCCCCCCAGAGCCCACATGTTCTTCCCTCATTGCTGTGTGCCTTCACCCCCCTTGGTGCCCCCACCCCTGGGTGCATGGCTGCCCACTTTGCGCGCATGTCTGTGCCGTGGTGCATGCGAGCAGGAGCAAGGAGTGGACTTCATGGCTCTCGAAGAGCATCCTCTCGACTCCATGTATGCCGCCATGCCATGCCACCATGCCATGCTACCATGCCTCAAGTTTCACTGTGGGATGTTCATTGATGATGTAACATGTCAATGCATCCCTGCCATGCTGTCCCATCTCACGCTCGCCCCATCCACTGTCAGCTGCCCCTCACCCTCCACTCTTCTCCACTCCATTGACCTCCTTTCGCTGTCCACATACGTTCAGAATTGCTGCCTCTCCCAATCCCCTCGTCCTCTTTCCGTCATTCCCCATACTGTCTCCACATACCCCTGGCATCCGCCTGCACAATCACCTTCGCCGTCCATCCCTTACCCTCTCCATTCTTCATCCACCATCCCTCGCTCTGCTTCATCAACCTTCCCTGCCCACACTACTTCATCCACCCGTTGTCATGCGTCTCCCTCCTCCCCACCCCCAAGGCTCACCAACGTGGATGCCAGCGGGCATCTCTACGGCGTGGCGGGCGGGTCAGGCGGGTACGCAGAGGCCATTCTGCGCTACGCAGCACTCGAGCTGTTCGGCGTGCACGTGCCCCGGGCGCGCTGGAGTGGCAGGCGGTGCGCAACGCGGACATGCGCGAGTGCAGCGTGGCGGTGGGCGGGCAGCCCGTGCTGCGCGTGGCGTGCGCCTACGGCTTCCGCAACATCCAGAACGTGCTGCGCCGTGCCAAGCAGGGCCGCTGCCCCTACCACTACGTCGAGGTCATGGCCTGCCCGGGAGGTGAGCGGGAGGGGGGGTTGGCCAACAAGGGGGGCAGCAGTGAGGGTGAAGGAGGGGCAGAAGGTGACTTGCGAGTTCCATTGGAGGTTTCCCCATATCGCTTGTGGCGGTCATGGCTTGCGCTGGAGATGAGAGGGAGGGATGGAGAACAGGGGGTAAGGGGGGGTGATTGGAAATGGGGAGGGTGGGGTGAAGGCCAGAGGTGACTCTTTAGGCGGCATAGAACTCGCCCGTGCCACTATGTGGAGGTCATGGCTGGCGCTGAAGGTGATGGGAGTGGTGGAGAACAGGGGGGATGGAGGTAAAGGTGTTGAGTGGGCTGTGAATCAGAAGTCACACCGTACCATTGTGTACAGGTCATGTCTTGCCCTGGTCTGGAGGTGAGGCACGGGGAGGAGGCTTCTCAGTCGGAATGGAGGTGAGGGAGGTGAGAGGGTTAGAAGTTGACACCTGAGTAGACTGATAAGTCAACTCGTAACACTAGAAATGGTAATGGCTTGCCGTGTCGGTGACAAGTGAGAGCTGGGGGAAAGGCACAGGGGAGCTGGAGGTGCAGGAGCATAGAAGCGCAGTTTGAGGGGAGAGTATGGGGGGGGGTTGAAGGGAAGGTAGTGGTCTTCATGCTCATTTTGTTGCTTTCACCACTTGATGTGGTTTGTTCCAACACACAGCTGTGTTTCTCATGGTGCAAAGCTGTGTGCGTGGCATGGGGTACACGGGGCGTGTGGGGTGCATGGGGCATGTGGGGAGCATGGGGCGTGTGGGGTGCATGGCGTGGCACTGCAGGGTGTCTGAATGGAGGGGGGCAGCGCCCACCAGAGCAGCGCAAGGCGCAGCCCACGAGGAGCTACCTGCAGGACCTGGAGGCGCACTACATGGCGCAGGTGAGGGCGCACTACATGGCGCAGGTGAGGGCGCACTACATGGCGCAGGTGAGGGCGCACTACATGGCGCAGGTGAGGGCGCACTACATGGCTCAGGTGAGGGCGCACTGCATGGCTCAGGTCACACACTGCTCCTCAATCTCTTTTGACCATGCACATGTGACATGCATATTCCCCGTCCCTTGGGCTTTGCTTGACCTTACGCTCTTTGGTTATTGCTTCAAGTTCCACATGCACATGTGCGTCTCATGCTCATTCTCATGACTCCTTTCCTCTCTATCTTCTCACCTCACTCACATTTCCTTGCACCCCCCTGCTGCACCCCGCTGCACCCCCCCCTGTCCCGCGTGTTCCCCCCTGCACCAACCTCTACTGTTTCAATTGCAGGTGGAAACACGCAGCCCATTTGCCAATCCGCTAGCCCAGCAGATCTACTCGCAGTTCCTGGGCTCCCCTCTCTCCCCCTCTGCACAAGCTGTGCTGCACACCTCCTTCCATGCTCGCCCCAAGACGCTTGCTCTCTCTGCACCTACACTTGCTGCTAGCTGGTAGCACTTGCTTACAGATGGTGACGGTATTGAGGAGTATCAATAAAGCAAGTTGTGTTGTGTATAAAATGTGCCAGTGCTGTAGCTCACACAAACACATATTGCTAAAGGTGCAGAGATTGTTGTAACAATTCTGTGCTAGCTTCTGAGCAAAAAGACTGTGAGGTAGCTCTAAGTGCAACACTCAATGCCATCGTGCATCTCTTCATCCCCCAGAATCCTGTCAAATGTTGTAGCCTATAGTGAGGTTTGTCTTAGGGGGTACAAAACTTAGGGTTAGCTATATGTACCCCAACCAACATCAATGCATCATCCATTCCTCATTCTGACATGGTATCAGTTAGGTTAGGATCCTGTGGGATCCCGTTCCTCCGTTCTCCGTTCGTATCTCCCGAGCCTGATCCTACCTCTCGTTCGTACCGGTTCCGTTGTTACCGCGCCTAGTGCCGAGCCTAGCGCCCTTCCCCCCGTCGCCTAGCGCCCTTTCCCCCCCGTCACGTCGCGCCCTTTTCCCCCGTTGCGTCGCGCCCGTTCCCCCCCGTCGAGTCGCGCCCTTTCCCCCCGTCGCGTCGCGCCCTTTCCCCCCGTCACGTCGCCCTGCCCCGTCCCGTTGCCCCTGCCCCGTCCCGTCGCCCTGCCCCGTCCCGTCCCGTCGCCCCGTCCCGTCCCGTCGCCCCTGCCCCGTCCCGTCCCCGTCCCGTCCCGTCGCCCCTGCCCCGTCCCGTCCCCGTCCCGTCCCGTCCCGCGGCCCTGCCCCGTCCCGTCCCGTCGCCCCGTCCCGTCCCGTCGCCCCTGCCCCGTCCCGTCCCCGTCCCGTCCCGTCGCCCTGCCCCGTCCCGCCGCCCCGTCCCGTCTCCCTACCCCGTCGCGTCGCCCTCCCCCGTCGCGTCGCCCTGCCCCGTCGCATCGTGCCCGCCCTTTCCCCCGTCCCGTCGACCCTACGCCCTGGCCCGTCGCTCTAGCCCGCTCTTCCGCTGCGACTAAGTCCCACCTGAACCCTAATTTGCCTCTTACCTCCTACTGTTACTCGCCTGCTCGTTCGCGTTAGTTTTCGCTATGGCGACTCCGCGAGTTCTTCGTTTCGACGCTGACGGCAGACCTCGTGTCGCTTCCTTCTCCTGTCACTGACTACTACCGCACGTACCGTCCTGTTCTCTCTCGTGTTCTCGCCTCTCTTGTTACCCACCCTCGTGCCTCTGTGTCCTCTGTGTCCGCTCTTACTGCCGCAGTCACTGAGTTTGCCTCTACCCGCCGCCTTGACTTCGCCACCGCTCTTGTGGCAGCTCCTCCTTCCAGTCCTCTAGCCGTCGGGGGTGTGTCTGCCCTTGGCTGTGACGCCCTAGAGGACAGGCAGTTTGAGCTAGAGTTCCTGGCGGCCGCTTCCCCTCATCTCTGTGCCATGCTCCTCGCCCCTGAGGGTGACCCCGACGCCCTTGACATTCCGACTCCTCGCACTTACGCTGAGGCAGTGTCAGGGCCTTGGGCCTCTCAGTGGAGAGCTGCCATGGACGCAGAGATGGCCTCCTACAGATCCACAGGCACCTACGTCGATGAGGTTCCCCCTCCGGGGGCGAACGTAGTCGACGGCATGTGGATCTACAGGGTGAAGCGGCCACCGGGATCTCCTCCGGTCTTCAAGGCGCGCTACGTGGCTAGAGGTTTCAGTCAGCGCGAGGGAGTTGACTTCTTTCAGACCTTCGCGCCCACCCCGAAGATGACCACTCTTCGGGTGTTACTACACGTAGCAGCACAGAGAGACTACGAGTTACACTCTCTCGACTTCTCTACTGCTTTCCTTCAGGGCAGTCTTCACGAGGAGGTCTGGTTGCGTCGTCCCTCTGCCTTCACTGGCTCTTTCCCTCCTGGGACCCAGTGGAGGCTGAGGCGACCGGTTTACGGTCTTCGTCAGGCTCCTCGTGAGTGGCACGACACCCTGCGTTCTACCCTGTCTGACCTTGGGTTCCAGCCGTCTTCTGCTGACCCGTCGCTGTTCGTTCGTCGTGGCCCCACACCTTTCTTTGTTCTGGTCTACGTTGACGACCTTGTTTTCGCCACCCCTGACAGGGTTGCTTTGGCACACGTGAAGTCCGAACTGCAGAAGAGACACACCTGCACTGATCTTGGTGAGCTGCGCCACTACCTTGGCCTGCAGATCACCAGGGACAGAGCTGCTCGCACCATTACACTTTCACAGTCGCACATGGTGCAGCAGGTCCTTCAGCGGTTCGGGCTTCAGCACTCCACAGTACAGCGCACACCTCTTGCTGTTGACCACAGACTGACGGGACCCTTTCCTGACGAGCCGTTCGAGCCTAGTGGTCCCTACGCAGAGCTTGTGGGTTGCCTCATGTACCTGATGACTTGTACTCGCCCGGACCTCGCCTTCCCTCTCAGCGTTCTTGCGCGCTTTGTTGCGCCAGGGAGACACCGTCCTGTTCACTGGACAGCAGCTGTGAGGGTGGCGAAGTACCTAGCGACGACGTCAGGCGTGGGGCTAGTTCTTGGAGGGCAGCAGTCTGTCGTACTTACTGGTCACTGTGACTCCTCTTACGCTGACGACGCTGAGACTCACAGGTCTACTCAGGGGTACTGTTTCAGCCTGGGTTCTGGAGCTGTTTCCTGGCGGTCCACGCGCTCCTCTTCGGTCTCGACCTCTACAGCTGAGGCTGAGATCTACGCTGGTGCCATGGCGGCACAGGAGCTGCGTTGGTTGACCTTCTTGCTCACCGACCTTGGTGAGCGGCCGAGCTCTGCACCGACCTTGTTCACTGACAACAAGGCGTCTATTCTCCTTTGTCGAGAGCCACGACTGGAGAGCAGAGTGAAGCACATTCACGTCAGGTACTTTCTTCTGCGAGAGTTGCAGAGGCGTGGACAGGCTCGCTTTGAGTTTGTGGAGTCCGAGGCCAACACTGCAGACATCTTCACCAAGGCGCTTCCGCCTTGTGACCACCAGAGGTGCTGTGTGCAGTTAGGCCTTGTTGACACTGGTTCTCGTGTTGCTTAGGCTTGAGTGTACTGTTTACTTTGCTTTCTATATACCTCTGTTACTTCTTGGACTGGCCTTGTGGCCACTGTTGTTTGTGCTCAGACTGTGTGGTGACGTTGTGATCCACCCTGAGCTTCGTTTCTTGGACTGGTCTTGTGACCGTACTCGTTTGGTTCTGCTAGACACCCCTCACTTAGGCTATGGGGGTGTGTCAAATGTTGTAGCCTATAGTGAGGTTTGTCTTAGGGGGTACAAAACTTAGGGTTAGCTATATGTACCCCAACCAACATCAATGCATCATCCATTCCTCATTCTGACAAATCCCACCACATTCATCCTCCAGACGTTCTCACGCCGCTGCAGCGCCGAAGCTGCCTTGGCGGCGCAACGCGCAATCACACACGCACATCGCCTCAGCCCGCCGCACAGTGGCAGGTGATGTAACAACCACGGCCTTTATAACAACGGTAACCGTGTGTTTAAAATAAATCCTTGACAATTTTTATAAAATGAAGATACAAGGCTTTCATGATTAAACTAATCCCACCAAGGGATATTCTATTGAAGTTATAATAGGAATTTGAGAGGAGAACTTGATATGGTTGTTGATGAAGCTTGAGTAGGTAGGTCGCTTCCTGTAGAGGCTGTCCTTGAACACCGCTCTAGTTATGCAGGAGAGCTTGTTAGGAGAGTGAAAATGACTTAGAGAAATCCCATTTCCAAATTCGTAAGTTGGAGTTGGGAAGTGGGAAAGAGCTTGAGGGCTCCAACCCCTTCCACAATACCCCTTGGGGCTCTTCCCAACCATGGCTTCCATGGTTGGGGAGCTAATAGGCTTGGAGCCCATGTGGCATCTTTGTTTGGTTGGGAAAACACAACCACCGTAAGTTGATTGTATGGTTGCTTTGTTGTTTGGTTTGATTGTAACAACTACTTACCCTCTACAACGTATTTATTCAACAGGGACACATCGAAGATGTCAAATTATATGTTTAATATTATGTAGGCTGTAGTGGGTTTAGCCTTAGGGGGTACAGAAACTTGCTCGACACTTGTTTGTACCACCCTCCAAACCCTAATCCACCATATACCTTCACACTATTCTGAGATGGTATTAAGAGCTTAGGTTCTAGACCTAGGACCACTTACCTAAGGGCCCACCATTCCGCTAGAGGCGCCCTCGTGCGCCTCTCTCTCTCTCTCACGCTGCCCATGCGCAGCTCGCTAGCCGCCCGCGCGTGGCCCCTTTTCTTTTTTCTAGCGCGAGCAGCCTGCCAGCAGCCCGCGCGCGGCCCGAATCGCGCGCACGACGACCGTAGGCCGCCCGCGCGACTAGCCCCGCCCACGAGCAGCCCGCTAGCCGCCCGTCGACCGGCTCGGCTGGCCTTCCAGCGCGACGCAGCCCGGGTCGCCCGTAGGCCGCCGCCCCTGCTTCGTAGGCTGCCGCCCGCGCGCGACTGCAGCCCACACTCGACCGCTCGCCCCTGGGACGGCGCTCGACCCACCGCCGCCCGCCCGCAGGTCGCAGCCCGCGCGCAGTGACGATCGCGTGTAGGCTGCTGCAGCTCGTACTTAACTGCAGCTCGCGCTTGGCTGCAGCTCGCGCTTCGCTGCAGCACGAACCCAGCTGCGGCCTGCGCGCAGCTGCACCCTACGGCGCCGCCGCGCACCGTGCATAGGCCTGCCGTTGCGCCGCCCTACCTGCCCAAGCCACGCCGCCCTGACCTACTGCTTCTACTTGCTGCCACTGCTGCTACTTGCTGCAGCTGCTTCTACTTGCTGCCACTGCTGCTACTTGCTGCAGCTGCTGCTACTTTGCTTGCTGTAGGAGCAGCCGCCCCTGCCCCTGGAGCAGCCGCCCCTGCAGCAGCCGCCCCTGGCCCCTGGAGCAGCTGCCTCTGCAGCAGCCGCCCCTGGCCCCTGGAGCAGCTGCCTCTGCAGCAGCCGCCCCTGGCCCCTGGAGCAGCCGCCCCTGCAGCAGCCGCCCCTGGCCCCTGGAGCAGCCGCCCCTGCAGCAGCCGCCCCTGGCCCCTGGAGCAGCTGCCCCTGCAGCAGCCGCCCCTGCCCCTGGAGCAGCCGCCCCTGCAGCAGCCGCCCCTGGCCCCTGGAGCAGCCGCCCCTGCAGCAGCCGCCCCTGGCCCCTGGAGCAGCCGCCCCTGGCCCCTGGAGCAGCCGCCCCTGCAGCAGCCGCCCCTGGTTATTGGAGCAGCCGCCCGTGGAGCAGCTGCCCCCCCCCCCCTCTGCAGCTGCCGCGGAGCCCTCGCCCTGCAGTGCTGCCGGCGTTGCCGTTGCCGCCGTCGTACGCCTGCCCTTCTTGCCACTGGTGAGCACTGTCCTGCCTGTACTGCTGTTACCGCTGCTACTGCTGTTACTGCTGCTCCTGCTGCTACTGCTGCTCGTGTTGCTCCTACTGCTCCTGCGCTTTCTACTGCTACTGCTGCTCCTGGCGTGGCCAGATGCAGCTCCAGCGCCGTCCGCGTGAGTCCCTCACGCCCCCACAGCTTCATGAGTGGTACGCTCGTTGGGGTTGTCGGGGTGGCCGTAGTGGGAGTCGTTCTGGCGTGAGTAGTGTCGGGGCTTCTTGTAGTGGCCAGGTGCAGCTGCAGCGTCGTGTGCGCGCGGTCCCTTCGCCCTCGCAGCTTCATGAGTGGTACTTTCAGCGGGGGGGGGTCACGGGGTTCTGCTCGCTGCCCGTACGTCATTCGCACTGGTGCTCGGACTGGCCAGCCTTGCGGGACGTTTGGTCACACAGAGTCCCGCTGCTTCGCCAGTCTGAGCGACGCCTGGCGTACAGAGTTTGGCGACGCGGCTGAGCTCCCTGACTGGGTGGAGCTGCTCCGGCAGAGGGTAGATATCTATGCTCTTGACTATGATGCTATCCTTACTGCCATGTATGCATTGTCTACTAGTGATGCCGGTGACTGTTCCCTGAGTGTTCCGCCCGACCCGGGCGGTGCAGCTGCTGCTCTAGGTGCTAGTGAGTCTGCTGCTCCAGGTGCTGGTGAGTCTGCTCTCTCAGGTACCACGTCTGCTCCGGCGTCGCACACTTTCACCCTTGACTCGGGTGCTTCCCGCTCCTTCTTTCGAGACCGCACCACTCTCACGCCGCTCAGTCGGCCGGTTGCAGTCTCCCTGGCAGACCCCTCTGGGGGTCCTGTTCTTGCCCACTACTCCACTGTTACCGTGTCCATCGGTCCCGTCTGGCTCCTTGTCGGGTCTTTACCTCCCCTCGTTCTCTACGAACTTGGTGGCGGGTGCTGACCTACAGGATGGGGGGGTTGACCAGTTCACCCCTGCGCGTCAGCGGGTGACCCACTGCACGTGTGCGGACACGGGCCGACACTTGGCCACGTTTACCCGTCGGCCGGGGTCGAGCCTGTACACCCTCACTACCGAGTCTCCTCCGGTTGCTGTGCCTGGTCAGGTAGCTGCGTCGGGTCAGGTGTTTGCTGCGGCGTCTCGGTCTGGTCCTGAGTCTGCCCCCTGCTCGTGTCGCCTCCTGTCCCATGAGACTCTTCTCTGGCACCACCGTCTTGGTCACCCCTCCCTGCCTCGTCTCCGAGGCATGGCCTCTCGTGTCCTGGTCTCTGGTCTCCCCCGGTCGCTCCCTCCCCTCCCCCCGGGGCCTGCCCCTACCTGTGTCCCCTGCGTCGAGGGGCGGCAGCGCGCCGCTCCTCACTCCTCCGAGTTTCCGCCGACAGAGGCTCCGCTGCAGACTCTTCACATGGACGTGTGGGGCCCAGCCCACGTCCGTGGACAGGGTCACGAGCGCTACTTCCTGCTGGTGGTTGACGACTACTCGCGTTACACCACAGTCTTCCCCTTGCGCCGCAAGGATGAGGTCACTGAGGTGTTGATCGACTGGATCCGCGCAGCTCGTCTCCAACTCAGGAAGAGTTTCGGCTCGGACTTTCCTGTTCTGCGTCTGCACTCTGACAGAGGTGGAGAGTTTTCCTCCGGCCCTCTGCGAGCCTTCTGTCGTGCGAGGGGCATCCGTCAGACGTTCACGCTTCCGGCCTCTCCACAGCAAAATGGGATTGCTGAGCGCCGCATTGGCATGGTCATGGATGTCGCTCCCCATTTTCTGTGGCCGTTTGCGGTTCAGTACGCGGCGCGTCAGATCAACCTTCAGCCCCGGGTCTCCATGCCGGACACCTCCCCCACTCTGAGGTGGACGGGGAAGGTTGGCGATGCGTCTGCGTTCCGTGTCTGGGGATCTCGGGCTTTTGTCCGAGACTTGTCTACGGACAAGCTGTCCTCCCGTGCTGTTCCCTGCGTCTTCCTTGGCTTCCCCCCTGACGCGCCTGGTTGGCAGTTTTACCACCCCACCTCGCGCCGTGTTCTGTCCTCCCAGGACGTCACGTTTGACGAGTCGGTTCCGTACTACCGTCTCTTCCCCTACCGCGCTGCCCCCCTTCCCCCCCCCCGCCGCTCTTCCTTACGCCAGGTCCCCCCCCAGTTGACCCCCTCCCCCCTCAGGGTCCTGCTCCTTCAGGTGTGTCTCAGGTAGACCCCCCCCCCTTGGCTGAGCCTTTGGAGGTCACTTCCGACACCTCTGGCCCACCTGAGGGGGGTGACGCTGCTGCTGACGCCCCGGCGGCCTACCGCCGTGCACCACGCTTGGAGACCCCTCCAGGGTTCCCTCCGCGACCTTCTTCGCCGCCTCTGCAGCCGGTTCCTGTTGACTCTGGTGCTGTTGGGGGTGGTGCTCCTGGAGGTGCTGCGTCTGGGGGTGCGGAGTCTGGGGGTGCTGAGCCTGCGCGTGAGGAGACTGGAGGTCCTGCGCCTGGGGGTGCTGTGTCTGGGGGTACTGAGCCTGTGTGTGCGGAGTCTGGGGGTGCTGAGTCTGGAGGTGAGACGCTTGAGGGTACTGGGACTGCTGGTGCGCGGCCTACTTGGAGTGGCCGCCTTCGTCCACGTGTGCCTCTCACCCCTCAGCAGCTGCACGACTGGTACGGTCGCCGTCAGCGTCGCGCTGCTGGAGCCCGGGGCTCTGCTGCTGGAGGTACTGGAGCTGCTGGGGCTGGGGGTGCTGCGTCTGGAGGTGCCGTTTCTGGAGACACTGAGGCTGGAGACCCTGGGACTAGAGGTGCTGGTTCTGGGGGTGCTGCTGCGGGAGACAGTGCGGTTGGAGACCCTGGGACTGGAGGTGCTAGTTCTGGGGGTGCTGCTGCGGGAGACAGTGCGGTTGGAGACCCTGGGACCGGAGGTGCTGGTTCTGGGGGTGCTGCTGCGGGAGACACTGCGGTTGGAGACCCTGGGACTGGAGTTGCCGGTTCTGGGGGTGCTGCTGCTGGTGACGCTAGTTCTGGAGCTGCTGGAGCTGCTGGTGCTGGTGCAGCTGCGCCGACACGACTGTTCTTCGCTCCACCGTCTCCGTCGTCTCTGCCGCCGCCTGACTCTGCTCTTCGTCAGGTTGTTACTCTCCCGTCTTCTACTGGTCTTCCGTTACAGACTGGCTCACCGCTACCTGCTCCCTCTCCTTACACTGAGCAGACAGGCAGTCCTGCTGTGCGTCGTGAGCCTGCGTCGCGTCCTGTCTCTCCTGTTCGTTCTGGTCGTACCGTTCGTCGTGTCGCTCGTGCGCGTCAGCCGGCTGTCCCCAGCGCACACCTCGTAGTCCGTCATCCTTCCTCTGCTCCGCAGCCTGTTCCTCTGCCGTCTCCCCCTGCGTCCTCTCTGCCTGTCGTTCCGGACCCTGCGTCTGACCGGTTTCGTGCTGAGCACCCTACTGTCACGCGTCTCCTAGCCACTGTTGTCACTGACCCGTCGTTTGAGTCTACTGCTGCGTCTGCCTTGGTCGCTGAGCTTGTTGACTTTGCTGCTGCCTGTCGTCTAGACTACGCCACTAGTCTTGTTGCTGAGTCTGAGTCTGTCTGTCCTCCGTCCGTCGGGGGTGAGTGTGCTCTTAGCACGGACGTCTTTGAGGACAGGCAGGAGGAGTTCCAGTGTCTTGCTGCTGCTTTACCTCATCTTGTGTCCTCGCTACTTGCCCCTGAGGGAGACCCGGATGCACCAGACATCCCGACTCCGCGTTCTTACGCGGAGGCGATAGAGGGTCCCTACTCATCTCTGTGGCAGGCAGCCATGGACGCAGAGATGGCTTCCTGGAAGTCCACAGGCACCTACGTTGACGAGGTTCCCCCACCTGGGGCGAACATCGTCAGTGGCATGTGGATTTTCAGGGTGAAGCGGCCGCCGGGTTCTCCGCCTGTCTTCAAGGCGCGTTACATGGCTCGAGGCTTCAGTCAGCGGCAGGGAGATGACTAATTTCAGACCTTCTCTCCCACCCCAAAGATGACCACTCTTCGGGTGCTGCTACACATAGCCGCTCACCGTGACTACGAGCTTCACTCTCTGGACTTTAGCACAGCTTTCCTACAGGGTAGCCTGCACGAGGAGATCTGGCTGCGCCGCCCACCTGGCTTCACTAGGTCGTTTCCTCCTGGTACCCAGTGGAGCCTCCGGCGGCCAGTCTACGGTCTCCGCCAGGCGCCGCGTGAGTGGCACGACACACTGAGGACTACACTTGCCCACGTGAAGTCCGAGCTGCAGAAGCGACACACGTGCACAGACCTGGGTGAACTGCGCAGCTACCTCGGCTTGCAGATCACCCGGGACAGAGCACAGCGCACCATTACACTGTCTAAGTCACACATGGTGCAGCAGGTCCTTCAGCGCTTCGACTTCACGTACTCCTCGCCTCAGGCCACTCCTCTGTCTACTCGCCACTCGCTCTCAGCTCTGCCTTCGGATGAGTCCGTAGAGCCGAGTGGCCTGTACCCAGAGCTTGTTGGCTGCCTCATGTACCTGATGACCTGCACGCGACCTGACCTTGCATACCCTCTTAGCATCTTGGCACGCTATGTTGCTCCTGGGAGACACCGACCAGAGCACATGGCTGCAGCGAAGAGGGTGTTGCGCTACTTGTGCAGTACGTCGGGCATGGGGCTCGTGCTTGGAGGGCGGAGTCGAGTGGTTCTTACGGGTCACGCAGACGCGTCTTGGGTCGACGACCTGGCTACACAGCGGTCGTCACAGGGTTACACCTTCAGCCTTGGTTCCGGCTCTGTTTCGTGGCGGTCTACTCGCTCGTCTTCTGTTCTCAGCTCCAGCTGTGAGGCTGAGATCTACGCAGGAGCCATGGCTGCACAGGAGCTGCGCTGGCTGACCTACCTGCTGACTGACCTTAGAGAGCCGCCTCGTTCTCCTCCAGTTCTGTACGTAGACAACAAGGCCATGCTGGCCTTGTGTCGGGAGCAGAGACTGGAGCACAGAACGAAGCACATTGCTCTTCGGTACTTCCTTGCTCGTGAGCTGCAGCAGCGTGGTCAGCTGCGCCTTGCTTACGTGGCCTCTCAGGCCAACACTGCTGATATCTTTACCAAGGCACTTCAGCCTTGTGATCATCAGCGCTTTTGTACTATGCTAGGTCTTGTGCCTACTTGGCCTCACTTGCTCACTTCTTGACCTTGCTTGTACTGTGATCTATATATACCTGCACCCGCATGCTTACCCTTGCTACCGTAATCCCCCGTATATAAGACCCTAGGGTCTTATGATAATCACCCCTAAAAAGGCTGGGGGGTATAATTAAATTGTATACTTTTTAGAAGACCCGGGTCTGTTCATATTGACATTTATAAGAATGTAGTTTTGGAGCTCAAAGAAGTGATTTGGAATTGCTCCGTTTTTAGCTCCTCCCAAAAATACTCGAATTGGTCTCCACACGGGCCGAACCCACGTCATCACGAACCCTATCTGGGAGCCTCCTCCCATTGGCCACCAACACCACTTGGTGTTCACACGACAGCGCAGGGCATCGTTTCTGGGTGCGATTTCTTTTAATCAACATGGAATATGACCATTTTCAGCTGCATTTTTGTAAAATTCGCACTTCTCTAGGATGTGGGGGGGGTCTATTAATGTTAGGAGCCATTTAGGGGGGTATAACTCAGATGTACTCGAATAGAGTACCCGGGTCCGTATTATAGACCCGTGGGTCTACAACTGGGGGGGGTCCTATATACGGGGGATTACGGTAGGTTGAGATCACTGCATTGTTTGTTCACCTTGATATATACCTCAGCTTGTGAACTGGCCTTGTGGCCTTGTGCTTGTGCTCAGAATGCGTGGTGACGTTGTGATCCACCCTGAGCTTGTTTTGCTTTGTTTCCTCTCTTGACTGGTCTTGTGACCGTTTGTTTTGTTGGCTATCCCCCACTTTGCCTATGGGGGTGTGTCAAATTATATGTTTAATATTATGTAGGCTGTAGTGGGTTTAGCCTTAGGGGGTACAGAAACTTGCTCGACACTTGTTTGTACCACCCTCCAAACCCTAATCCACCATATACCTTCACACTATTCTGAGAGAAAACGTTGTAAATATGTAATGATCAGGTAGCTTAAGCTTGTAAGCTACCACACCAACACGCTTGGACCCAATCCATCGAGGGAACAGTTTTCTTGCTCCAGGGATTTTGAGACGAATGTTTTTCGTGCTCAACAAAACTTTGTCTCCGACCTCAAATGAGACTTCCCGGCGTTTCATGTCGACGTAAGACTTTTGTTGCTGCTGAGAGAGTTGCAGCTAATGGCGAGCAGACTTAAGCGCTTCTTGCTGCTTGCCAACAAAGTCTTTAGCGGCTGGAATTTTCAATCCACCGATCCCATGCGTAGCAGGTGTTGTGGGATGCCGACCATAGTTCAGAATGAAAAGTTTCTCACGTGTACCCTCATGAACTGAATTGTTTACTGCGATTTCAATGACAGGTAACAACTCGTCCCAATCATCCTGAGTTGGGCCAATTATTGTACAAAGCATTCGCTCAAGTGTTCGGTTTGTTCGTTCCGTCTGCCCATCCGTTTGTGGGTGGAACGCTGAGAACATCTTAAGCTTCGTTCCGAGTGTCCGTGTAACTTCTTGCTAGAACTGGCTTGTGGAGCGCAGATCTCTGTCGGACACCAAAACACGCGGTAACCTGTGTAAGCGGAAAACGTCCACCACAAACAATTTGGCTATATCTTCTGTAGATACGTCAGTTGTTGTAGCCACGAAATGCACCATTTTTGTCAGACGATCTACAAAAATCAGGATCTCTGTATGGCCATCGCGAGTCTTGGGAAAATCCATGATGAAATCCAAGGATACGCTCTCCCAAGGTTCATTCAGAATTTCGAGTGGTTGAAGCAGACCACCAGGCTTCATTGTGTCCATTTTGTTTCATGCGCATGGATCGCAGCGCGCCACGAATTGCTGGACCTCACTGCCTAATCCCGGCCACCAGTACACATCACTCAAGACCCATCTGGTCTTCTTGACCCCTAGGTGTTCTCCGTACTTAATGGCATGCATTTTTTTTCAGAATATCATTACGCAGGTTACCCACGTGAGGTACAACAATCTCATTCTTACGCCACCAGAGCTCATGCTCCCACTTGAGTTCCATCATGTTTCGTGGGTTCTGAAACCAGGAGTCAATTTGATACTATGTGCAGATGCATTTCAGAAAACCACTAAATGTAATCTCACTCACTCGAGCCGTTGCTAGAACACTGAAGCAAGCAGAAAATACCGCCGCATCCTCTGTGTCGTATAGCCGTGTTGCTGCCCATATCGGCTGTCTGTTGAGGGGGTCAGCGAGGTTCGTCGAACTGCTCGATATCGAATATCGAAAGTGAACCCGCTAAGGAGTTCCGCCCATCGGGCTTGTAGTCGAGTAAGCATGGCTTGGGTGGAGAAGTAGGTGTTTGGACATCCGTCGGTCGTAACCACAAAGTCTGCACCCTCCAGGTAACATCGCCATGTTCGTAGCGCATGAACGACCGCCAACAGTTCCTGTTCGGACGTCGTATAACGCTGCTCTGCCGAGGAGAGCTTTCACCTCTCAAATGCCACTGGTCTCCCTTTTTGCAAGAGGACAGCCCCAATCCCTATCAATGAGAGTGTCAAGCGCTACTCTTGCGAGTGAGGGCCGCCAATGGAGCAACAATGGTAAGATAATTATGCAAGAATCGACGAAAATAGTTTGCCAATCCAAAAAACGACCTGATTTGACCCACATTTTGTGGTACCGGCCAATTCTGGACTGCGACAACTTTCTTTGGGTCCACTTTGAGACCGTCATGTCCCACGAGATGGCCAAGATATTCCAACTTGCGTTTTTAGAAATGACATTTCCACAGACGAGCATAGAACTTATGCTCTCGTAGTTTCCCCAACACCTACTTAAGGTGTCGTATGTGCTCCTCTTCCGTCTTGGAATAAACCAAGATATCATCCAGATAGACCCGAACGAGCTGTCCAATCAACTCGCGAAAGACATCGTTCAGGGCTCTCTGAAAAGAGGCAGGAGCATTGGTCAAGCCAAAGCTCAGCACTCGCCACCGAAAATAACCAAATGGTGAACGGAAAGCCGTTTTGGGTACATCTTCTTCAGTGATGCGCAATTGATAATACCCCTATGCGAGGTCTAGTGCGCAAACTACTGAGCACCTTGGAGTTTGTCAAACATGTCATCTATCCTTAGTAGGGGATACATGTTCTTCACCGTTATCTTGTTCAAAGCACGGTAGTCTATGCACATGCGTAATCCTCCACCTTTTTTTTTTCACGAACAAGATCGGCGCTCCATCAGGTGATGCGCTTGGCTCAATCAATCCTATCCTGAGATACTCATCAATTTGCTGTTTAGCCTCCTCGTACTCAGTTGGACTGAGGCAATATAGAGGTCTAAACGGTGGGGGTTTTCCAGGCTCCACTGGGATGGTGTGACCGACAACACGGTACTGAGGAAGACCATCCGGGATGGGCTCAAAAACCTCCGCAAACTCGTCTGCCAGTGCTTTCATCTGAGGCGGAAAATCCTTCACCCCAGGTTGTTTGTGTTCAGCATTCTCAAGCTGTACCATAAAGAATGTATCAGCTTGTCGAACATGCTGTCTGAACTCATAGCCAAGTGCAAAACTCACGTCGGGGCGTTAAAACGTGGGTTCATCGTTCCCGATCAAGTCCTTAGGCACTTGCTACTTAACTGTGTCACCATTCTTTGAGAATGAGACCGTATTGTCTTGGAAATCGAGCTTGACTTCATTTGTTCGAAGCCAATCTATTCCGAGGACAGAGTCGACGCCTACGAGAAGGGGTAAAACATACGCGCAAATTTCTTCGCAATATTTTTCAATCTCCATGTTGATCTGTGTCCGCCCTTTGCTTAGGATGATGCTATCATCACCAAGGCGAATGGGGAAAGACGGTCCTTCAACGAGGATCGTGGGTGCTGTGACCTACTTTTCATCAAAGAAGGAAACAGTTGCGTCCGTATCAACAAGGATTTATGCGAAACCCCGTTCACGCTACCCGCAAGCAACAAATTTTTTTAGTCCCTCGGGCGAATAGGACATGCCACAACATTCGTTGGAGGTTTGTAATACACCTTGACGTTGTGACGAGCATGTCCATGCGACTAAGAGTTGGTCCACCACACATAGTGTCCCTTATCCCACGCCGCTAGGACCGGACATCAGGGGGTGCTCTTGGGTGCAACGACTCACAATCCCTATGACAGAACGCAGAATGTCGAAGCCACAGAAAATAATTGAACATTTATCCTGAATTGCTTACATGGAAATTCTCTCAAGTGGGTACGATCGAGCAGAAAGAGAAGAGTTTTTATTTAAAAAGGAAGAAAAAAAACAAGAGATTTTGCAATCAGCATGCTTCTGTAGCTTTAATATATCATCATCACATAGCACATATGCCTCATCCACTCGATCTACTCCTCCAACTAGGTACCCATACCCTAGTTGGGCTTATAAAAAATCCTTCTTTCCAGAAGGTCCAGCGCCGCCTGGCTTAGGCTTCCTAGAGTACTTGATTGCGTTCTTGTCACGGCACTGCATTTGGATGTGTCCAATCCTTGCATAGCCGTTACACTGCATCTTGGAGAAGTCCGGCTTGCTAGGGCCATGAACTTCCCCCAGTTAGCCCTCTTGGCCTGTGGTCCAGGCTAGTGATCACGCTGCTAGAATGGTCGCTTGTTCGAACTGTTGGGTGCAAAATGTATTTTGCATGTCAACCTGTCGCCTATTCATCGAGGAGGTAGAATTCGAAGATATTTGTTTTGAGGTTATTTGTGTCGTGTGGAATGCGCACATGTGTGTTTCTGATTTTGGCGTTTACGGTCTATGAATCGCCGTAGTGGCTCATAACTTATGTGCATTTTAGTGTGAGGCTGCATTCATGCATTTTAATGATTGTTCGTGTGTGGTTCGTGTTGTTTCATGAATGTGCTCGAAGTTCTGAATGTTCATAAGTCTTCGCGTGTTGGTTCACGAGTGTTCGTGTGCTTTCATTAACTTTCGTGTTTCGTTCACGTTTGCATGGTGTTCGTGCATTCATGTGCGTCCATGTTAGATCATGACTGTTTGTGTTTCATTCAAGTTAGTTTTTGTGTTTCTGTTTTTTTGTTTGTGTAGTTTCGAGGTTGGTCAAGGTTAGGGCCGCGAGAATCTTGAACACGCGTGTGGTCTGGATTCCGCGCATGGCCCCTTACGGCCCGAGCGTGTGGCTCGCAACTGTTGCGAGTGTGTGGCTGGTCACTGTTGCGCGAGGGCACAAGGCCCATGAACGCAACAGACAATGCACGACCGAAATATCGATCGTGCTATGATTGCGCAGACAGGGGCGCGCGTTGTGTTTCAGGGAGCGCTGCGGGATTCCGAGGGGTGCTCGGGTTTGACTCAGGTTTGACTCGAGATTTCAGTTTTATAACTGAATCTCGATCCTTGTCATTTACGGTGCGTGGCACACACAAAATTTTGAGAAAGCAGCGTGCGTAATGGAACAATTTCGATACAGGGAAAAACAGTGAAAAACCGTGAAGTAACTATAAGGCTTCGTGAAAAACGGTGAGAAACATGTAAAATTTCTAAAAGTGTGAAACACTTTTCAAAAATAGTGTATCGTGAAAGTGTAGCGATTGCCAACGCAGCAAAGGCAGCGTCGCATCGCTACTCGCCCTCTTTTGGCTACACAAGAGGGGGTTGAGGCCATTTGGCCTCACCCACGTTCTTCTTTTCAATTTCGAAGTTTGAGTTTCCCACCCTCCCACCCATGTCGTACTTGTCTATACGATTCTTACTGTCATTATAGTTATCATTGGACGAGATTGATGTACTCATTCCCATATGAAATGAAGCACGATGCCTTTACAAGTTGCAGAAAGTAAGCTTTCACAATTATTGTAACTGAAAATGTCCGTGAAAACGGTAATCCCACACGAGTGTTCATAATTGCGCATGGGAAGTCACGAATATTTGCGAAGGGAGTCAGCAGAGGCATTTGGTAGTGCACTTTGAAAACAGTTATTTTGACAAGGCGAATCAAGCCGAATTCAAGAGTTGTTTCGTAACTGTTTTCAAGGACAGAACGCGAAGTCATGAAGACTAGTTAAACAGTTGCCTTGTGCTTTTTTATGCTTGTGGGTCAGGCAAAATATGAAAGCGTGCTTGTGTTCGGTTGTAATGCATCCTTTTGAGTAGAGTTTTTCTCTATCAACGAATTGGCGTTAAGAGAACTTTCTGCATACGGTCAGTTTATCGCCATAATGCTGCGTAAGGATTTTTTGGAGTGCTCTAGCACACGCCGTTATCTTTATGCTTAGTACGTCCCTCCACAAAACACGGACCCTTGGTTAGGGGCTGACTTTGCCAAGCACCCGAGGACCCTTGGAGGTGACCTTGTGGGAACTTGCAAGTGTGAGTTAAAGGGTGTGTATAGAGTTTCTAGATCCCAATAAGGAGTAACACGAATCGCCTCCACCTTTAGCATTCTGGGGTCGGTTCCCACGACCACCAGAGCCCTCAGCACGGGGCTGCTGGTCTGGCTTTGCAGGACCATAAGGGCGTGTCTCTTAATTTTTGTTTTGTTTTGTTTTGTTTTTTTTTTTCTTTGTTTTTGCGGACCATCCGCTTGTATTGGGACGGACGGACCCATTAGCGGGTACTGGACAGTTCGATTCATAAATTCGAAATATCAGACTGTCCGAAGACAAAACTACCACTTTTCAAAGCATCGCAATTTGGCCACTTACTGTAGCTTCGTGCAAGCCACTGTACCATCGTAACCCCAGTCACACATCTCAGAATAACGAGGCAAGAATGGATCAACTAGCAGAAGTTTGGGTACAAATATGAAACCCTAGTTGGGGTTGTACCCCATATTGGCTACCCCACTACAGCCTACAAGCATAATACAGTTTAACACACCCCCATAGGCAAAGTGGGGGAGAACAAAGGGTCACAAGACCAGTCCAGCAAAGCAAAGCAAAGCCCAGGGTGGATCACAACGTCACCACACTCCGAGCACAAGTAAAGGCCACAAGGCCAGTTCACATGCAGTGCTAGATATAGTACAAGACAAGCAACACAGTGATCAAAACCTAGCAAGCAAGTAACAAGATATATATAAAGTACAGTACAAAGAATGTCAAGCAGTGAGCAAGTGAGGAAACGTGGACACAAGGCCTAAAGAAGTACAGTGCCGCTGATGATCACTAGGCGGGAGCGCCTTGGTGAAGATATCAGCAGTGTTGGCCTTCGAGTCCACGTACACAAGCCGAAGCTGACCGCGCTGCTGAAGCTCTCGAGCAAGAAAGTAGCGAAGAGCAATGTGCTTCGTCCTGTGCTCCAGTCTGTGCTCCTGACACAAGGCAAGAGCCGCCTTGTTGTCACCGTACAGAACTGGAGGAGAACTAGGCCGCTCTCCCAAGTCAGTCAGCAGGTAGGTGAGCCAGCGTAACTCCTGTGCAGCCATGGCTGTGGCGTAGATCTCAGCCTCACAACTAGAGCCGAGAACAGAGGAAGAGCGGGTGGACCGCCACGAGACAGAGCCAGAGCCAAGGCTGAAGGTGTAACCCTGTGACGACCGCTGCGTAGCCAGGTCGTCCACCCAAGAAGCGTCCGAGTGACCAGTGAGGACAACTCTGTCGTGTCCTCCAAGCACCAGCCCCATGCCTGATGTACTGCACAAGTAACGCAGCACCCTCTTAGCAGCCTCCCAGTGCTCTCGCCTGTGTCTCCCAGGCGCAACGTAACGAGCAAGGATGCTAAGAGGGTACGCGAGGTCAGGTCGCGTGCAGGTCATCAGGTACATGAGGCAGCCCACAAGCTCTGGGTACGGGCCACTCGGCTCTACGGACTCGTCCGGAGGTGGAGCTGAGAGCGAGTGGCTGGTAGCCAGAGGTGTGGCCTGTGGTGAGGAGAACTGGAAGCCGAAGCGCTGAAGGACCTGCTGCACCATGTGTGACTGAGTCAGGGTGATGGTGCGGCGAGCTCTGTCCCGGGTGATCTGCAAGCCAAGGTAGCTACGCAGCTCACCCAGGTCAGTGCAGGTGTGTCTCTTCTGCAGCTCCGACTTCACACGAGCGAGTGCCTCAGTGTCAGCAGTAGCAAAGACCAAGTCGTCGACGTACACGAGAATGTAGAACGGCGGCAGCGACGTGTCTGTGCGCAGAAACAGCGACGGGTCAGCAGTAGACGGCGCGAACCCAAGAGCCGCAAGTGTAGTCCTCAGTGTGTCGTGCCACTCGCGTGGCGCCTGGCGGAGACCGTAGACTGGCCGGCGGAGGCTCCACTGGGTACCAGGAGGAAACGACCCAGTAAAGCCAGGTGGGCGGCGCAGCCAGATCTCCTCGTGCAGGCTGCCCTGCAGGAACGCTGTGCTGAAGTCAAGAGAGTGAAGCTCGTAGTCACGCTGAGCAGCAACGTGCAGCAGAACCCGAAGAGTGGTCATCTTCGGGGTGGGGGAGAAGGTCTGGAAGAAGTCGACCCCCTGACGCTGACTGAAGCCTCTAGCAACGTAACGAGCCTTGAAGACAGGCGGAGAACCTGGCGGCCGCTTCACCCTGAAAATCCACATGCCATCGACGATGTTCGCCCCAGGAGGGGGAACCTCATCGACGTAGGTGCCTGTGGACTTCCAGGATGCCATCTCTGCGTCCATGGCTGTCTGCCACTGAGAGGAGTAGGGACCCGAGATCGCCTCTGCGTAAGTGCGCGGAGTGGGGATGTCTAGTGCATCCGGGTCTCCCTCAGGGGCAAGCAACCAGGCCACGAGATGAGGTACAGCAGCCGCGAGAGAGTCAAAGTCCTCCTGCCTGTCCTCAAGGACGTCCGTGCCAATAGCACACTCACCCCCGACGGACGGAGGACAGACAGACGCAGACTCAGACCCAGCAACAAGGCGAGCAGCGTAGTCTAGACGACAGGCAGCAGCAAAGTCAACCAACTCAGCGACCAGAGCAGACGCAGCCGAGGACTCAAAGGTAGGGTCAGTGACAACAGTAGCTAGGAGACGCGTGACAGTAGGGTGCTCAGCACGATACCGGTCAGACTCAGGGTCCGGAACAGCAGGCAAAGAGGACGCAGGAGGAGACGGCAGAGGGACACGCTGAGGAGCAGTAGAGGGACGCAGAGTCATGTAGTGAGTGCCTGGGACAGGAGGAGGACGCTCACGACGGACACGACGACCAGTGCGAGCAGTACGGACAGGCGACGCAGGACGAGACTCAGGCTCACGACGCTCTGTAAGACCTCCTGTGGGACCAGTGTAAGGAGAGGGAGCAGGGAGAGGCGAGGTAGGCGGTAACTGTGACTGCGGCTGGACAGGTGGAGGACACTCTACGGAGGGAGGAGGACAAGGAGGAGGAGTCTGCCCAAGAACCTGCTGAAGGAGCGGTACGAAGTACGGCCGCGGCCGCGCAGCGTCTCCAGAAGCAGAAGAGACTCCAGCGTCCGGGTCCCCAGTACCAGCAGCAGCGCCACCGCTCGGGTCCTCAGCTCCAGCAGCAGCTCCACCAGGTGGGTCCGCAGCACCAGCAGCAGCACCACCCCCAGGGTCCGCAGCACCGCAAGGAAGAGCACCCCCAGAGTCGGCAGCTACAACGCCGCCAGCGCCAGAGTCCCCAGCTCCAGCCGAGCCACGAGGACGGCGAAAGCGCCGGACGTACCAGTCACGAAGCTGCTGTGGTGTGAGAGACTGCTCAGCACCCCGAACCGGAGCACCCCCAGACGCAGCAACCCGAGGCTCCGTAGGCTCAGTAGCAGCACCCCCAGGCTCAGTACCCGCAGGCGCAGCACCCCCAGACTCAGCACCCCCAGACTCCGCACACGCCGGCTCAGCACCCCCAGTCGCAGCACCCCCAGACTCAGCACCCCCAGACTCCGCACACGCCGGCTCAGCACCCCCAGTCGCAGCACCCCCAGGCTCAGCACCCCCAGGCGCCGAACTCTCAGGCACAGTACCCTCAGCTCCAGCACCCGTAGTCCCAGCACCCCCAGGCCCAGCACCCGCAGGCTCAGCACTCCCAGCAGCACCACCTGCAGCAGCACCTGAGTCACCTGTGACCTCGACAGGCTCAGCGACGGGAGGAGGGTCTACCTGAGAGACACCTGAAGGAGCAGGACCCTGAGGGGGAAGGGGGTCTACCGGAGGGGGACCAGGAGCAAGGAAAAGCGGCGGGGGAGGGAGGGGGGCAGTACGGTAGGGGAAGAGACGGTAAAAAGGGACCGACTCGTCAAAGGTGACGTCCTGAGAGGCGAAGACCCGGCGCGAGGTGGGGTGGTAAAACTGCCAGCCCGGCGCGTCAGGGACAAAGCCAAGGAAGACACAGGGAAGCGTGCGGGAGGAGAGCTTGTCCGCGGACGTATCGCGGACAAGGGCACGAGCACCCCACACCCGGAAGCGCGACGCATCGCCGACCTCCCCCGTCCAACGCAGTGTGGGCGAGGTCTCCGGCAAGGAGACACGGGGCCAGAGGTTGAGCTGATGCGCGGCATACCGGACAGCAAACGGCCACAGAAAATGGGGAGCCGCCGCATGGACCAAGGAGGTACGAGCGACCTCCATGACCAGGCCAATGCGGCGCTCAGCAACCCCATTCTGCTGTGGGGAGTCTGGAAGCGTGAAGGTCTGCTCGATGCCCTCCGCCTGACAGAAGGTCCTCAAGAGGTCGGAGGAAAACTCACCACCTCTGTCAGAGTGCAGACGCAGGACAGGAAGATCCGTCCGGAAACGGCGGCGGAGCTGGAGACGAACTGTGCGGATCCAAGGGATCAGAACAGCAGGGACCTCACCCTTGGTGCGCAAGGGGAAGACCGTGGTGTAACGCGAGTAGTCGTCGACAACCAGCAAAAAATACCGCTCACCGCCCTGGCCACGAGCGCGGGCTGGGCCCCACACGTCCAGGTGGAGGGTCTGCAGAGGAGCCTCTGTCGGGGGGAACGAGGAGGAGTGAGGAGCGGCGCGCTGCCGCCCCTCGACGCAAGGAAGGCAAGGCGGCGCAGGCGAGGCAGGGAGGGGAGGGAGGGACCTGGGAAGACCAGACACAAGGCAGCGACGGTGCATGCCACGGAGGCGTGGCAAGGAGGGGTGACCCAGGCGGTGGTGCCAGAGAAGAGTCTGGTGCGACAGGGAACGACACTCACAGGCGTGGGCCACCAGACCTGACGCGGACACCTGACCGACAGCAGCGACCTGAGGAGACGCAGTGGTCAGTGTGTAGAGACTCGACCCCGGCCGACGAGTAAACGTAGCCAGGTGACGGCCGGTCCTGGAGCACGTGCAGATCGCCACACGCTGTCCTCCAGGGGTAAAGGTGTCAACCCACTGATCCTGGAGGACAGCGTTGCTCACCAGGTTCGTCGAGAACGAGGGGAGGTGGAAACCCGTCAACGAGCCAGACGGAACCGCCGGACAAGGGAGCACAGTAGTGGACTGGGCAAGGACTGGGCCCCCAGAGGGGTCAGCCAAGGAGACTGGGACCGGTGCAGGAAGCGGTGTGAGCTCAGTACTGTCTCGAAAGAAGCAGCGGGAAGCACCTGAGTCAAGGGTGAAGGTGTGACAGGTCTCAGTCGGTGCAGTACCTGAGAGAGCAGTCTCTGTGGGTGCTGTACCTGAGAGAGCAGACTCGCAAGCAGCAGGGACAGTGCAGGAGGGAGCAGGTACAGGGGGCACCATACCAGAGAGAGCAGACTCACTAGTACCTAGGGCAGCGGGCCCTATACCTGGGTCAGGCGGCACACACAAGTAACAGTCTCCCTCGGCACTAACAGTCAATGCATACATGGCAGCAATAATAGCATCATAGTCAAGAGCAAAGATATCAACACCAGCCCTCATCAGCTCAGCCCAGCGAGGGCGCTCAACATCCTCGCCCATCTCCTCACGCCAAGCGTCGTCAAGGCGGAAGAAGCAGCGGTACTGAGTGTGGAACTTTCCACACGTCTGCCCCTTGCGATCACCTGTGCGAATGACATAAGAACAGCGGCCACTGCCCCCCGACGTCCCACGCTGAGCAAGCCACTCACGAAGCTGCTGGGTCGACTGGGGACGCTGCTGCTGCTGGGAGCTCTGGCCCGAGCCGGTGCCTCCACTCCGACCTCCACCGCCGCCACTACCTCCGCTCCGACCGCCACCACCGCCACCGCCACCGCCACTACCGCCACCGCCGCCACTGCCGCCGCTGCCACCACCGCCACTGCTCCCGCCGCCGCCCCCGCCTCCGCCGCCGGCCCCACTCCCACCGGCACTCCCGCCACCGCTCCCTCCAGCACCGCCTCCCCCCCCACCTCCCCCACCCCCTCCCCCCCCAGCGCCACCCCCGCCACCCTTGCCCCCCTTGCCCTTGCCGGTGCGGCGCCTCCCACCAGGAGCAGAAGCAGCGCCAGCAGACTCAGCACCAAGGAAGTCAACAGCAGCAGCAGTAGCATAGGAGGGAGCGAGGGGAGAGGGAGAGCACCCCTCAAAGATGGGGGTGCGAGGAGCGCCGCGAGCAGCACCAACAGCTACAATGCTCTTCTCGGCTGCTAGCAGCTTCTCCTCTAGGAGGGCGACAGTGAGCTCAGTGGGACAGCGAGCAAGGAAATAGTCGCGCACTGAGCTGAGGGTGTCAGGGAGACGGGTGACTATGAAGTGGAGTGCCCAGTACAGGGGAGGGGGGTTCTTAGCGCAGAACTCGGTGGGAAGGGCGGCACGCAGGCGAGCATCACTAGTGCGAAGGTGGGTGATAAGATCGGCGACTGTAGCAAAGGTGGACAGGTCAGGGAACAGGTAAGGCAGCATGAGACGGCTAAGCTCGGCTGTGGCAGGTGAGGAGTAGCGAGCAACGACAGCGTCGTATAGGGCCTTAGCGGTTTTGCAGTCGCCAAAGTGCTCTAGCTCAGGTAACGGCAGGTGACTGCGAATAGCCAGGCGAGCTGCAGCGTCACGAGTCTGCCACTGTGAACGTACACTAAGCTCGGCTGTGGCAGCAGGAGCAGCGGCAGCACCAGACGCGTAGTCATAGAGGGAGATGTGGTCCGTGCTATTGCTCATAAGATACAACTGCAAGTCGTCGAGCCAGGAATTAAACTGCACGGGACGGCCCTCAGCATCGAAGGAAAGAACGCGAATAGAGGCCATAGCTCAGGCGTGAGGGCACAGCAGAGCAGCGGCAGCAGCAGAGGGGACGCGCTAGAGCGAGGCTAGCAGCCACAGCAGGAGCAAGCGGCGGTGCACAGGCGGGAAGTGCGGCGGGCGGGCTGCGAAGCGGGCAGCGGGGCGGGCGGGCGACGCGGCGAGCGGGCAGCGCGGCGGGCGGCTGCGAAGCGGGCAGCGGGCGGGCGGGCGACGCTGCAAGCGGGCAGCGAGGCGAGAGGGCGACGCTACGAGCGGGCAGCGAGGCGGGCGGGCGACGCTGCGAGCGGGCAGCGAGCGAGCGGGCGACGCTGCGAAGCGGGCAGCGGGCGGGCGGGCGACGCTGCGAGCGGGCAGCAAGCGGGCGGGCGACGCTGCGAAGCAGGTAGCGGGCGGGCGGGCGGCGCTGCGAGCGGGCAGCGAAGCGGGCGGGCCGCGAAGCGGGCAGCGAGCGGGCGGGCGGGCTGCGAAGCGGGCAGCGAGCGAGCGGGCTGCGAAGCGGGCAGCGGGGCGAGCGGGCGACGCTGCGAGCAGGCAGCGCGGCGGACGGGGGGCGAGCGGGCGGGCGACGCAGCGAGCGGGCGGCTCGGCGGGCGGGCGACGCTGCAAGGGGCGCGCGAGGGCGCTAGCGAGGGGCGCGCGAGGGCGCTAGCAAGGGGCGCGCGAGGGCGCTAACGAGGGGCGCACGAGGGCGCTAACGAGGGGCGCTAACGAGGGCGCTAACGAGGGGCGCGCGAGGGCGCTAACGAGGGGCGCGCGAGGGCGCTAACGAGGGCGCACGAGGGCGCTACGAGGCTAGGGCACGGGGTAGCGTGGTAACCGCATGCGAGCGGTGGTGGGCCCTTAAAAAAAAAAACGGTCGGTAGGTCCTAGGGACCTCCTGCTCTGATACCATCTCAGAATAACGAGGCAAGAATGGAACAACTAGCAGAAGTTTGGGTACAAATATGAAACCCTAGTTGGGGTTGTACCCCATATTGGCTACCCCACTACAGCCTACAAGCATAATACAGTTTAACAACACACACCCGCATTTTTCGCCAGGACCCTTTGTGGCTCGATTCCCGGAATACTCAACCACCAAGCACACCTCACCACTCTTGTGTCTCTTGCGCACCCTCAGCAGGCGGAGGTTCAGTACTGAACCAAGAAAGGAGGTGTTGGGTGTGGTGCTGGCCGGTAAAGTGTTGTCATTTCCGCTAGATTGCTTCATTTCGGGCTGATTCTGATGGTTCGGTTCAGATTTCTAGGGGATTTGTAGAGTTGGTGGGCTAGGGGGTGTAGTGTCAGTTCAATGTTCTGGAGCGCTCCGCGCGCCAATAATAAATTGAACATGCGACTCGGTGCAAATTTTTCTCTAAATTCGCACGCCAATCATGTGTCGGAACTGTGCTTCTGGCCGTTTGCATTTCGAACCGACAAAGGTTCATAATGTGAACCGTTGAGTGGAGGGAAAAATGACGCGACGGTTCGAACTGTTCGTGACGTCGCAAACTCATTCGCGAAACCCGTACGAAATGTAACGAAATCTGTAACGTTTTCGCAATCCGGACGGTCCACGGTTCGAACTGTCGGGAGCAAAAAAGAGACACACCATAAATGTACGTGCGAATGATGTTGTCTGTTTTGATCATTTGCTCCTTCATCTCCTTAAGTGAAAGAGCATGGTCTATCAAAATCACAACAAATCCTCCAAATCCAAGATTATACTCCACTAAAAGGTGGGCAAGCGAGATAAGTCTCTCTTCTTAGCTTGAAGTTGTAATTGTAGATCTTGTAAATCATGAACTCTTCAAGCTTCGAGAACTTGAGTGTTCTCTTAAAGAGAAACCACAACTCCAAAATCTATAAAAAAATTCTTTAGGGACAAAATTCCCTCTAGGCTTAGGATAACCCTAGCTCTAGATACCAATGTAACAACCACGGCCCTTATAACAACGGGCAACTGTGTGCTTTTATTTATTCAAAAGGCTTCCAAGATTAAACTAATCCCAACAAGGGATATTGTAGCCTTGAAGTAGTAATAAGGAGCTCGAGAGGAGAACTTGATATGGTTGTTGATAAAGCTTGAGTATGTAGGTAGCTTTTTGTAGAGGTTGTACTTGAAGTAACACCACTCTAGTTGTGTAGGAGAGCTTGTTAGGAAAGTCAAAATTTCTTAGAGAAATCCCATTTCCAAATTCGTAAGTTGGAGTCTATAGTGCATCTTTTTTTGGTTGGGAAAACTCAACTAATGTGATTGTCAGAATATTATGCTCTAGCCTGTAGTGGGGTGCTCTGTAGCGAGTACAACCCTTCTAGGGTTTGCTATTTGTATCCCCATTCTTGCTAGTGCAACCCCCCTCTTTCGCCTAAACTCTCTTGCCTAGCTAGGACTCTCCTAGCTATGGCTCCTAAGACTACCGCTTATCTCAACATGGTATCAGAGCTTAACGTTCCTGGCCTGTGGGCCCACTTCACTGCTTCCGCTGCTACTGCTACTCCCTGTCCGCCGCGCGCCCCGTGGTGCGCGGCGTCGAAACTAGGGTTTTCAGCCCGCCGTGCGCCCCGAGGCGCGCGGCGGTTTTCTGCCCGCCGTGCGCCCCGAGGCGCGCGGCGGTTCTCTGCCCGCCGTGTGCCCCGAGGCGCGCGACGGGTTCCTGCCCCGTCACTCGGCACGTCGCCCCCGGGAGGCGCTGCGACGGGCGACGGGGACCCGCGCGTCGCCCCCCGTCGCCCGTCGTGGCCTGCGCGCGGCCCGTACACCCGGCGCGCGGCCCGTACACCCGGCGCGCGGCCCGTACGGGCTGCGCCAGGCCTGCGCGCGGCCCGTACGGGCTGCGCCAGGCCCGCGCGCGGCCCGTACGGGCTGCGCCAGGCCCGCGCGCGGCCCGTACGGGCTGCGCCAGGCCCGCGCGCGGCCCGTACGGGCTGCGCCAGGCACGCGCGCGGCCCGTACGGGCTGCGCCAGTCCCGCGCGCGGCTCGGACCGCCTGCGCGCGGTTCGGGAGGCTGTGCCAGGCCCGTGGGCGCCCCGTTCTTCGCTGCCCCTGTCCTCCCCGCTGTCCCCCGTGCTTCTGAAGGCGCCCCACCCCTCCTTCTGCCCGTTCTCCTGGATTAGGGTTTGGGGTTGGGGGGTATGGGGGTGCAGCTTCTGTGTGCCGTTCCCTGCTCCTCCTCCTCCTCCGTCTCCCTGTGCTGCAGCTGCCGCTGAGGGGGGTGGACCTGTTGGAGCCGTCGGAGTGGTACTAAGGGGGGGTGAAGGGGGAGTGGAGCTAGCGGTGTAGCAGCGGGTGTGTGTCGAGGGATGTGGGACTGTTGGGGGAGGTTGAGGGGAGGTTGCCGTCGTGTCGTACGCAGCGCCTGTACTCCGGGGCACTCACTCCCGGTAGCTCAGAGAGCCGGTTGCGCCGTCGCCTGTGGGTCCGTTGCTCCTGCTGCTCGTCTTAGCCGCGGAGCCTGTTACTCCTGTACTCCGGGGCACTCACTCCCGGTAGCCACTGTGTCGCACCAGAGCCGTCTGTTGCCCGTGTGACTGCAGCTTCAGTCGTCGCCTCCCATCTACTCTCCTCTCGCCAGCCCTCCTCCTCCTCACTTCCCTGTTGTGACTACCACTAGCTTTGCTCATAATTGTGAACTTTAAACTATTGCTTCTTAAACTTGTGCTCAGAATGTGTGGTGACATTGTGATCCACCCTGAGCTTGTACTGCTTTGCTTGCTCTGCTGATTACACCCCACTTTGGCTATGGGGGTGTGTCAGAATATTATGCTCTAGCCTGTAGTGGGGTGCTCTGTAGCGAGTACAACCCTTCTAGGGTTTGCTATTTGTATCCCCATTCTTGCTAGTGCAACCCCCCTCTTTCGCCTAAACTCTCTTGCCTAGCTAGGACTCTCCTAGCTATGGCTCCTAAGACTACCGCTTATCTCAACAGTGATTTGTATGGTTGCTTTATTGTTTGGTTGGATTGTAACAACAACTTGCACAATGTGATTGGTTGGAAATCCAATCTTTTCAATCTTCACTTAAATGGGTTGGAAGTTTCCAAGGCTCAAGCTTGAGGGTTGGAAATTCCCAACCAACATTTCATATTCCAAACCTCCTCAACCGAATCTCTCGTCATTCAACCTTTCGTCGAGAAATGTCTTGACTTAGAACTATGTGGACTCAGGGCAAGTTAGGTGTGTGAGGTAGGTATGCGTTACAGGTGACTGTCAACTCGACTTCTACTAACCCCGCAAGCCTCCTCGGTGCAGCCGCACATATCAGGTCGCGCATTGCTAAGACGTGGGTCGCGTCGAAGTCCACCGCATAGCCGTGCCCCCTGTGCCTCTAATCGCCATGCGGCGTCAAGGCGTCTGCATGGAGTAGAGGGGATTACAGAGTAGAGGAGGAACTACGCAACCGACAATGCACAAAGTATGATGGTTACCACCAGTGCAGCGGGCAAGGGATGTGATGCAACTGTAATACTAAGTAATGACCTCATGTATCGTTTCAAGGTGCTTGTAGCGAATGCGAGTGCACGTGTGTCGCCCATGATGATCATTGCGGCACGGGTAAATACGCTACCAGTCTCACTCCACCTCGTGCGTCCTCGTCTTTCCGACTCTGATCGCATACAAGAAGGTAATGGACAAGCTAATCTCAGTGTAAACAAGTGGTTCAACCTGTTAGAGGTGCTTCGTGGAACCACACTACGCGACGGCTAAATTCGGACATATGGCGAGAAAAGCAGACCGACAGCAGCATTAAGGTGGTGGCGTGTGGAAAACGTTTTGCGAATGAGCTAAGAAGGCTGTAAGGAGCTTGGCGTGTGTGCTAAGTTATGGGCTATGAGAATTGAAGATGGGAAGAAACGTGAGGAAGAGTGGTGAAGAAATGACTAGGGGAAAAGAATGGTTTGACGAGGAAAAAAATTGGGGTTGAAATAATAGCGTGGTTCACAAGTTTATGATTTTCCGACTTGGGGTGTGTACAAGGGAGAAGCGTCGGTTGCGTGTACGACTCGATGTGACACTTGGCGTGCGGGACAAGTTATGTTACCAAGAGAGTTTGCTTGTGGGACACGTTTTGTTTCAGTTACATAGGTACATTGGGTAGAGTATAAAGCATTTGTATTAGTCAGTTGCATACAACATTTGGGAAATCTCTTGCTTGGTGAAAACCAGTATTTAAATCTCATTGGTGATACTTTTGTGATAGTTCAATGAAATCTCCATCAAATCTCCGCGAAAGCATTCGCGAAGTGGAATCAGTGGAGAAAAGGAGTTCTTCACGCTTGCGCCATGGCGGACGAGGCGAGTTCGGGATCCAGCGTGAGCCTTGTGTCAAATTATATGTTTCATATTATTTAGTTCTAGGTTGTGTAGGGGTGATTCTTAGAGGGTACAACAATTCTCTCGATACTCTTGTACCCCCTCCCCTAACCTAATCGACATACTTTCCTCTCTAGTCTTGACATGGTATAGAGCAGGAAGTTTCCTAGGGCCCACCACGGAAAACGAAAATTTTTTTTTTTCCTGCCCGGAGCGCGCTTCGCGCCTACCCTAGTCGCGCCCCGTGCGCCTGTCCCTAACGGCCCGTCGCGGCCCCTCTTTTACAGTCCTCTCACGGCCCCTCGTTGGCCCCTCGCGGCCCCCGCTTACGGCCCCTTAGCGGCCCCCCCTTTTTTGCGGCCTCGTCGCCCTCCCCCCCCGCGCGGCTCTGTCGCCGCCCTTTCGCGACCTCGTCGCCGCCCCTACGCGGCTTCGTCGTCGCCCCTACGCGGCCTCGTCGCCGCCCATACGCGACTCCATCGCCTCCCTCCCCTTCGCGGCTCTGTTGCCGCCTCTTCGCGGCTTCGTCGCCGCCCCTCGCCGCCCTTCGCGGCCCCTCCAGGACCCGTCGCGGTCCCCTTTCCTCTCGTCTGCAGCAGCTGTCGCCACTGAGCCTGCAGCAGCTACCGCCGCTGATCTTCAGCCGCTGCCGCCGCAGAGCCTACAGCAGCAGCCGCGGCCGGACCTGCAGTAGCAACCGCCGCCGAGCCAGCAGCAGCAGCCGCGGTCGGACCTGCAGTAGCAGCCGCCGCCAGACCTGCAGCAGCTGCCGCGGCCCAGCCTGCAGCAGCTGCCGCCGCCGAGCCTGCAGCAGCTGCCGCCGCCGAGCCTGCAGCAACAGCCGCGGCTGAGCCTCCAGTCGCAGCCGCCGCCAGACCTACAGCAGCGGCCGCCGCCGACCCTGCAGCAGCAGCTGCCGCCGACCCTGCAGCAGCTGCCGCCGCCGAACCAACAGCAGCAGCCGCCGCCGGACCTACAGCAGCGGCCGCCGCCGACCCTGCAGCAGCTGCCGTCGCCGAGCCAGCAGCAGCAGCCGCCGCCAGACCTGCAGCAGCTGCCGCCGCCGAACCAACAGCAGCAGCCGCCGCCGGACCTACAGCAGCGGCCGCCGCCGACCCTGCAGCAGCTGCCGTCGCCGAGCCAGCAGCAGCAGCCGCCGCCAGACCTGCAGCAGCTGCCGCCGCCGAGCCTGCAGCAGCAGCCGCCGTTCGAGAATACCACAGCAGCCGCCGCCGTCCCTGCAGCAGCGGCCGTTCCCGAGCCTTCAGCAGCTGCCGCCGCCGCCGCCGTCACTGCCCCGGCCCTGCCCTGCTAGAGCCGCACTGCCCTGCCCTACCGCGCTACTGCTGCTGCTGTCACTGCTACTGACACTACTACTGTTCCTCCTACTGCTACTATGGCTAGCCCTCCTGTGCTAGCCTTCGATGCTGAGGGCCGCCCAGTGAAGTTTGACACCTGGCTAGATGACCTGCACCTCTTCCTACAGCTCACTGCCAAGGAGGACATTTCACTGTACGATCACGCCCTAGGCCATGCTACTGCCCCTGACACCACTGCTCACAGCACTCTGCGCTCCCAGTGGCAGACCCGTGACGCGCACGCTCGCTTCGCTATTCGCAACTCCCTACCGCTAGATGAGCGCGAGCACTTCGGCCAGTGCAAGACTGCTAAGGAACTGTACACAGCCGTAGTTGCTCGTTACTCCTCACCTGCGTCTGCCGCACTAGGCCGCCTCTCACTCCCCTATCTGTTCCCCGACCTGGCCTCCTTTCACACTGTTGCTGACCTCATCACCCACCTCAAGACTAGTGAGGCCCGCTTTCGCGCTGCTATGCCTGCCGAGTTCCTTGCTAGCAACCCCCCCCCGCTCTGGCTCACTCTCTACCACATTGTCACCCGCCTCCCTGACTCTCTGCGCACAGTCAGGGATTCCTTTCTAGCTCGCTCCCCTACTGAGCTCACCATTGCCCTCCTCGAGAAGGACCTACTTGCAGCTGAGGCGAGCATCGTCGCCGTAGGTGCCTCTCGTGGCGAGCCCCGCACCCCCTTCTTTGAGGGGTGTTCCCCTTCCCCCCTTCTCCCCTCTGTCGCCTCTGCTTCTGCTGTCGACCTCCTTGGTGCTGAGAAGGTCGGGACCGCGTCTGCTCCGAGCGGGCGCCGCAGGACCAAAGGAGGCAAGGGTGGAGGTGGCGGCGGGGGAGGCGGGGGTGGAGGCGGTGGGAGTGGAGGAGGGGCTGGAGAGACTAGTGGCGGCAGTGGGGGTAGTGACGGCAGCGGCGGAGGCGGTGGCAGGGGCGGGGGCGGCAGCGGGGGCGGCGGTGGTCGTGGCAGCGGCAGGGGAGGGGGTGGTCGAGGAGGTGGCAGCGGCGGTGGTGGTCGTGGAGGCGCTGGCGGTGGTCCGAGCCAGCAGCACACTCCGTCGCTCCAGGAGGCCCGTGAGTGGTATGCGCAGCGTGGGGGGGCGGGTGGCCTTAGCTGCACGTACGTCATCCGCACTGGTGACCGCGCTGGTCAGACGTGTGGGAAGCCGCACCCCACGCCGCGCTGTTTCGCGCGCCTTGACGACGCTTGGCGCACTCAGTTCCCTGACGGCAATGAGCTGCCCCGCTGGTTTGATCTGGAGAAGAAGGGTGTTGATATCTGGGCTTTAGACTTTGATGCTATTCTCACTGCCATGTATGCTATGTTTACTAGTGGAGAGGGTGCTCAGTACTTGCGTGTTCCGCCCGACCCGGGCATTCTCACCAGTGAGGCTGCTGCTCTAGGTGCTAGTGCGTCTGCAGCTCCAGGTGCTCGCGTGTCTGCCACCTCAGGTGACGGTGAGGCTGTCGCTCTAGGTGCTGCTGAGTCTGTCTCCCCTGGTACTGAGTCGACTGCGGCACTGCACACCTTCACACTGGACTCAGGTGCTTCTCGCTGTTTCTTTCGAGATCGCACTGCCCTTGAGCCACTCGCTCGGCCAGTTGCTGTCTCCCTCGCTGACCCCTCTGGGGGTCCGGTCATTGCGACCTCCTCCACTGTTCTTCCCTGTCCTGCGGTCCCGTCTGGCACACTGTCTGGTCTCTACCTCCCCTCGTTCTCTACGAACTTGGTGGCGGGTAGTGCGCTCCAGGACGGGGGTGTTCACCAGTTCACCCCTGCCTACGAGCGCGTGACACACTGCACGTGTGCTCGGACGGGCCGTCACCTGGCTACCTTCACTCGGCAGCCGGGGTCGGACCTGTACACACTGACCACTGAGTCCCCTCAGGTAGCTGCATCTGCGTCTGCGTCAGGTCAGCTGTCCGCCCCCTGCTCGTGTCGCTCTCTGGCGCATGAGACTGTCCTCTGGCACCACCGCCTTGGTCACCCGTCTGTGCAGCGCCTTCGGGCCATGCACAAACGGGACCTTGTTGCTGGTCTTCCCAGGGTTCTCCCTCCCCTCCCACCCTCGCCTGCTCCTCCCTGTCTTCCCTGTGTCGAGGGGCGGCAGCGCGCCGCTCCTCACTCCTCCTCCTTTCCCCAGACGACTGCTCCTTTGCAGACGCTCCACTTGGACGTGTGGGGCCCAGCCCGCGTCCGTGGACAGGGTCAGGAGAGGTACTTCCTGATTGTTGTTGACGACTTCTCGCGCTACACCACGGTCTTCCCCTTGCGCGCCAAGGGTGACGTCCCTGATGTCTTGATCCCTTGGATCCGCAGATCTCGTCTCCAGCTCAGCAAGCGTTTCCACTCCGACTTTCCTGTCCTGCGTCTGCACTCTGACAGAGGTGGGGAGTTTTCCTCCGGCCTCTTGGAGGCCTTCTGTCAGCAGGAGGGCATTGAGCAGTCGTTCACGCTTCCGGCCTCTCCACAGCAGAATGGGGTTGCTGAGCGCCGCATTGGTTTGGTCATGGAGGTCGCTCGTACCTCCTTGGTTCATGCGGCTGCCCCCCATTTTCTGTGGCCGTTTGCAGTCCGATACGCTGCGCATCAGCTCAACCTCTGGCCCCGAGTCTCCCTCCCGGAGACTTCTCCGACCCTGCGTTGGACGGGAGAGGCTGGCGATGCGTCGCGTTTTCGGGTCTGGGGATCCCGAGCTTTTGTTCGAGACACGTCCGCGGACAAGCTCTCCCGTCGCGCTGTCCCCTGTGTCTTCCTTGGCTTTGTCCCGGACGCCCCTGGTTGGCAGTTCTACCACGCCACCTCGCGTCGTGTCCTGGCCTCTCAGGACGTCACTTTTGACGAGTCCGTCCCCCTACCCCTACTACCGCCTCTTCCCCTACCGCACTGCCCCGCTCCCCCCCCGCCTCTCTTCCTCGCTCCAGGTGCTGAGGTACCAAACCCCCTCCCCCCTCAGGGTGCCACTCCCTCAGGTGTGTCCCAGGTAGACCCGGGTGAGCCTGTCGAGGTAGCTGTCGACTCTCGTCCTACTAGGGGTGCTAAGCCTGGGGGTGCTGAGCCTGGGGGTGCTGTGTCTGGGGGTGCTGAGCCTGGGAGTACTGAGTCTGGAGGTGCGGAGCCTGGGGGTGCTGAGCCTGGAGGTGCGGAGCCTGGAGGTGCGGAGCCTGGGGGTGCTGAGCCTGGAGGTGCGGAGCCTGGAGGTGCGGAGCCTGGGGGTGCTGAGTCTGGGGGTGCTGAGTCTGGGGGTGCTGACCCTGAGCGTGCTACACCTGGAGGACCCCTCTCCTCCCCACAGCTGCAGGAGAGGTACCTACAGTACTGCCGCCTCCGGAGAGGTGCTACTGGAGCTCGTACCAGTACTTCCCCTCCTGCCCAGGAGCTCCCCCCCATTCAGCAGATCCGAGAGTGGTACACGCGACGCTGCAGTCTTCGGAGTGGTGCTCCTGGTGCTGCGGACCCTGGGGTTGGCGCTGCTCCTGGTGCTGAGGACCCGGGCGTTGGAGCTGCTGCTGGTACTGCGGACCCGAGCGGTGGAGCTGCTGCTGGTGCTGAGGACCCGGGCGTTGGAGCTGCTGCTGGAGCTGAGGACCCGGACGGTGGAGCTGCTGCTGGTGCTGAGGACCCGGGCGTTGGAGCTGCTGCTGGAGCTGAGGACCCGGGCGGTGGAGCTGCTGCTGGTGCTGAGGACCCGAGCGGTGGAGCTGCTGCTGGTGCTGCGGACCTCCCCGCTGGTGCCTCTACTGGTCCTGGAGACGCTGTGCGGCCGCGACCGTACTTCGTACCGCTTCTTCAGCAGGTTCTTGGTCAGGCTCCTCCTCCTTGTCCTCCTCCCTCCGTAGAGTGTCCTCCGCCTGTCCAGCCGCAGTCACAGTTACCGCCTGCCTCGCCTCTCCCTGCTCCCTCTCCTTACACTTGTCCCACAGGAGGTCTTACAGAGCGTCGTGAGCCTGAGTCTCGTCCTGCGTCGCCTGTTCGTACTGCTCGCACTGGTCGTCGTGTCCCACGTGAGCGTCCACCTCCTGTCCCTGGCACTCACTACATGACTCTGCGTCCCTCTACTGCTCCTCAGCGTGTCCCTCTGCCGTCTCCTCCTGCGTCCTCTCTACCTACTCTTCCTGACCCGGAGTCTGACTCCCGTCGTGCTGCCAGTCCCACTGTCCCGCGTTTCCTAGCTACTGTTGTCACTGACCCTACCTTTGAGTCCTCTGCTGCGTCTGCTCTGGTCGCTGAGTTGGTTGACTTTGCTGCCCGCTGTCGTCTAGACTACGCCGCTAGCCTAGTTGCTGAGTCTGATTCTGTCTGTCCTCCGTCCGTCGGGGGTGAGTGTGCTCTTGGCACGGACGTCCTTGAGGACAGGCAGGAGGAGTTCCAGTGCTTTGCTACTGCTTTGCCCCACCTCGTGTCCATGCTAGTTGCCCCTGAGGGAGACCCGGATGCACCAGACATCCCGACCCCGCGCACTTACGCTGAGGCGATGGCGGGTCCCTACTCCTCTCAGTGGCATACAGCCATGGACGCAGAGATGGCTTCCTGGAAGTCCACACGCACCTACGTCGACGAGGTTCCCCCACCTGGGGCGAACATCGTCAGTGGCATGTGGATTTTCAGGGTGAAGCGGCCACCTGGTTCTCCTCCTGTCTTCAAGGCGCGCTACGTGGCTCGAGGCTTCAGTCAGCGAGAGGGAGTTGACTTCTTTCAGACCTTCTCCCCACCCCGAAGATGACCACTCTTCGGGTGCTGCTGCACATAGCCGCTCATCGCGACTACGAGCTTCACTCACTTGACTTCAGCACTGCTTTCTTGCAGGGCAGCCTACACGAGGAGATCTGGCTGCGCCGCCCTCCTGGCTTCACTGGGTCGGTTCCTCCTGGTACCAAGTGGAGGCTCCAGCGGCCGGTCTACGGTCTCCGCCAGGCACCGCGTGAGTGGCACGACACACTGAGGACGACACTTGCGGCTCTTGGGTTCGCTCCCTCTACTGCTGACCCGTCACTGTTTCTACGCACAGACACCTCACTGCCGCCGTTCTACATCCTCGTGTACGTCGACGACTTGGTCTTTGCCACTGCTGACACCGCGGCACTCGCCCACGTGAAGTCGGAGCTGCAGAGGAGACACACGTGCACAGACCTGGGTGAACTGACAAACTATCTTGGCTTGCGGATCACCCGGGACAGAGCACGGCGCACCATCACCTTGACTCAGTCACACATGGTGCAGCAGATCCTTCAGCGCTTCCGCTTCACGTACTCCTCGCCTCAGTCCACTCCTCTGCCTACCGGTCACTCGCTCTCAGCTCTGCCTTCGGATGAGTCCGTAGAGCCGAGTGGTCCGTATCCAGAGCTTGTGGGCTGCCTCATGTACCTGATGACCTGCACTCGACCTGACCTTGCATACCCTCTTAGCATCCTTGCACGCTATGTCGCTCCTGGCCGTCACAGGAAGGAGCACATGGATGCCGCTAAGAGGGTGTTGCGCTACTTGTGCAGTACGTCGGGCATGGGGCTAGTGCTTGGAGGGCGAGACCGAGTTGTACTTACTGGACACTCAGACGCTTCTTGGGCGGACGACCAGGCTACTCAGCGGTCGTCTCAGGGTTACACCTTCAGCCTTGGCTCCGGCTCAGTTTCTTGGCGTTCTACACGCTCTTCTTCTGTTCTCAGCTCCAGTTGTGAGGCTGAGATCTACGCCACAGCCATGGCTGCCCAGGAGCTACGCTGGCTGACCTACCTGCTGACCGACTTGGGAGAGCGGCCTCGTTCTCCTCCAGTGCTGTACGTCGACAACCAGGCTGCCATTGCCTTGTGTGAGGAGCACAGACTGGAGCACAGAACGAAGCACATCGCCCTGCGGTACTTCCTTGCTCGAGAGCTGCAGCAGCGCGGTCAGCTTTGTCTGCGTTACGTGGCCACTGAGGCCAACCTTGCTGATGTGTTCACCAAGGCGCTTCAGCCTTGTGACCATCAGCGCTTCTGCACTCTGCTAGGCCTTGTGCCTACTGGACCTCACTTGCTTACTTCTTGACCCTGCTTGTACTGTGATCACTATATATATATATATATATATATATATATATATATATATATATATACCTGCATGTTTACTCTTGCTAGGTTGTGATCACTGTATCTCTTGTTTTGTTATAAACCTGCATGTGAACTGGCCTTGTGGCCACCTGCTTGTGCTCAGACTGTGTGGTGTCCTTGAGATCCACCCTGAGCTTTGTCTTGCTTGCTTTTATGCTTGACTGGTCTTGTGACCACTGTTAGGTTTGGCTATCCCCCCTACTTCACCTATGGGGGTGTGTCAAATTATATGTTTCATATTATTTAGTTCTAGGTTGTGTAGGGGTGATTCTTAGAGGGTACAACAATTCTCTCGATACTCTTGTACCCCCTCCCCTAACCTAATCGACATACTTTCCTCTCTAGTCTTGACACCTTGGAGACCCGCAGTTGAAGAATCTTCTCGAGGCCCTTGCGAGTAGCCAATTGGTGTTGAAGTCGACGATCGGGTTGAGTGAATCGCAGCCGACGATTGGCATTGCTTCAACGGAAGCAACTACAACGTGTGGCGAAAGAAGTTCATTCGACGGGCAGGGGAGGTTCAACTCCTACCGTTCTACTGGCCCAATGAGGAGACGAAAGAGGGCGTTGCACCTTCCAAGACGGATCCGTCGGAAAATGTGGTGTTGTTTAGGAGGCAAAGCAAGGAGGTGTTCTTTCAACTTTGCCATGCGGTTGCTGATTCTATTGCGGTGGATTTGGACCATTTTGCAGGGAAGTTAACCTTGGCACAGCGTGCGTGGAGTACCTCGAGTCTACGTACATGGGTACGAATGCCACCAACAAGAAGGCCGTGAGGAACCATCTGCTGAGGCTGAGCACGGAGAAGGGTAAAAACATTATCACCTACATCAACAGGGCAAAGAGCTACAACGACGACCTACGTGTGATGGGAGTCGTGGAGTCGGAGAAACAGATGATCGACTATATCGTTGAAGGACTTCCGAAGGAATACGAATCCGACGTTGGGATGTTCACGTATCAACCGCAGAAAAACCTGATGAAGCTGCAAGAGATTCTTCAATCTCTTGAGACGGTAAAGGAGATAAGGAAGAAGAAGGCAGCGAAGGAAATTGAAGACGAGAAACATGGTATGGTAAATGCAACTGCAATGAAGGCGTTTGGAGCGTGCTTCCATTGCGGAAAGAGAGGTACAAAGCGATCAACTACTATGAGAACCCGAATAGCAAGAATTACAGAGGGGAAGCGGGAGAGAACGACAATAAAGACAACAAGCGTGCAAAGAAGCGCGGATTTGGCGGCAAGTGCGACTATTGCGGGCGCTACGGACATAAGGTCGCGGATTGCTAATCCGATCTGAATAGCAAGAGCAATAAGGGACCGTCGGAGAAGAGGAACGTGGCGGAAAATGCAAATGTGACAGATGTGGTAAAGGAGGACGCCATCTTTGGTGGTGCACACCGTGCGAACATGGTGCGGGTTCCAAAGGTAGACGAGCCAACGGACGGGGGTAAGAATGATTCTTGGCTCTTGGATAGTGGTTGCACTCGTCACATGACGTGTAGGTCGGAATTGGTGGAGAAGATGAGATACTCAAGTGAGGGATTCATCTTGCAAGGTAACAACGAGAAGCTTCTAGTGACGAGAGAAGGTGATGTAGTGCTATAGAGTCCTTATGGTGGAATGAGACTAGAGAATGTTTTGCTTGTTGCCAATCACAGCTTGATGATGTATAATGATGGCAGTAAGGTGTCGGTTATACTCTCTTGTTTTTTGCTAGCTTGAATTTGTCCCTACACTTCTTTGTATCCCCCAATACTATACAACAACCAGCAAGCACCACACCACACCACACCATACATAATATTCTAAAACTTATTAAGGAATAAATGGTATTAAGAAACAACTATAGATGATTGTTGGCTTGTTTCTGCCTTTTAACAACAATCAAAACCAATCTACACTCATCTATATTCTTAAAAAATATTGCGCGGTGGGGGCGGTCCGCGGGCAGGCGGCGGGCGGCCGGCGGGTGGCCAGCCGGCGAGCGGGCGGCCGGTCATCCGGCGGGCGGGCGACAGGCGCGAGCCGCGGGGGGGAACGGGCGGGCAGAGGGCACGTGCCGAAGGAGCGGGCGGTTGGCGTATGTTCGGGCTTTCGCTTTCTTTTCCTTTCCTCTATCTTTCTCTCTTCATCCTACCATTCTCTTCTATTCCCTACTACTTCGTTTCACTCCTTGATTCTTTTTCTTCTTCTTTTTTTCCCGTCTCTCATTCATGTATACATAGCGTCTCCATAGAGAAATAATCATGTCAACCTACCATTCTCTTCTATTCCCTACTACTTCGTTTCACTCATTGATTCTTTTTCTTCTTCTTTTTTTCCCGTCTCTCATTCATATATACATAGCGTCTCCATAGAGAAATAATCATGTCGAAATTCTGTCCTTTTGGAAACACATTTATATTCGGCTTGTATTTGTTTTTCCCTAATCAATAAAAAGCTACTTTGCACGCCACCACTAGCACTACCCGCATTCTGCCACTAGCATTGCCTGCACCACTAGTGCTACAGGCATTTTTTGCCGCATACGGTAGCAATGCCCCCATACACGCAGCTTGCACTGCCTGCAAACCCGCCGTCAAGCATTGTCTGCTTGCCCGCAGCCTAGCACTGCCCGCCTACCTACCACCCAGTGTTGCACGTACATCCACATCTAGTACTGTCCGCATAATGCCGCCAAGTACTGCCCACATACCCAGCCATAATTTAGTCATAATACAGACATGATGTAAAAAAAAAACACACACACAAAAAACAAGAGGAGACGTCGTCGTTGTTATGTTTGCGGAACTTTTAGATATAAATTCATAACAAAATATACCATGTGCAAATTTGTGCACATATATACATGTATGTATACGGACACATATCTACAATGGGCTCCGCACCCGCAGGCTCAGCACCCCCAGGCTCCGCACGCTCAGGCTCAGCACCCGCAGGCTCAGTACCCCCACTAGCACCTGAGTCACCAGTGACCTCGACAGGCTCAACCAAGGGGAGTGGATCTACCTGAGACACACCTTAAGGAGCAGGACCCTGAAAAGGAGGAGGTCTATCCAGAGGGGGACCTGGAGCGAGGAAGAGCGACGGGGGGGGGGAGAAAAGGGGCAGTGCGTGTCAAAATGAGGAATGGATGGTGCATTGATGTTGGTTGGGGTACATATAGCTAACCCTAAGTTTTGTACCCCCTAAGACAAACCTCACTATAGGCTACAACATTTGACACACCCCTATAGCCTAAGTGAGGGGTGTCTAGCAGAACCAAACGAGTACGGTCACAAGACCAGTCCAAGAAACGAAGCTCAGGGTGGATCACAACGTCACCACACAGTCTGAGCACAAACAAAAGTGGCCACAAGGCCAGTCCAAGAAGTAACAGAGATATATAGAAAGCAAAGTAAACAGTACACTCAAGTCTAAGCAACACGAGAACCAGTGTCAACAAGGCCTAACTGCACACAGCACCTCTGGTGGTCACAAGGCGGAAGCGCCTTGGTGAAGATGTCTGCAGTGTTGGCCTCGGACTCCACAAACTCAAAGCGAGCCTGTCCACGCCTCTGCAACTCTCGCAGAAGAAAGTACCTGACGTGAATGTGCTTCACTCTGCTCTCCAGTCGTGGCTCTCGACAAAGGAGAATAGACGCCTTGTTGTCAGTGAACAAGGTCGGTGCAGAGCTCGGCCGCTCACCAAGGTCGGTGAGCAAGAAGGTCAACCAACGCAGCTCCTGTGCCGCCATGGCACCAGCGTAGATCTCAGCCTCAGCTGTAGAGGTCGAGACCGAAGAGGAGCGTGTGGACCGCCAGGAAACAGCTCCAGAACCCAGGCTGAAACAGTACCCCTGAGTAGACCTGTGAGTCTCAGCGTCGTCAGCGTAAGAGGAGTCACAGTGACCAGTAAGTACAACAGACTGCTGCCCTCCAAGAACTAGCCCCACGCCTGATGTCGTCGCTAGGTACTTCGCCACCCTCACAGCTGCTGTCCAGTGAACAGGACGGTGTCTCCCTGGCGCAACAAAGCGCGCAAGGATGCTGAGAGGGAAGGCGAGGTCCGGGCGAGTACAAGTCATCAGGTACATGAGGCAACCCACAAGCTCTGCGTAGGGACCACTAGGCTCGAACGGCTCGTCAGGAAAGGGTCCAGTGAGTCTGTGGTCAACAGCAAGAGGTGTGCGCTGTACTGTGGAGTGCTGAAGCCCGAACCGCTGAAGGACCTGCTGCACCATGTGTGACTGTGAAAGTGTAATGGTGCGAGCAGCTCTGTCCCTGGTGATCTGCAGGCCAAGGTAGTGGCGCAGCTCACCAAGATCAGTGCAGGTGTGTCTCTTCTGCAGTTCGGACTTCACGTGTGCCAAAGCAACCCTGTCAGGGGTGGCGAAAACAAGGTCGTCAACGTAGACCAGAACAAAGAAAGGTGTGGGGCCACGACGAACGAACAGCGACGGGTCAGCAGAAGACGGCTGGAACCCAAGGTCAGACAGGGTAGAACGCAGGGTGTCGTGCCACTCACGAGGAGCCTGACGAAGACCGTAAACCGGTCGCCTCAGCCTCCACTGGGTCCCAGGAGGGAAAGAGCCAGTGAAGGCAGAGGGACGACGCAACCAGACCTCCTCGTGAAGACTGCCCTGAAGGAAAGCAGTAGAGAAGTCGAGAGAGTGTAACTCGTAGTCTCTCTGTGCTGCTACGTGTAGTAACACCCGAAGAGTGGTCATCTTCGGGGTGGGCGCGAAGGTCTGAAAGAAGTCAACTCCCTCGCGCTGACTGAAACCTCTAGCCACGTAGCGCGCCTTGAAGACCGGAGGAGATCCCGGTGGCCGCTTCACCCTGTAGATCCACATGCCGTCGACTACGTTCGCCCCCGGAGGGGGAACCTCATCGACGTAGGTGCCTGTGGATCTGTAGGAGGCCATCTCTGCGTCCATGGCAGCTCTCCACTGAGAGGCCCAAGGCCCTGACACTGCCTCAGCGTAAGTGCGAGGAGTCGGAATGTCAAGGGCGTCGGGGTCACCCTCAGGGGCGAGGAGCATGGCACAGAGATGAGGGGAAGCGGCGGCCAGGAACTCTAGCTCAAACTGCCTGTCCTCTAGGGCGTCACAGCCAAGGGCAGACACACCCCCGACGGCCAGAGGACTGGAAGGAGGAGCAGCCACAAGAGCGGTGGCGAAGTCAAGGCGGCGGGTAGAGGCAAACTCAGTGACTGCGGCAGTAAGAGCGGACACAGAGGACACAGAGGCACGAGGGTGGGTAACAAGAGAGGCGAGAACACGAGAGAGAACAGGACGGTACGTGCGGTAGTAGTCAGTGACAGGAGTAGGAAGCGACGCAGTGAGGGCCGACTCAGGAGGAGACGGAAGCACAGACGGAGACGGACGAGGTGGACGAGAACAAAGGAAGGCTGTACGAAGGTCAGTGAAGGGAACAGGAGACGAGGGACGAGCACGAGGGGAGCGACGAGAGGCCCAAGTCTGAGAAGGAGGAGGAGACAACGAAGACTGAGAACGAGGGAAAACAGCGGGAGAGGGGTCAGGAGGAGGAAGCGGAGGACCAGAGACGGGAGGAGAGGGGGAGGAGGAAGGAGAGGGAGAGGGGGGACGAAGGGTCCGAAGACCCGAGACAGGAGGAGGAGACGGCAGCTGCTGCTGCTGCTGCTGCTGCTGCGGCTGCTGCTGCTGCTGCTGCGGCTGCTGCGGCTGCTGCTGCTCCAGCGGCTGCTGCTCCTGCTGCTGTCGCTCCTGCTCCTCGAGCCGCTGCAACTCTCTCTCCTCTCTCTCCAACTCCAGCTGCTCCTCACGAGCACGGCGAACACGAGCCTGGAACCTGGTCGGGTAGGGGTGGGGGGAAGGAGTAGTGTCCGGGGCAGCGGCAGCCCCAGAGTCGACCTCCGAAGCACCAAGCACACCACCCCCAGAGGCAGCACCAACACCAGCTCCAGATCCCGGCAGACAAGAGTCCTCTGCAACCCGCGGCTCAGCTCCAACTCCAGCACCCCCAGAACCAGAGACCTGTACAGGGACAGTCGCAGGACCAACCTCCCGAGAGGGAGCACCTGCAGGAGGCGGCGAGGAAGACTGTGGGGAGGGAGGCTGTACAGGGGGGGCTACCGAAGGGGGAGGGCTAGCCTGAGACACACCAGACGGGGCTGGACCAGGGGGGGGAGGCTGTACCGGGGGAGCAGGCGGGGGAGCGGCGGTCAGGAAGAGAGGGGGGGGAGGGACCGGGAGACCTCGACTGGGGTACCTGACGTAGTAGGGGGTGGACTCCTCGAAACGGACGTCACGGGAGTCAAAGAACCGGTGAGAGGGAGGGTGGTAAAAGGTGAAGTCAGAGGAGTCCTCAGGGAAACCAAGGAAGACACAAGGAACGGCGCGAGGCGAGAGCTTGTCCGCGGAGGTGTCGCGGACAAGAGCCAAGCACCCCCAGACACGAAACCTCGACGCGACACCAGGGGACCCTGTCCAAAGACTGGTCGGTGAAGCCTCCGGCCGAGAGACGCGTGGCCAGAGGTTCAGCTGGTGCGCGGCGTACCTGACCGCGTATGGCCACAGGAAATGGGGGGCACGGGCGTGAGTCAAGGAGGTGCGGGCAATCTCCATGACCAGGCCTATGCGACGCTCAGCAACCCCATTCTGCTGTGGGGACTCCGGAAGCGTCCAGGACTGACGAATGCCCTGTTCGCGACAGAATCCAGCGAGAATGCCGGAGCGAAACTCGCCCCCGCGGTCGGAGTGGAGACAGCTGACACGACGACCACGAGTGTCCTGGGTGGTAAGCAACCACCTGATCAGCGTAGAAGTCACCTCAGACTTCCTCGCCAGGGGGAACACTGTGGTGTAGCGGGAGTAGTCGTCAACGACCACCAAAAAGAAACGCTCACGCTCAGGGCCAGGGCGAGGAGAGGGGCCCCAGACGTCCAAGTGCAGCGTCTCAAAAGGCTCGGTGGCCGGACGAAGGGAGGAGGAGTGAGGGGTGGCGCGCAGCCTACCCTCGACGCAAGGACCGCACGGTGGTGCAAGGGACGGCGGCAGCGACGGCAAGACACGCGGGAGACCTAAGACAAGACGCTGACGAGACATAGCGCGAAGACGAGGAGGAGAAGGGTGCCCCAGCCGGTGGTGCCACAAAACGGTGGGGTGGGCAAGCGACCGACAGGAGCACGACGCAGCGACCGGACTAGACGGAGGAACCTGACAAGACACAGCTACCTGGGGGGACGGAGCAACCTGGTGAGACGCGAGGACTCGAACGGGGGGCAAAACAGGGGCCGGGGGCAGGAGGGGCGGCTGTGGCTGCGGCTGCTGCTGCTGCTGCAGTCGCTGCTGAGCGCGCGGGCCAGTGTGAAGAGTGTAGAGACCGGAGCCCGGCTCAGCAGCAAAAGTGGCGAGGGGCTGGTAAGAGTCCCCGTCAACACACACCGCAGTCTCTCCAGAAGGCTTAAACCACACACCCACGTGCTGACTCACGAGGGGTCGCACGCCCACCAAGTTCCGGGAGAACGAGGGGACGTGAAACCCAGTGAGAGACCCAGAAGGAGCAGCCGGACACGGCAAGGTGGTAGTGTGACGCGCGGTGACTGGTCCCGAAGTGGGATCAGCCAGCGCCACAGAAACAGGCGCAGGAAGAGGCGTAAGTGTCGTGCTGTCACGAAAGAAGCAGTGAGAGGCTCCAGAGTCCAGCGTGAACGACAGCGAACCGTCCTCTGAGGTAGCCGCTGGACTAGAGTCTACACAAGAACCTACACTAGCAACAGGCAACTGAGCAAGGCTAGCACCTAAGCTAACAACACCAGAGTAAACAGAGTCAGAAACACTAGAGTCAACAACAGCATACATAGCATGGGGACGACCAATCAGATCAACTAACTGCTCAGCAGACATGCCCCACAGAGCGGAGCCGTAACGCTGAACAAGAGGCAGCCAGTCAGGGGCAGGAGCACCAACCCCGTAGACCAAACGAACCGTGTCAGTGAGCTGAGCAAAGCACTGACCAGGGGGGTGAAACCGGCCACAAGGGTGGCCACGACGAGTGCCTGTCAGAACCTGGTAGGTGCAGGGAGTGTAAGCAGCACCGCGCTGGGTCTGACGCAGCCCCGACCCTGGAGCCAGCTGCTGCCGCTGCTGCTGCTGAGGCTGCTGGGAGGAGAGGGGCTGCTGGTGCTGCAGAAGCTGCTGCTGACGCTGAGCCTGGTACCACGCCGCTGCTCCACCAACCGGGGCAGGAAGTACAGGAGGCGACTGACGAACTCGGGCGTCGCCACCACCAGCAGGCGCAGTGGAGTCACCAGTCACTGCACGAGGCGCCTCTCCAGGCCCTGAACCTCCACCGCTGCCAGGCGCAACGCCATCTCCACTACCTCCGCCTCCACCTCCACTACCACCACCAGAACCGCCTTTCTTGCCACTCCTACCGCGGGACCGCGACGCAGTCGTAACAGCAGCTGCAGTCGCGTCAGTAGCGGCAGTGGCAAGTGAGGCAGTAAAGGTGGGTAACTGCGGGACTGTGCACCCGTGGAAGAGTGGGGGGGGCACAGCACCAGAGGCAGCGGCTACCGAGCGAAGGTTGCTCTCGACGTCCTTGAGTGCAGACTCAAGGACCTCGACGGTGAGCTCACTAGGGTGCTTCAGCAGAAGCGCGTCGCGAACGGAGGCAAGGCAGTCAGGGAGGCTAGTGGCGATGAAATAGATAGTGATCGCCATAGGGGGAGGAAGCAGTGCAAGCTGTGCCTCTGTGCAAGCAGCGCGGTAACTAGCGTCGAGCGAGCGGAGGTGAGCGATCAAGTCAGCAGAGCGCTCAAAAGACGCTAGGTCAGGAAACAGGAATGGGAGGAACAGGCGGCCAAGAGAGACAGCAGTGGGAGTAGAGTAGCGGGCCTTAATCGCAGTGAGGTACTCAGCAGCGGTGCGAACCTGAGTGAAGTGAACCTCCTCAGACTCAGGGAGGAGGCTGCTGAGCGCGATGCAGGCCGCAGCGTCACGTGACTTCCAAGCCGTCTGGTCAGCTCGCTGAGTGGCAAAGCGGGCTCTAGCGGCGTCATCAGGGGCAGGTCCTAAAGGCGTAGGGTCGGAGGGCGCAGGTAGGGCACCAGTAGCGTGCGCCCAGAGGGACTCGCCTGCCTGGACCTGACTCTCTAACAGACGGCGAGCACGAAGAAGCCAGACGGAAAAATCAAGAGGTCTACCGTCAGCGTCGAAACGAAGGACGCGAGGGGTCGCCATAGTGTGCAAACGGAATTGGCAGGGAAAGCAGGGTGCAGCGGCAAGGGGGAACGGGCAGGAAGAGCGGGCAAGAGCGGGCGAGTAGGTAAGGTGTGGTGGGCGTCTAGGGTAGGAGCGCGCGGGCTAGGGCAGGAGCGCGTAGGCGGGTAGGGCAAAGGCGCCGGGCCAGGGCGACGGGCTGGGGCGCGGGTCGACGGGCAGCGGGGGGAAGCGCGGGTCGACGGGCAGCGGGGGGAAGCGCGGGTCGACGGGCAGCGGGGGGAAGCGCGGGTCGACGGGCAGCGGGGGGAAGCGCGGGTCGACGGGCAGCGGGGGGAAGCGCGGGTCGACGGGCAGCGGGGGGAAGCGCGGGTCGACGGGCAGCGGGGGGAAGCGCGGGTCGACGGGCAGCGGGGGGAAGCGCGGGTCGACGGGCAGCGGGGGGAAGCGCGGGTCGACGGGCAGCGGGGGGAAGCGCGGGTCGACGGGCAACGGGGGGAAGAGCGGGTCGACAGGCAGCGGGGGGAAGCGCGGTTCGACGGCAGCGGGGGGGGAAAGCGCAGCGCGACCTGCAGCGGTACGCTAGATCGGGCTACGCTAGATCGGGAGGAAGAACGAGCGGTAACGAACGAACGGGACTAGATCGGGCCGGCACTAGGCTCGGGCAAGACGGGCGAAACGAGAGCTAGGATCAGGCTCGGGTGGTACGATCGGAGAACGGAGAAACGGGATCCCACAGGATCCTAACCTAACTGATACCATGTCAGAATGAGGAATGGATGGTGCATTGATGTTGGTTGGGGTACATATAGCTAACCCTAAGTTTTGTACCCCCTAAGACAAACCTCACTATAGGCTACAACATTTGACAGTGCGGTAGGGGAAGAGACGGTAAAAGGGAACCGACTCGTCAAACGTGACGTCCTGAGAGGGGAAGACACGGCGCGAGGTGGGGTGGTAAAACTGCCAGCCAGACGCGTCAGGGACAAAGCCAAGGAAGACACAGGGAATGGCGCGAGAGGAGAGCTTGTCCGCGGAGGTATCGCGGACAAAGGCACGAGCGCACTAGACCCACACGGAACACCGACGCATCGCCAACCTCCCCTGTCCAACGCAGTGTAGGCGAGGTCTCCGGCAAGGAGATACGGGGCCAGAGGTTGAGCTGATGCGCGGCGTACCGGACTGTAGACGGCCATAGAAAATGGGGAGCAGCCGCATGGATCATGGAGGTACGAGCGACCTCCATGACTAAGCCAATGCGGCACTCCTAAACCCCATTCTGCTGCGGGGAGGCCGGAAGCGTGAACGACTGGAGGATGCCCTCCCCACGACAAAAGTCCCGCAAGAGGTCGGAGGAAAACTCACCGTCTTTGTCAGAGTGCAAACGCAGGACAAGGAGGTCCGTTTGGAGCCGCTCGCGGAGCTGGAGACGAACAGCGCGGATCCAAAGGATCAAAATACCAGTGACCTCCTCCTTGCTGCGCAAGGGGAAGAGCGTGATGTAACGCAAGTAGTCAACAACCAGCAGAAAGTACCGCTCGCGGCCCTGTCCCTCGATGCGAGCTGGGCCCCACACGTCCATGTGGAGCGTCTGCAGGGGAGCAGTCGTCGGGGGAAACGAGGAGTGAGGAGCGGCGCGCTGCCGCCCCTCGACGCAAGGAAGGCAGGGCGGGGCAGGCGAGCGCGGGAGGGGGGGCAGAGACCTGGGAAGGCTAAAGACAAGGAGGCGGGAGTGCATGCTACGGAGGTGTGGCAGGGAGGGGTGACCAAGATGGTGGTGCCAGAGGAGAGTCTGGTGTGAGAGGTGGCGACACGAACAGGGAGCTGCTACCAGACCTGACTAGGCCTAGACTAGCAGCCGCTATACCATGGTCAGGGGGCACACACAAGTAATAGTCACCTTCAATACTACCAGTCAGAGCATACATGGCAGTAAGGATAGCGTCATAGTCTAGAGAAAATATATCTACAATGTCTTGAAGCAGCTCTAGCCAGAGGGGTAGCTCAGCCTCGTCGCCGAACTGTGCTCGCCAAGCGTCGCTCAGACGGGAGAAGCAGCGGGACTGTGTGTGACTAACTGTCCCGCAGGTCTGACCATCCCGATCACCAGTGCGAATGACGTACGGGCAGCGAGCAGTACTCCTACACCCCCGACTCTGAGCGTACCACTCACGCAGCTGCCGGGGCATAAGGGTCTCGCGTGGCCACCGCCAGAAACTCCGCACTGAACAGCTCCACCGCGACTGCCACGACGGCTGCCGCCAGCACACCACCTGACGTACCACTCACGAAGCTGCTGGGGCGTAAGGGTCTCACGCGGACACCGCTGCAGCTGCATCTGGCCACCACCAGAAACTCCCCACCGAACAGCCACAGCGACTGCTGCTTCGGCCGCCACCACTCCCACTGCTGCCACCACCGCCGTCACCACTCCCACCGCTACTACGAAGTGAAGTCATAGCGGGCAAGCAAGGAGGCGCGCGACCAGTAGGGCAGTACGGAGGGAAGGCAGTAGCATGAGCAGCAGCAGCGGCAGCAGTAAGAGCAGCAGAGCGGCTCGGTGAGGCTAGGCTGCAGCACCTCCAGCACTCCTAGCAGCACCTCCACCAGCAAGAGCAGTAGCACGAGCAGCACGGCAGATCGGGTTGGGCAGGGCGGCTCGGGCTGGGCGGCGCAGCTCGGCCTGGGTGGCGCGGGCAGCGCGCTGTGCAGGGCAGCAAGACGCGACACGCAGGCTGCAGCAGGGCGCGACGTGCGGGCTGCAGCAGGGCATGACGCGCGGGGCAACAGGGTCTCGACGCGCGGGCTGCAGCAGAGCGTGACGCGCGGGGCAAAAGAGCGCGACGCGCGGGCTGCCGTAGGGCGCAACGCGCAGGGCAGTAGGGCGCGACGTGCAGGCTGCAGCAGGGCGCGACGCGCGGAGCAGTAGAGCGCGACGCACGGGCTGCAGCAGGGCGTGATGCGCAGGGCAGCAGGGTGCGGGCTGCAGCAGGATGCAGGGCTGGGCAGGGCATGCGCGGGGCAGCGCGGCTAGGGGCAGGGCAGGGCGTGCGCGAGACAGCGCGACGCGGGGCAGGGCAGGCCGTGCGCGGGGCAGCGCGACGTGGGGCAGGGTAGGGCGTGCGTAGGGCACCGCGACGCATTGTAGGGCAGAGTGTCCGCGGGGCAGCGCAACGCGGGGCAGGGCAGGGCGTGCGCGGGGCAGCGCGACGCAGGGCAGGTCAGGGCGTGCAGGAGGCAGCGCGACGCGGGGCAGGGCGTAGACGGACAGTGTGACGCAAGGCAGGGCAGGGCACGCACGGATGGCGCAGCGCAGGGTATGGCGTGGGGTAACGCGGTAACCGTAGTCGGTCACTAGGTAACGGTGGCCCCGGAAAAAAAAAAAAAAAAAGAAAGAGAGAGAGAGAGAGAGAGAGAGAGAGAGAGAGAGAGAGAGAGAGAGAGAGAGAGAGAGAGAGAGAGAGAGAGAGAGAGAGAGAGAGAGAGAGAGAGAACAGTCCTACGGACCTATTGCTTCGAAACCATGTCAGAAACTAACGAGCAGGAATGATTGCATTGAGCAGAATGTGGGTACAAGTGCAAACCCTAAACTGGGTTGTACCCTATATGGGCTACCCAACTACAGCCTACACAACACAAACCGGATAATAGTTTGACACACGCTGCCTGCACGCCGCTCGCACACTGCTTGCGCTGCCCGCGCGCTGCCCGCACGCCGCCCGCGCCGCCAGCATATGCTCGCTGCCGGCCCGCCGTCAGCTGCCCTGCGCGCTGCATTGTCCGCTCTGCCCTGCGCTGGCTGCGAGCGCTCTGCCTGAGCCGCCCGCGCATTGCCATGCCCCAGCTCCCCTGCCCTGGCCTACTTGCGCTGTCAAGCCGCCAGCTCGCGCCACTGCTGCATTGCTAGCACCGCTAGCTCACTCAATTCTAGATTCTATCATTCCATTCCATACCCCCATGTTTTTTATAACCACTCTAATATCGTCCTTAAAAGTATTCACGATAATACTTCCCTCTGTTATATTTTATTATGGATCATTCATTGCATTCTGCACTTCCAATCACACTTTTGCCTTTCGTTTTATCCCTTCATTCCCATTTATGATTCGCCATCGCACCTCTTTCTTAATTTTTATAAAGAGTTGTCTTATTTTCACATGTTGCTTCTTTTCTAACTCTATCACTTTCAATTGTCAGTCTTCTATCATGTCTTTGTGATATTCATTTCCCGTCGCAAACTTCATATTGCATTCATAAATCCCATTTTATGCGTTGCTCTCTTGTCGTCGTTTTCTTTTCTTCTTATTCTATTCTTCCTCTTGATCTTCCATCCACTCCATGCAAATCTCTCTCCTTGCTGCTATCATCTCCCGCTTCCTTATGCAAATATGTCTCCTTGCTTATTTAGTCGACATTACTATTCTCTGTACTAAAAAATGTATCGTACCTGTGGTTCTACATTCATCTTCTCCTTTCCATTATTTTTTCATTTCTTTATGAGTTTGTACCCTAAATTTTATGTTTTTCCTCTTCTTCATATTTAATTCCGCAGTTTACGTCTTGTCTCGACCAATCTGCAGCTCTATCCCTGGTTTTTTTTATCCTTGTTATAATTTTGTAAATTCATCAAACTTTGCTCACTGCCAAGTATTTTGTGCCATTGCTTTGGTAATATTCGCTCTTAAAATGGAAACTGTTGTTTCTATTTGTTACTTGCTTTACTCACTTTTTATAATGTTTTATGTTTCGTTGGTCCGTAGTGCATTAACCTTCCTTTTTCTTTTTCTTCTCAAAAGCCCATATTCGTTCTTTTGTTTGGACTTGCATTTTGTCTTTGTTATGCCTCTTATTGCAAATACTTGTCAGAATCCACAGGCAGGAATGAGTGAACTAGCAGCATGCAGGAGTACAAGTAGTAAACCCTAATTTGGGTTGTACCCCATATGGGCTACCCCACTACAGCCTAGACAGTATGCAGCACATATGTTTGACACACCCCCATAGGCAAAGTGGGGGAGAACAAGGGGTCACAAGACCAGTCAGGGCAAAGCAAGGCAAAACAGGCTCAGGGTGGATCTCGAGGATTCCACACAAATTCCGAGCACAAGCAAGCGGTCACAAGACCAGTTCACATGCAGGTTTATAACAGAGCAAGAGATACAGTGATCACAACCTAGCAAGAGTAAACATGCAGGTATATATATATATAGAGATCACAGTACAAGCAAAGTCAAGAAGTGAGCAAGTGAGGTCCAGTAGGCACAAGGCCCAAAAGAGTACAAAAGCGCTGATGGTCACAAGGCTGGAGCGCCTTGGTGAACACATCAGCAGTGTTGGCCTCAGTGGCCACGTAACGCAGACAAAGCTGACCACGCTGCTGTAGCTCTCTAGCCAGGAAGTACCGCAGGGCGATGTGCTTCGTTCGGTGCTCCAGTCTGTGCTCCTCACACAAGGCAATGGCAGCCTTGTTGTCGACGTACAGCACTGGAGGAGAACGAGGCCTCTCTCCCAAGTCGGTCAGCAGGTAGGTCAGCCAGCGAAGCTCCTGGGCCGCCATGGCTGTGGCGTAGATCTCAGCCTCACAACTGGAGCTGAGAACAGACGAAGAGCGTGTGGAACGCCAAGAAACTGAGCCAGAGCCAAGGCTGAATGTGTAACCCTGAGACGACCGCTGAGTAGCCTGGTCGTCCGCCCAAGAAGCGTCTGAGTGTCCAGTGAGCACAACTCGGTCTCGCCCTCCAAGCACTAGCCCCATGCCCGACGTACTGCACAAGTAGCGCAACACCCTCTTAGCGGCATCCATGTGCTCCTTCCTGTGACGGCCAGGAGCGACATAGCGTGCAAGGATGCTAAGAGGGTATGCAAGGTCAGGTCGAGTGCAGGTCATCAGGTACATGAGGCAGCCCACGAGCTCTGGATACGGGCCACTCGGCTCTACGGACTCATCCGAAGGCAGAGCTGAGAGCGAGTGACCGGTAGGCAGAGGAGTGGACTGAGGCGAGGAGTACGTGAAGCGGAAGCGCTGGAGAACCTGCTGCACCATGTGTGACTGAGTCAGGGTGATGGTGCGCCGTGCTCTGTCCCGGGTGATCCGCAAGCCAAGATAGCTTGTCAGCTCACCCAGGTCTGTGTACGTGTGTCTCCTCTGCAGCTCCGACTTCACGTAGGCGAGTCCTGCAGTGTCAGCAGTGGCAAAGACCTGGGAAGGGACCTGGGAAGACCAGACACAAGGCAGCGACGGTGCATGCCACGGAGGCGTGGCAAGGAGGGGTGACCCAGGCGGTGGTGCCAGAGAAGAGTCTGGTGCGACAGGGAACGACACTCACAGGCGTGGGCCACCAGACCTGACGCGGACACCTGACCGACAGCAGCGACCTGAGGAGACGCAGTGGTCAGTGTGTAGAGACTCGACCCCGGCCGACGAGTAAACGTAGCCAGGTGACGGCCGGTCCTGGAGCACGTGCAGATCGCCACACGCTGTCCTCCAGGGGTAAAGGTGTCAACCCACTGATCCTGGAGGACAGCGTTGCTCACCAGGTTCGTCGAGAACGAGGGGAGGTGGAAACCCGTCAACGAGCCAGACGGAACCGCCGGACAAGGGAGCACAGTAGTGGACTGGGCAAGGACTGGGCCCCCAGAGGGGTCAGCCAAGGAGACTGGGACCGGTGCAGGAAGCGGTGTGAGCTCAGTACTGTCTCGAAAGAAGCAGCGGGAAGCACCTGAGTCAAGGGTGAAGGTGTGACAGGTCTCAGTCGGTGCAGTACCTGAGAGAGCAGTCTCTGTGGGTGCTGTACCTGAGAGAGCAGACTCGCAAGCAGCAGGGACAGTGCAGGAGGGAGCAGGTACAGGGGGCACCATACCAGAGAGAGCAGACTCACTAGTACCTAGGGCAGCGGGCCCTATACCTGGGTCAGGCGGCACACACAAGTAACAGTCTCCCTCGGCACTAACAGTCAATGCATACATGGCAGCAATAATAGCATCATAGTCAAGAGCAAAGATATCAACACCAGCCCTCATCAGCTCAGCCCAGCGAGGGCGCTCAACATCCTCGCCCATCTCCTCACGCCAAGCGTCGTCAAGGCGGAAGAAGCAGCGGTACTGAGTGTGGAACTTTCCACACGTCTGCCCCTTGCGATCACCTGTGCGAATGACATAAGAACAGCGGCCACTGCCCCCCGACGTCCCACGCTGAGCAAGCCACTCACGAAGCTGCTGGGTCGACTGGGGACGCTGCTGCTGCTGGGAGCTCTGGCCCGAGCCGGTGCCTCCACTCCGACCTCCACCGCCGCCACTACCTCCGCTCCGACCGCCACCACCGCCACCGCCACCGCCACTACCGCCACCGCCGCCACTGCCGCCGCTGCCACCACCGCCACTGCTCCCGCCGCCGCCCCCGCCTCCGCCGCCGGCCCCACTCCCACCGGCACTCCCGCCACCGCTCCCTCCAGCACCGCCTCCCCCCCCACCTCCCCCACCCCCTCCCCCCCCAGCGCCACCCCCGCCACCCTTGCCCCCCTTGCCCTTGCCGGTGCGGCGCCTCCCACCAGGAGCAGAAGCAGCGCCAGCAGACTCAGCACCAAGGAAGTCAACAGCAGCAGCAGTAGCATAGGAGGGAGCGAGGGGAGAGGGAGAGCACCCCTCAAAGATGGGGGTGCGAGGAGCGCCGCGAGCAGCACCAACAGCTACAATGCTCTTCTCGGCTGCTAGCAGCTTCTCCTCTAGGAGGGCGACAGTGAGCTCAGTGGGACAGCGAGCAAGGAAATAGTCGCGCACTGAGCTGAGGGTGTCAGGGAGACGGGTGACTATGAAGTGGAGTGCCCAGTACAGGGGAGGGGGGTTCTTAGCGCAGAACTCGGTGGGAAGGGCGGCACGCAGGCGAGCATCACTAGTGCGAAGGTGGGTGATAAGATCGGCGACTGTAGCAAAGGTGGACAGGTCAGGGAACAGGTAAGGCAGCATGAGACGGCTAAGCTCGGCTGTGGCAGGTGAGGAGTAGCGAGCAACGACAGCGTCGTATAGGGCCTTAGCGGTTTTGCAGTCGCCAAAGTGCTCTAGCTCAGGTAACGGCAGGTGACTGCGAATAGCCAGGCGAGCTGCAGCGTCACGAGTCTGCCACTGTGAACGTACACTAAGCTCGGCTGTGGCAGCAGGAGCAGCGGCAGCACCAGACGCGTAGTCATAGAGGGAGATGTGGTCCGTGCTATTGCTCATAAGATACAACTGCAAGTCGTCGAGCCAGGAATTAAACTGCACGGGACGGCCCTCAGCATCGAAGGAAAGAACGCGAATAGAGGCCATAGCTCAGGCGTGAGGGCACAGCAGAGCAGCGGCAGCAGCAGAGGGGACGCGCTAGAGCGAGGCTAGCAGCCACAGCAGGAGCAAGCGGCGGTGCACAGGCGGGAAGTGCGGCGGGCGGGCTGCGAAGCGGGCAGCGGGGCGGGCGGGCGACGCGGCGAGCGGGCAGCGCGGCGGGCGGCTGCGAAGCGGGCAGCGGGCGGGCGGGCGACGCTGCAAGCGGGCAGCGAGGCGAGAGGGCGACGCTACGAGCGGGCAGCGAGGCGGGCGGGCGACGCTGCGAGCGGGCAGCGAGCGAGCGGGCGACGCTGCGAAGCGGGCAGCGGGCGGGCGGGCGACGCTGCGAGCGGGCAGCAAGCGGGCGGGCGACGCTGCGAAGCAGGTAGCGGGCGGGCGGGCGGCGCTGCGAGCGGGCAGCGAAGCGGGCGGGCCGCGAAGCGGGCAGCGAGCGGGCGGGCGGGCTGCGAAGCGGGCAGCGAGCGAGCGGGCTGCGAAGCGGGCAGCGGGGCGAGCGGGCGACGCTGCGAGCAGGCAGCGCGGCGGACGGGGGGCGAGCGGGCGGGCGACGCAGCGAGCGGGCGGCTCGGCGGGCGGGCGACGCTGCAAGGGGCGCGCGAGGGCGCTAGCGAGGGGCGCGCGAGGGCGCTAGCAAGGGGCGCGCGAGGGCGCTAACGAGGGGCGCACGAGGGCGCTAACGAGGGGCGCTAACGAGGGCGCTAACGAGGGGCGCGCGAGGGCGCTAACGAGGGGCGCGCGAGGGCGCTAACGAGGGCGCACGAGGGCGCTACGAGGCTAGGGCACGGGGTAGCGTGGTAACCGCATGCGAGCGGTGGTGGGCCCTTAAAAAAAAAAACGGTCGGTAGGTCCTAGGGACCTCCTGCTCTGATACCATCTCAGAATAACGAGGCAAGAATGGAACAACTAGCAGAAGTTTGGGTACAAATATGAAACCCTAGTTGGGGTTGTACCCCATATTGGCTACCCCACTACAGCCTACAAGCATAATACAGTTTAACAACACACACCCGCATTTTTCGCCAGGACCCTTTGTGGCTCGATTCCCGGAATACTCAACCACCAAGCACACCTCACCACTCTTGTGTCTCTTGCGCACCCTCAGCAGGCGGAGGTTCAGTACTGAACCAAGAAAGGAGGTGTTGGGTGTGGTGCTGGCCGGTAAAGTGTTGTCATTTCCGCTAGATTGCTTCATTTCGGGCTGATTCTGATGGTTCGGTTCAGATTTCTAGGGGATTTGTAGAGTTGGTGGGCTAGGGGGTGTAGTGTCAGTTCAATGTTCTGGAGCGCTCCGCGCGCCAATAATAAATTGAACATGCGACTCGGTGCAAATTTTTCTCTAAATTCGCACGCCAATCATGTGTCGGAACTGTGCTTCTGGCCGTTTGCATTTCGAACCGACAAAGGTTCATAATGTGAACCGTTGAGTGGAGGGAAAAATGACGCGACGGTTCGAACTGTTCGTGACGTCGCAAACTCATTCGCGAAACCCGTACGAAATGTAACGAAATCTGTAACGTTTTCGCAATCCGGACGGTCCACGGTTCGAACTGTCGGGAGCAAAAAAGAGACACACCATAAATGTACGTGCGAATGATGTTGTCTGTTTTGATCATTTGCTCCTTCATCTCCTTAAGTGAAAGAGCATGGTCTATCAAAATCACAACAAATCCTCCAAATCCAAGATTATACTCCACTAAAAGGTGGGCAAGCGAGATAAGTCTCTCTTCTTAGCTTGAAGTTGTAATTGTAGATCTTGTAAATCATGAACTCTTCAAGCTTCGAGAACTTGAGTGTTCTCTTAAAGAGAAACCACAACTCCAAAATCTATAAAAAAATTCTTTAGGGACAAAATTCCCTCTAGGCTTAGGATAACCCTAGCTCTAGATACCAATGTAACAACCACGGCCCTTATAACAACGGGCAACTGTGTGCTTTTATTTATTCAAAAGGCTTCCAAGATTAAACTAATCCCAACAAGGGATATTGTAGCCTTGAAGTAGTAATAAGGAGCTCGAGAGGAGAACTTGATATGGTTGTTGATAAAGCTTGAGTATGTAGGTAGCTTTTTGTAGAGGTTGTACTTGAAGTAACACCACTCTAGTTGTGTAGGAGAGCTTGTTAGGAAAGTCAAAATTTCTTAGAGAAATCCCATTTCCAAATTCGTAAGTTGGAGTCTATAGTGCATCTTTTTTTGGTTGGGAAAACTCAACTAATGTGATTGTCAGAATATTATGCTCTAGCCTGTAGTGGGGTGCTCTGTAGCGAGTACAACCCTTCTAGGGTTTGCTATTTGTATCCCCATTCTTGCTAGTGCAACCCCCCTCTTTCGCCTAAACTCTCTTGCCTAGCTAGGACTCTCCTAGCTATGGCTCCTAAGACTACCGCTTATCTCAACATGGTATCAGAGCTTAACGTTCCTGGCCTGTGGGCCCACTTCACTGCTTCCGCTGCTACTGCTACTCCCTGTCCGCCGCGCGCCCCGTGGTGCGCGGCGTCGAAACTAGGGTTTTCAGCCCGCCGTGCGCCCCGAGGCGCGCGGCGGTTTTCTGCCCGCCGTGCGCCCCGAGGCGCGCGGCGGTTCTCTGCCCGCCGTGTGCCCCGAGGCGCGCGACGGGTTCCTGCCCCGTCACTCGGCACGTCGCCCCCGGGAGGCGCTGCGACGGGCGACGGGGACCCGCGCGTCGCCCCCCGTCGCCCGTCGTGGCCTGCGCGCGGCCCGTACACCCGGCGCGCGGCCCGTACACCCGGCGCGCGGCCCGTACGGGCTGCGCCAGGCCTGCGCGCGGCCCGTACGGGCTGCGCCAGGCCCGCGCGCGGCCCGTACGGGCTGCGCCAGGCCCGCGCGCGGCCCGTACGGGCTGCGCCAGGCACGCGCGCGGCCCGTACGGGCTGCGCCAGTCCCGCGCGCGGCTCGGACCGCCTGCGCGCGGTTCGGGAGGCTGTGCCAGGCCCGTGGGCGCCCCGTTCTTCGCTGCCCCTGTCCTCCCCGCTGTCCCCCGTGCTTCTGAAGGCGCCCCACCCCTCCTTCTGCCCGTTCTCCTGGATTAGGGTTTGGGGTTGGGGGGTATGGGGGTGCAGCTTCTGTGTGCCGTTCCCTGCTCCTCCTCCTCCTCCGTCTCCCTGTGCTGCAGCTGCCGCTGAGGGGGGTGGACCTGTTGGAGCCGTCGGAGTGGTACTAAGGGGGGGTGAAGGGGGAGTGGAGCTAGCGGTGTAGCAGCGGGTGTGTGTCGAGGGATGTGGGACTGTTGGGGGAGGTTGAGGGGAGGTTGCCGTCGTGTCGTACGCAGCGCCTGTACTCCGGGGCACTCACTCCCGGTAGCTCAGAGAGCCGGTTGCGCCGTCGCCTGTGGGTCCGTTGCTCCTGCTGCTCGTCTTAGCCGCGGAGCCTGTTACTCCTGTACTCCGGGGCACTCACTCCCGGTAGCCACTGTGTCGCACCAGAGCCGTCTGTTGCCCGTGTGACTGCAGCTTCAGTCGTCGCCTCCCATCTACTCTCCTCTCGCCAGCCCTCCTCCTCCTCACTTCCCTGTTGTGACTACCACTAGCTTTGCTCATAATTGTGAACTTTAAACTATTGCTTCTTAAACTTGTGCTCAGAATGTGTGGTGACATTGTGATCCACCCTGAGCTTGTACTGCTTTGCTTGCTCTGCTGATTACACCCCACTTTGGCTATGGGGGTGTGTCAGAATATTATGCTCTAGCCTGTAGTGGGGTGCTCTGTAGCGAGTACAACCCTTCTAGGGTTTGCTATTTGTATCCCCATTCTTGCTAGTGCAACCCCCCTCTTTCGCCTAAACTCTCTTGCCTAGCTAGGACTCTCCTAGCTATGGCTCCTAAGACTACCGCTTATCTCAACAGTGATTTGTATGGTTGCTTTATTGTTTGGTTGGATTGTAACAACAACTTGCACAATGTGATTGGTTGGAAATCCAATCTTTTCAATCTTCACTTAAATGGGTTGGAAGTTTCCAAGGCTCAAGCTTGAGGGTTGGAAATTCCCAACCAACATTTCATATTCCAAACCTCCTCAACCGAATCTCTCGTCATTCAACCTTTCGTCGAGAAATGTCTTGACTTAGAACTATGTGGACTCAGGGCAAGTTAGGTGTGTGAGGTAGGTATGCGTTACAGGTGACTGTCAACTCGACTTCTACTAACCCCGCAAGCCTCCTCGGTGCAGCCGCACATATCAGGTCGCGCATTGCTAAGACGTGGGTCGCGTCGAAGTCCACCGCATAGCCGTGCCCCCTGTGCCTCTAATCGCCATGCGGCGTCAAGGCGTCTGCATGGAGTAGAGGGGATTACAGAGTAGAGGAGGAACTACGCAACCGACAATGCACAAAGTATGATGGTTACCACCAGTGCAGCGGGCAAGGGATGTGATGCAACTGTAATACTAAGTAATGACCTCATGTATCGTTTCAAGGTGCTTGTAGCGAATGCGAGTGCACGTGTGTCGCCCATGATGATCATTGCGGCACGGGTAAATACGCTACCAGTCTCACTCCACCTCGTGCGTCCTCGTCTTTCCGACTCTGATCGCATACAAGAAGGTAATGGACAAGCTAATCTCAGTGTAAACAAGTGGTTCAACCTGTTAGAGGTGCTTCGTGGAACCACACTACGCGACGGCTAAATTCGGACATATGGCGAGAAAAGCAGACCGACAGCAGCATTAAGGTGGTGGCGTGTGGAAAACGTTTTGCGAATGAGCTAAGAAGGCTGTAAGGAGCTTGGCGTGTGTGCTAAGTTATGGGCTATGAGAATTGAAGATGGGAAGAAACGTGAGGAAGAGTGGTGAAGAAATGACTAGGGGAAAAGAATGGTTTGACGAGGAAAAAAATTGGGGTTGAAATAATAGCGTGGTTCACAAGTTTATGATTTTCCGACTTGGGGTGTGTACAAGGGAGAAGCGTCGGTTGCGTGTACGACTCGATGTGACACTTGGCGTGCGGGACAAGTTATGTTACCAAGAGAGTTTGCTTGTGGGACACGTTTTGTTTCAGTTACATAGGTACATTGGGTAGAGTATAAAGCATTTGTATTAGTCAGTTGCATACAACATTTGGGAAATCTCTTGCTTGGTGAAAACCAGTATTTAAATCTCATTGGTGATACTTTTGTGATAGTTCAATGAAATCTCCATCAAATCTCCGCGAAAGCATTCGCGAAGTGGAATCAGTGGAGAAAAGGAGTTCTTCACGCTTGCGCCATGGCGGACGAGGCGAGTTCGGGATCCAGCGTGAGCCTTGTGTCAAATTATATGTTTCATATTATTTAGTTCTAGGTTGTGTAGGGGTGATTCTTAGAGGGTACAACAATTCTCTCGATACTCTTGTACCCCCTCCCCTAACCTAATCGACATACTTTCCTCTCTAGTCTTGACATGGTATAGAGCAGGAAGTTTCCTAGGGCCCACCACGGAAAACGAAAATTTTTTTTTTCCTGCCCGGAGCGCGCTTCGCGCCTACCCTAGTCGCGCCCCGTGCGCCTGTCCCTAACGGCCCGTCGCGGCCCCTCTTTTACAGTCCTCTCACGGCCCCTCGTTGGCCCCTCGCGGCCCCCGCTTACGGCCCCTTAGCGGCCCCCCCTTTTTTGCGGCCTCGTCGCCCTCCCCCCCCGCGCGGCTCTGTCGCCGCCCTTTCGCGACCTCGTCGCCGCCCCTACGCGGCTTCGTCGTCGCCCCTACGCGGCCTCGTCGCCGCCCATACGCGACTCCATCGCCTCCCTCCCCTTCGCGGCTCTGTTGCCGCCTCTTCGCGGCTTCGTCGCCGCCCCTCGCCGCCCTTCGCGGCCCCTCCAGGACCCGTCGCGGTCCCCTTTCCTCTCGTCTGCAGCAGCTGTCGCCACTGAGCCTGCAGCAGCTACCGCCGCTGATCTTCAGCCGCTGCCGCCGCAGAGCCTACAGCAGCAGCCGCGGCCGGACCTGCAGTAGCAACCGCCGCCGAGCCAGCAGCAGCAGCCGCGGTCGGACCTGCAGTAGCAGCCGCCGCCAGACCTGCAGCAGCTGCCGCGGCCCAGCCTGCAGCAGCTGCCGCCGCCGAGCCTGCAGCAGCTGCCGCCGCCGAGCCTGCAGCAACAGCCGCGGCTGAGCCTCCAGTCGCAGCCGCCGCCAGACCTACAGCAGCGGCCGCCGCCGACCCTGCAGCAGCAGCTGCCGCCGACCCTGCAGCAGCTGCCGCCGCCGAACCAACAGCAGCAGCCGCCGCCGGACCTACAGCAGCGGCCGCCGCCGACCCTGCAGCAGCTGCCGTCGCCGAGCCAGCAGCAGCAGCCGCCGCCAGACCTGCAGCAGCTGCCGCCGCCGAACCAACAGCAGCAGCCGCCGCCGGACCTACAGCAGCGGCCGCCGCCGACCCTGCAGCAGCTGCCGTCGCCGAGCCAGCAGCAGCAGCCGCCGCCAGACCTGCAGCAGCTGCCGCCGCCGAGCCTGCAGCAGCAGCCGCCGTTCGAGAATACCACAGCAGCCGCCGCCGTCCCTGCAGCAGCGGCCGTTCCCGAGCCTTCAGCAGCTGCCGCCGCCGCCGCCGTCACTGCCCCGGCCCTGCCCTGCTAGAGCCGCACTGCCCTGCCCTACCGCGCTACTGCTGCTGCTGTCACTGCTACTGACACTACTACTGTTCCTCCTACTGCTACTATGGCTAGCCCTCCTGTGCTAGCCTTCGATGCTGAGGGCCGCCCAGTGAAGTTTGACACCTGGCTAGATGACCTGCACCTCTTCCTACAGCTCACTGCCAAGGAGGACATTTCACTGTACGATCACGCCCTAGGCCATGCTACTGCCCCTGACACCACTGCTCACAGCACTCTGCGCTCCCAGTGGCAGACCCGTGACGCGCACGCTCGCTTCGCTATTCGCAACTCCCTACCGCTAGATGAGCGCGAGCACTTCGGCCAGTGCAAGACTGCTAAGGAACTGTACACAGCCGTAGTTGCTCGTTACTCCTCACCTGCGTCTGCCGCACTAGGCCGCCTCTCACTCCCCTATCTGTTCCCCGACCTGGCCTCCTTTCACACTGTTGCTGACCTCATCACCCACCTCAAGACTAGTGAGGCCCGCTTTCGCGCTGCTATGCCTGCCGAGTTCCTTGCTAGCAACCCCCCCCCGCTCTGGCTCACTCTCTACCACATTGTCACCCGCCTCCCTGACTCTCTGCGCACAGTCAGGGATTCCTTTCTAGCTCGCTCCCCTACTGAGCTCACCATTGCCCTCCTCGAGAAGGACCTACTTGCAGCTGAGGCGAGCATCGTCGCCGTAGGTGCCTCTCGTGGCGAGCCCCGCACCCCCTTCTTTGAGGGGTGTTCCCCTTCCCCCCTTCTCCCCTCTGTCGCCTCTGCTTCTGCTGTCGACCTCCTTGGTGCTGAGAAGGTCGGGACCGCGTCTGCTCCGAGCGGGCGCCGCAGGACCAAAGGAGGCAAGGGTGGAGGTGGCGGCGGGGGAGGCGGGGGTGGAGGCGGTGGGAGTGGAGGAGGGGCTGGAGAGACTAGTGGCGGCAGTGGGGGTAGTGACGGCAGCGGCGGAGGCGGTGGCAGGGGCGGGGGCGGCAGCGGGGGCGGCGGTGGTCGTGGCAGCGGCAGGGGAGGGGGTGGTCGAGGAGGTGGCAGCGGCGGTGGTGGTCGTGGAGGCGCTGGCGGTGGTCCGAGCCAGCAGCACACTCCGTCGCTCCAGGAGGCCCGTGAGTGGTATGCGCAGCGTGGGGGGGCGGGTGGCCTTAGCTGCACGTACGTCATCCGCACTGGTGACCGCGCTGGTCAGACGTGTGGGAAGCCGCACCCCACGCCGCGCTGTTTCGCGCGCCTTGACGACGCTTGGCGCACTCAGTTCCCTGACGGCAATGAGCTGCCCCGCTGGTTTGATCTGGAGAAGAAGGGTGTTGATATCTGGGCTTTAGACTTTGATGCTATTCTCACTGCCATGTATGCTATGTTTACTAGTGGAGAGGGTGCTCAGTACTTGCGTGTTCCGCCCGACCCGGGCATTCTCACCAGTGAGGCTGCTGCTCTAGGTGCTAGTGCGTCTGCAGCTCCAGGTGCTCGCGTGTCTGCCACCTCAGGTGACGGTGAGGCTGTCGCTCTAGGTGCTGCTGAGTCTGTCTCCCCTGGTACTGAGTCGACTGCGGCACTGCACACCTTCACACTGGACTCAGGTGCTTCTCGCTGTTTCTTTCGAGATCGCACTGCCCTTGAGCCACTCGCTCGGCCAGTTGCTGTCTCCCTCGCTGACCCCTCTGGGGGTCCGGTCATTGCGACCTCCTCCACTGTTCTTCCCTGTCCTGCGGTCCCGTCTGGCACACTGTCTGGTCTCTACCTCCCCTCGTTCTCTACGAACTTGGTGGCGGGTAGTGCGCTCCAGGACGGGGGTGTTCACCAGTTCACCCCTGCCTACGAGCGCGTGACACACTGCACGTGTGCTCGGACGGGCCGTCACCTGGCTACCTTCACTCGGCAGCCGGGGTCGGACCTGTACACACTGACCACTGAGTCCCCTCAGGTAGCTGCATCTGCGTCTGCGTCAGGTCAGCTGTCCGCCCCCTGCTCGTGTCGCTCTCTGGCGCATGAGACTGTCCTCTGGCACCACCGCCTTGGTCACCCGTCTGTGCAGCGCCTTCGGGCCATGCACAAACGGGACCTTGTTGCTGGTCTTCCCAGGGTTCTCCCTCCCCTCCCACCCTCGCCTGCTCCTCCCTGTCTTCCCTGTGTCGAGGGGCGGCAGCGCGCCGCTCCTCACTCCTCCTCCTTTCCCCAGACGACTGCTCCTTTGCAGACGCTCCACTTGGACGTGTGGGGCCCAGCCCGCGTCCGTGGACAGGGTCAGGAGAGGTACTTCCTGATTGTTGTTGACGACTTCTCGCGCTACACCACGGTCTTCCCCTTGCGCGCCAAGGGTGACGTCCCTGATGTCTTGATCCCTTGGATCCGCAGATCTCGTCTCCAGCTCAGCAAGCGTTTCCACTCCGACTTTCCTGTCCTGCGTCTGCACTCTGACAGAGGTGGGGAGTTTTCCTCCGGCCTCTTGGAGGCCTTCTGTCAGCAGGAGGGCATTGAGCAGTCGTTCACGCTTCCGGCCTCTCCACAGCAGAATGGGGTTGCTGAGCGCCGCATTGGTTTGGTCATGGAGGTCGCTCGTACCTCCTTGGTTCATGCGGCTGCCCCCCATTTTCTGTGGCCGTTTGCAGTCCGATACGCTGCGCATCAGCTCAACCTCTGGCCCCGAGTCTCCCTCCCGGAGACTTCTCCGACCCTGCGTTGGACGGGAGAGGCTGGCGATGCGTCGCGTTTTCGGGTCTGGGGATCCCGAGCTTTTGTTCGAGACACGTCCGCGGACAAGCTCTCCCGTCGCGCTGTCCCCTGTGTCTTCCTTGGCTTTGTCCCGGACGCCCCTGGTTGGCAGTTCTACCACGCCACCTCGCGTCGTGTCCTGGCCTCTCAGGACGTCACTTTTGACGAGTCCGTCCCCTACTACCGCCTCTTCCCCTACCGCACTGCCCCGCTCCCCCCCCCGCCTCTCTTCCTCGCTCCAGGTGCTGAGGTACCAAACCCCCTCCCCCCTCAGGGTGCCACTCCCTCAGGTGTGTCCCAGGTAGACCCGGGTGAGCCTGTCGAGGTAGCTGTCGACTCTCGTCCTGCTGGGGGTGCTAAGCCTGGGGGTGCTGAGCCTGGGGGTGCTGTGTCTGGGGGTGCTGAGCCTGGGAGTACTGAGTCTGGAGGTGCGGAGCCTGGGGGTGCTGAGCCTGGAGGTGCGGAGCCTGGAGGTGCGGAGCCTGGGGGTGCTGAGCCTGGAGGTGCGGAGCCTGGAGGTGCGGAGCCTGGGGGTGCTGAGTCTGGGGGTGCTGAGTCTGGGGGTGCTGACCCTGAGCGTGCTACACCTGGAGGACCCCTCTCCTCCCCACAGCTGCAGGAGAGGTACCTACAGTACTGCCGCCTCCGGAGAGGTGCTACTGGAGCTCGTACCAGTACTTCCCCTCCTGCCCAGGAGCTCCCCCCCATTCAGCAGATCCGAGAGTGGTACACGCGACGCTGCAGTCTTCGGAGTGGTGCTCCTGGTGCTGCGGACCCTGGGGTTGGCGCTGCTCCTGGTGCTGAGGACCCGGGCGTTGGAGCTGCTGCTGGTACTGCGGACCCGAGCGGTGGAGCTGCTGCTGGTGCTGAGGACCCGGGCGTTGGAGCTGCTGCTGGAGCTGAGGACCCGGACGGTGGAGCTGCTGCTGGTGCTGAGGACCCGGGCGTTGGAGCTGCTGCTGGAGCTGAGGACCCGGGCGGTGGAGCTGCTGCTGGTGCTGAGGACCCGAGCGGTGGAGCTGCTGCTGGTGCTGCGGACCTCCCCGCTGGTGCCTCTACTGGTCCTGGAGACGCTGTGCGGCCGCGACCGTACTTCGTACCGCTTCTTCAGCAGGTTCTTGGTCAGGCTCCTCCTCCTTGTCCTCCTCCCTCCGTAGAGTGTCCTCCGCCTGTCCAGCCGCAGTCACAGTTACCGCCTGCCTCGCCTCTCCCTGCTCCCTCTCCTTACACTTGTCCCACAGGAGGTCTTACAGAGCGTCGTGAGCCTGAGTCTCGTCCTGCGTCGCCTGTTCGTACTGCTCGCACTGGTCGTCGTGTCCCACGTGAGCGTCCACCTCCTGTCCCTGGCACTCACTACATGACTCTGCGTCCCTCTACTGCTCCTCAGCGTGTCCCTCTGCCGTCTCCTCCTGCGTCCTCTCTACCTACTCTTCCTGACCCGGAGTCTGACTCCCGTCGTGCTGCCAGTCCCACTGTCCCGCGTTTCCTAGCTACTGTTGTCACTGACCCTACCTTTGAGTCCTCTGCTGCGTCTGCTCTGGTCGCTGAGTTGGTTGACTTTGCTGCCCGCTGTCGTCTAGACTACGCCGCTAGCCTAGTTGCTGAGTCTGATTCTGTCTGTCCTCCGTCCGTCGGGGGTGAGTGTGCTCTTGGCACGGACGTCCTTGAGGACAGGCAGGAGGAGTTCCAGTGCTTTGCTACTGCTTTGCCCCACCTCGTGTCCATGCTAGTTGCCCCTGAGGGAGACCCGGATGCACCAGACATCCCGACCCCGCGCACTTACGCTGAGGCGATGGCGGGTCCCTACTCCTCTCAGTGGCATACAGCCATGGACGCAGAGATGGCTTCCTGGAAGTCCACACGCACCTACGTCGACGAGGTTCCCCCACCTGGGGCGAACATCGTCAGTGGCATGTGGATTTTCAGGGTGAAGCGGCCACCTGGTTCTCCTCCTGTCTTCAAGGCGCGCTACGTGGCTCGAGGCTTCAGTCAGCGAGAGGGAGTTGACTTCTTTCAGACCTTCTCCCCACCCCGAAGATGACCACTCTTCGGGTGCTGCTGCACATAGCCGCTCATCGCGACTACGAGCTTCACTCACTTGACTTCAGCACTGCTTTCTTGCAGGGCAGCCTACACGAGGAGATCTGGCTGCGCCGCCCTCCTGGCTTCACTGGGTCGGTTCCTCCTGGTACCAAGTGGAGGCTCCAGCGGCCGGTCTACGGTCTCCGCCAGGCACCGCGTGAGTGGCACGACACACTGAGGACGACACTTGCGGCTCTTGGGTTCGCTCCCTCTACTGCTGACCCGTCACTGTTTCTACGCACAGACACCTCACTGCCGCCGTTCTACATCCTCGTGTACGTCGACGACTTGGTCTTTGCCACTGCTGACACCGCGGCACTCGCCCACGTGAAGTCGGAGCTGCAGAGGAGACACACGTGCACAGACCTGGGTGAACTGACAAACTATCTTGGCTTGCGGATCACCCGGGACAGAGCACGGCGCACCATCACCTTGACTCAGTCACACATGGTGCAGCAGATCCTTCAGCGCTTCCGCTTCACGTACTCCTCGCCTCAGTCCACTCCTCTGCCTACCGGTCACTCGCTCTCAGCTCTGCCTTCGGATGAGTCCGTAGAGCCGAGTGGTCCGTATCCAGAGCTTGTGGGCTGCCTCATGTACCTGATGACCTGCACTCGACCTGACCTTGCATACCCTCTTAGCATCCTTGCACGCTATGTCGCTCCTGGCCGTCACAGGAAGGAGCACATGGATGCCGCTAAGAGGGTGTTGCGCTACTTGTGCAGTACGTCGGGCATGGGGCTAGTGCTTGGAGGGCGAGACCGAGTTGTACTTACTGGACACTCAGACGCTTCTTGGGCGGACGACCAGGCTACTCAGCGGTCGTCTCAGGGTTACACCTTCAGCCTTGGCTCCGGCTCAGTTTCTTGGCGTTCTACACGCTCTTCTTCTGTTCTCAGCTCCAGTTGTGAGGCTGAGATCTACGCCACAGCCATGGCTGCCCAGGAGCTACGCTGGCTGACCTACCTGCTGACCGACTTGGGAGAGCGGCCTCGTTCTCCTCCAGTGCTGTACGTCGACAACCAGGCTGCCATTGCCTTGTGTGAGGAGCACAGACTGGAGCACAGAACGAAGCACATCGCCCTGCGGTACTTCCTTGCTCGAGAGCTGCAGCAGCGCGGTCAGCTTTGTCTGCGTTACGTGGCCACTGAGGCCAACCTTGCTGATGTGTTCACCAAGGCGCTTCAGCCTTGTGACCATCAGCGCTTCTGCACTCTGCTAGGCCTTGTGCCTACTGGACCTCACTTGCTTACTTCTTGACCCTGCTTGTACTGTGATCACTATATATATATATATATATATATATATATATATATATATATATATATATATATATATATATATATATATATATATATATATATATATATATATATATATATATATATATATACCTGCATGTTTACTCTTGCTAGGTTGTGATCACTGTATCTCTTGTTTTGTTATAAACCTGCATGTGAACTGGCCTTGTGGCCACCTGCTTGTGCTCAGACTGTGTGGTGTCCTTGAGATCCACCCTGAGCTTTGTCTTGCTTGCTTTTATGCTTGACTGGTCTTGTGACCACTGTTAGGTTTGGCTATCCCCCCTACTTCACCTATGGGGGTGTGTCAAATTATATGTTTCATATTATTTAGTTCTAGGTTGTGTAGGGGTGATTCTTAGAGGGTACAACAATTCTCTCGATACTCTTGTACCCCCTCCCCTAACCTAATCGACATACTTTCCTCTCTAGTCTTGACACCTTGGAGACCCGCAGTTGAAGAATCTTCTCGAGGCCCTTGCGAGTAGCCAATTGGTGTTGAAGTCGACGATCGGGTTGAGTGAATCGCAGCCGACGATTGGCATTGCTTCAACGGAAGCAACTACAACGTGTGGCGAAAGAAGTTCATTCGACGGGCAGGGGAGGTTCAACTCCTACCGTTCTACTGGCCCAATGAGGAGACGAAAGAGGGCGTTGCACCTTCCAAGACGGATCCGTCGGAAAATGTGGTGTTGTTTAGGAGGCAAAGCAAGGAGGTGTTCTTTCAACTTTGCCATGCGGTTGCTGATTCTATTGCGGTGGATTTGGACCATTTTGCAGGGAAGTTAACCTTGGCACAGCGTGCGTGGAGTACCTCGAGTCTACGTACATGGGTACGAATGCCACCAACAAGAAGGCCGTGAGGAACCATCTGCTGAGGCTGAGCACGGAGAAGGGTAAAAACATTATCACCTACATCAACAGGGCAAAGAGCTACAACGACGACCTACGTGTGATGGGAGTCGTGGAGTCGGAGAAACAGATGATCGACTATATCGTTGAAGGACTTCCGAAGGAATACGAATCCGACGTTGGGATGTTCACGTATCAACCGCAGAAAAACCTGATGAAGCTGCAAGAGATTCTTCAATCTCTTGAGACGGTAAAGGAGATAAGGAAGAAGAAGGCAGCGAAGGAAATTGAAGACGAGAAACATGGTATGGTAAATGCAACTGCAATGAAGGCGTTTGGAGCGTGCTTCCATTGCGGAAAGAGAGGTACAAAGCGATCAACTACTATGAGAACCCGAATAGCAAGAATTACAGAGGGGAAGCGGGAGAGAACGACAATAAAGACAACAAGCGTGCAAAGAAGCGCGGATTTGGCGGCAAGTGCGACTATTGCGGGCGCTACGGACATAAGGTCGCGGATTGCTAATCCGATCTGAATAGCAAGAGCAATAAGGGACCGTCGGAGAAGAGGAACGTGGCGGAAAATGCAAATGTGACAGATGTGGTAAAGGAGGACGCCATCTTTGGTGGTGCACACCGTGCGAACATGGTGCGGGTTCCAAAGGTAGACGAGCCAACGGACGGGGGTAAGAATGATTCTTGGCTCTTGGATAGTGGTTGCACTCGTCACATGACGTGTAGGTCGGAATTGGTGGAGAAGATGAGATACTCAAGTGAGGGATTCATCTTGCAAGGTAACAACGAGAAGCTTCTAGTGACGAGAGAAGGTGATGTAGTGCTATAGAGTCCTTATGGTGGAATGAGACTAGAGAATGTTTTGCTTGTTGCCAATCACAGCTTGATGATGTATAATGATGGCAGTAAGGTGTCGGTTATACTCTCTTGTTTTTTGCTAGCTTGAATTTGTCCCTACACTTCTTTGTATCCCCCAATACTATACAACAACCAGCAAGCACCACACCACACCACACCATACATAATATTCTAAAACTTATTAAGGAATAAATGGTATTAAGAAACAACTATAGATGATTGTTGGCTTGTTTCTGCCTTTTAACAACAATCAAAACCAATCTACACTCATCTATATTCTTAAAAAATATTGCGCGGTGGGGGCGGTCCGCGGGCAGGCGGCGGGCGGCCGGCGGGTGGCCAGCCGGCGAGCGGGCGGCCGGTCATCCGGCGGGCGGGCGACAGGCGCGAGCCGCGGGGGGGAACGGGCGGGCAGAGGGCACGTGCCGAAGGAGCGGGCGGTTGGCGTATGTTCGGGCTTTCGCTTTCTTTTCCTTTCCTCTATCTTTCTCTCTTCATCCTACCATTCTCTTCTATTCCCTACTACTTCGTTTCACTCCTTGATTCTTTTTCTTCTTCTTTTTTTCCCGTCTCTCATTCATGTATACATAGCGTCTCCATAGAGAAATAATCATGTCAACCTACCATTCTCTTCTATTCCCTACTACTTCGTTTCACTCATTGATTCTTTTTCTTCTTCTTTTTTTCCCGTCTCTCATTCATATATACATAGCGTCTCCATAGAGAAATAATCATGTCGAAATTCTGTCCTTTTGGAAACACATTTATATTCGGCTTGTATTTGTTTTTCCCTAATCAATAAAAAGCTACTTTGCACGCCACCACTAGCACTACCCGCATTCTGCCACTAGCATTGCCTGCACCACTAGTGCTACAGGCATTTTTTGCCGCATACGGTAGCAATGCCCCCATACACGCAGCTTGCACTGCCTGCAAACCCGCCGTCAAGCATTGTCTGCTTGCCCGCAGCCTAGCACTGCCCGCCTACCTACCACCCAGTGTTGCACGTACATCCACATCTAGTACTGTCCGCATAATGCCGCCAAGTACTGCCCACATACCCAGCCATAATTTAGTCATAATACAGACATGATGTAAAAAAAAAAACACACACACAAAAAACAAGAGGAGACGTCGTCGTTGTTATGTTTGCGGAACTTTTAGATATAAATTCATAACAAAATATACCATGTGCAAATTTGTGCACATATATACATGTATGTATACGGACACATATCTACAATGGGCTCCGCACCCGCAGGCTCAGCACCCCCAGGCTCCGCACGCTCAGGCTCAGCACCCGCAGGCTCAGTACCCCCACTAGCACCTGAGTCACCAGTGACCTCGACAGGCTCAACCAAGGGGAGTGGATCTACCTGAGACACACCTTAAGGAGCAGGACCCTGAAAAGGAGGAGGTCTATCCAGAGGGGGACCTGGAGCGAGGAAGAGCGACGGGGGGGGGGAGAAAAGGGGCAGTGCGTGTCAAAATGAGGAATGGATGGTGCATTGATGTTGGTTGGGGTACATATAGCTAACCCTAAGTTTTGTACCCCCTAAGACAAACCTCACTATAGGCTACAACATTTGACACACCCCTATAGCCTAAGTGAGGGGTGTCTAGCAGAACCAAACGAGTACGGTCACAAGACCAGTCCAAGAAACGAAGCTCAGGGTGGATCACAACGTCACCACACAGTCTGAGCACAAACAAAAGTGGCCACAAGGCCAGTCCAAGAAGTAACAGAGATATATAGAAAGCAAAGTAAACAGTACACTCAAGTCTAAGCAACACGAGAACCAGTGTCAACAAGGCCTAACTGCACACAGCACCTCTGGTGGTCACAAGGCGGAAGCGCCTTGGTGAAGATGTCTGCAGTGTTGGCCTCGGACTCCACAAACTCAAAGCGAGCCTGTCCACGCCTCTGCAACTCTCGCAGAAGAAAGTACCTGACGTGAATGTGCTTCACTCTGCTCTCCAGTCGTGGCTCTCGACAAAGGAGAATAGACGCCTTGTTGTCAGTGAACAAGGTCGGTGCAGAGCTCGGCCGCTCACCAAGGTCGGTGAGCAAGAAGGTCAACCAACGCAGCTCCTGTGCCGCCATGGCACCAGCGTAGATCTCAGCCTCAGCTGTAGAGGTCGAGACCGAAGAGGAGCGTGTGGACCGCCAGGAAACAGCTCCAGAACCCAGGCTGAAACAGTACCCCTGAGTAGACCTGTGAGTCTCAGCGTCGTCAGCGTAAGAGGAGTCACAGTGACCAGTAAGTACAACAGACTGCTGCCCTCCAAGAACTAGCCCCACGCCTGATGTCGTCGCTAGGTACTTCGCCACCCTCACAGCTGCTGTCCAGTGAACAGGACGGTGTCTCCCTGGCGCAACAAAGCGCGCAAGAACGCTGAGAGGGAAGGCGAGGTCCGGGCGAGTACAAGTCATCAGGTACATGAGGCAACCCACAAGCTCTGCGTAGGGACCACTAGGCTCGAACGGCTCGTCAGGAAAGGGTCCAGTGAGTCTGTGGTCAACAGCAAGAGGTGTGCGCTGTACTGTGGAGTGCTGAAGCCCGAACCGCTGAAGGACCTGCTGCACCATGTGTGACTGTGAAAGTGTAATGGTGCGAGCAGCTCTGTCCCTGGTGATCTGCAGGCCAAGGTAGTGGCGCAGCTCACCAAGATCAGTGCAGGTGTGTCTCTTCTGCAGTTCGGACTTCACGTGTGCCAAAGCAACCCTGTCAGGGGTGGCGAAAACAAGGTCGTCAACGTAGACCAGAACAAAGAAAGGTGTGGGGCCACGACGAACGAACAGCGACGGGTCAGCAGAAGACGGCTGGAACCCAAGGTCAGACAGGGTAGAACGCAGGGTGTCGTGCCACTCACGAGGAGCCTGACGAAGACCGTAAACCGGTCGCCTCAGCCTCCACTGGGTCCCAGGAGGGAAAGAGCCAGTGAAGGCAGAGGGACGACGCAACCAGACCTCCTCGTGAAGACTGCCCTGAAGGAAAGCAGTAGAGAAGTCGAGAGAGTGTAACTCGTAGTCTCTCTGTGCTGCTACGTGTAGTAACACCCGAAGAGTGGTCATCTTCGGGGTGGGCGCGAAGGTCTGAAAGAAGTCAACTCCCTCGCGCTGACTGAAACCTCTAGCCACGTAGCGCGCCTTGAAGACCGGAGGAGATCCCGGTGGCCGCTTCACCCTGTAGATCCACATGCCGTCGACTACGTTCGCCCCCGGAGGGGGAACCTCATCGACGTAGGTGCCTGTGGATCTGTAGGAGGCCATCTCTGCGTCCATGGCAGCTCTCCACTGAGAGGCCCAAGGCCCTGACACTGCCTCAGCGTAAGTGCGAGGAGTCGGAATGTCAAGGGCGTCGGGGTCACCCTCAGGGGCGAGGAGCATGGCACAGAGATGAGGGGAAGCGGCGGCCAGGAACTCTAGCTCAAACTGCCTGTCCTCTAGGGCGTCACAGCCAAGGGCAGACACACCCCCGACGGCCAGAGGACTGGAAGGAGGAGCAGCCACAAGAGCGGTGGCGAAGTCAAGGCGGCGGGTAGAGGCAAACTCAGTGACTGCGGCAGTAAGAGCGGACACAGAGGACACAGAGGCACGAGGGTGGGTAACAAGAGAGGCGAGAACACGAGAGAGAACAGGACGGTACGTGCGGTAGTAGTCAGTGACAGGAGTAGGAAGCGACGCAGTGAGGGCCGACTCAGGAGGAGACGGAAGCACAGACGGAGACGGACGAGGTGGACGAGAACAAAGGAAGGCTGTACGAAGGTCAGTGAAGGGAACAGGAGACGAGGGACGAGCACGAGGGGAGCGACGAGAGGCCCAAGTCTGAGAAGGAGGAGGAGACAACGAAGACTGAGAACGAGGGAAAACAGCGGGAGAGGGGTCAGGAGGAGGAAGCGGAGGACCAGAGACGGGAGGAGAGGGGGAGGAGGAAGGAGAGGGAGAGGGGGGACGAAGGGTCCGAAGACCCGAGACAGGAGGAGGAGACGGCAGCTGCTGCTGCTGCTGCTGCTGCTGCTGCGGCTGCTGCTGCTGCTGCTGCGGCTGCTGCGGCTGCTGCTGCTCCAGCGGCTGCTGCTCCTGCTGCTGTCGCTCCTGCTCCTCGAGCCGCTGCAACTCTCTCTCCTCTCTCTCCAACTCCAGCTGCTCCTCACGAGCACGGCGAACACGAGCCTGGAACCTGGTCGGGTAGGGGTGGGGGGAAGGAGTAGTGTCCGGGGCAGCGGCAGCCCCAGAGTCGACCTCCGAAGCACCAAGCACACCACCCCCAGAGGCAGCACCAACACCAGCTCCAGATCCCGGCAGACAAGAGTCCTCTGCAACCCGCGGCTCAGCTCCAACTCCAGCACCCCCAGAACCAGAGACCTGTACAGGGACAGTCGCAGGACCAACCTCCCGAGAGGGAGCACCTGCAGGAGGCGGCGAGGAAGACTGTGGGGAGGGAGGCTGTACAGGGGGGGCTACCGAAGGGGGAGGGCTAGCCTGAGACACACCAGACGGGGCTGGACCAGGGGGGGGAGGCTGTACCGGGGGAGCAGGCGGGGGAGCGGCGGTCAGGAAGAGAGGGGGGGGAGGGACCGGGAGACCTCGACTGGGGTACCTGACGTAGTAGGGGGTGGACTCCTCGAAACGGACGTCACGGGAGTCAAAGAACCGGTGAGAGGGAGGGTGGTAAAAGGTGAAGTCAGAGGAGTCCTCAGGGAAACCAAGGAAGACACAAGGAACGGCGCGAGGCGAGAGCTTGTCCGCGGAGGTGTCGCGGACAAGAGCCAAGCACCCCCAGACACGAAACCTCGACGCGACACCAGGGGACCCTGTCCAAAGACTGGTCGGTGAAGCCTCCGGCCGAGAGACGCGTGGCCAGAGGTTCAGCTGGTGCGCGGCGTACCTGACCGCGTATGGCCACAGGAAATGGGGGGCACGGGCGTGAGTCAAGGAGGTGCGGGCAATCTCCATGACCAGGCCTATGCGACGCTCAGCAACCCCATTCTGCTGTGGGGACTCCGGAAGCGTCCAGGACTGACGAATGCCCTGTTCGCGACAGAATCCAGCGAGAATGCCGGAGCGAAACTCGCCCCCGCGGTCGGAGTGGAGACAGCTGACACGACGACCACGAGTGTCCTGGGTGGTAAGCAACCACCTGATCAGCGTAGAAGTCACCTCAGACTTCCTCGCCAGGGGGAACACTGTGGTGTAGCGGGAGTAGTCGTCAACGACCACCAAAAAGAAACGCTCACGCTCAGGGCCAGGGCGAGGAGAGGGGCCCCAGACGTCCAAGTGCAGCGTCTCAAAAGGCTCGGTGGCCGGACGAAGGGAGGAGGAGTGAGGGGTGGCGCGCAGCCTACCCTCGACGCAAGGACCGCACGGTGGTGCAAGGGACGGCGGCAGCGACGGCAAGACACGCGGGAGACCTAAGACAAGACGCTGACGAGACATAGCGCGAAGACGAGGAGGAGAAGGGTGCCCCAGCCGGTGGTGCCACAAAACGGTGGGGTGGGCAAGCGACCGACAGGAGCACGACGCAGCGACCGGACTAGACGGAGGAACCTGACAAGACACAGCTACCTGGGGGGACGGAGCAACCTGGTGAGACGCGAGGACTCGAACGGGGGGCAAAACAGGGGCCGGGGGCAGGAGGGGCGGCTGTGGCTGCGGCTGCTGCTGCTGCTGCAGTCGCTGCTGAGCGCGCGGGCCAGTGTGAAGAGTGTAGAGACCGGAGCCCGGCTCAGCAGCAAAAGTGGCGAGGGGCTGGTAAGAGTCCCCGTCAACACACACCGCAGTCTCTCCAGAAGGCTTAAACCACACACCCACGTGCTGACTCACGAGGGGTCGCACGCCCACCAAGTTCCGGGAGAACGAGGGGACGTGAAACCCAGTGAGAGACCCAGAAGGAGCAGCCGGACACGGCAAGGTGGTAGTGTGACGCGCGGTGACTGGTCCCGAAGTGGGATCAGCCAGCGCCACAGAAACAGGCGCAGGAAGAGGCGTAAGTGTCGTGCTGTCACGAAAGAAGCAGTGAGAGGCTCCAGAGTCCAGCGTGAACGACAGCGAACCGTCCTCTGAGGTAGCCGCTGGACTAGAGTCTACACAAGAACCTACACTAGCAACAGGCAACTGAGCAAGGCTAGCACCTAAGCTAACAACACCAGAGTAAACAGAGTCAGAAACACTAGAGTCAACAACAGCATACATAGCATGGGGACGACCAATCAGATCAACTAACTGCTCAGCAGACATGCCCCACAGAGCGGAGCCGTAACGCTGAACAAGAGGCAGCCAGTCAGGGGCAGGAGCACCAACCCCGTAGACCAAACGAACCGTGTCAGTGAGCTGAGCAAAGCACTGACCAGGGGGGTGAAACCGGCCACAAGGGTGGCCACGACGAGTGCCTGTCAGAACCTGGTAGGTGCAGGGAGTGTAAGCAGCACCGCGCTGGGTCTGACGCAGCCCCGACCCTGGAGCCAGCTGCTGCCGCTGCTGCTGCTGAGGCTGCTGGGAGGAGAGGGGCTGCTGGTGCTGCAGAAGCTGCTGCTGACGCTGAGCCTGGTACCACGCCGCTGCTCCACCAACCGGGGCAGGAAGTACAGGAGGCGACTGACGAACTCGGGCGTCGCCACCACCAGCAGGCGCAGTGGAGTCACCAGTCACTGCACGAGGCGCCTCTCCAGGCCCTGAACCTCCACCGCCGCCAGGCGCAACGCCATCTCCACTACCTCCGCCTCCACCTCCACTACCACCACCAGAACCGCCTTTCTTGCCACTCCTACCGCGGGACCGCGACGCAGTCGTAACAGCAGCTGCAGTCGCGTCAGTAGCGGCAGTGGCAAGTGAGGCAGTAAAGGTGGGTAACTGCGGGACTGTGCACCCGTGGAAGAGTGGGGGGGGCACAGCACCAGAGGCAGCGGCTACCGAGCGAAGGTTGCTCTCGACGTCCTTGAGTGCAGACTCAAGGACCTCGACGGTGAGCTCACTAGGGTGCTTCAGCAGAAGCGCGTCGCGAACGGAGGCAAGGCAGTCAGGGAGGCTAGTGGCGATGAAATAGATAGTGATCGCCATAGGGGGAGGAAGCAGTGCAAGCTGTGCCTCTGTGCAAGCAGCGCGGTAACTAGCGTCGAGCGAGCGGAGGTGAGCGATCAAGTCAGCAGAGCGCTCAAAAGACGCTAGGTCAGGAAACAGGAATGGGAGGAACAGGCGGCCAAGAGAGACAGCAGTGGGAGTAGAGTAGCGGGCCTTAATCGCAGTGAGGTACTCAGCAGCGGTGCGAACCTGAGTGAAGTGAACCTCCTCAGACTCAGGGAGGAGGCTGCTGAGCGCGATGCAGGCCGCAGCGTCACGTGACTTCCAAGCCGTCTGGTCAGCTCGCTGAGTGGCAAAGCGGGCTCTAGCGGCGTCATCAGGGGCAGGTCCTAAAGGCGTAGGGTCGGAGGGCGCAGGTAGGGCACCAGTAGCGTGCGCCCAGAGGGACTCGCCTGCCTGGACCTGACTCTCTAACAGACGGCGAGCACGAAGAAGCCAGACGGAAAAATCAAGAGGTCTACCGTCAGCGTCGAAACGAAGGACGCGAGGGGTCGCCATAGTGTGCAAACGGAATTGGCAGGGAAAGCAGGGTGCAGCGGCAAGGGGGAACGGGCAGGAAGAGCGGGCAAGAGCGGGCGAGTAGGTAAGGTGTGGTGGGCGTCTAGGGTAGGAGCGCGCGGGCTAGGGCAGGAGCGCGTAGGCGGGTAGGGCAAAGGCGCCGGGCCAGGGCGACGGGCTGGGGCGCGGGTCGACGGGCAGCGGGGGGAAGCGCGGGTCGACGGGCAGCGGGGGGAAGCGCGGGTCGACGGGCAGCGGGGGGAAGCGCGGGTCGACGGGCAGCGGGGGGAAGCGCGGGTCGACGGGCAGCGGGGGGAAGCGCGGGTCGACGGGCAGCGGGGGGAAGCGCGGGTCGACGGGCAGCGGGGGGAAGCGCGGGTCGACGGGCAGCGGGGGGAAGCGCGGGTCGACGGGCAGCGGGGGGAAGCGCGGGTCGACGGGCAGCGGGGGGAAGCGCGGGTCGACGGGCAACGGGGGGAAGAGCGGGTCGACAGGCAGCGGGGGGAAGCGCGGTTCGACGGCAGCGGGGGGGGAAAGCGCAGCGCGACCTGCAGCGGTACGCTAGATCGGGCTACGCTAGATCGGGAGGAAGAACGAGCGGTAACGAACGAACGGGACTAGATCGGGCCGGCACTAGGCTCGGGCAAGACGGGCGAAACGAGAGCTAGGATCAGGCTCGGGTGGTACGATCGGAGAACGGAGAAACGGGATCCCACAGGATCCTAACCTAACTGATACCATGTCAGAATGAGGAATGGATGGTGCATTGATGTTGGTTGGGGTACATATAGCTAACCCTAAGTTTTGTACCCCCTAAGACAAACCTCACTATAGGCTACAACATTTGACAGTGCGGTAGGGGAAGAGACGGTAAAAGGGAACCGACTCGTCAAACGTGACGTCCTGAGAGGGGAAGACACGGCGCGAGGTGGGGTGGTAAAACTGCCAGCCAGACGCGTCAGGGACAAAGCCAAGGAAGACACAGGGAATGGCGCGAGAGGAGAGCTTGTCCGCGGAGGTATCGCGGACAAAGGCACGAGCGCACTAGACCCACACGGAACACCGACGCATCGCCAACCTCCCCTGTCCAACGCAGTGTAGGCGAGGTCTCCGGCAAGGAGATACGGGGCCAGAGGTTGAGCTGATGCGCGGCGTACCGGACTGTAGACGGCCATAGAAAATGGGGAGCAGCCGCATGGATCATGGAGGTACGAGCGACCTCCATGACTAAGCCAATGCGGCACTCCTAAACCCCATTCTGCTGCGGGGAGGCCGGAAGCGTGAACGACTGGAGGATGCCCTCCCCACGACAAAAGTCCCGCAAGAGGTCGGAGGAAAACTCACCGTCTTTGTCAGAGTGCAAACGCAGGACAAGGAGGTCCGTTTGGAGCCGCTCGCGGAGCTGGAGACGAACAGCGCGGATCCAAAGGATCAAAATACCAGTGACCTCCTCCTTGCTGCGCAAGGGGAAGAGCGTGATGTAACGCAAGTAGTCAACAACCAGCAGAAAGTACCGCTCGCGGCCCTGTCCCTCGATGCGAGCTGGGCCCCACACGTCCATGTGGAGCGTCTGCAGGGGAGCAGTCGTCGGGGGAAACGAGGAGTGAGGAGCGGCGCGCTGCCGCCCCTCGACGCAAGGAAGGCAGGGCGGGGCAGGCGAGCGCGGGAGGGGGGGCAGAGACCTGGGAAGGCTAAAGACAAGGAGGCGGGAGTGCATGCTACGGAGGTGTGGCAGGGAGGGGTGACCAAGATGGTGGTGCCAGAGGAGAGTCTGGTGTGAGAGGTGGCGACACGAACAGGGAGCTGCTACCAGACCTGACTAGGCCTAGACTAGCAGCCGCTATACCATGGTCAGGGGGCACACACAAGTAATAGTCACCTTCAATACTACCAGTCAGAGCATACATGGCAGTAAGGATAGCGTCATAGTCTAGAGAAAATATATCTACAATGTCTTGAAGCAGCTCTAGCCAGAGGGGTAGCTCAGCCTCGTCGCCGAACTGTGCTCGCCAAGCGTCGCTCAGACGGGAGAAGCAGCGGGACTGTGTGTGACTAACTGTCCCGCAGGTCTGACCATCCCGATCACCAGTGCGAATGACGTACGGGCAGCGAGCAGTACTCCTACACCCCCGACTCTGAGCGTACCACTCACGCAGCTGCCGGGGCATAAGGGTCTCGCGTGGCCACCGCCAGAAACTCCGCACTGAACAGCTCCACCGCGACTGCCACGACGGCTGCCGCCAGCACACCACCTGACGTACCACTCACGAAGCTGCTGGGGCGTAAGGGTCTCACGCGGACACCGCTGCAGCTGCATCTGGCCACCACCAGAAACTCCCCACCGAACAGCCACAGCGACTGCTGCTTCGGCCGCCACCACTCCCACTGCTGCCACCACCGCCGTCACCACTCCCACCGCTACTACGAAGTGAAGTCATAGCGGGCAAGCAAGGAGGCGCGCGACCAGTAGGGCAGTACGGAGGGAAGGCAGTAGCATGAGCAGCAGCAGCGGCAGCAGTAAGAGCAGCAGAGCGGCTCGGTGAGGCTAGGCTGCAGCACCTCCAGCACTCCTAGCAGCACCTCCACCAGCAAGAGCAGTAGCACGAGCAGCACGGCAGATCGGGTTGGGCAGGGCGGCTCGGGCTGGGCGGCGCAGCTCGGCCTGGGTGGCGCGGGCAGCGCGCTGTGCAGGGCAGCAAGACGCGACACGCAGGCTGCAGCAGGGCGCGACGTGCGGGCTGCAGCAGGGCATGACGCGCGGGGCAACAGGGTCTCGACGCGCGGGCTGCAGCAGAGCGTGACGCGCGGGGCAAAAGAGCGCGACGCGCGGGCTGCCGTAGGGCGCAACGCGCAGGGCAATAGGGCGCGACGTGCAGGCTGCAGCAGGGCGCGACGCGCGGAGCAGTAGAGCGCGACGCACGGGCTGCAGCAGGGCGTGATGCGCAGGGCAGCAGGGTGCGGGCTGCAGCAGGATGCAGGGCTGGGCAGGGCATGCGCGGGGCAGCGCGGCTAGGGGCAGGGCAGGGCGTGCGCGAGACAGCGCGACGCGGGGCAGGGCAGGCCGTGCGCGGGGCAGCGCGACGTGGGGCAGGGTAGGGCGTGCGTAGGGCACCGCGACGCATTGTAGGGCAGAGTGTCCGCGGGGCAGCGCAACGCGGGGCAGGGCAGGGCGTGCGCGGGGCAGCGCGACGCAGGGCAGGTCAGGGCGTGCAGGAGGCAGCGCGACGCGGGGCAGGGCGTAGACGGACAGTGTGACGCAAGGCAGGGCAGGGCACGCACGGATGGCGCAGCGCAGGGTATGGCGTGGGGTAACGCGGTAACCGTAGTCGGTCACTAGGTAACGGTGGCCCCGGAAAAAAAAAAAAAAAAAAAGAGAGAGAGAGAAGAGAGAGAGAGAGAGAGAGAGAGAGAGAGAGAGAGAGAGAGAGAGAGAGAGAGAGAGAGAGAGAGAGAGAGAGAGAACAGTCCTACGGACCTATTGCTTCGAAACCATGTCAGAAACTAACGAGCAGGAATGATTGCATTGAGCAGAATGTGGGTACAAGTGCAAACCCTAAACTGGGTTGTACCCTATATGGGCTACCCAACTACAGCCTACACAACACAAACCGGATAATAGTTTGACACACGCTGCCTGCACGCCGCTCGCACACTGCTTGCGCTGCCCGCGCGCTGCCCGCACGCCGCCCGCGCCGCCAGCATATGCTCGCTGCCGGCCCGCCGTCAGCTGCCCTGCGCGCTGCATTGTCCGCTCTGCCCTGCGCTGGCTGCGAGCGCTCTGCCTGAGCCGCCCGCGCATTGCCATGCCCCAGCTCCCCTGCCCTGGCCTACTTGCGCTGTCAAGCCGCCAGCTCGCGCCACTGCTGCATTGCTAGCACCGCTAGCTCACTCAATTCTAGATTCTATCATTCCATTCCATACCCCCATGTTTTTTATAACCACTCTAATATCGTCCTTAAAAGTATTCACGATAATACTTCCCTCTGTTATATTTTATTATGGATCATTCATTGCATTCTGCACTTCCAATCACACTTTTGCCTTTCGTTTTATCCCTTCATTCCCATTTATGATTCGCCATCGCACCTCTTTCTTAATTTTTATAAAGAGTTGTCTTATTTTCACATGTTGCTTCTTTTCTAACTCTATCACTTTCAATTGTCAGTCTTCTATCATGTCTTTGTGATATTCATTTCCCGTCGCAAACTTCATATTGCATTCATAAATCCCATTTTATGCGTTGCTCTCTTGTCGTCGTTTTCTTTTCTTCTTATTCTATTCTTCCTCTTGATCTTCCATCCACTCCATGCAAATCTCTCTCCTTGCTGCTATCATCTCCCGCTTCCTTATGCAAATATGTCTCCTTGCTTATTTAGTCGACATTACTATTCTCTGTACTAAAAAATGTATCGTACCTGTGGTTCTACATTCATCTTCTCCTTTCCATTATTTTTTCATTTCTTTATGAGTTTGTACCCTAAATTTTATGTTTTTCCTCTTCTTCATATTTAATTCCGCAGTTTACGTCTTGTCTCGACCAATCTGCAGCTCTATCCCTGGTTTTTTTTATCCTTGTTATAATTTTGTAAATTCATCAAACTTTGCTCACTGCCAAGTATTTTGTGCCATTGCTTTGGTAATATTCGCTCTTAAAATGGAAACTGTTGTTTCTATTTGTTACTTGCTTTACTCACTTTTTATAATGTTTTATGTTTCGTTGGTCCGTAGTGCATTAACCTTCCTTTTTCTTTTTCTTCTCAAAAGCCCATATTCGTTCTTTTGTTTGGACTTGCATTTTGTCTTTGTTATGCCTCTTATTGCAAATACTTGTCAGAATCCACAGGCAGGAATGAGTGAACTAGCAGCATGCAGGAGTACAAGTAGTAAACCCTAATTTGGGTTGTACCCCATATGGGCTACCCCACTACAGCCTAGACAGTATGCAGCACATATGTTTGACACACCCCCATAGGCAAAGTGGGGGAGAACAAGGGGTCACAAGACCAGTCAGGGCAAAGCAAGGCAAAACAGGCTCAGGGTGGATCTCGAGGATTCCACACAAATTCCGAGCACAAGCAAGCGGTCACAAGACCAGTTCACATGCAGGTTTATAACAGAGCAAGAGATACAGTGATCACAACCTAGCAAGAGTAAACATGCAGGTATATATATATATAGAGATCACAGTACAAGCAAAGTCAAGAAGTGAGCAAGTGAGGTCCAGTAGGCACAAGGCCCAAAAGAGTACAAAAGCGCTGATGGTCACAAGGCTGGAGCGCCTTGGTGAACACATCAGCAGTGTTGGCCTCAGTGGCCACGTAACGCAGACAAAGCTGACCACGCTGCTGTAGCTCTCTAGCCAGGAAGTACCGCAGGGCGATGTGCTTCGTTCGGTGCTCCAGTCTGTGCTCCTCACACAAGGCAATGGCAGCCTTGTTGTCGACGTACAGCACTGGAGGAGAACGAGGCCTCTCTCCCAAGTCGGTCAGCAAGTAGGTCAGCCAGCGAAGCTCCTGGGCCGCCATGGCTGTGGCGTAGATCTCAGCCTCACAACTGGAGCTGAGAACAGACGAAGAGCGTGTGGAACGCCAAGAAACTGAGCCAGAGCCAAGGCTGAATGTGTAACCCTGAGACGACCGCTGAGTAGCCTGGTCGTCCGCCCAAGAAGCGTCTGAGTGTCCAGTGAGCACAACTCGGTCTCGCCCTCCAAGCACTAGCCCCATGCCCGACGTACTGCACAAGTAGCGCAACACCCTCTTAGCGGCATCCATGTGCTCCTTCCTGTGACGGCCAGGAGCGACATAGCGTGCAAGGATGCTAAGAGGGTATGCAAGGTCAGGTCGAGTGCAGGTCATCAGGTACATGAGGCAGCCCACGAGCTCTGGATACGGGCCACTCGGCTCTACGGACTCATCCGAAGGCAGAGCTGAGAGCGAGTGACCGGTAGGCAGAGGAGTGGACTGAGGCGAGGAGTACGTGAAGCGGAAGCGCTGGAGAACCTGCTGCACCATGTGTGACTGAGTCAAGGTGATGGTGCGCCGTGCTCTGTCCCGGGTGATCCGCAAGCCAAGATAGCTTGTCAGCTCACCCAGGTCTGTGTACGTGTGTCTCCTCTGCAGCTCCGACTTCACGTAGGCGAGTCCTGCAGTGTCAGCAGTGGCAAAGACCAAGTCGTCGACGTACACGAGGATGTAGAACGGCGGCAGCGAAGTGTCGGTGCGCAGGAACAGCGACGGGTCAGCTGTAGAAGGCGCGAACCCAAGAGCCGCAAGTGTAGTCCTCAGTGTGTCGTGCCACTCACGCGGAGCCTGGCGGAGACCGTAGACCGGCCGCTGAAGCCTCCACTGGGTACCAGGAGGAAACGACCCAGTGAAGCCAGGTGGGCGGCGCAGCCAGATCTCCTCGTGCAGGCTGCCCTGCAAGAAAGCAGTGCTGAAGTCAAGTGAGTGAAGCTCGTAGTCGCGCTGAGCGGCTATGTGCAGCAGCACCCGAAGAGTAGTCATCTTCGGGGTGGGGGAGAAGGTCTGAAAGAAGTCAACTCCCTCTCGCTGACTGAAGCCTCGAGCCACGTAACGCGCCTTGAAGACAGGCGGAGAACCCGGCGGCCGCTTCACCCTGAAAATCCACATGCCACTGACGATGTTCGCCCCAGGAGGGGGAACCTCGTCGACGTAGGTGCGTGTGGACTTCCAGGAAGCCATCTCGGCGTCCATGGCTGTCTGCCACTGAGAGGAGTAGGGACCCGCCATCGCCTCAGCGTAAGTGCGCGGGGTCGGGATGTCTGGTGCATCCGGGTCTCCCTCAGGGGCAACTAGCAAGGACACGAGACGGGGCAAAGCAGCAGCAAGACACTGGAACTCCTCCTGTCTGTCCTCAAAGACGTCCGTGCCGAGAGCACACTCACCCCCGACGGACGGAGGACAGGCAGACTCAGACTCAGACTCAGAAACAAGGCTAGCAGCGTAGTCTAGGCGACAGCGAGCAGCAAAGTCAACCAACTCAGCGACCAGAGCAGACGCAGCGGCGGACTCAAAAGTAGGGTCAGTGACAACTGTGGCGAGAAGACGCGTGACAGTGGGACTAGCAGCACGACGGGAGTCAGACTCCGGATCAGGAAGAGTAGGTAGAGAGGACGCAGGAGGAGACGGCAGAGGGACACGCTGAGGAGCAGTGGAGTGAGTGCCAGGGACAGGAGGAGGACGCTCACGTGGGACACGACGACCAGTGCGAGCAGTACGAACAGGCGACGCAGGACGAGACGCAGGCTCACGACGCTCTGAAAGGCCTCCGGTGGGACCAGTGTAAGGAGAGGGACGAGGAAGAGGCGAGGCAGGCGGTAACTGTGACTGCGACTGGACAGGCGGAGGACACTCTACGGAGGGAGGAGGACAAGGAGGAGGAGCCTGACCAAGAACCTGCTGAAGGAGCGGAACGAAGTACGGTCGCGGCCGCGCAGCGTCTCCAGAACCAGCAGAGACACCAGCGGCAGGGTCCTCAGCTCCAGTAGTAGCTCCCTCGCCCGGGTCCTCAGCACCAGCAGCAGCGCCACCGCTCGGCTCCGCAGCACCAGCAGCAGCTCCACCGTCCGGGTCCTCAGCACCAGCAGCAGCTCCACCACTCGGGTCCTCAGCACCAGCAGCAGCTCCACCGCTCGGGTCCTCAGCACCAGCAGCAGCTCCACCACTCGGGTCCTCAGCACCAGCAGCAGCGCCACCGCTCGGGTCCTCAGCACCAGCAGCAGCTCCAAAGCCCGGGTCCTCAGCACCAGCAGCAGTGCCACCCCCAGGGTCCGCAGCACCCGGAGACTGCAGCGTCGCGTGTACCACTCTCGGATCTGCTGAATGGGGGGGAGCTCCTGGGTAGGAGGGGAAGTACCGGGACGAGCTCCAGCAGCACCTCTCCGGAGGCGGCAGTACTCGAGGTACCTCTCCTGCAGCTGCTGGGAGGAGAGGGCTCCTCCAGGTGTAGCACGCTCAGTCTCAGTACCCCCAGACTCCGCACCCCCAGGCTCAGCACCTCCAGGCTCCACACCTCCAGGGTCCGCACCTCCAGGCTCAACACCCCCAGGCTCCGCACCTCCAGGCTCAACACCCCCAGGCTCAGCACCCCCAGACTCAGCACCCCCAGGCTCAGCACCCCTAGACGCAGGACGAGAGTCAACAGCTACCTCGACAGGCTCACCCGGGTAGAACTGCCAACCAGGGGCGTCCGGGACAAAGCCAAGGAAGACGCAGGGGACAGCGCGACGGGAGAGCTTGTCCGCGGACGTGTCGCGGACAAAAGCTCGGGATCCCCAGACCCGAAAACGCGACGCATCGCCAGCCTCTCCCGTCCAACGCAGTGTCGGAGAAGTCTCGGGCAAGGAGACACGGGGCCAGAGGTTGAGCTGATGCGCAGCGTATCGGACTGCAAACGGCCACAGAAAGTGGGGGGCAGCCGCATGAACCAAGGAGGTACGAGCGACCTCCATGACCAAGCCAATGCGGCGCTCAGCAACCCCATTCTGCTGTGGAGAGGCCGGAAGCGTGAACGACTGCTCAATGCCCTCCTGCTGACAGAAGGCCTCCAAGAGGCCAGAGGAAAACTCTCCACCTCTGTCAGAGTGCAGACGCAGGACAGGGAAGTCGGAGCGGAAACGCTCACTAAGCTGGAGACGAGATCTGCGGATCCAAGGGATCAAGACATCAGGGACGTCACCCTTGGTGCGCAAGGGGAAGACCGTGGTGTAGCGCGAGAAGTCGTCAACAACAATCAGGAAGTACCTCTCCTGACCCTGACCACGGACGCGGGCTGGGCCCCACACGTCCATGTGGAGTGTCTGCAAAGGAGCAGTCGTCGGGGGAAAGGAGGAGGAGTGAGGAGCGGCGCGCTGCCGCCCCTCGACACAGGGAAGACAGGGAGGAGCAGGTGAGTCGGGAAGGGGAGGGAGCACCCTGGGAAGACCAGCAACAAGGTCCTGTTTGTGCATGGCCCGAAGGCGCTGCACAGACGGGTGACCAAGGCGGTGGTGCCAAAGGACAGTCTCATGCGCCAGAGAGCGACACGAGCAGGGGGCGGACAGCTGACCTGACGCAGACGCAGACGTAGACGCAGACGCAGCTACCTGAGGGGACTCAGTGGTCAGTGTGTACAGGTCCGACCCCGGCTCCCGAGTGAAGGTAGCCAGGTGACGACCCGTCCGAGCACACGTGCAGTGTGTCACGCGCTCGTAGGCAGGGGTGAACTGGTGAACACCCGAGTCCTGGAGCGCACAACCCGCCACCAAGTTCGTAGAGAACGAGGGGAGGTAGAGACCTGACAGTGTGCCGGACGGGACCGCAGGACAAGGAAGGACAGTGGAGGAGGTCGCAATGACCGGACCCCCAGAGGGGTCAGCAAGGGAGACAGCAACTGGCCGAGCGAGTGGCTCAAGGACAGTGCGGTCACGAAAGAAAGAGCGAGAGGCACCTGAGTCCAGGGTGAAGGTGTGCAGTGCTGCAGTCGACTCAGTACCAAGGGGCACAGACGCACTAGCACCTAGGGCAGCAGCCTCACCATCACCTGGGGTAGCAGACACGCGAGCACCTGGAGCAGCAGACGCACTAGCACCTAGAGTAGTAGGCTCACCAGCACCTGGAGTAGCAGACACGCGAGTACCGGGAGTGGTAGCCTCACCTGCACCGAGGGCAACAGACGTACTGGCACCGAGAGCGGCTGCCTCACTCACAGAGCGACTACCACTACGGCCACCCCGACTGCTCAAACCTGCGTACCACTCACGAGCCTGCTGGAGCAGAAGAGGGCACGGCTGCTGCACCTGTCCACTACCTGAGGCTCCCGAACGACGGACGCCAGAGCGACTACCACTACGGCCACCCCGACTGCTCAAACCGGCGTACCACTCACGAGCCTGCTGGACCAGAAGAGGGCACGGCTGCTGCACCTGTCCACTACCAGGGGCTCCCGAACGACGCACGCCAGAGCGACTACCACGCCGGCCACCCCGACTGCCCAAACCGGCGTACCACTCACGAGCCTGCTGGAGCAGAAGAGGGCACGTCTGCTGCACCGGTCTACTACCAGAGGCTCCCGAACGACGCACTCCAGAGCGACTACCACTACGGCCACCCCGACTGCCCAAGCCGGCGTACCACTCACGAGCCTGCTGGAGCTGCATCTGGCCACGTCAGGAGCAGCAGCAGTAGCGGCAGCAACAGCAGGAGCAGTAAAGGCAGTAGCAGCAGCAGTAACGGTAGCAGTGCTAGCACGGCAAAGCTCACCAGTGGTTGGTGCGGCGGGCGCAAGACAGTGGCGACAGCGTGGCCGCTGCAACAGCGGGGCGGGGCCAGGTCGTAGCAGGGAGCTCCGCGGCAGCTGCTGCAGGGTCTGTGGCGGCCGCTGCTGTAGGCTCGGCGGCGGCAGCTGCTGCAGGTCGAGCGGCGGCTGCTGCTGTAGGGTCGGCGGCGGCCGCTGCTGTAGGCTCGGCGGCGGCTGCTGCTGCAGGGTCGGTGGCGGCTGCTGCTGCAGGCTCGGCTGCTGCAGCTGCTGCAGGTCGAGCGGCGGCTGCTGCTGCAAGCTCGGCGGCGGCAGCTGCTGCAGGTCGAGCGGCGGCTGCTGCTGCAGGCTCGGCGGCGGCAGCTGCTGCAGGTCGAGCGGCGGCTGCTGCTGCAGGGTCGGCGGCGGCCGCTGCTGTAGGCTCGGCGGCGGCTGCTGCTGCAGGCTCGGCTGCTGCAGCTGCTGCAGGTCGAGCGGCGGCTGCTGCTGCAAGCTCGGCGGCGGCAGCTGCTGCAGGTCGAGCGGCGGCTGCTGCTGCAGGCTCGGCGGCGGCCGCTGCTGTAGGCTCGGCGGCGGCTGCTGCTGCAGGGTCGGCGGCGGCTGCTGCTGCAGGCTCGGCTGCTGCAGCTGCTGCAGGTCGAGCGGCGGCTGCTGCTGCAGGCTCGGCGGCGGCAGCTGCTGCAGGTCGAGCGGCGGCTGCTGCTGCAGGCTCGGCGGCGGCAGCTGCTGCAGGTCGAGCGGCGGCTGCTGCTGCAGGCTCGGCGGCGGCAGCTGCTGCAGGTCGGCGGCGGCTGCTGCTGCAGGGTCGGCGGCGGCTGCTGCTGCAGGTTCGGTGGCGGCAGCTGCTGCAGACGAAGTCGAAGCCGCGAAGGGGCGGCTGAGGGATCGCGCGCGGGCGGCTAGCGGGTCACGCGCGCGAAGAATCGGCCGCGCGCGGGCGGCTAGCGAGGCGCGCGCGCGAAAAATCGGCCGCGCACGGGCGGCTAGCGAGTCGCGCGCGTTAAAAAACGAGCCGCGCGCGGGTGGCTAGCGGGCTGCGTGCGCGCGGTAGGTAGAGGCGCACGAGGGCGCTAAGGCGCACGAGGGCGCGCGGTAGGTAGAGGCGCACGAGGGCGCTAAGGCGCACGAGGGCGCGCGGTAGGTAGGGGCGCACGAGGGCGCGAAGGCGCACGAGGGCGCTCGGTAGTGAGAGGCGCACGAGGGCGCACGAGGGCGCACGAGGGCGCACGAGGGCGCACGATAGGTAGGTAGGTAGGTAGGTAGCGGTGGGCCCTAGGAGCGGTCCTAGCAAAGGACCTGCTCTGATACCATGTCAGAATGAACAGGCAGGAATGAGTGAACTAGCAGCATGCAGGAGTACAAGTAGTAAACCCTAATTTGGGTTGTACCCCATATGGGCTACCCCACTACAGCCTAGACAGTATGCAGCACATATGTTTGACAATACTAGTTAATAGGTAGGATGGGAAGGAGCATGTCATTGTACAAGTCGTAGAGCAATCGTTTACATTTTTTTTCTTGATCATTGATAGACTAGTAGTATCATCTCTTTTGTTTATCATTATTGCAGTTCATTGCATTTGTGGTGCGTGTTTGCATGTTTCAAAACCCCAGTTGCCCCATCTCAGCCCACCCTCCTCGAGGTAATAGCGAGGGCAGACACCCGCTAATGTTCACCCCCCCTCCCGAATCACCTACCCCTCCTGGTGTGACATGATGGGCAGTGGAGAGGTCCTCCAACTCACCCCCTGTCTCCTACACTCGAACAAAAAAAACACATAAAAACACCTAAACCTGCACGCTCACCCAAGCACTGAGAGGGGGGAGTGGGTAGAGCCGGGGGAAAACTTGCAGCAGACGCTGCAAGGGAAGGGGCAGCAGGGGCTGCAAGGGAAAGGGCTGCAGGAGCTGCAGGGGAAGGGGCAGCAGAGGCTGCAGAGGAAAGGGCAGCAGATGCTGCAGAAGAAGGGGCAGCAGAAGCCGCAGAGGAAGGGGCAGTAGAGGCAGCAGAGGCTGCATAGGAAGGGACAACAGAGGCTGCAGAGGAAGGGGCAGTAGAGGCTGTAGGGGAAGAGGCAGTAGAGGCTGCAAGTGGAGCTGCAGAAGCTACAGAGAATAGGGCTGCATGCTTGAGCAGCGCGGCCCGGACAGCACGAGCAATAGTGGCGGCACAAGCTGCGGTAGGGCTGGCAGGGACTTCTGTTGGGCAGTAGAGGCTGAAGAAGGGGCAGCAAGAACCAGAGCGGGAGCGGCAAGTGCGGCGGATAGGGCTGCAGAAGCACCAATAAGGGCCTCAAAAGTCGCTACAAGGCCGACAGCTTTTGGTTTGGTGGGGGAGGGGGGCCGAGATGAGGCTGTAGGCATAGGTAGCACGGGCCAGGCAGCACAGGCAGCAGGGGTGGCACCGGCCACAGCAGGGGCGGTAGAGACTACATCATGGGTGACTACAGCAGGGAGGGGTTGTATGGTAAGAAAGGCTTCATAGGTGAGGGCAGCAGAGGTAAGTGCAGCAGGGGGGAGAGCAGTGGGAGCTGCAAAAGGAGAGGGGGATGTGGAGGCTACAGGGCGTATGGGTGAAGCAGGGGCGGGTGCAAGAGAGAGTGCAGCCTTTTTCTGCAGGAGAGGGCGCAGCAGGGGCTGCAATGAGGAGGGAACAGCTAAGGCTGCTAAGACAGCAGATGGGACTATAGCTGGGGGCTGAAGAGGCCTCGGTGGGAGTTGAAGGGGCCGCAGAAGGTGCTGGCAGTGACGAGCTAGCATTGGGCGCATGCGCACAGGGGCTAGAGGCAGCAAGGTCAGGGGCAGTAAGTGGGGATTCCGAAGGGGGGATGTGATACTCATAGAAGAGGATGCGCACAAGGATTTGATGCACATCAATGGCCCGTTGGCCCCCTATCTCACACTTGCCTATGAAGCGGACCCAAACCCGCTACAGCTCCATGGTGAGGTCCTCCCTTTGCTCCCCATACCTTACCCTTTTCCAGCAAGTGGAATGATGGAGGGGCTGGAGGAGACAATGAGATAGAGCCTGTCGAGGGCGCTCCCATCCTTACTCATCTTTCAGCCCACCCTCCTACGAAAGCACCACATTTCCAACCACACTGGCAGGGGAATCCTCTATTTTGAAGAGGGTTAGCCACGGCACTGGACTTCTTGTGGAGCAGTGCTCCCCAAACACTATGCAGTCCTACAGCTAGCCCCCCACTCTTCCCCTAATGCCTGAACTCACGCTTGCGGGTAGTCCGCCAGCCTCCCAAGGGCACTCCCGGTCCCGCCTCTCACCCCTCCCCACCCCTTCCATCGTCCCCAAGAGCAGGACACTCCTGTCCCCACCTCCAGGGGCTCCTCCAAGCACCACCGGGGAGCAACCATGGCCTGACATTCCTAGCGGCACTAACACCACCCAATCATCTCTTGCCAACCTACTACCTCCCCGCCCACCAGGTCCCCTCCCGCTCTGAGTTACACACATGTCAAAGGTCCAAGCCTCAGCCTAGCCGCATCCCCCTCCATCCCAGCATCGCCCCACAACAAATCACCCAAATTTATGCAAAGCCCCACACCATTCACCCAGTAACCGGCCCTCTTCACACCCTCCGCACCAAGCAGCCAAGACCTACCCGTAAGGGCCCCTACCCCTAGCTCATGGAGGGAATGACACCCTGGCCAAGGGGCCCACAAGAGAGGTCACCAGTGGGAAGGGCTCTGACCCCAACTTACAGCATGAGAGTACCAAATTCTGAACATCCGTCCACTCTCTTTCTCCCACTCCCTTCCATCACGCAGCCACCAGAGACATCACCCCCTCCATCGCATGCACCACAGCCTAACCTCTTAATTGCTCAAGCTTTTCAGCCCCCCCCCCCCTCCACGCCCTCCTCTTTCGGCCCGCTTCCCCACAAATGGCCCCGTCGGCCAACCATCGTCCTCCCGCACTGCCCACCCGGCCTGCCCCCACGGAGGGTAATGTTATGGGGAGGGAGGGGATGCGCACAGAGCTCCCCCCGCCTAGCCAGCCATCCATCCTCCCCTCACCCACCCCCTTGGCCCCTCCGCCCCCTCTTCCTTCACAACCAGGCATGGACAACCAAAACCAGGTTGGCCGCTGACGGAAAAACAAGGGCAAAGGTGGCAAGAGGCCAGCTCACCTACTCCCCCTTCCCTCCTTTCCCATATGGGGGGCCCTCCTCACCCACATCCCACTCAACCTGCACCAGTCCGTACCCTTACAGGCCAACCACCTAACTCACACTCCCCTCCCGTGCTCGCCCTTCCAGAGGTGGCGAACCAGCCCTCTCACCCCCGGCCTGTGCCTCCCTTCCTCTAAACACCCACCCAGATGGCGGCTGCAGCATGCACTGCCGAGATGGAGGCCGATGGGATGAGGAATGAGCCCATGGTAGATGCCACCAAATTTCCTTCCCATACCTCCCACACCCCATCCATGTCGAATGCCCCTTACCACAACCCATGGTTCTTGGGGAGGGCCAAGGGGAATTTTAGGACAAGAATCAGACCTGAGCACCGCTTAGACAGCATGTCCCACCCCGCCCACTACCCAGAGCCTCTCCTATTGTGTGATGCAATCATATGCATTCACGTCTGTCTGCCTCCCATCATATGTTCGTGCGTTGCATGCGTGGTGTGAGCGTGTGCAAGAATTTGTGTTTGGTGTGGTTTGGATCTCCTGAGTGTGTGTGAATGGTATTTGGCTTGAGCAGATATCTGAAGTGACTCCTCTGCTCAAGAGCTTTCCGACGAGCCAAGAATCGTCGCGATCGGAGCAATATCAAGAAAGTTACGAACGTTGGAGTTCGTATGCTTTCTGTACTCCGATTGTGATGACTATGGAAGTTGTGGGGTTTGACTCAATATGGGGTACAGACTTTTGGGGTTGGGAATTCGAACCCATCACTGTAGAATGCTGCCATGTGGTTGGGTGAAGCCAAACCAGGTTGGCAAGTGTGGCCAAGTGGGTTGAGGTGGATGGCATGTGTTGGGAAAGTGACAAATGTGAAAGTGGGGTTGCCTATGGAGAGGGGAATTGTGTGGCATGGGGTTTCCTTGGTTGGGGACTCCTTGGGACCTTCCCTTTCGTCCTCCTCTTCCCTCTAACCTGGTTTATTGCTACTCTAACTCTTGTGTTTGCAACTTGTGAACTTGTGAGAACTATTGTGAGTGAGTTAAGTTTCTATGTGGCAGCATACCCCCTAGTGCGCCGAAAAAGCATAACTCGAGATATACTCCATCTTTTGAGGTGATTCAAATTGGGAATTGTAGCCACGGTCTAGCGCTACAACATACTCGAGTTTGACGGAATTCTAACAGTCGGTTTTTCGTCGACGACGTTTCTTGTGAAGTCGCGGTTTCTGTCCAGAATTTGAAGCCAACGATTTTGTGATATTTGGGCACCTAATCTTCATAGACTCCGTCCTTAATCTCTAACATCTCCAGCAGACAGAAAAATCACATGGACCCACAGAACGGGAGGGCTGCTGTTTCCAACTTGCTGCTGATAAAGAGCCCCAGGCTCCCCATCTGCCCCCATACTACCAGTCCCAGATTTCCAGATCTAAACGGATACAAGTGCAACTCATGCTGCCCCTCCTCTCCCCCCCCCCCCCCCCCCCCCCCCCCCCCCCCCCCCAACAACCCCCCCCCACCCCCATTTACACAACTAAGCTCGTCACTCCCACTCACCCTGGTTTTGAGACCTGGTTTTGAGGCGATGAAAGTTTCCCCAGATGCGGTGGCACCTCCCCCCATTCACCCTATTGTCGACACACTACCCGTAGCGTAGGACGGTACCCGCATCAAGTATGATGCTTCTGCCCCTGGCGGTGCCCCCCTGCTTAAGGTAACGGGTCAGCCACTTAGACCCCATTTGTGAAGGGAGAGGGGCACAACACGGCTCACACTTTAGGGGCCGCCCCCACGCCCCCCCTCCCCAGCTTCGGGGCCAAACTGCCACGAGGCTCGATCCCCACCCCGACCCCATCCAATGTGGCACACCTCCATCTTTGTTGACACCCCGCTTGCACATGGCAGGCAAGTCCTTTTCTACTCGATCTGTTAGCAATCCTTATTGAAGGCTAGTTGTCGGAAAAGAGGTGGAACTACGACACATCTAATAACTTCTCTTTACTGAGTACTTTGTGAAGGTAAAGACCGTAAAAGTACGACGGCTTTGCTATGATTTACTAGCTTGATTCTGCTTTATTATGCATTATCTAGCTTAGCTGTATTCTTTTTTTGCTTGCTTTTGCTAGATTTCCTAGGTTCGTTGCTTTTTGCTATATGATTATAGTTATAGGCACCGAACTAGGTTGAGTGCACCGAATTCTAGGCTTTTCAGTTGCCACCGAATTGCCTCCTACCGAAAGGACCCGTTCGGGACGCTTCGCGACCCGCGGAACCTTCTAGTAACACCCGGGTTACTGCTTTGTGTCGAGCCTATATATAGCCTCGCCTTGTACCCAGGTGCATTATTCAATAGTTCAATCTTTCCTGAACCAGATCCTCACACTTGGTAATCAGAGCGGGTTTACACGCGAGGTCTTCAACCGTTTAGTTCCGGCCTTTAAAAACCGCGGGGGCGACGACGAAAGCGCCGATACGGGTATGTAAAACCAGTTCCGCGCGATTTTTTCGAAGTCCCCCTCGATTTTGTTTTCAAACACCCCTCAGATTTATTGGCAAAATGGTCGAAATTTCGACTGTCGGATCGATTTCAATCTCAACGGCCTTGGGAATTTCGCCCAAAAAAATTTGAAATTGAGACCGTCGGATTGAGTTTTTTCCTCAGCGGCCGAGATCGGACGCGAAATTTCGACTAAGGGATATTTGCGCGATCAGAATTCGGGCTCGTCGATTCTACAGTCAATTCGACTCGCAGTAAGTCGACCAGCACCCAAAATTCAATTATTTTCGTCGCACATCTTTCTGTAAATTGCCAAATGGAGGGAAATAGATACGTGCGGCGCTCCCACGACTCGAAAAACTCCTTGTGAACCAATCGGTAGCTGCAGCAACAGCAGAAGCGACGATGGCGATACCAATAAATGTACCTTCGACAACGACAGAAACTACAGTTAACCTCAAAACAATGAAGCCGAGGCGACCAGACGCGTTCGATCCTAGCATGAAAGGGAGCGACGTCCGTCGATTTGTAGCTGTACTAGAAAATTTCTTCGAAGCCGTTGGATGCACGACCCTCAACCAAGACGCGATGCGCATACGGCTCGCACCAATACTGTTACGAGGCCCAGCTCTAGAGTGGATTAGCAACAGAATAGTCCAAGGCGAAGGGACGTGGGCGCAGTTTCGGGCAGCACTGATCGAACAGTTTGACGCGTTGAACAATAGCTGCTACAAAACACGACGCAACAAGCCAAATAGTGGCATGGAGCGATTGGCACCACCCACGACTGCCGACCCGATGGAGAACGACAAGGACGATGCGACGCAACAGCTAGCAAAAAATGCGACGTGCGAATTTCGGAGAGGGCGAAAAAAAGGAGAATATGATGGCGCGACTTTGAAACGCCACAACCAGCCGGCACCAGGGGAAATCGCCGAGACAAATGGAGACTCCGCGAAACAAGACTCTGCACCGACTGGGAAACTCCAGCCGTACACCCCGACAAGTAAGAATTCGTGAAAGTTATCATGTAAAGATACTTTAACTAAGAATAATACTTGTCATGGTTTTCAAGCCTTTATTAAGGGAGAGTAAAAAATTAAACCGGTACCGGGTAATATGGGGACCCTACTCCAGGTCGCTACTAAGGGTCAAGCGTTAAGAGGAGTTCAAATTCTCTAACAGCAGCCCTATTTAAAGGCTCCTTGCCGTTCCCCACAGGTGAAGCCTACACAGCTGCAAAGGCTTAGGGGAAGGTTCCAAGCCCTAGAGAAGCTGAATCAGCCTCGGATAAATCCTTCTAACCCTGCTAAGTCGAAAACAGAGTCAGCAGCTTCGAGCGCAGGACCAAGGGATGATAGATTTAATTTACCCTATGATCCTATAAGCAACACCGTCTACAGCTACTCGGAGCAGCAGCAGCCACTACTCCTCGAGGTGATCTGCAATGGGCGACGCCTCCAGGCACTTTTGGACAGTGGTGCGTCCCATTCGGTGTGCAACCGCAGGACGTTGGAGAAAATTGTAGAGTCATCGGAAGAGACCCGGTTTATAGCAACGATGGTGGACGGTTGAAGCTTCCCATCCACGACGAATTAACACTGCAGCTGCAGATAGGGGCGTTGAGGTGGAAGCCGGTGTTGCTGATCATGAACATAAAGGGATTAGACTTCGTCTTGGGGCGTGACTTTCTGAAGCGGTTCAACCCCGAGATAGACTGGGTCAACCAGAAGGCGTTTATCTACAACAATGGGAAACGTGTGGAGCTGCGAAGCTGGACGGATACAGGGGATGTTCCTGAAACGACACTAGCACGGTTCGAACGGACGGTAAACAAGAGCAACATGGGTTACTTAGCATTGGTCATGACGGCAGCAGAGGAGGAGAAGCCAAGCTCGGAGCTACCTGCAGTAGTACAGGAGATGTTGGAGCAGTACAAGGATATCATGCCAGACGACCTACCTGCAGGAGTACCTCCAGCGCGCACCCACAAGCACAAGATCGCGGAGGAACCATGTGCGAACCCCGTCTCACGTGACCGAACTGATTCTGACTGATTCTGACCGAACTGACGGACACGAAAAAACGGATTGAGTATCTACTGGACAGGAAACTGATCCGTCCACCCACCTCTCCCTACGGCGCACCGGTTCTCTTCACTCCAAAGCCAGATGGTAGTTTACGTATGTGCATCGACTACCGGGCACAGAACAAATAGACAGTCAAGAACAAATACCCCATACCGCGCATAGACGATCTTCTAGACCAACTGCATGGTGCAACAGTGTTTTTGAAGCTGGACCTACGGTCGGGTTACTGGCAGATCAAGATGGCAGACAACTCAATCCACAAGACGGCGTTCCGTACCAGATACGGCTCCTACGAATACTTAGTGATGCCGTTCGGACTCTGCAACGCACCGGCGACGTTCCAGGCGGAGATGAACCACATCATACGGCCCCTGCTGGACGAGTGCGTGGTAGTATACGTGGTCGACATATTGATCTACTCCAAAACCATGAAGGAGCACGTGGAGCATCTGCGGAAAGTCTTCGAGATCCTGCGGAAGAACAAGTTATATGTGAAGCTGTCGAAAAGCGACTTCGCACTGAAGAAGGTGCAGTTTCTCGGGCACATGGTGGGTGCGGAAGGCGTACACGTGGACCCGCGGAAAATCGAAGCCGTTAAGAAGTGGAAAGTACCGGAGAACGTGAAGGAGTTGCAGCAGTTCCTAGGCTTCGCCAACTACTACAACAGGTTTGTGCCGCAGTACGCTAAGATAGCAGCGCCACTGACCAACCTACTGGGAAAAGGATACGCCCTATAAATGGGATACTCCTCAACAGCAAGCCATGGAGCAGCTACAGACAGCACTGACTACAGCGCCAGTACTCATCCTACCGGATCCAGACAGAGATTACGTGGTGGAAGCAGACGCTAGTGACCAGGCAGTCGGAGAAGTACTGATGCGGGATTACGGACGCGGTTTGCAGCCCATCGCCTACCTCAGTAAGAAGCAACACGGAGCAGAGAAACAGAAGTTGTTACAGTGGGAGAAGGACCTAGCTGTAAGAAAGGGATCGGGAAAGATTTGGGTACCGAACTATGCCCCGCTCCGACAGATCTTACTGGAGGAGTTCCACGATGTGGCATACGCGGGACATTTTGGGAGCAACAAGACGTTAGCAGGAATAGCAAAGTATTACTACTGGCCCCGGATGGCAGCAGACGTGCAGCAGTTCGTCACTTCATGCGACACGTGCCAGCGGATGAAGAGTAGCAAGCAGAAAAAAGCAGGGTTACTTCAGCCTCTACCCGTACCAGAGCAGCCATGGCAGGTCGTTAGCCTAGACTTCATGGCTTCCTTCGACCTCACGAGGGCATGACGCTATACTCGTGGTGATCGATAAGTTCTCTAAAATGGGACACTTCATCCCGACCAACGCCACGGCTACAGCTGAAGCAACTGCTCGCCTCTTCTTCGACCGCATCATCACCATCCACGGCATCCCCGCTACACTCATCTCAGACAGAGACCCAAAATTCACTAGTAAGTTCTGGAGGGAACTCATGGGTTTGTTGGGGACAAAGCTTGCAATGTCTTCAGCATATCACCCTCAGACTGACGAACAGACAGAGCAACTCAATCAGGTGGTTGAACAGTTACTACGCACAGCTTGTAAAGACGACATCAGCCATTGGGATCTACAGTTACCAACACTTGAGTTCGCTTACCGCAACGCTTCACATGCGGCCACAGGGAAATCTCCTTTCTTCCTGTGCTACGGACGGGAACCACTTACACCACAGCAGCCAACCACACTGGCACACGTCCAAGCCGCACACGACTTCGTCACCACCATGCAGCAGCTATGGGAGAAGACTCAGCGACGTCTCACCACGATGAAGAACTCCCAGAAGTCGATCGACAGCGACGAGATCACTCAGTAGTAGTCGGAGATCAGGTTCTTCTAGACACACGCAACTTGGACTTGTCCCATCTGCCGTCCAAGCTCCGGCACCGCTTCTGTGGTCCCTTTCGCGTTGAGGCGATGATGACACCAGTAACATTCCACTTGCACTTATCTACTACGTGGAAGCTTCACAACGCTTTCCATGTTCAGCTACTGAAGCCTTACAATGACCCCAACCAGCAGTTCACAGGACATCAGCTACCGCCACCACCACCTATTCTCCTACATACAGGATGAACCAGAGTACGAGGTGGAACGAGTTCTCGCTCATCGACGCAGACGCGGCAACACGCTCGAGTTCCTGATACGCTGGAAGGGATATGACCCGTCAGAGGACAGTTGGGTTGCAGAAGCTGATATGGGCAATGCACGCCGTGCTCTCAAGGACTATCTTGTCAAGCAGGGTGTTTCTCATGCCACCCAGCTTTGAGGGGGGGATGTGTGAGAGTACGACGGCTTTGCTATGATTTACTAGCTTGATTCTACTTTGTTATGCATTATCTAGCTTAGCTTTATTTTGTTTTGCTTGCTTTTGCTAAATTTCCTAGGTTCGTTACTTTAACTATATTATTATAGTTATAGGCACCGAACTAGGTTGAGTGCACCGAATTCTAGGCTTTTCGGTTGCCACCGAATCGCCTTCTACCGAATTCGGGAAGGACTCGTTCGGGACGCTTCACGACCCGCGGAACCTTCTAGTAACACCCGGATTACTGCTTTGTGCCGAGCCTATATATAGCCCCGCCTTGTAAATGCATGAAAAAGGTAAATATAGGTAAGAGTAGCCGTCATACTCTCACAACTATAAACTGTCTGATTACGGGGCAACTACACCCATCTCCTTGCTTCTAACAAAAGTGAACGACATGGTCCTGGATTCAACTTTGAACCTGGAGCTGGCGACGAAGTTGCTACTGTCGAAATAGAGGATCAGACTTGCTATCATAATACAGGTTTATAGATACTGGGAGTAAATATCCCATCGCTGTATAGATATGGTTACTGAACCAAAGACCCTTAAGCAGGCTCTTAAAGGGCCGCATCACAGAAAATGGCGCGAATCCATGAACGGGGAGCTGAAGGCACTGCACGACAACACTTGGGACTTAATCCCAATTTATACTGTTCCTAACCAGAATGAGTTTCCGGGAAGTGGGTCTTTTGGATTAAAACCAATGGAAACAGGACAATTTAGCGGTTTAAGGCGCGATCAGTAGTACGCGGTTTCGATAAAAAGAGCACGGAAAGACGTTTCTTTCCTGTCATCCGTCGTATGTCGCTCCACATTGTACTCGCTCTCGCAGCCGCATTTGGTTTGAAACTCCGACAGATCGATGTCACAATGTCATTCCTTTACGCGCGCATGCTAATTCTAGTTGGGAAGTCGCACGGGTGCGTCACTGTCCCTTCTCAAGTCGCCTAAACAAGTTGCTCTACAGGATAAAACAAGCGCCACAAATCTGGCAGCAGCACCTTCACGAGCGATTAATCAGCATTAGCCTCCGTCAACTACCTCATGATCACGGAATGTACCGTCTTGATCATGACGGTGCACTAGTACTCCTCGTCGTATACGTCGACGACCTAATCTATGTCAGGAGCACCGAGAAGCTTCTAGTTCACTTTGAAGGGGAGCTGTAGAAGGATCTTACACTCACAATTTCAACTACTATGACACAATACCTTGGCCTCAACAACACCAAGACGCCGACCTTCATTCACCTCTCGACAACAAATTATGCGGAGAAGCTTCACACGTGATTTTTTTATACCGTCGACCACGGTCCCTACTCCCTATCGTTCCACTTCATCTGCCGATACTGAGGTATTATCAGCTGCTGGCATAACACGCTATCAGTTGCTACTCTACATCTCTTATTCGCGGCTGTCACTGGCCACCCCTGTCGGAATCTACAGGCAGGAATGAATGAACTAGGACAAGGTTGGGTACAAATATGAAACCCTAAAGGGGCTATACCCCATATTGGCTACCCCACTACAGCCTAGACATATATAGCATATGTATAATTTGACACACCCCCATAGGCAAAGTGGGGGAGAGCAAGGGGTCACAAGACCAGTCAAGAAAGGCAAAGCAAGCTCAGGGTGGATCACAATGTCACCACACACACTGAGCACAAGCAAAGGGCCATAAGGCCAGTTCACATGCAGAGATATATATGCAGCAATAACAGCACAGTGATCACTACCTAGCAAGAGCAAGCATGCAGGTATATATGTGTATATACATATATAGATCACAGTACAAGCAAAGTCTACAGCAAGTGCGGAAACGTAGGCACAAGGCCTAACAAAGTACAAAAGCGCTGATGATCACCAAGGATCACCAAGGTTTATCCAAAAGGCCAAGAGGGTACGCAAGGTCAGGTCGAGTGCAGGTCATCACGTACATGAGGCAGCCCACTAGCTCTGGGTAAGGACCACTCGGCTCTACGGACTCGTCCGAAGGTGGAGCTGAAAGCGAGTGACCTGTAGCCAGAGGAGTGGACTGTGGGGAGGACCAGGTGAAGCCGAAGCGCTGAAGGACCTGCTTCACCATGTGTGACTGAGTCAGTGTGATGGTGCGCCGTGCTCTGTCCCGGGTGATCTGCAAGCTAAGGTAGTTGCGCATCTCACCCAGGTCTGTGCACGTGTGTCTCTTCTGCAGCTCCGACTTCACCAGGGCGAGAGCCTCAGTTTCAGCAGTGGCAAAGACCAAGTCGTCGATGTACACGAGGATGTAGAACGGCGGCAGCGAAGTGTCAGTGCGCAGAAACAGCGACGGGTCAGCAGTCGAAGGAGCGAACCCAAGAGCCGCAAGTGTCGTCCTCGGTGTGTCGTGCCACTCACGCGGCGCCTGGCGGAGACCGTAGACTGGCCGCCGGAGGCTCCACTGGGTACCAGGAGGAAACGACCCAGTGAAGCCAGGTGGGCGGCGCAGCCAGATCTCCTCGTGCACGCTGCCCTGTAAGAATGCCGCGCTGAAGTCAAGAGAGTGAAGCTCATAGTCACGCTGAGCGGCAACGTGCAGCAGCACCCGAAGAGTGGTCATCTTCGGGGTGGGGGAGAAGGTCTGGAAAAAGTCAACTCCCTCACGCTGACTGAAGCCTCTGGCAACGTAACGAGCCTTGAAGACAGGCGGAGAACCCGGCGGCCGCTTCACCCTGAAAATCCACATGCCATCGACGATGTTCGCCCCAGGAGGGGGAACCTCATTGACGTAAGTGCCTGTAGACTTCCAGGATGCCATCTCTGCGTCCATGGCTGTCTGCCACTGAGAGGAGTAGGGGCCCGCGATCGCCTCAGCGTAAGAGCGCGGGGTCGGGATGTCTGGTGCATCCGGGTCTCCCTCAGGGGCAAGCAGCATGGCCACGAGATGAGGCGCAGCGGCTGCAAGACACTCAAGGTCCTCCTGCCTGTCCTCAAGGACGTCTGTGTTAAGAGCACACTCACCCCCGACGGACGGAGGACAGATAGACTCAGACTCAGCAACAAGGCGAGCAGCGTAGTCTAGACGACAGGCAGCAGCAAAGTCAACAAGCTCGACGACTAAGGCAGACGCAGCAGCAGACTCAAACGACGGGTCAGTGACAACAGTGGCTAATAGACACGTGACAGTAGGTTGTGTAGCACGAAACTGGTCAGACTCAGGGTCCGCAACGTCAGGCAGAGAAGACGCAGGAGGAGACGGCAGAGGAACACGGTGCAGAGCAGAGGAAGGACGCAGAGCCATGAGGTGTGTGCCGGGGACAGCCGGCGGACGCGGACGAGGAACACGACTACCAGTACGACCAGTGCGGACAGTGCGAACAGGCGAGACAGGACGCGACGCAGGCTCACGACGCTCAGCAAGACCTCCAGACTGCTCAGTGTAAGGAGGAGTAGGCAGCGGTAAGCCAGGCTGTAACGGAAGACCAGTAGACGACGGGAGGCTAAGAACCTGGCGAAGTACAATGTCAGGCGGTGGCAAGGACGACGGAGACGCCGGAGCGAAGAACAGTCGTGGCTCTGTAGTGCCACCAGCACCAGCAGCTCCAGCACCTCCAGGAGCTCCAGCACCTCCACCAGCTCCAGAACCTCCAGCGCCAGCACCTCCAGGACCAGCTCCACCAGCAGCAGCACCCCTAGAAGTGGCACCTCCAGCCCCAGGGTCTCCAGCCTCAGTGTCACCAGCAGCAGCACCCCCAAACCCAACACCTCCAGCCCCAGCAGCTCCAGTACCTCCAGTACGAGCACCTCCGGGACTAGCGACACCAGCACCTCCAGTAGATAAAGAACCAGCACCACTCCCAGCTCCAGTAACGTCAGTAGAAGCGCCACCAGTGGTAGAGCCCCGAGCTCCAGCAGCGTGAGGACGGCTAGCGTACCACTTGTGAAGCTGATGCAGGGAGAGAGGCTCACGCCGACGCGTGTGACTACGCAGGCGGCCACTCCAAGGAGACCTCTCACCAGCAGCCTGAGGACCCTCAGGCACAACACTGCCAGCCTCAGTACCCCCAGAACGAGTACCCCCAGGCTCCTCACGCGCAGGCTCAGCACCCCCAGACTCCGCACCCCCAGACTCAGCACCCCCAGGCTCCTCACGCTCAGGCTCAGCACCTCCAGGCTCTGCACCCCCAGGCTCCGCACCCCCAGGCTCAGCACCCCCAGAAGCAGCACCCCGAGCAGGACCACCCTCAGCAGGACCTGAGTCACCTGTGACCTCAACCGGCTCAGTCAAGGGAGGAGGGTCTACCTGAGACACACCTGAAGGAGCAGGACCTGGAGCAGCGAGGGGGTCTACCTGGGGAGGACCTGGAGCGAGAAAGAGCGGCGGGGGGGGAAGAGGGGCAGTGCGGTAGGGGAAGAGACGGTAAAAGGGGACTGACTCGTCAAAGGTGACGTCCTGGGACGCAAAGACACGGCGCGAGGCGGGTCGTAGAACTGCGTCAGGAGGAAAGCCAAGGAAGACACAGGGAATGGCGCGAGCAGAGAGCTTGTCCGCGGTGAGATCGCGGACAAAGGCACGAGCACCCCAGACCCGGAAACTCGACGCATCGCCAACCTCCCCCGTCCAACGTAGTGTGGGCGAAGTCTCCGGCACGGAGACACGGGGCCAGAGGTTGAGCTGATGCGCGGCGTACCGGACCGCAAACGGCCACAGAAAATGAGGGGCAGCCGCATGGATCATGGAGGTACGAGCAACCTCCATGACTAAGCCAATGCGGCGCTCAGCAACCCCATTCTGCTGCGGAGAGGCCGGAAGCGTGAACGACTGGCGGATGCCGTGCTCCTCACAGAAGGCTCGCAAGAGGTCGGAGGTGAACTCACCACTTCTGTCAGAGTGCAGACGCAGGACAGGAAAGTCCGACTCGAACCCCTCACGGAGCTGGAGACGAGTAGCGCGGATCCAAGGGATCAAAACAGCAGGGACGTCCCCCTTGGTGCGCAAGGGGAAGACCGTGGTGTAACGCGAGTAGTCGTCGACGACCAGCAGGAAGTACCGCTCGCGGCCCTGTCCCTAGACGCGGGCTGGGCCCCACACGTCCAGGTGGAGAGTCTGCAGAACAGCCTCTGTGGGAGGGAACGAGGAGTGAGGAGCGGCGCGCTGCTGCCCCTCGACGCAAGGAATGCAGGGTGGCGCAGGCGAGGGGGGGAGGGCGAGCAGAGACCTGGGAAGACCAAAGACCAGGGAGCGAGAGTGCATGCCACGAAGGCGGGGCAGGGAGGGGTGACCAAGGCGATGGTGCCAAAGGAGAGTCTGGTGCGACAGGCGGCGACACTCACACTGGGTAGCTACCTGAGCAGACGCGTACAGCTGAGGAGACAAAGGGGTGTAGCGCGACACAGTGGTGAGGGTGTACAGACTGGACCCAGGCTCACGTGTGAACGTGGCCAGGTGGCGGCCAGTCTTGGAGCACGTGCAGATTGCCACACGCTGTCCTCCAGGAGTAAAGGTGTCAACCCATTGATCCTGAAGGACAGCGTTGCTCACCAGGTTCGTAGAGAACGAGGGGATGTGGAGTCCTGACAGCTCACCAGACTGGACCGCCGGGCATGGAAGCACAGTAGTGGATCGCGCAAGCATTGGGCCCCCAGAGGGGTCAGCCAGTGAGACAGGGACAGGTGCAGGGAGGGGAGTGACTGTGGTACTGTCACGGAAGAAACAGCGGGAAGCACCTGAGTCAAGCGTGAAGGTGTGCAAAGCCTCAGCAGGCGCAGTACCAGAGAGAGCAGACTCACTAGCACCTAGAGCAGCAGCTGCTATACCAGGGTCAGGGGGCACACACAGGTAACAGTCACCCTCAGTAGTACCAGTCAGAGCATACATGGCAGTAAGGATAGTGTCATAGTCTAGAGCTAAAATATCTACTCCGTCTCGAAGCAGCTCTAGCCAGAGGGGTAGCTCAGTCTCGTCGCCAAACCGTGCTCGCCAAGCGTCGCTCAGACGGGAGAAGCAGCGGGACTCTGTGTGACTAACTGTCCCGCAGGTCTGACCAGCCCGATCACCTGTGCGAATGACGTACGGGCAGCGAGCAGTAGTCCTACACCCCCAACTCTGAGCGTACCACTCATGCAGCTGCCGGGGCGTAAGGGTCTCGCGCGGGCGCCGCTGCAGCTGCATCTGGCCACCGCCAGAAACTCCGCACTGACCAGCTCCACCACGACTGCTACTACGGCCGCCGCCACCTCTCCGAGACGCACAACGCTGAGCGTACCACTCACGAAGCTGCTGGGGTGTAAGGGTCTCGCGCGGACGCCGCTGCAACTGCATCTGGCCACCGTCAGACTCTCCCCACCGAACAGCTCCACAGCGACTGCTACTACGGCCGCCACCACTCCCACTGCTGCCACCACCGCCGTCACCACTCCCACCGCTACTACGAAGGGAAGTCATAGCGGGTAAGCAAGGAGGCACACGAGGAGGAGGGCGGTACGGAGGGAAGACAGCAGCACGAGCAGCAGCAACAGCAGTAGAGCGGCCCGGTGAGCAGCACCTCCAGCACTCCTAGCAGCACCTCCACCAGCAGCAGTAGTAGCACGAGCAGGAGGGCGGATCGGGTCGGGTAGGGCGGCTCGGCTCGGCCTGGGCTGCGCGGGTAGCAGGGCGCGCGCTGTGCAGGGCAGCAGGGCGCGACGCGCGTGCTGCAGCAGGGCGCGACGCGCAGGGCAGCAGGGCGCGACGCGCGGGCTGCAGCAGAGCTTTGCGCGCGGGGCAGTAGCGCGCGACGCGCGGGCTGCCGTAGGGCGCGACGCGCGGGCCAGCAGCGCGCGACGCGCGGGCTGCCGTAGGGCGCGACGCGCGGGGCAGCAGCGCGCGACGCGCGGGCTGCCGTAGAGCGCGACGCATGGGGCAGCAGCGCGCGACGCGCGGGCTGCCGTAGGGCGCGACGCGCGGGGCAGCAGCGCGCGACGCGCGGGCTGCCGTAGGGTGCGACGCATAGGGCAGCAGCGCGTATAGGGCAGGGCGCTGGCGCAGGGCAGGGCGCTGGCGCAGGGCAGGGCGCTGGCGCAGGGCAGGGCGCTGGCGCAGGGCAGGGCGCCGGCGCAGGGCAGGGCGCCGGCGCAGGGCAGGGCGCCGGCGCAGGGCAGGGCGCCGGCGCAGGGCAGGGCGCCGGCGCAGGGCAGGGCGCCGGCGCAGGGCAGGGCGCCGGCGCAGGGCAGGGCGCTGGCGCAGGGCAGGGCGCCGGCGCAGGGCAGGGCGCTGGCGCAGGGCAGGGCGCTGGCGCAGGGCAGGGCAGGGCGTGCGCGGGGCTGCGCAATGCGGGGCAAGGCAGGGCGTGCGCGGAGCAACGCGACGCGGGGCAGCAGCAGGCAGCGCGAAGGCTGCAGGACGGCGCGCGCAGCGCATCACGTGGCGAAGGCTAGGCAGGGCGCTCGCGGGCAGCGCAGCGCAGGCAAGGCAAGGCGCGCGCGGGCAGCGCAGCGCAGGCAAGGCAGGGCGCGCGCGGGCGGCGCAGCGCAGGCAAGACGTGGGGCAGCTCAGTAACCGCAACGGTAGGTGGGCCTGAAAAAAAAAACGGTCCAACGGACCTACTGCTCTGAAACCATGTCAGAATCTACAGGCAGGAATGAATGAACTAGGACAAGGTTGGGTACAAATATGAAACCCTAAAGGGGCTATACCCCATATTGGCTACCCCTATATAGCCTAGGCATATATAGCATATGCAAAATTTGACAACCCTAACTTATCGTTTTCTGCTGGCCAGCTCGCTTAATATATTAAGCGACCCGAAGGGGAGAATCTACAGGAACTCGAAGGAGCAGTCGCCTACTTCGTATCTAAACTTACGATCGGCCTAACTTATCACAAGTTGCCTAAGTCGCCGTTGTCATTACTGGGCTACGTAGATGCAAATCACGTGGATGATACTGCAAACAAGCATTGACGAACGGGACGTCTGGAGACTGTTGGCACAATCTCCTGGCAGTTGTGCAAGAAAAAACTGATTGCGCTTTTGTCAGCAGGCGCATAGTTCATTGTCGCCTCCTCCGCAACAAAGGAAGGACTTTACCTTTGCGAGTTACTCAATGAAGATAAGTTACTGATCTCACTCTTCTACGACAATCAGTCCGTGATCCGCATCGCGGACAAGCTAGGTTTTGCTAACCGAACGAAACGCATCTCGCTACGCTACTTCTACTTCAACGACGAAATTGAGCAAGGCAAGTTACAAGTCACCTACTGCCCCACTAGTGAAATGGTTGCGGATTATCTGACCAAGCGATTGCCTCAACTAGAGTTCCGACATTGCATGCTGCTCACTCTGACATGGTTTCAGAGCAAATTATGCTCCTGGCCTGTGGGCCCCATCATGCTTCCGCTGCTGTTTCCTGCCTGCCGCGCGCTCCGGGCGCGCGGCGTTTTTTCTTCCCGCCGCGCGCTCGGGGCGCGCGGCGGTTTTCTGCCCCGTCACTCCGCGCGTCGCTCCCGGGAGGCGCTGCGACGGGCGACGGGGACCCGCGCGTCGCCCCCCGTCGCCCGTCGTGGCCTGCGCGCCCTGCGTACGGCCCGCGCGCGGCCCGTACAGCCGGCGTGCGGCCCGTACGGGCTGCGCCAGGCCCGCGCGCGGCCCGTACGGGCTGCGCCAGGCCCGCGCGCGGCTCGGGCCGCCTGCGCGCGGTTCGGGAGGCTGTGCCAGACCCGTGGGCGGCCCGTTCTTCGCTGCCCCTGTCCTCCCCGCTGTCCCCCGTGCTTCTGAAGGCGCCCCACCCCTCCTTCTGCCCGTACTCCTGGATTAGGGTTTGGGGGTGGGGGGTATGGGGGTGCAGCTTCTGTGTGCCGTTCCCTGCTCCTCCTCCTCCTCCGTCTCCCTGTGCTGCAGCTGCCGCTGAGGGGGGTGGACCTGTTGGAGCCGTCGGAGTGGTACTAAGGGGGGGTGAAGGGGGAGTGGAGCTAGCGGTGTAGCAGCGGGTGTGTGTCAGGGGGAGTGGGATAGTTTGGGGAGGTTGAAGGGGGTGGCCGCCGTGAAGCCAGCAGCTCCAGTCGCCCGTGAGACCGTTGCGCCAGTCGCCCGTGAGCCCGTTGCGCCAGTCGCCCGTGAGCCCGTTGCTCCAGTCGCCCGTGAGTCCGTTGCTCGTCTGCCGCTACTTTCAGCCGCGGAGCCAGTTACTCCAGTAGCCCGTGTGCCAGTTGCTCCAGTTGCCAGTGTGCCAGTTGCTCCAGTTGCCCGTGTGCCAGTTGCTCCAGTTGCGCCGTGTGCCAGCAGCTTCAGCTGCCGCCCACTACCTCCTCTCCTCTCATAGTCTCTTTCCTCCTCCTCACTTGCCCGTTGTGACTACCACTAGCTTTGCTCATAATTGTGAACTTTAAACTATTGCTTCTTGAACTTGTGCTCAGAATGTGTGGTGACATTGTGATCCACCCTGAGCTTGTACTGCTTTGCTTGCTCTGTTGATTACACCCCACTTTGGCTATGGGGGTGTGTCAGAATATTATGCTCTAGCCTGTAGTGGGGTGCTCTATAGCGAGTACAACCCTTCTAGGGTTTGCTATTTGTATCCCCATTCTTACTAGTGCAACCCCTCCTTTGTTCATTTCTTACTTGCCTAGCTAGGTCAACCCTAGCTATGGCTTCTTCCCGTCCGTTCATTCTGACATTTGCCACAACAGCGATGACACCGAGAGCATCGAACTTTATCATTGAAGAGGAGTGTTGAAGCAAATTCAAAAGAGTTATGCATTTTAGCAGGTTTGATCACTACAGTAGTATCGGAATAGCATTATATATGCATGTTACTGTAGCATGTAACCATTCGCATGAGTTACAGGGAGTAGCACGAATAGTTTCGTGATTGTTCACGTGACACAGAAAAGTATCGCTTTAGTAGTCGACTCGATAAATATATCGTTTTGTGAATAGGTACATTATTGAGAAGGTAGTTTGCTAGACTATTAATCTCTTGTACTTTCCTTTTTTTTCCAATTTTTTCTCACATCCGAGTAGTATAGGAGTCCAGAAGCTTCCGCTGCAATAATTCACTAAGACTAAATCTTAAACGATCTTATGGTTTGTTTTTTTCAGCCTAACAATAGTGGTGGTTAAATGCTGTGGATGCCATTTATAGTAGTGGTAGTTAAATGTTTTGTGTTTTGTGGTAGTTATATGCGCTTTTGAAACTTGTTCTAAAATCGCTTCCTGCAAACGGTTCAGTTACCACCGAGGATTCCGAAGGCTTATTTTAGGTTTCGGACTCCCACTCGCAGCATCCTTAGGACGTGTCAAATTTGGAACATCAACCCTGCCGGGGATCGATGTGTGGGGTATCCATCACTTCGTTATCTCTTGCACTTCGTTTTCGCCAATGTTCGCTAGAACTCGAGACACGTCAACGAGCGTGTTGTCTCTTTAAAATCGATCTATCACCGTACTCAAAACATACTTAATGTGTTCACAACTTTCAATAACTTTTCTAACCCCGCTAAATCTCGAGCTTAAAGAGGATCGCGACACAAAGGTGATGGATGCCCACAGCTTCGGTGCGCGACCCGGATCCTCCTTCGGTGTGTCAAATGTGACGCGTCCTTACAAGCCGTGGTAGCCCTTACACGTCGAACACTATTTTGAGCGCCACCCGAACTGTCACAGGCGACAAAAAACGGCGTCTAGGGTCGCTGAGCGCATCGTCGAAAAGTGAGGAAGGTGGGGCGCGGCGTAAGGCAAGGCTTCTGAGCGGAGGGAGAGGGCGCCTGCCTCCCGGGGAGGTGAAGGGAGAGAGAGTGTGTGTGTGAACGGAGAGAACCTCGAATTTTTTCAAAAGTGACTCCGATAGGTCAGGGCTGCAGATGGCGAGGCGCGTTAGCGACTTTTGAGGCGCCTCAAAGGTCGAGTGGATTGAATCGCAGTTGGTGAGCCGTGTTGCCGTGTTGGTGGGCCGAAGGCGAGGAGAAGGCGGTGAAAGGAAGAGGCACGACGAGAGGTGGATAGCTGTGGACGAAAATCAAGAGTAAAGCCTCTCATCCCCGCCCTTCCCCTCTCCCCTCACCATCTCCCGTTAACTCCTTTCCGTCCCTCTCGCTTGATTCATCTCTCCGAAACTCCCACCCCCTATCCCTCCTCCGTGGCATCCCATCACCCAGCACCTCCGCACAGACGGCACACAGCGCCAGTTGGCGGACGGTGGACGGCAGGCAGCAGGCAGCAGGCAACAGGGAACGGACAAACGGCGGCGGGCGGCAGGGGGGCATGGGGGGTGACAGCGACCGCACTGGCAAGGCAAGTGACACGCGCCGCCTTTACAGAAGCGGCCATGGCATGGCAAGGCGAGCAGCACTGGCAAGGCGAGCAGCACTGGCAAGGCGAGCAGCACTGGCAAGGCGAGCAGCACTGGCAAGGCAAGAACTAGCTAGCTCTGACTATCAGAGGTGGATAATCATTATAATCATCCTCATTGTCGTACACTGTTGAAATCATTCTCCCATATGCTCCTCTCTCTCTGCAGGATCATATCCCTCTCACCTGCGTGTGCGTGCATGTATGTCGAGTCGATGCGTGTGGGTCGCATGTGGATGGAGGCATCCTGGCGTGCATATGCATGTGCATATGCATGTGCATGTGCATGTGCATATGCATGTGCATGTGCATGTGCATGCGCATATGCATGTGCATGTGCATGTGCATGTGCATGTGCATGTGCATATGCATGTGCATGTGCATGTGCATGGCATGGTGGTGATGGCATGCTGGCTGGCGTGCATGTCGTTCGTGCATGGCAGCAGGTGCAGGAGCGGTTAGCGCGGAGAGTCAAGGATGGGGAGTTCTACGAAGCACAGCAGCTCTACAAGAGCCTCGCTACAAGGTGATTCGACTTACAACGATTCTCTGCAATTTTATGCACTGCAAGTTGATTTCCTCTTACAGAAAATCTGCTTAAACAAGTATGCTACCAGAGCAGCGGTGTAGGATGCTCAAGTCTAACAGCCCGATCACATCAGGCGCGTGCATGCAGCTGCAGTGCAGCAGTGGCTAATGAGATGATGGTTGTTTGCGCCCCTCTCCTTGCCTCCTTCCACCTCCCTTCTCCCTTGCATTTCATCCCTCGCGTTTCAACTATGAGGCCGCCATGGCACCTGCTGCATTGACATGCGTGCAATTGGAGCACCTGGTGATGGTTCTTCCCCTCTTGCCCACCCCCACACTCTTCCCCCTTGCCCACTTCTTCATAGGTACTCCTTGCAGTTCAAGCAAAAAGACGCCATGGCGCTGCTTCTGCAGCAGCTGGTGCTGATCATGCCCCTCAACTCTCTCCTCCCCCCCACCCACAGGAACTTTTCGCAGATCAAGCTTGAAGGCACCAGTTGGTGTGGTGATTTTCCCGCACCGCACTTCAACTCCGCCCTCTCTCCTCTGTGTGCTTCATCTCCCTTGCGTGCCCATCCAACAGCTTATCCCACATGCCAATGCCATGGCACTGCTGCAGTCAGGGGCGTGCGGATGGGGACTGGCAATCAGTTACATGAGCTGGCGGTTGTTATGCCTCTCTTGCGCCCCCTCGCCCTCGTTACAGGTACTCCTCGCAGTTCAAGTACGAAGACGCCATGGCACTGCTGCAGTCAGGCGCATGTGTGCAGCTCGAGCACGGGCAGGTGACGAGCGGCGTGGAGCTGGCTCTGCTGCTCACGGACTTACTCTCCTCCACTGAAACACCCTGCTGGGAGGATTCCCTGGGTGAGCCACCAGGCTGCTACATTGATTCTTCCATGTATGACTTTCATGCATGAGTGCGCTCCTGCCTTTTACCAAGGCGCCCTGCTGGGAGGACTCGCTGGGGGAGGGGGAGGTCTGAGTGCCACGCTGCTGAGCGCACATGTGCATCACTGCCCACCCCACTCATCTGCCGCCACTGCGACCTCCCATCTCATCAACCTCCTTTCCCACGGTCACAGTGCATCACAGCCACAGTGCATCACAGCCACAGTGCTTCACAGTCACAGTGCATCACAGCCACAGTGCATCACAGTCACAGTGCATCACAGCCACAGTGCATCACAACCGTCCACACTGTCTGCTCCAACTCCCTCGTCCTCTCCAATTTTCTCGCCTATCCGCCCCTTGTCCCCTCCCCTCTCTTCCTACCCTCCTCCAGAGCGCATCACCGCAGTGTACACCAGCTTCCCGCGCTCAACCGCCCCATCGGGTTTGCTTCCTGGTGAAACTGAGGAAGCGGCCAGGCTCAGAGTTGATGGGTGCAAGCGGTTTCTACGAGCTGCACTCAAGTAAGTCCCCCTGGTTGGTTATGTCTCACAAATGGAAGTCTCGCCTCGCCCCATCTGGTTTGCTCCCTGGTGAAACGGAAGAGGTGCGAGCAGGAAGCCACACTTGTGGCTCTCAAAGTGGGATTGCAAGCAGTGGAGTTGGCTCAAATCTCAAACTGGTAGATCGGATCTTTTGGGTGATTGCGTACAAATGCCTGTAATGTTGGAATCTTGTGTGTGACATGCAACCCATGAGAGCACCGTTACACTACGCTGTGTTATAAGTGCAAGACCAGCACAGGTTGTGATTGTAGTCTAGCCCTTACATTCTCCTCTCATCCACCCCTCTCTCTCTCCCCCTCACTAGGTAATCAGCCGTGTTCCCTTAAATGCTCCCACTTCCATCAAGGTTCACCAGGTTGTCCGACCAGACCCTGAATGCTCTTTGCCCCATTCAGCCCCCAGGCTAGTTCAACACCCTCCTTGCCCTCCTCCCCCTCCTTCCACCCTCCCTGTCCCCCTTCTTTCCCCCACCAGATGGTCCGCGCAGTTCCCCGAGATGCTATCAGCCCCATCCAGCCCGCAGGCACAAGCAAAGCCCTCGTCGCCCACAGCGTCCTCGCCCTCCGCCCTGGCTTCTCTGTGCTCCCCAGCCATTCACCTCATGCTCGCCCAATGCCTCTCCTCCCAGCTGCCTCCACACAAACGGGTTGGTACTTTCTTTTTCTCCCCTCCCCCCTCCTCCCCGTACCACCTCCTCGTCCCCATCCATCTCGTGCTTTCCCACTGCCTTTTTCTGAGCTGCCTACCCGCAAAAGGGTCTGACCTTTTCCATTTCTTCTTTTACCCTCTTTGTGTCTCTTCCCCCCCACCCCAATATCTCTCCACCATAGAAACTTGTCCCTCCACCATCCCATCTCTGTCGCCACCACACCATCCGCTCATCTCCCATGCTCCCTGCCCCCCCATGCAGGATTATGCAGCGGCATTCTTCCACTTTGTCTACTCAGACGACCCAGCCCTCTTTGCTCACAGCCTGGCAGAATACGCACAGCAGGTAGTAACAGGGGTGTGTGCCTGAAGGTGCCTCGCACGCAGCATTCTGCGATGGCAACCGGGGGCGTGTGTGTGTGCTGCACAGAGCTTGCAATGCAATCATGAGATCCTGCCTTTGATTTTTGGTTGATCAATGGCTCCACGCTTCTGGGTTCTCCATGTTTCGTCCATCTTCAGCGTTCATTGTCGCCCTTCCTTCCCACTATCCGTTTTTCTTAGATTCTCCTGCGGTCCCTTTCCTCTGATTCCTGCCTTTGCAAAAGGCATTTGGCCTTCTTCTTAGGCCCCTCCAAATGTTCCGTCCGTGTCCCTCTGAATGCTTCCCTCCGTTGCGCTGCGTGTGTGCTGCAGTGCTACCCTGGCGAGAGGGACCTCGTCATTGCCAGGGCTGTCCTTCAGTAAGTGCTGTCTCGTGCGATCATATCCTCTCTAGTCAACGAATAAGGTTCTTTTGCTTAGGGCTCTATGAGTGATGTCCATGTCCTTCGCACCACCGCTTTCCCACTCCCTCACTTGATATCAGCATGTCAGTGAGTGGGCTACCGGGCCGGCATGCACTGCCATGCAATTTCTTCTAGTTGAAGGAAAATCTAGAGCATAAATGGATGCTGTGCTGTGAATAACCTCATGTTTTGGGTCTGCCATGCCTCTTTCATTCTTTCATGTGGATAGAGATTGAATTCTACCACAATACAGACTCTTTCACGTATTCTCTCACCTCCCCTTTCTCCTCTTGCCCCTCCATATTCCTCGCTTTCTGAAGCCCTCAAAGCAATGACACTGCATAACAGCTCACCATCCATCCCATTTCCCCATAACATGGCTCGGCTTGTCGCCTTACTCGCCTCACCCATGCCCGCCTTTTCCCCAGGTGTTCAGCAGCAGGGCGACAGTAGCAACAAATCTTCAGGCCATTCCTTGGCCATGGCCCCCTCTGACATGCATCCCTTGTCGATACACCCTTTGGGCCGAGCCCCCCCTTTCACAGGTGCTTGGCAGCAGGGCGACTGCAGCAGGGCAAGCAGCTGTGGCACGAGCTAAAAGCGCAGCAGGCAGGCATCTGGGGAGCAGCTGCTGATGCTGCTGACGATGCTGCGGCTGCTGGTGCCGATGGTGCTGGTGGCTCAGGCGGTGCGGGTGCTACAGCTGGCGCGTGGCAGGAGTCTCCCCTCCTGCGCTTCACTGACCTCCTCCTCACCGCGTAAGCCCTCCCCACCAGCTCCACCTGCTCCCACCCCCACCAACCCCTCCCACCACCCCACCTACTCCCACCCCCACCAACCCCTCCCACCACCCCACCTGCTCCCACCATCCCAACCTTTCCAAGCACCCCACCTGCTCCCACCAACCCACCTGCTCCCACCATTTCACCTGCACATCTCGCTGTCTCAGCTCATCTTATCATATTCCGCTTTGAGTGTAAATCAGAGGTGCAACGGCCCTCATTCCATGCCATCACTAGAATCCTTGAAGCCAGCAGCTGATCATCCAGTCTCTCAAGACTCTCCCTCCCCGCCCGCACCCCAACCCGGCACCATCACTCAAAGCTGATCACAGGGCACCATCGCTGTTGTCTCATCTGCCGTCTCCTTCCCTCAAGTCTCTCCCCCCTTCCCTCAAGTCTCTCCTCTCCCCCCTTCCCCTCCCCTCATCCCCTCACCACCATGCAGTGCTGACCGCAGGGCGCCACCACTGCTGTCTCATCTGCGCCGCCGCTACGAGCCGACCATCCAACGCGACCCCGCCTTCTCTCCTGTACGTCCCTTCAGAAGTTTCGCTCCTCTCTCCCTCACGCCTTCCCTCCTCACGTTAGGAATCCCGTTCTCCTGACATCTGCCGTCACTCCCTCACGCTCTCCTCCTTCTCCCTCACGCTCCCCTCATGCTCCCCTCCTTCTCTTCCCGTCTTGGTCTCGTCCTTCACTCCCATGGGCATTCCTATCCCCTTCCCTCTGCTTCCCCACCATTGCGATCCACTCTTGCCACTGCTCATCTGAACTGATTCGCTGGAACCCTTGTTGCACCCTACCCCTCGCTTTTGTTAAACCTTTTCTGAACCTCCTGAAATTTGTATCTCTCCGCTCATCTTATGACCACCCTCACACCTCCACCTCCTAACTGAAATTGAGCATTCGAGATCTATCTGTGTTGGCCTCGCTCCCACAGCTGCTGGACCACATTGCCTTTGCTGGATCTTTAATATGCCACGTCCTTTTGAGTCGGCTCAAAAGCCATCTCCCACCTTCCTTGCCTGTAACTGTGCATTCAATCCGCTTTTTCCTCGCCCCCACAGCTTCTAGACGACATTGCCTTCCGCCTCTTTGGAGTGCCGCGACCTGCAGCAGCACCCAACTTTCTAACTGACATGCTTAAGGTGAGAGGGGCTTAAGGCGAGACGTGCTTAAAGTGAGGCGTGCTTATAGTGAGGCATGGTGAAAGTGAGATGTGCTTATGGTGTGGCAACCTAAGGTACACCAATTCTAATAAGCTGCTCGGCATGTTGTGACTTCACTTTGAGGTTGCCAAAGGAAGAGGAGCAGGTATGGTGACAGGAGTAGGTATGGTGACAGGAGCAGGTATGGTGACAGGAGCAGGTATGGTGACAGGAGCAGGTATGGTGACAGGAGCAGGTATGGTATGAGGTCCATGCATGGTGAGGAGGCTAGTCAGGAAAGACATGAATCGCGTTGTGCAGCGGCCACGATTTCTGTTGTAGGGGAAACGTCCTCACGATGCCGCGTCACATTCCCATGCTTCACATCACATGCATCACAACTCCACGCTTCTGTTAAGTTGTAATGTGTTATTTATATGTAGGTAGGCTGTAGTGGGGTAGCCAATACAGGGTACAAACCCAACTAGGGTTAGCTACTTGTACCCAACTGTTTCTTTCAATGCACCCATTCTTGCCTAGTTCTTTTAACATGGTATTCAGAGCAGGAGGTCCCTAGGACCTACCGACCGTTTTTTTTTTTAAGGGCCCACCACCGCTCGCATGCGGTTACCACGCTACCCCGTGCCCTAGCCTCGTAGCGCCCTCGTGCGCCCTCGTTAGCGCCCTCGTGCGCCCTCGTTAGCGCCCTCGCGCGCCTCTCGTTAGCGCCCTCGCGCGCCCTCGCTAGCGCCCTCGCGCCCCCTTGTTAGCGCCCTCGTGCGCCTCTCGTTAGCGCCCTCGCGCGCCCCTCGCAGCGTCGCCCGCCCGCCGAGCCGCCCGCTCGCAGCGTCGCCCGCCTACCGCGCTGCCCGTTTCGCAGCCCGCCCGCCGCGCTGCCCGCTCGCAGCGTCGCCCGCCCGCCCGCCCGCTGCCCGCTTGCAGCGTCGCCCGCCCGCCCGCTGCCCGCTTCGCAGCGTCGCCCGCCCGCCGCGCTGCCCGCTCGCAGCGTCGCCCGCCCGCCTCGCTGCCCGCTTGCAGCGTCGCCCGCCCGCCCGCTGCCCGCTTCGCAGCCCGCCCGCCGCGCTGCCCGCTCGCAGCGTCGCCCGCCCGCCTCGCTGCCCGCTTGCAGCGTCGCCCGCCCGCCCGCTGCCCGCTTGCAGCGTCGCCCGCCCGCCCGCTGCCCGCTTCGCAGCCCGCCCGCCGCGCTGCCCGCTCGCCGCGTCGCCCGCCCGCCCCGCTGCCCGCTTCGCAGCCCGCCCGCCGCACTTCCCGCCTGCAGCACCGCGCTGCCCGCTTCGCAGCCCGCCCCCCGCACTGCCCGCTCGCCGCGTCGCCCGCCCGCCGCGCTTCCCGCCGAGCTACCTACCTGCAGCGCTGCGGCAGCTTCCTTTGCTCAGTCGCACTGTCGCTATGGCTTCCATCCGCGTGCTGTCGTTCGATGCTGAGGGCCGCCCTGTGAAGTTCGCCACTTGGCTGGATGACCTGCAGCTGTTCCTTCTGAGCGATAGCAAGGAGCATGTGTCGCTCTATGATTACGCGTCTGGTGCTGCACCTGCCCCTCCTGCCACAGCTGAGCTTAGTGTTCGTTCCCACTGGCAGACTCGTGACGCAGCTGCTCGCCTAGCCATTCGCAGTCACCTGCCGCTAGCTGAGCTCGAGCATTTTGGCGACTGCAAATCCGCTAAGGCCCTGTACGATGCTGTCGTTGCTCGCTACTCCTCGCCTGCCACAGCCGAGCTTAGCCGCCTCATGCTGCCGTACCTGTTCCCTGAGCTGTCCACCTTTGCTACAGTCGCCGATCTTATCACTCACCTTCGCACTAGTGATGCTCGCCTGCGTGCCGCCCTTCCCACCGAGTTCTGCGCTAAGAATCCCCCTCCACTGTACTGGACACTCCACTTCATAGTCACCCGTCTCCCTGACACCCTCAGCTCAGTTCGAGACCACTTCCTTGCTCGCTGTCCCACTGAGCTCACAGTCGCCCTCCTAGAGGAGCAGCTGCTAGCGGCCGAAAAGAGCATTGTAGCTGTCGGTGCTGCTCGTGGCGCTCCTCGCACCCCCATCTTTGAGGGGTGTTCTCCCTCTCCCCTCGCTCCCTCCTACGCTACTGCTGCTGCTGTTGACTTCCTTGGTGCTGAGTCTGCTGGCGCTGCTTCTGCTCCTGGTGGGAGGCGCCGCACCGGCAAGGGCAAGGGGGGCAAGGGTGGCGGGGGTGGCGCTGGGGGGGGAGGAGGTGGGGGAGGTGGGGGGGGAGGCGGTGCTGGAGGGAGCGGTGGCGGGAGCGCTGGTGGGAGTGGGGTCGGCGGTGGAGGCGGGGGCGGCGGAGGAAGCAGTGGCAGTAGTGGCGGCGGCGGCGGTGGCGGCGGTGGCGGTGGTGGCGGTGGCGGTCGGAGCGGTGGTAGTGGTGGCGGCGGAGGTCGGAGTGGAGGCACTGGCTCGGGCCAGAGCTCCCAGCAGCAGCAGCGTCCCCAGACGACCCAACAGCTTCGTGAGTGGCTTGCTCAGCGTGGGACGTCGGGGGGCAGTGGCCGCTGTTCCTATGTCATTCGCACAGGTGACCGCAAGGGACAGACGTGTGGGAGGTTCCACACCCCGTACCGCTGCTTCTCCCGCCTTGACGACGCTTGGCGTGAGGAGATGGGCGAGGATGTTGAGCGCCCCCGCTGGGCTGAGCTCATGAGGGCTGGTGTTGATATCTTTGCTCTTGACTATGATGCTATTATTGCTGCCATGTATGCATTGACTGTTAGTGCCGAGGGAGACTGTTACTTGTGTGTGCCGCCTGACCCAGGTATAGAGCCCGCTGCCCTGGGTACTAGTGAGTCTGCTCTCTCTGGTATGGTGCCCCCTGTACTTGCTCCCTCCAGTGCTGTCCCGGCTGTTTGCGAGTCTGCTCTCTCAGGTACAGCACCCACAGAGACTGCTCTCTCAGGTACCGCACCGGCTGAGGCCTGTCACACCTTCACCCTTGACTCAGGTGCTTCCCGCTGTTTCTTTCGTGACAGTACTGAGCTCACACCGCTTCCTGCACCGGTCCCAGTCTCCTTGGCTGACCCCTCTGGGGGCCCAGTCCTTGCCCAGTCCACCACTGTGCTCCCTTGTCCGGCGGTTCCGTCTGGCTCGTTGTCGGGTTTCCACCTCCCCTCGTTCTCGACGAACCTGGTGAGCAACGCTGTCATCCAGGATCAGTGGGTTGACACCTTTACCCCTGGAGGACAGCGTGTGGCGATCTGCACGTGCTCCAGGACCGGCCGTCACCTGGCTACGTTTACCCGTCGGCCGGGGTCGAGTCTCTACACACTGACCACTGCGTCTCCTCAGGTTGCTGCTGTCGGTCAGGTGTCCGCGTCAGGTCTGGTGGCCCACGCCTGTGAGTGTCGTTCCCTGTCGCACCAGACTCTTCTCTGGCACCACCGCCTGGGTCACCCCTCCTTGCCACGCCTCCGTGGCATGCACCGTCGCTGCCTTGTGTCTGGTCTTCCCAGGTCCCTCCCTCCCCTCCCTGCCTCGCCTGCGCCGCCTTGCCTTCCTTGCGTCGAGGGGCGGCAGCGCGCCGCTCCTCACTCCTCCTCGTTCCCCCCGACAGAGGCTCCTCTGCAGACCCTCCACCTGGACGTGTGGGGCCCAGCCCGCGTTCGTGGCCAGGGCGGTGAGCGGTACTTTTTGCTGGTTGTCAACGACTACTCGCGTTACACCACGGTCTTCCCCTTGCGCACCAAGGGTGAGGTCCCTGCTGTTCTGATCCCTTGGATCCGCACAGTTCGTCTCCAGCTCCGCCGCCGTTTCCGGACGGATCTTCCTGTCCTGCGTCTGCACTCTGACAGAGGTGGTGAGTTTTCCTCCGATCTCTTGAGGACCTTCTGTCAGGCGGAGGGCATCGAGCAGACCTTCACGCTTCCGGACTCCCCACAGCAGAATGGGGTTGCTGAGAGCCGCATTGGCCTGGTCATGGAGGTCGCTCGTACCTCCTTGGTCCACGCGGCGGCTCCCCATTTTCTGTGGCCGTTTGCTGTCCGGTACGCCGCGCATCAGCTCAACCTCTGGCCCCGTGTCTCTTTGCCGGAGACCTCGCCCACACTGCGTTGGACGGGGGAGGTTGGCGATGCGTCGCGCTTCCGGGTGTGGGGTGCTCGTGCCCTTGTCCGCGATACGTCCGCGGACAAGCTCTCCTCCCGCACGCTTCCCTGTGTCTTCCTTGGCTTTGTCCCTGACGCGCCGGGCTGGCAGTTTTACCACCCCACCTCGCGCCGGGTCTTCGCCTCTCAGGACGTCACCTTTGACGAGTCGGTCCCTTTTTACCGTCTCTTCCCCTACCGCACTGCCCCCCTCCCTCCCCCGCCGCTTTTCCTTGCTCCTGGTCCCCCTCCGGTAGACCCCCTTCCCCCTCAGGGTCCTGCTCCTTCAGGTGTCTCTCAGGTAGACCCTCCTCCCGTCGCTGAGCCTGTCGAGGTCACAGGTGACTCAGGTGCTGCTGCAGGTGGTGCTGCTGGGAGTGCTGAGCCTGGGGGTGCTGAGCCTGCGGGTGCTGGGCCTGGGAGTGCTGGGACTGCGGGTGCTGGAGCTGAGGGTACTGTGCCTGGGGGTGCTACGACTGGGGGTGCTGAGCCTGCGTGTACGGAGTCTGGGGGTGCCGAGCCTGGGGGTACTGCGCCTGAGGGTACTGAGCCTGGGGGTGCTGCTACTGAGCCTACGGAGCCTGGGGTTGCTGCGTCTGGGGGTGCTCTTCCTGGCGGTACTGGAGCTGCTGGAGCTGACGACGCTGGAGCTGACGACGCTGGAGCTGACGGTTCTGGACACGGTGGTCCTGCTGGTTCTGGAGGTGCTGGCGAGGGGAGGTCTGACGCTGCTGGGGCCTCTGGTGCTGACGTCGCCGACTCGGGGGGTGCTGCGGCGGAGGGTGCTGGTCCAGGTGCTTCTGGTGCTCCGGGTGCTGGAGGTGCTGGCGGAGCTCCGCCGTCGCGCCTGTTCTTCGCTCCTCCGTCGCCGTCGGCTTTGCCGCCGCCTGACACGGTGCTTCGCCAGGTTCTTTCCCTCCCGTCTTCCACTGGCCTTCCCCTTCAGCCTGGCTCCCCCCTCCCTGCTCCTGTGCCTTATAAGGCGCAGCCGGACTCGCTTACGGAGCGTCGTGAGCCTGCGTCTCGTCCTGCCTCGCCGGTTCGCGCTGCTCGCACTGCTCGCACTGGTCCCACTAGCCGTCGTGTCGCGCGTCCGCGTCCTCCTCCTGTTCCTGGCACGCACATTATGGCACTTCGTCCTTCCACTGGTCCACAGCGTGTCCCCCTACCGTCTCCTCCTGCGTCTTCTCTTCCTGACGTTCCCGACCCTGAGTCTGACAGTGTTCGTGCTGCCCACCCTACTGTCACGCGTCTTTTCGCCACTGTTGTCACTGACCCGTCGTTTGAGTCTTCTGCTGCGTCTGCCCTGGTCGCTGAGCTTGTCGACTTTGCTGCTGCCTGTCGCCTCGACTACGCCGCCAGTCTTGTTGCTGAGTCTGAGTCTGTCTGTCCTCCGTCCGTCGGGGGTGAGTGTGCTCTTGGCACGGACGTCCTTGAGGACAGGCAGGAGGACTTTGACTCTCTCGCGGCTGCTGTACCTCATCTCGTGGCCTGGTTGCTTGCCCCTGAGGGAGACCCGGATGCACTAGACATCCCCACTCCGCGCACTTACGCAGAGGCGATCTCGGGTCCCTACTCCTCTCAGTGGCAGACAGCCATGGACGCAGAGATGGCATCCTGGAAGTCCACAGGCACCTACGTCGACGAGGTTCCCCCTCCTGGGGCGAACATCGTCGATGGCATGTGGATTTTCAGGGTGAAGCGGCCGCCAGGTTCTCCGCCTGTCTTCAAGGCTCGTTACGTTGCTAGAGGCTTCAGTCAGCGTCAGGGGGTCGACTTCTTCCAGACCTTCTCCCCCACCCCGAAGATGACCACTCTTCGGGTTCTGCTGCACGTTGCTGCTCAGCGTGACTACGAGCTTCACTCTCTTGACTTCAGCACAGCGTTCCTGCAGGGCAGCCTGCACGAGGAGATCTGGCTGCGCCGCCCACCTGGCTTTACTGGGTCGTTTCCTCCTGGTACCCAGTGGAGCCTCCGGCGGCCAGTCTACGGTCTCCGCCAGGCGCCACGTGAGTGGCACGACACACTGAGGACTACACTTGCGGCTCTTGGGTTCGCGCCGTCTACTGCTGACCCGTCGCTGTTTCTGCGCACAGACACGTCGCTGCCGCCGTTCTACATTCTCGTGTACGTCGACGACTTGGTCTTTGCTACTGCTGACACTGAGGCACTCGCTCGTGTGAAGTCGGAGCTGCAGAAGAGACACACCTGCACTGACCTGGGTGAACTGCGTAGCTACCTTGGCTTGCAGATCACCCGGGACAGAGCTCGCCGCACCATCACCCTAACTCAGTCACACATGGTGCAGCAGGTCCTTCAGCGCTTCGGCTTCCAGTTCTCCTCACCACAGGCCACACCTCTGGCTACCAGCCACTCGCTCTCAGCTCCACCTTCGGACGAGTCCGTAGAGCCGAGTGGCCCGTACCCAGAGCTTGTAGGCTGCCTCATGTACCTGATGACTTGCACGCGACCTGACCTCGCGTACCCACTTAGCATCCTTGCTCGCTACGTTGCGCCTGGGAGACACAGACGAGAGCACTGGGAGGCTGCTAAGAGGGTGCTGCGTTACTTGTGCAGTACATCAGGCATGGGGCTGGTGCTTGGAGGACGCGACAGAGTTGTCCTCACTGGTCACTCGGACGCTTCTTGGGTGGACGACCTGGCTACGCAGCGGTCGTCACAGGGTTACACCTTCAGCCTTGGCTCTGGTTCTGTCTCGTGGCGGTCCACCCGCTCTTCTTCTGTTCTCGGCTCTAGTTGTGAGGCTGAGATCTATGCCACAGCCATGGCTGCACAGGAGTTACGCTGGCTCACCTACCTGCTGACTGACTTGGGAGAGCGGCCTAGTTCTCCTCCAGTTCTGTACGGTGACAACAAGGCGGCTCTTGCCTTGTGTCAGGAGCACAGACTGGAGCACAGGACGAAGCACATTGCTCTTCGCTACTTTCTTGCTCGAGAGCTTCAGCAGCGCGGTCAGCTTCGGCTTGTGTACGTGGACTCGAAGGCCAACACTGCTGATATCTTCACCAAGGCGCTCCCGCCTAGTGATCATCAGCGGCACTGTACTTCTTTAGGCCTTGTGTCCACGTTTCCTCACTTGCTCACTGCTTGACATTCTTTGTACTGTACTTTATATTTGTCTTGCTGCTTGTCCTGTTCTATATCTAGCACTACATGTGAACTGGCCTTGTGGCCTTTGTTTGTGCTCGGAGTGTGGTGACGTTGTGATCCACCCTGGGCTTGTTTTTGCTTTGCTGGACTGGTCTTGTGACCCTTTGCTCTCCCCCACTTTGCCTATGGGGGTGTGTTAAGTTGTAATGTGTTATTTATATGTAGGTAGGCTGTAGTGGGGTAGCCAATACAGGGTACAAACCCAACTAGGGTTAGCTACTTGTACCCAACTGTTTCTTTCAATGCACCCATTCTTGCCTAGTTCTTTTAACAGCTTCACGTCCTTTCATGTAATGTGTCTTTTGCATGCCTCCTCCATCTTTATCTTTGTGTCTCCTGCATCCCATCTCCCCTCTGTACGCCCTGCCTTCCGTCGCTGCATGTGCAGCTTGTGATGGGGGAGGAGACACCAGCATAGCTGTTGGAGAATTCAATCTTCTTGTAGAAACTGTGACTTCCTTCTTGTGCATTGTGATGGCTGTCTTCACAGTGCTTTATCCTATGTCATATATTTCAAGAAATGTGTCAGATGGTGTGCTGTTTCAATGAGACTTACCGTAAGCCCGGATAGAAGCGCAGGTCCTCGATTATAAGCGCACTGTCAAATGTTGTAGCCTATAGTGAGGTTTGTCTTAGGGGGTACAAAACTTAGGGTTAGCTATATGTACCCCAACCAACATCAATGCACCATCCATTCTTCATTCTGACATGGTATCAGTTAGGTTAGGATCCTGTGGGATCCCGTTCCTCCGTTCTCCGTTCGAGCCTCCCGAGCCTGATCCTAGCTCTCATTCGTCCCGGTTCCGTTGTTACCGCGCGTAGTGCCGCGCCTAGCGCCACTCCTAGCGTCGCGTCCTGCCCGCCCTTTCCCCCTCGTCGCGTCCCTTTCCCCCCGTCGCGTCGCGCCCTTTCCCCCCAGTCGAGTCGCGCCCTTTTCCCCCCGTCGCGTCGCGCTCTTTCCCCCCGTCGCGTCGCGCCCTTTCCCCCCGTCGCGTCGCGCCCTTTCCCCCCGTCCCGTCGCCCTTCCCCGTCCCGTCGCCCTGCCCCGTCCCGTCGCCCTGCCCCGTCCCGTCGCCCTTCCCCGTCCCGTCGCCCTGCCCCGTCGCGTCGCCCTGCCCCGTCCCGTCGCCCTGCCCCGTCCCGTCGCCCTTCCCCGTCCCGTCGCCCTGCCCCGTCGCGTCGCCCTGCCCCGTCCCGTCGCCCTGCCCCGTCCCGTCGCCCTTCCCCGTCCCGTCGCCCTGCCCCGTCGCGTCGCCCTGCCCCGTCGCGTCGCCCTTCCCCGTCCCGTCGCCTCTGCTCCGTCGCGTCGCCCTGCCCCGTCGCGTCGCCCTGCCCCGTTGCATCGCGCCCGCCCTTTTCCCCCGTTCCGCTGCGACTAAGTCCCCCCACCTGAACCCTAATTTGCCTCTTACCTCCTGCTGTTACTCGCCTGCTCGTTCGCGTTCGTTCTCGCTATGGCGACTCAGCGTGTCCTTCGTTTCGACGCTGACGGTAGACCTCTTGACTTTTCCGTCTGGCTTCTTCGCGCTCGCCGTCTGTTAGAGAGTCAAGTCCAGGGGGGCGAGACCCTCTGGTCGCACGCTACTGGTGACCTCCCCGAGCCCCCCGAGCCTGCCGCTTTAGGTCCTGCCCCTGACGATGCTGCTACGGCTCGCTTTGCCCGTCAGCGCGCTGACAGGACGGCTTGGACGTCGCGTGACGCTGCGGCCTGCATCGCCCTGAGTCAGAGGAGGTCCACTTCACTCAGGTTCGCACCGCTGCTGCGTACCTCACTGCGATTAAGGCCCGCTACTCTACTCCCGCTACTGTCTCTCTTGGCCGTCTTTTCCTCCCGTTCCTGTTTCCTGATCTCGCCTCGTTTGAGCGCTCTGCTGACTTGATCGCTCACCTCCGCTCGCTCGACGCTAGTTACCGCGCTGCTTGCACTGAGGCACAGCTTGCACTGCTTCCTCCCCCTATGGCGATTACTATCTATTTCATCGCCACTAGCCTCCCTGACCGCCTTGCCTCCGTTCGCGACGCGCTTCTGCTGAAGCACCCTAGTGAGCTCACCGTCGATGTCCTTGAGTCTGCACTCAAGGACGTCGAGAGCAACCTTCGCTCGGTAGCCGCTGCCTCTGGTGCTGTGCCCCCCCCACTCTTCCACGGGTGCACAGTCCCGCAGTTACCCACCTTTACTGCCTCACTTGCCACTGCCGCTACTGACGCGACTGCAGCTGCTGTTACGACTGCGTCGCGGTCCCGCGGTAGGAGTGGCAAGAAAGGCGGTTCTGGTGGTGGTAGTGGAGGTGGAGGCGGAGGTAGTGGAGGTGGCGTTGCGCCTGGCGGCGGTGGAGGTTCAGGGCCTGGAGAGGCGTCTCGTGCAGCGACTGGTGACTCCACTGCGCCTGCTGGTGGTGGCGACGCCCGAGTTCGTCAGTCGCCTCCTGTACTTCCTGCCCCGGTTGGTGGAGCAGCGGCGTGGTACCAGGCTCAGCGTCAGCAGCAGCTTCTGCAGCACCAGCAGCCCCTCTCCTCCCAGCAGCCTCAGCAGCAGCAGCGGCAGCAGCTGGCTCCAGGGTCGGGGCTGCGTCAGACCCAGCGCGGTGCTGCTTACACTCCCTGCACCTACCAGGTTCTGACAGGCACTCGTCGTGGCCACCCTTGTGGCCGGTTTCACCCCCCTGGTCAGTGCTTTGCTCAGCTCACTGACACGGTTCGTTTGGTCTACGGGGTTGGTGCTCCTGCCCCTGACTGGCTGCCTCTTGTTCAGCGCTACGGCTCCGCTCTGTGGGGCATGTCTGCTGAGCAGTTAGTTGATCTGATTGGTACTCCCCATGCTATGTATGCTGTTGTTGACTCTAGTGTTTCTGACTCTGCTTACTCTGGTGTTGTTAGCTTAGGTGCTAGCCTTGCTCAGTTGCCTGTTGCTAGTGTAGGTTCTTGTGTAGACTCTAGTCCAGCGGCTACCTCAGAGGACGGTTCGCTGTCGTTCACGCTGGACTCTGGAGCCTCTCACTGCTTCTTTCGTGACAGCACGACACTTACGCCTCTTCCTGCGCCTGTTTCTGTGGCGCTGGCTGATCCCACTTCGGGACCAGTCACTGCGCGTCACACTACCACCTTGCCGTGTCCGGCTGCTCCTTCTGGGTCTCTCACTGGGTTTCACGTCCCCTCGTTCTCCCGGAACTTGGTGGGCGTGCGACCCCTCGTGAGTCAGCACGTGGGTGTGTGGTTTGAGCCTTCTGGAGAGACTGCGGTGTGTGTTGACGGGGACTCTTACCAGCCCCTCGCCACTTTTGCTGCTGAGCCGGGCTCCGGTCTCTACACTCTTCACACTGGCCCGCGCGCTCAGCAGCGACTGCAGCAGCAGCAGCAGCCGCAGCAGCAGCAGCAGCAGCAGCAGCCGCAGCAGCAGCAGCGGCAGCAGCCGCAGCCGCAGCCACAGCGGCCGCCGTCGCAGCAGCCACTCCTCCCAGTTCCTGTCCCTCCCCCTAGTCTCCTCCCTGCGTCTCACCAGGTGGTTCCGTCCCCTCAGGTTGTCGCGTCCAGTCCAGTCGCTGCGTCTTGCTCCTGTCGGTCGCTTGCCCACCCCACCGTTCTGTGGCACCACCGGATGGGACACCCTTCTCTTCCACGTCTGCGTGCTATGTCTAGTCAGCGTCTGGTCTTAGGTCTCCCGCGTGTCTTGCCGTCGCTGCCGCCGTCTCTTGCACCACCGTGCGGTCCTTGCGTCGAGGGTAGGCTGCGTGCCACCCCTCACTCCTCCTCCCTTCGTCCGGCCACCGAGCCTTTTGAGACGCTGCACTTGGACGTCTGGGGCCCCTCTCCTCGCCCTGGCCCTGAGCGTGAGCGTTTCTTTTTGGTGGTCGTTGACGACTACTCCCGCTACACCACAGTGTTCCCCCTGGCGAGGAAGTCTGAGGTGACTTCTACGCTGATCAGGTGGTTGCTTACCACCCAGGACACTCGTGGTCGTCGTGTCAGCTGTCTCCACTCCGACCGCGGGCGCTCCGGCATTCTCGCTGGATTCTGTCGCGAACAGGGCATTCGTCAGTCCTGGACGCTTCCGGAGTCCCCACAGCAGAATGGGGTTGCTGAGCGTCGCATAGGCCTGGTCATGGAGATTGCCCGCACCTCCTTGACTCACGCCCGTGCCCCCCATTTCCTGTGGCCATACGCAGTCAGGTACGCCACGCACCAGCTGAACCTCTGGCCACGCGTCTCTCGGCCGGAGGCTTCACCGACCAGTCTTTGGACAGGGTCCCCTGGTGTCGCGTCGAGGTTTCGTGTCTGGGGGTGCTTGGCTCTTGTCCGCGACACCTCCGCGGACAAGCTCTCGCCTCGCGCCGTTCCTTGTGTCTTCCTTGGTTTCCCTGAGGACTCCTCTGACTTCACCTTTTACCACCCTCCCTCTCACCGGTTCTTTGACTCCCGTGACGTCCGTTTCGAGGAGTCCACCCCCTACTACGTCAGGTACCCCAGTCGAGGTCTCCCGGTTCCTCCTCCCCCCCTCTTCCTGACAGCCGCTCCCCCGCCTGCTCCCCCGGTACAGCCTCCCCCCCCTGGTCCAGCCCCGTCTGGTGTGTCTCAGGCTAGCCCTCCCCCTTCGGTAGCCCCCCCTGTACAGCCTCCCTCCCCACAGTCTTCCTCGCCGCCTCCTGCAGGTGCTCCCTCTCGAGAGGTTGGTCCGGCGACTGTCCCTGTACAGGTCTCTGGTTCTGGGGGTGCTGGAGTTGGAGCTGAGCCGCGGGTTGCAGAGGACTCTTGTCTTCCGGGGGCTGGTACTGGTCGTGCGGAGTCTGGGGGTGCTGCGTCTGGGGGTGAGGGTGTCCCTTCGGTTTCTGGAGGGCCTGGGTCTGGAGCTGGTGTTGGTGCTGCCTCTGGGGGTGGTGTGCTTGGTGCTTCGGAGGTCGACTCTGGGGCTGCCGCTGCCCCGGACACTACTCCTTCCCCCCACCCCTACCCGACCAGGTTCCAGGCTCGTGTTCGTCGTGCTCGTGAGGAGCAGCTGGAGTTGGAGAGAGAGGAGAGAGAGTTGCAGCGGCTCGAGGAGCAGGAGCGACAGCAGCAGGAGCAGCAGCAGCCGCAGCAGCAGCAGCAGCCGCAGCAGCCGCAGCAGCCGCAGCAGCAGCAGCTGCCGTCTCCTCCTCCTGTCTCGGGTCTTCGGACCCTTGGTCTCCCCTCTCCCTCTCCTTCCTCCTCCCCCTCTCCTCCCGTCTCTGGTCCTCCGCTTCCTCCTCCTGACCCCTCTCCCGCTGTTTTCCCTCGTTCTCAGTCTTCGTTGTCCCCTCCTCCTTCTCAGACTTGGGCCTCTCGTCGCTCCCCTCGTGCTCGTCCCTCGTCTCCTGTTCCCTTCACTGACCTTCGTACTGCCTTACTTCGTTCTAGTCCACCTCGTCCGTCTCCGTCTGTGCTTCCGTCTCCTCCTGAGTCGGCTCTCACTGCGTCGCTCCCTACTCCTGTCACTGACTACTACCGCACGTACCGTCCTCTTCTCTCTCGTGTTCTCGCCTCACTTGTTACTCACCCTCGTGCCTCTGTGTCCTCTGTGTCCGCTCTTACTGCCGCAGTCACTGAGTTTGCCTCTACCCGCCGCCTTGACTTCGCCACCGCTCTTGTGGCTGCTCCTCCTTCCAGTCCTCTGGCCGTCGGGGGTGTGTCTGCCCTTGGCAGTGACGCCCTAGAGGACAGGCAGTTTGAGCTAGAGTTCCTGGCGGCCGCTTCCCCTCATCTCTGTGCCATGCTCCTCGCCCCTGAGGGTGACCCCGACGCCCTTGACATTCCGACTCCTCGCACTTACGCTGAGGCAGTGTCAGGGCCTTGGGCCTCTCAGTGGAGAGCTGCCATGGACGCAGAGATGGCCTCCTACAGATCCACAGGCACCTACGTCGATGAGGTTCCCCCTCCGGGGGCGAACGTAGTCGACGGCATGTGGATCTACAGGGTGAAGCGGCCACCGGGATCTCCTCCGGTCTTCAAGGCGCGCTACGTGGCTAGAGGTTTCAGTCAGCGCGAGGGAGTTGACTTCTTTCAGACCTTCGCGCCCACCCCGAAGATGACCACTCTTCGGGTGTTACTACACGTAGCAGCACAGAGAGACTACGAGTTACACTCTCTCGACTTCTCTACTGCTTTCCTTCAGGGCAGTCTTCACGAGGAGGTCTGGTTGCGTCGTCCCTCTGCCTTCACTGGCTCTTTCCCTCCTGGGACCCAGTGGAGGCTGAGGCGACCGGTTTACGGTCTTCGTCAGGCTCCTCGTGAGTGGCACGACACCCTGCGTTCTACCCTGTCTGACCTTGGGTTCCAGCCGTCTTCTGCTGACCCGTCGCTGTTCGTTCGTCGTGGCACCACACCTTTCTTTGTTCTGGTCTACGTTGACGACCTTGTTTTCGCCACCCCTGACAGGGTTGCTTTGGCACACGTGAAGTCCGAACTGCAGAAGAGACACACCTGCACTGATCTTGGTGAGCTGCGCCACTACCTTGGCCTGCAGATCACCAGGGACAGAGCTGCTCGCACCATTACACTTTCACAGTCGCACATGGTGCAGCAGGTCCTTCAGCGGTTCGGGCTTCAGCACTCCACAGTACAGCGCACACCTCTTGCTGTTGACCACAGACTCACTGGACCCTTTCCTGACGAGCCGTTCGAGCCTAGTGGTCCCTACGCAGAGCTTGTGGGTTGCCTCATGTACCTGATGACTTGTACTCGCCCGGACCTCGCCTTCCCTCTCAGCGTTCTTGCGCGCTTTGTTGCGCCAGGGAGACACCGTCCTGTTCACTGGACAGCAGCTGTGAGGGTGGCGAAGTACCTAGCGACGACGTCAGGCGTGGGGCTAGTTCTTGGAGGGCAGCAGTCTGTCGTACTTACTGGTCACTGTGACTCCTCTTACGCTGACGACGCTGAGACTCACAGGTCTACTCAGGGGTACTGTTTCAGCCTGGGTTCTGGAGCTGTTTCCTGGCGGTCCACGCGCTCCTCTTCGGTCTCGACCTCTACAGCTGAGGCTGAGATCTACGCTGGTGCCATGGCGGCACAGGAGCTGCGTTGGTTGACCTTCTTGCTCACCGACCTTGGTGAGCGGCCGAGCTCTGCACCGACCTTGTTCACTGACAACAAGGCGTCTATTCTCCTTTGTCGAGAGCCACGACTGGAGAGCAGAGTGAAGCACATTCACGTCAGGTACTTTCTTCTGCGAGAGTTGCAGAGGCGTGGACAGGCTCGCTTTGAGTTTGTGGAGTCCGAGGCCAACACTGCAGACATCTTCACCAAGGCGCTTCCGCCTTGTGACCACCAGAGGTGCTGTGTGCAGTTAGGCCTTGTTGACACTGGTTCTCGTGTTGCTTAGACTTGAGTGTACTGTTTACTTTGCTTTCTATATATATCTGTTACTTCTTGGACTGGCCTTGTGGCCACTGTTGTTTGTGCTCAGACTGTGTGGTGACGTTGTGATCCACCCTGAGCTTTGTTTCTTGGACTGGTCTTGTGACCGTACTCGTTTGGTTCTGCTAGACACCCCTCACTTAGGCTATGGGGGTGTGTCAAATGTTGTAGCCTATAGTGAGGTTTGTCTTAGGGGGTACAAAACTTAGGGTTAGCTATATGTACCCCAACCAACATCAATGCACCATCCATTCTTCATTCTGACACGCACCCCCTAGAAAAAGATGATATATTATAAGCGCATGTTTGTTTTTCATCTGAAAACCTGTCAAATAACAGAAACGAATTTGACATTATCAGGGAAACGAACTTCAATTTCGATTCCACACACTCTGATCTCACTTTTTGCGCGTCTAGTCAGCATGTGCTGTAATTATGTCAGTATGAGCTGGCAGGGAATCACTCCCTGCCAAGGAAAAATCACTAAACCCGACGGTTTTCAGATTTGTGTCAAATCGGTCGACCACTCGTGCACCACGTCAGCCAGGCCCTCAGAAGTCAGACTTTTTTCTCTGATTTGGGCTTTTTTCTCTGATATTTCAGATTTTTTTTCCTGTGTACTCTGATAAAATCAGACTTTTTTGGGCCTCAACTCTGTAATTTTCAGACTTTTTTTAAGGCTAACTCTGAGAGTTCAGAGTTTTCTGAGAGTGTACTCTGATCATTCAGAGTACAAACGCGTCCTTGACTGGTGATTCGGACTTACGGGTCACAGCAGATTCGCACTGCCAAAGCGAAATCTCCTTGACATAGCAAATCTGAGCCTTTACATCACAAGATTTTCGCCCAATCATAGCAAAATCGCCCTGACACAACAGATTTGCGTTGTCAGAGCACCACAATTTTCGCCCAATCACAGCAAAATCGCCCTGACATTGCACATTCGCCTTTTCGCACCACAAGATTCGCCCTGACACATATATTCGCCCTGTCAGAGCATGTTTTATCGAAAATCCCCTTAGTGTAGCATGTTTCGGTAGCAGATGGGTGAAACATTGAATACACTTCCGATGAAACATTGAACAGATTGATTTTGAATGATCAGACTTTTGTTTTATGACACTCTGACATTTCAGCCTTTTTTTTATACCAAGTCTGAGATTTTCAGACTAAAATTGTGTACTAGTCTGATGAATCAGACAGGCCTAAAACGAATCTGAGGGCCTGACGTCAGCTCAAATTAGAATTCCAAAACTCCGATCGACCGACCCTTTTTCTACACTTGCAAGTACGAATTAGTCACCCTATTGCAAGTGTTACTACTGCGTTAGGGTTTCTCGAAATTCGTGGGTTTGTGGGTGGTAGCCAGGGCTCAGGCTATCAGGGTAAATGCTCGTTTTTGACTGAAAATCCAAGGTATTTCTCAGCCGAACTCAGATTTTTACAGGGGAGTTTTTCGGCCAGCCCTGACTGAATCCGAGCACTTCCAGGACTGACTCTGGTGAATACGAGTAATCCCTCGAAGGACTCGGAACTTTTTCTAAGGCTCTAACCACCCCCAAACCTCGGCCCCTCCCCAACACAGGTAGACTTCTTCCCCGCTTCCTGGACTTGTGAATGTTTCCCTCCCGCCTCTCTGTTCCTCAGCCAAATCGGAGGCACCTATACTCTCGCTCTCTGTGAGCAGAGTTTCACACGAAAGCAGCACAAGTGTAGCAACATAGTGTTTCTGCATCAGCTTTTGTCAGTAAGAAGCCCCCATGCCGCGGAACTATCGAATTACATAAACGAGGAACTTTTAGGCCAGCCCTGATTTTTACGAGCGGTTTTTAGGCCGACCCTGCATTTTCAGGGCATTTTTTGAAGGGAGCCAAAACGTCCGAGTTGGCGAAAAGCCTAACTTTAGCCCTGGTGGTAGCGCTACCGAGTGAGTCAGCATGCTGACCGCGGGCAAAAAAATAAACCCCATGGCTTACGGCATGCCATTCGGGAGCCTCAACCCTAAAATTTTAGGGTTGAGGCTCCCTCGGATGACATGTCATCTAAGTGGATTTTAGTTTTTTTCTTGCCCGCGGTCAGCTTGCTGACTCGATTGCACTGCCTGCTTACGCAGGCAGTGGAATATATATTCCAACCTACACGACACCTCGGTATGTACTGTGCAGACCAACACCACGACAAAAACGATATCATGCGGGCCAAAACGTGAGCCTAAACCAAACCTACTCTGACAAAGTTACGTACCTACTCAACACCAACCGATAAACATTACATCATAACGCGTAAGCTACTGTAGGGTCGATCGGAGTTTTGGAATTCGAAATAGTGCTGACGTGGAGCACGAGTGGTCTACCGATTTGACACAAGTCTGAAAACCGTCGGGTTTAGTGATTTTTCCCCCTGCCAAGCTGCGCGAGAATCAGATTCGCGACCCTGTATGTTTTCGACTCGATTACAATCGGCAGAACGAGATCGACAGATTGGTGTGAAACAAATATATATTCTTGCTTTGCCATTTTATAAGCGCCGGCTCTTATAAAATTCCTCAATTATAAGCGCACCCCCTAAAAAACAGTGTTTTTTTATACCCCCAGGGGCGCTTCTATCCGGGGCTGACGCGACATGTGAGGAAGAAATCTTACCCATATGAGAAATACTTATTTAATCGATAGGTGGAAAGCTTTCAAGTAGCGGTAAACACAAAGTGGCCATAATGTTGGAAAGTTTACTCGGTCGATCCTTCCCAGGCATTTCGTTACATCATTCTGCAACGCGCGGCACAGAATCAAACCTTAAGGGTGGGCACACCTCCACTCCAATGCACATCCCCAACAGCAAGCAATTCCAGCTCTCGAAATTTGTCATCTATCATTACACGCATCGCAACCCAGCCAGTCCATCAGTCAGTCTGCATGTGCGTCAGCTCCGTGCGTCATTGCTCCACCTTGACCACCTTTTTCTTCTTTGGCTTCTTCACGGCATCAGCCAGTGTGAGCGGCTCCTCCTTCACTCTGCTCCCTGCACCTCCCGCTGCTGCTGCTGCCGCTGCCGCTGCTGCTGCTGCTCTAGGCCCTTGTTCACCTTTCCCAGCAGGCGACACGGCCCGGGCGGCAGAGGCCCTGGAGGCAGGGGCGTGCGGGGCGGCAGTGGATGGCAGCAGGTGGGCGATGGCGTCTAGTTCCGACCCCAGGCGGGCTGAGATGGCATGTGGAGGCACGGCAAGAACGGCGACGTGCGGGGAGGGGAGGCGAGGCGAGGGGACACAGGGATGGTGGGTGGAGCAGGGAGACAGAGGGGTGTGGTTTCATGATGGGTTTCAAAATGGCATCCCAGATCAGTGGGGAGGGGAGAGGTGGTGGTTGGGTGGAGAGGACAGGAGAGAAGATATCCTCTTGTGGGTAATGATACAATGGCCGTGATGTGTGACTGTGAGACAAGGAGAATGGGTGTGACTGTGATGGGAGGAGGGGATTGGGTGTGGTGTGAGGCGCTGCAAGTAGTGTGGTTGGACGCAAGGAAAACTCAGCAGACGGCAACGAAAGAAAGGTTGTGGCACGGACAGATACAGCATGAAAGATGAAGGAAGATGAAGGAAGATGAAGGAAGATGAAGGAAGATGAAGGAAGATGCAAGAGGGCAGGAATGCGCAAAGGTCGTTGCAAACAAGTGCTGAGCCATGGAGGAGGATGAGAAGAGGAGAGGGATGATGAGGGTAGGATGAGAGGATGATGAGAGGACGTTGAGAGGGGAGGGGGATGCAAAGAGGCGTCACCTGCTGTTGCTCCCTTCTTGCTCTTCTTCTCGTCATGTTCCTCTTGCAACCTGTGACCCACGAGCCAACACACAAGGAGGCAATCAGTGGAGAGCGAGGCAAGCAGGGGAAATGCGAGAAGAGAAAACAAGGGTAGGTGAGAGAATGGCATGGTACCGTCACTGATACCACATGGAGCACTTATTGCTTTGTTCTTCACTGGTATCCACGCGCTCATGGCATAATGTGCTCATGGAGCGCTTAAAGCCCTGTTGTTGAACAGCATTAACATCAGTTTACGACAGGCAGCAGCTGACAGAGAGGGAGAGAGAGCTCACCACGACGACACCCCTCCTTCGAATAGCGCATCCACACCCCCTCCTGCTGCTCGCCTTCGCCCCTTGTCCTCTTCGCCCTCCTCTTCTCCCTCCTCATCACCATCCTCCCCATCGCTTGATTCGTCCTCCCCCTCCTCCTCCTCCTCCTCTCCATCTTCCTCCATTGGTTCTTCCTTCACCCCACCCCCTCCACCAAAGGTATCCGCCTGCCCTTGCCGCACGCCCCCTCCTTTCTTCTGCACCGCGGCAATCTCCGCCACACCAATCACCCCAGCCTTCAACCCGCCTGCTGCAGTGTCCAACCCCACTGTTGCTGCTGCAGCACTAGCAGCTGCAGCAGGGGAGGCGTGTCGCTTCACCTTGCGCCTCTGCCTCTCCGCTGCCAGCGCTGCCACCTGGTGGGCCACAAAGAGAAAGACGCGGGTGGTGGCGGAAGAGGGGTGGGGTGGGGGGAGCATGAAGATGGCTAGCAGGGCTATGTGTGGCAAGGTGAATGCTGGCACAGGCTGAAGTGCTCTTGTAACTGTGCAGTTATTCCTCCACGCTTAAGCAGGAAGCAATCTTGTTGACTTTTGCGGCACCTAAAAAACAATCAATCGCATTGGGCTTCTCACTTACCTTGCCCCCTGTGCTGGTTCATCATGTGCTGAACTGAATTATGGAAGAAGTGACATAAGCACCACCGCAACCCACAGTCACTGCATCTCTCAGCACCTTCGTCCATGCAACCCACCTTATTTCTCGGCAGCTTGTCAGAACCTTGTCCCACCCACCCACCTTATCCGTGAGCGTTTTGATCATGTGCTGGGCCACAGAGGCAGCAACACGGCAGCAGCGCATGAGCTGGTGGAGCGACACGCCCACGCCCCCTCCCTTGTGCACGCTGCACACATCCCCCACCGCGTTCACCAGCACTGTGCACCGGCCCGCCTGCGCTGCCTCCTCCTTGTAGCTGGGATCCATGACCTGACATGGGATGGTGGGATGCCATGCAAGTGGTTAAGTGGGTGCGCAGCACAGGGGTTGTGTGCTGTGCAGGATGATGGTGGAGCCACGCCCCCATCCCACCGCGTTCACCAGCACTGCGCACCGGCCTGCCTCCGCCGCTTCTTCCGGGAAGCTCGGCTTCGTCACCTGCCTTGGGATGGTGGGATGCAGAGGGGTTAGTTCGGTGTATGAGCTGGGGCGGGGGAGACAGACGTCCAACACCCCTCCTTTTTGCACCCTCCACAACCGCACTCCACCACGTTCATCAGCACAGCACCGTGCACCGCCCTGAGTCCACCTCCTCCCTCTTGAAGCCGGCATAGGTTCCATCACCTAAGCAGGTGGGGGACGGGTGGTCGCGTGTAGGGGACGGGTGGTCGCGTTTGAGGGACGGGTGGTCGCATGCAGAGAACCCAAGAGGTGGTTGGGTGATGAAAGGATGGATGCACCACCTCACAAGACGTAAATTCCTCACGTGACGGGGAGAGCGAAGGAGAGACACGATGGGAGGGGTTGAAGAGTCATGCAGCCCTGCTGTCATATTCCCAAAAGGAAAACTGTATGAGATGCCCTGAACTGAACGCACAGCATTGCTGGGAAAAAAACGATGGGAACGCAAGGCCCGCACAATATGATCGCCGCATTCACATTGATGTCATTGGCTGGCACGCACCACGTCGTTGCCGTCGTTGAAGAAGGCGAAGGTGACTGCCAGGGGCAGGTTGTGCACTGTTACTGGTATCGGGTCGCGCTCCTGGGGGGAGGGAGAAGTGACGAGGGGGGAAGAACAGGAGAGAGGAGAGCATAGAGGTGGAGGAAGGCGAAGGTCATGGTCAGGGCTAGGTTGTGCACCGTGAGCGGTATGGGGTCGTGCTCCTGGGAGGTGGGGGAGGGGTGGGGGGGAGGAGGGGGAGGGGAGAGGGAGAGGGGGTAGCACGAGAGCAGGAAGCAGAGAGGATGGCCGTGCATGGTGCGTGAGGGGTGTGGGGTCCCGTCCCGTTCCTGAGTGGGGACAGACTTGAGTGCAAGGAGAGGAGCCTGAGCGATGCGGGCATGCACGGGTGCAGAGAGGAGAGGATGGTGCAGCAAGATGTCCCGCAAGGACACGCAATGAGAGCGTGCAAGGATGGAGGGGAGGGCGATGAGAGCTTGTGTGAAGCTGACCCGCTCACCTCCTCTGAGTGCACCACCACTTGCATGCCATCGTCCCCCCCCACTGTCACTTCTGGCCGGCGGAACGCCAGCAGCGCTGCTACGGCAGCCAGACAGCACGCATCCACCAGGTTGCTGGGGAAGGGGGGAGGAAGGAGAGAGCAAGGAGAGAGGAAGGTGTGGAGAAACGGGGTTCAGCTAGAGTGGTCATCAGACAACATGCATTCACAAGGTTGCTGGAGTTAAGGAAGGGAAGGGAAGGGAAGCGAGAGAAACGGGGGTGGTGGGTTGGGAGTCGGGGGAGGTACAGACGGAAAGGGCAGGAGGGTGGGATATGTGGAGGGCCTAGACAAGTCGTTTTTTGGGTCGAGTAAAACAGGGCTGTCGCCTCTGGCCTGCGAAACGCCAGCAGTGCTGCCACCGCCGCCAGACAGCATGCGTCCACCGGGTTGCTGCGGAGAGGAAGAAGAGTGGAAGGTGTGGGGAAACGGGTACAGATGAAATGGTTGCCAGACAGCACATATCCTGGGAAGAGACGTGGGAAGAGGAACAAGGAGGAGAGAAGGGGGTACAGAAAGAATGGATTCGCGATTGAGGTTGGCAAGCAGCATGCTGAGGTTGACAAGATCGCTGCAGAGCGCGAGGGAGAGTGGGGAGGGATGAGGTGGGAACGCTGGGGATAAGGGGTTTAAAGACTGGATGACGAGACAGTGGAATGAGTGTGCGGAAGCAACAGTGGGGTTGAGAATGGGGAAGGGGTATGAAAGAACATAGAAGCTAGTCAGCAGGAGAACACAGCCACAAGAATGCGAGGATGCAGGGGCTAAGAGTATGTGGCGCGAAAGAAGGTGGTGCTGGTAGGGTCAATGGTTGCTTGCTTGTACAGCTGCTCTTGCGCCTGTTTCCTGCCCGTCGTCTGCAGCAAGGTGCAAAAAAACGACCGAAAGATTGAAATTCTGGCGTATAAAACGCTATCGTATTTTTCGGCTGTTTAAAACGTTTTAAAACGCCAAAAAGTGGTATTTTTAATGTGGTGCAAAAAAACGGCCGTTTTTTACAGCAGAAACCTTGAAACCAGTTGGTTTACACATAATTTAAGTATTGGTTCCAACCATGAACCTCGATCGGATGAACCAGCCATGAGGAAGACGGAGGGGGTTTATCAGTGGGACTGTAGTAGAACGGTGACTCCGGGGAGGAGAGTATGAACAGTCTGGGGGGGAGGAGGAGGAGGGTCGAACGAGCGCAACCAAGACACTCTGTTAGCATTGTATTGCTTCTTTGCTATCCTGGTCAGGAGCGGAGTCGTGTCTACTGTTTTCAAAAAAAAAAAAAAAAAAAAAAAAAAGTCACAAAATCTCTAACAAAAAAACGGCTTGAAATCTGACCGTAAAAAACGACCGTAAAAAACGGACCGTATTTTACACTTGCCGAAATTTTGCACCTTGGTCTGCAGTCTCATGCACCGGCACGGCACTGCACTGCATGCCTGCGCTAACAAGTAAGCTGGTGGATGCCACATGACATGACTCCCCTTTAACGATGGACGTGGGAAGAGTCATGTGTCTTCCATGTGACACATGTCACAAGTTGGTCACACACACACGCAGCATGCACCCATCGTTGTCCTTGACTCGAATGTCTAGTCTGAGGTCACCTTCTGAAGCCATGCTAGCGCCCTTGCTACCAACCCTTACTGCCGTCCCCAGCACCCACACACACACACACACACACACACGCAGCACGCACCCATCATTATCCATGACTCGAATGTCTAGTCTGAGCGCCCACGCTGCCCTCCCCGCCACCACACACAGCGACTCCGTGTCCACTGCATGGCTCTCCCTGTGCGTGCGTGTGGGGAGTGGTGGCGTGGTGTGGAAGGGAAGGGAAGGGAAACACAGCAACCAACGATTAAGGGCACACAACATGCGCCACCACACACAGCGACTCCGTGTCCACTGCATGGCTCTCCCTGTGCGTGTGGGGAGTGGTCGGGACAGGGATGGGGAGGGGAGGGGCACAGACATGCAACGGTCAAGGATGCAACAATCACTGCCACCACACACAGCAAGGCCTCTGGGAACCGTACCCACACCCTCACCTGAGCCCAAGGTCAATTCTGCGCCCCAGCACTATCATGTCTTCCCCTGGTCGCCCGGGCACAACAAAGCGACGGTCGGCCATGGGGGGGAGCTGTGTGAAGACAGCCAGGGAGCGGTGGATGAGTTGACATGCAGCAAGCCCTCTGGGTGGGAACCTGCCGCCTCCTACCGAGAGGGCTACTGAGAGGGCTACTGAGAGGGCTTCTGATGATGCATGCGCTGCGCCCCTATCTGTGACTCTATCCACCCTCACCTGAGCCCGCGGTCAATGATGCGCCCTAGCTCGATCGCATCCTCCCCCGGGCGCCCAGGCACGAAGCGCGGGTCAGCCATGGGGGCGAGCTGAGTGCTCAGTGGCAGGACGCTAGCACTTTGGTAACCCGCCTCCCTCGTCTGTGACTGAGAGTCTGCCCTCACCTGAGCCCGCGGTCAATGATGCGCCCCAGCTCTATCGCCTCTTCCCCCGGGCGCCCCGGCACGAAGCGCGGGTCAGCCATGGGGGCGAGCTCCGTGAAGACGGCCAGGGAGCCCTCGTTGGGGCGGTCGGGGAAGGGCAGCGTCAGGGCTGCTGACACGGACGCCAGGACGCGCGTGCTCCCCAGCTGCACCTCTGCTGTGCCGTCATCCCTGGTATAGGGGGAATGGGGTAAGCACGAAGCGCGGGTCAGCAGGCGTTGGGCCATGGGGGCGAGTCCTGAAGACTTCCAGGGAGCCCTTGTTGGGGCGGTTGGGGAAGGGCAATGTGGGCGCTGCCGACATGGCACGGGCGCGACGCGAGCACTCGTATGCTGCCCAGCTGTACCTCTGCTGTGCCGTCGTCCCTGGTAGGGGGCATGGGGGATGGGGGATGGGGGATGGGGGAAGGAGCAGGAGCGAGAGATGTGGGGGGAAGGGCAGCGTGAAAGCTGCTAGCACTGACGCGAGCACTTGCTTGCTGCCCATTTGCGGCTCGGCTGTGCCGTCATCCCTGGGGAAATGAGGAGGCGAGCAGGGGGGAATGAGGAGGCGAGCAGGGGGAAATGAGGAGGCGAGCAGGGGGGAATGGGGGGCGAGCAGGGGGGAATGGGGGGCGAGCAGGGGGGAATGGGGGCGAGCGGGGGGAAAAGGGGGGGGCGAGCAGGGGGGGATGAGGGGGAGAGAAGGGGAGAATGGGGGTGCGAGAAGGGGGGATCGGGGGGGGAAACAAGGGTGAGTGAGTGGGGGGCGAGCAGTGGTGTGGGGGGGGAGAGCAGGGTGGAGAGGGGAGGCGAGCAGGGAGGTGTGGGCGACTTGTGCTGTTGCAGCTACAGGTGAGAATCGGGGAAACGAGGGTTTGGCTGAAGGGGGGTCGAGGAAAGGGTTTGGGGAAGAGGGTTTGGGGGAAGAGTGTTTAGGGGAAGAGGATATTGGGGGAGAGTGTTTAAGGGAAAGAGAGTGCGAAGTTTAGGGTTTGGGTTTGAAGATTCAAAATTGAACACATCTTCAGGGGCAGGCGAGCATTGGTGACGAGGAAACAGGCGTGTGGGCGGAATGCGCGGCGGAATGCGCGGCGGAATGCGCGGCAGAATGCGAGGCGGAATGCGCGGCGGAATGCGAGGCGGAATGCGCGGCGGAAGAGCGAGTGAGAGGCTGGCAGCAGGATTGGCGGAGGAGAACGAGCCATCGCCAGTGGCGTTCAGATGGGCGCACGAGAGAGCAGAATCAGGGGAGGCCGGCGGAACGGAGGTGGCTAAGGGCGCAAAAGCGGGTCGGTGGTAGAAGAGCGGGCGGGGCTGCGTTGCAGGCGACAGGTGCGCTCTGCATGGCAGGCGGCGCGGCTGGCTCACGCATCGAGTTCTATGATTGCACCCAATTCAAACCTATAACGCGCCTGGGTTGAGTCTATACCGCGTACAGAAGCTACCTGCCAAAAGAGATGTCCCATGACCGATAATCGAAGGGCTTGCGGCCGTCGACGCGCAGCTCGTCGCGCACAGCCGCGAGAATGAAGTCACACTCGTTCGCCGACACCGTCGCCAATGCTCCTTTGGCGACCCCCATTGCGACGTGCTACGACCTCTTCGTCGCCCCGCGCATGAAAATTAGTCGATCTATAGCAGCGATAATCTCGCACCTTGCTTCTTGGCAACACGAATTAAGAACTGATTTAGTTTGCGGGATTTTTGTACGAGCTTGGTTTCGTGGCGCGGTGTGTCACAGGAGTTCAGTTTCGGTTCGATTCGCGAAGACCTGATTTAGGTCGCCTTCCTGGCTGTTACCAGCACTCCACTTCGTAACAGGCGGACCGTTCGAACGACTCCAACTGACAACGTGAGACCCCTCGCGATCCCTTGTACACCCTGAACTTCGTTGCAGTCTCCTTTTATGTACAAGCCAGTTAAAATTCTCTTTTGTAGAGTGTGACTGTACATATGTCTCATTTGGCAAATAAATCCAAATCTGGGTATAGTGAAATTTTGGTCACTCCACAATAATTACTGGCCTAGCATCCAGAATAGTGCATCTAAATTACGTGGTCACAAGAGTTTCGGGTGCTAACTCGAAAGACATTGCAGAAACATATTCATGAAATTTTTACATACAAAAAGAGTATTATAAGAATAAAGCTTGCAGTCATAGCCTTGGAGCAAATACAGTCGGGATAGCATACACAAGTACAAACAGCCAGGAAAAATAAAGAGCAATTTCAACGAATAAAATGGAGCACAAACGATTTGCGCTAGAACACTTCCAGAAAACAAAGCTCATGCATGTTACATATCGGGAACCATATCCAACGTGCTATGTATCGCCTCCCTTTGGCATTAAACTGTAGGATCTGTTGTGTGATGCAATCATATGCATTCACGTCTGTCTTCCTGTAAGCGTGCAAGAATTTGTGTTCAGTGTGTTTCGGATTTTCTGAGTGTGTGTGAATGTTATTTGGCTTGAGCAGATATCTGAAGTGACTTCTCTGCTCAAGAGCTTTCCGACGAACCAAGAATCGCCGCGATCGGAGCAAGAACGAGAGAGTCGTTCGAAGTTATGGTTGTGTTGCGGCGACTATGGAACTTTGCGAGTTGACTCAATATGGGGTACAGACTTTTGGGGGTTGGAAAATTCGTCTACATCACTGTAGATGTTGCCTAGTGGTTGGGAGAAACCAAACCAGGTTGGCAAGTGTGGCCAAGTTGGGTTGAGGTGGATTGTGGAAGTTGGGATAGTGACAAGGGTCAAAGTTGGGTTGCCTATGGAGAGGGGAATTGTGTGTCTATGGGTTTGCTTGGTTGGGGACTCCCTTGGGACCTTCCCTCTCATCCTCCTCTTTCCTTCTACCTGGTTTCTAGCTACTCTAACTCTCTTGTGTGCAACTTTTGAGAACTTATGAGAACTAATTGTGATTGAGTTAAGATTCTATGGCAGCTTACCCCCTAGTGCACCGAAATTGAAACCTCAAGATTTACTTCACCCTTTCTATACGATTCAAATTGGGAAATGTAGCACCTTTCCGTACGATTCAAATTGGGAAATGTAGCCGCGGTCTAGTGCTACAACATATCCGAAATTGGTGAAGTTTCAATGGTGCGTTTTTCGTCAACGGCGTATCTTGTGGAGTCGATATTTCTGTCCAGAAACTAGGCCCAACGATTTTGAGAAATTTCGGCCCCGGATCTTCTAGACTCAATCCTTAATCTCTAAAGGGATCATTGTGAATAACATCACGCGCATTTACATTTTCATCTCTTGTCACCCCCATTTGCCAATACGTGAAAATTGGGCCGCCCATCATCAAGTAGGCGAATGAATAGGTTGTCATGGCATACAAACACAAGAGGAGGTGTGAAATGGCCATGAAGAGGGCATGGATATTTGCATGGGAGGTCCCACTTATTTGAAGTTAGGTTTGGTTTATTTGCGATAGGAAATCCACCCAACCGAATGGAAGGCACTGAGTTCATAACTAATGTCATTGCATGGTGACAGCATTCACAAAATTTCAACTATAGGAGGTCGGTGGTGGCGTGGCTTCCCAATAGTTGAAATTGTGTATGATAGTGTTTGAACGCCTTTCTTTTGCTGTCACCACCTCCAGCATGGTTTCGCCACTAGCGCCATTGCAACTTATCTATGCTAGTACTTAAAAGTGTTTCTTCCCACATCCGCATCAATCCCCTCACCCACATGGTGCAAAAGCTCGTTTACAATCTATAAAATCCATTGATTATGGTGAATACATGAATATTAAAAGTCCATACTATCTTGATTCAAGATTTCAAATAACAGCTAAAACAAGCATGGATTCAAGATATGCGATGGTTAAGGGGAGCAGCTTACAACCGCGACGAATAAGAGCTGCAAGTTTTGTTCATAATTTAGGTTTGATTCTGTGTCTGCTGGGACAAATCAGTGTCAGGCACGGGAATGAAATGGTGATGATAAGAGATGTAGGGACGAAGTCAATTCAGCTCCCAAGTTTCGACCAATGAGAGTGAGGCACGGAGAGAACAAATGGTGTTCTTAATGAGAGAACAAACACTATTCTGACAAATAAGCTTGTTTAAGGTGCAAGTTTGGGTACGGGTGTTTTTATGAGCCAAACACAACATATAATTCTACTTGCGAAGTGAGTTTCGTAGCTGCTCGCTTTACCACTTTTGTGCGAAACTATTTTTCTTCTTTTTTCAAGGGCCCAGCTAACCCATCGGCCGATTGTAGCTGCTGGCGCGATCGCTTTTCTGCTACAGCTGCAGCAGCGGTGGACTGCAAGCTGGGCAATGGCGCCGTGTGCAGTCCACCGCGTGCAGTCAATGCGGTCAGCCCGATACTGCTGCTGCACCTCCAACCGAGCGTCAGCAGCAGGTTCAGTTGGATTTTGGGGAGCCTTATAGGACCTCAACGTGTGCTCGAACAGGGAGGCGCCATCCCTCGTGACACTTCGGAGGAAAAGGTGCAGGTAAAGGTGCAGAGAGAGGCGCCCTTCTACATCAAGCGCTAGTACAGTAATTGTTGTCATAGTAGAAACTAGGTCAGGCAGTAGCATTAGGAACTAGTTGCAGAGCTATGCACGGGTGGCGGCTCAGGGTGATGTGACAGAACGGACGGCATGGTCGTAACAGGCACTGCTACAGCATGTAGTGTGGAGCGCGTCACGATACTGCGGTGGGCAGGGCGGCGCGGCCTGGCGTGGGGCGGGCGGCGCGGCAAGGCGTGCGGCAGCGCAGGTGCGGACCAAGATGGCTGGACCCTTTTTCAACATGGCAGCCCTTTTCGATTGGCTGGAGAGGTGCGAGGAGCAGCTTGGCGCTGCCCCATTCGGACAACGCGAGGTGGTCCCATTGACAGTTCGAGGTGGTCCCATTCGGTTGTGCGTGATGTGACAATTGTCCTTTATGTCAAGCGTGCCCTCGGGACTGGATAACCAAAACACTGCCCCTCTCAGCCAGCTGTAGTGCGCGCGTGGCACCTTCTCTGTGTAGATAATTCTATTCCTACGTGTTTCCTACGGAGACGTCACATGAGACTATATCCTTGTTCTGAACATTTTATACTGTCAAGTTTTAGATACTGTAATTTCCCTGATACAGTACACTTCTACGGAGAAGACCCTGGGTCTTCATTTCAAACAAGGATCTTCTATTCATGCGTGTTCCCGTGAGGACCCCACTTTTTTAAATAGGGTTATATGACCCCCCCTCCCCCCCGCGATATATATTTATGTAAAAAAATATATATATGTTTATATTTTGCTTTGTTTATCTCACGTTTAATGTCCCTATAGCAAGGCATTACACAGTTAAAAACCAGTCTAACATCTACAACCTACAAGAATCTAGTTTATCATGACTAACAGACTACCACATCCAATTGTGAGCCTACCTACTCGTTTACCTCATCATTACCAAGCGCGACAGCATCCCTTGCCTCTCACGGCTACCTGTACCTACCACTCATGCTCCTCGTCATCCAGGGCGCCAGCTTCGACTACCTCTCATAACAGCCTATTCCTCCTCGCCATCCTGTGCGCCAGCCTCCTAAGCCTTGTAGGCACCAGATGTGTAGAGCGGATTATTCGACTGTTCGATATCGCCAGCAGCAGACGAGTCGTCGTGCACTTCTACATTCGCCGCATACCATGGGGTCCTCGTTGCCCGTCGGGCGTATTGCTGATGCCGCACATCTTGAACATCCGGGTGATGGTGTTTTCAAGGGTCCCTGCCCATGCCTCAACTATCCACATAAGGAAAACATGTATTACCAGCATCACCATATGGTTGACTCGGTGTGGATCGTATAAGCAGCAGTAGAAGCAGGGAGCGTAAATTTTTTTCGTACTTGCAGGGGTGACGGAGTTGATGCCAACGGTTGCAACTCGTTGTACAACTCGAGCATTCGTGCCTTGAGTCGCAGTTAATCGCGGCATCGAGAGGCTGCAGCAAGGGTTCGCATTGTGAGGATCGATGATCGAGTTCAGAAAATGATTAATGAATTCTGGGTAAAACTACATAGCCATATATAGGCACGAAACATGCCAAGTAACTAGGATGTTACAAAAAGGCTCTGCAAGTCGCCAAGCATCCCGAACAGATCCTTTCCGAATTCGGTAGAAGCCTCTTGGTGGCAACCGAAAAGCACAGAATTCGGTGCATGTATCCAATTTGGTGCCTATAACTATAATAATAATAGTTCAGCAATGAATCTAGGAAAAAAAAAAAAGAGAAATAAGCAAGATCATACATGCAAGATTAAACATAGGTAGGCAGAGCCATCCTACTCTCACACGTCTCCCCCTCAAAGCTGGGCACCCTACTTGGCAAGATAATCCTTGAGAGCATGACGTACTTTGCCCATATTAACTTCTGCAACCCAACTGCCCTCTAACGGTTCGTATCCTTTCCAGCGTATCAGAAAATCGAGCGTGTCGTCACGTTCGCGTCAATGAGCAAGGATACGTTCTACTTTGTGTTGACTGCTATTTGGGATCTATAGGCTCTGAACACACCTTTAATCCACACTAGGTAGTTCCCAAAGGCACACCTCCAAGGGTCTTTGGGTGTCAACCAGCCCCTATCCAAGGGTCCGTGTATGTAGAGGGATTGCTATGTATGAAAATAATCGTGCGTACTAGAGCGTTTCCAAATTTTGCGCAGCATTCGACGACGGATTGGCTTGTGTGCAGAGGTAGTTCTTTGCGTCAATACATTGATAGAGCGAATTAACTCGCCAAGGATATTCACAAATGAATTCCACTAGAACGGTTAGTCACAATTAAGCACAAGCACGCACTTTATATTTCGCCTAACACACAAGCAAAGGAAAATAGCAAAATAGTTATTCAACTGCATTCTAGCATTTTACCTTGTTGTCTTGGAAAATGGTTGCTCAACTCCTTGAAAAATTGGCTTGAACCACAACTTGAAATTTACGGTCTTCAACTTTCACTTAAGACAATTGCCTTTGCTGACTCAATTGTGTACACTCATTAGTTCTCATGAACCTACATCAGTTATAGCTCCAATGTAGCTCTCATAATTCTACTCAAGTTCTCTCATGAAAACCGAGAATATCCTATAGATGTGAGCATTACACTTCTTCATTCTAGTTTTGCCAGATCTACCTCTTCCTTTGAGATTAGTATAGCATTTGTTCGTTTTTATTTTCTCAGCTCATGAAGATAATCAGAGAAGCAAAGCAGTACATCATCGACATGAAGAATCACTTCTTCGCTGCTGTAGTTTTATACAGAAATAGGATGGTACCTTGGCATCTATGTTTGTGCTACAAAGTTGCATTTCTTCTCAATTTGACCCAATTTTCCGTTGTGTCCAGCAAAGATAAGCTAAACTCAGGTATGAATTGGTTGAAAGGGATAGGCTGTTTAAGGAAATGACTGAAAATTTAACATTTATCAACAACAAACTCATGGTACTGCTCCTAATCTCTCAGCAATGATGTACTAATCGCATTAAATTATTTACCTAACTACAGGAGTTGAAGGGGAACATTCAGATTTTTTGCCGTATCTGACCCTTCAGTGAAAAGGAAAAACGATAGAACAATTGTGCCATGGCTGTACATGTTGTTGAGAACAACATTGACAATATTATAGTTGTCGAATGCCCTATTTTCTCTTCAATATAGTATGTTATTTGTCTAACAAAACGTCCGCCATGGAAATGCAGGGCATCCTAGACACTTCAAGTTTGACCGTGTTTTTCCACCTGAAGCAACTAAGAAACTTGTATTTGACAAGCTTTTCGATTTTTTTACAAGTGCCCTCGATGGCTTCAAGGTGCGTTGGCGTATGTGATTGATCCAGCTAATCTGTCAGCGTTCTAATACTAATTCTGATTCAAATTTATTTTAGATATGCGTTTTTATTTATGGACAAACCAGATCAGTGAAGTCCTACACCATGTTTGGATATTCCTCACGAGAGGAGCTCCGTGGCATTGTTCCAATAGCTTTAGAACATATCTTTAATTCCATCCGCTATAAGTCATCTAAGGATTGGATCTACTCCGTCAAGGTATGTCTTTTGTGGCTCATTCTTGTGCAATTTAACTAGTAACTTAATGGTTTCATGGTACATTGAAGGTTTCGTTTCTGGAGATTAAGCACGAAGAGATTTATGACCGACTTGAAGGATTTTCCTACGAAAACGTTACCATCTCTACTGTGACAAGGAATGAGGGAATAAAGTGCGGCAAAAATAATGATATTATTGTCAACGGGAGTTGTATGTTGGCCCCGTCCTCGCTTGGGCGGAGCCGACTTCGTGGTTGGGTGTAGGGTGCAGCCGACCTGCAGTAGTGGGCGAGTTGGTCGACGAGGTTGGTCGACCTGCACGGGGAGCCACTGCATGGGCGCCGACTTCAGGAGGGCGCCAACTTCGGCTGGTCGACCTGGGAAGTCGACCAGCCCTTTTGGTCGACCTGGGACGTCGACCAGACCTTCTGGTTGACCTGGGAAGTCGACCAGCCCTTCTGGTCGACCTGGGACGTCGACCAGACCTCCTGGTCGACCTGGGAAGTCGACCAGCCCTTCTGGTCGACCAGGGACGTCGACCAGGCCTTCTGGTCGACCAGGAGTGACGTCGACTTGGAGCTGGTCGACCAGGGAATAGTGGTCGACCTGGGGAGGTCGACTGGAGGTGGCCGTCGACTTGGGAGGTCGACCGGCACGTACCAGAGGCAGTGGTCGACCTGGGAGGTCGACCGGAAGTGGTCGTCGACCTGGGTGGTCGACGGGCACGCACTGGAGCCTCTGGTCGACCTGGTTGCCCGGTAGACCAAGTTACCTGGGTGACGAGGTGCTGCGAAGGCTTGCGAAGGTCGCCCAGGTGGTTTTGGCGAGGACGACCTCGGTGATGGTATCCCGAGGTCGACGTGGTGCATCAGATGCAGTCGTCAGCACGAGGTGGACTTGGTGTGTGCGCTGTGCAGGTGACGAAGCAGTGCACGCCAATCATCTACGAGCACATGCGAAGCGGGTGCGATGCTGGACTGCAAGAGCAACGCTGGCACGCCGTCGACTTGCGCTGTTGTCTCGCCGTCGACCTGCAGCGTTGGCAAGCCGCGTCCCTGCACTGCTGGAGCGCGGTCGACCAAGTCGTGCTGGCACGCGGTCGACCGTGCTGCGCTGGCAGTCGACCTGCTTGCATCCTAGCTCTGATGTAGTCTTGCCGGGCGTGCAAATCGCCTTGAAGTGGTGCCGGGAGTACCTCGACGCCGGCCACCAGGCGTGGCATTTCATCGAGTCGACCTACCAAGTCACCGACGACTTGTTCATCGCCCAACTGGAGGGGCAGCTGACACACCTGCGTATGGGCGACCAGGAGACGGCGACCGACTACTGCAACCGGGCCCGGCAAATTCTCGCCACCATCAGGATGGCCGGTGCGGAGTACTCGACGGCGTCGTACATCACCCATGTCATGCAGGGACTTCCGAGCAGCTACAACCTGCTGAAGCGGCTGTCGATGGCGCCGAGCACGAGGGCGACGCTCAACGAGGACACGTTGACCTCGTACATCCTGCAGGACGAGGCGATGCAGGAGGCCGAGCGATCCCAAGAGCTCTTGGCGCAGGTGAACTACGTCACCCCGGCGAAGCAAGGAGGCCGACCGGGGCAGCGCGGACAGTCTGGCGGCGGTGGTAGCAGTGGCTCGAAGTCGACCAAGGAAGTCGACAAGAAGAAGTCGACCAAGGACAACGGCCGAGGAGGAGGAAGTCGACGTCGGGAGTGCTGGCTGTGCGGCGACCCCGACCACCTCTCCTTCGAGTGCCCCGACCGCAGTGACTCGGACGACGACGACAAGGGAGGCCGCGGGAGGTCTGGCAGTCGTCGACCTCGTCGAGGAGGAAGTCAGCCGCGCAAGGAGAAGCAGTCGACCAAGTCGTCGACCTCGGCGAAGGACGCCGACTCCTCTGCTGGCGGCAAGGGGCAGGGCGACAAGTCGGCGTCGTGCTCTCTGGTCGGCGTCGTGGAGCCGACCGTCTCGCTGGCGCCGGAGGCCGGCAAGGACTTCCAGGCGGTGGCGGCAGCTGTGCAGGCTAACCCGGCGGTGGTCCTGCTCGACAGCGGCTGCTCACACCACCTGATGGGGACAAAGGACGCCTTCGTCGACCTGGGGCCGAGCGGCGACGTGAAGCACGTGCGTGGCTTCAATGGGGCGCTGCAAGACGTCCAGGGCCGGGGCACGGTCGCCTTGCAAGGCGAGGCCGGGAAGCAGGTTCTCATCCCCGACGTGTTGTACGTCCCGGGTGTGCGGGCCAACCTGTTGTCGTCCGGCCAGCTGAAGGAGCATGGCGTGAAGTTTCGGGAGGACGGCGACGGGATGCTGCTCGTCTCGGCAGCAGGAGAGGTGCTTGGTCGGGCGACGTACTCTGGGCGAGTCCTCTGCACCGACCTGCGTCCCTGCTCGACGAAGTCGACGTCACCCACGCCGGAGGTTGTAGCTCTGCGGGCGATCGTCTCCAAGACGAAGTCGACGCCGGACAGGATGCATGCTCGGCTTGCGCACGTCGGCATGGACACCATCAGGAGCTCGGCAAAGAACGAGGTCGCCATTGGGCTGGACCTCAAGTCGGCGACGGGCGCCGACTCACCGTGTGTCTCGTGCGTCGGCGGGAAGCTGGCGAAGCACACCTTCCCCGACCAAGGCTCCGACGCCGCCGACTTGCTAGCCGTCGTTCACATCGACTTGTGCGGGCCATTCCGGGTGGCTGCCAAGGATGGCAGCCTGTACTTCTTGCTGCTGAAGGACCGTAAGTCCCGCTACGTGTGGGTGAGGCCGGTCGCCAAGAAGTCGGATGTGCTGCTGGAGTTCCAGAAGTGGCTGGTGCTGGTGGAGAGGCAGACGAAGAAGTCGGTGCTGATGTTGCGCTCGGACCGGGGCGGGGAGTTCCTCGGGAAGCAGTTCACCGACTTCGTGGATGGCAAAGGGATTGTCCACGACCTGACCTGCCCGTACACCCCGCAGCAGAACGGCATGGCGGAGCGGGAGATGCGGACGACGGTGGACTCGGTGCGGACGATGCTGCTGCACATGGGCGTGCAGCACCACTGGTGGCACCTCGCCCTGCGGCAGGCCGTCTGGATCCGCAACTGCCTGGAGCGGTCGGCGACGCCGGGGACGACGCCATACCAGCTGCTGACCGGGACGAAGCCCGACTTGTCGCTGGCGCGAGTGTGGGGCTGAATGGCACAATTCCTCGTCCCCGAGCAGCAGCGTGGTGGGAAGCTGCAGCCGAAGGCCAAGTGGGGCCTTCACCTCGGCGTGTCGGAGGCGAGCAAGGGCTGGGAGCTTCTCGACATTGCCGCCAACCGGGTGGTCACCACGTCGGACGTGGTGTTCTACGAGGACCTGTCGCTGGAGGAGTGGAAGTCAGAGCGTGGGCCGGTGTCTGGGCGGAAGCTGGTGGCCACGCTGACGGATACCTCGACGGCAACTCTCCCTCTGCTCGCCGAGGTCGGTGAGCTTGCTGAGGACGACGTCGGGGTCGTCCACCCTTCCTCCACCTCCCCTGCCCCTCCCCTCGTCGACCTGCGTGGGCTGACTCCGCCGTCGGCCTCCGGCGATGAGGGGATCAGAGGGACGTCGCCTGTGGCGCCGACCAAGGGCATCGCCGGTGGCCGACGGGACGAGCAGCAAGTCGACGAGCAGCTGGCCGACCTGGGAGGCCAGTCGACCTGGATAGGGGGGGAGCAGATCGAGGAGGTGCAGCCGACTTGGGTGAAGCCGACAGGGGAGCAGGCGGCAACGAGGTCGACCCAGGAGCAGTCGGCGACCTGGCGGTCGACAGGGGAGCTGACCGCAGGGGAGAAGTCGGTCGGGACGCCGACCGAAGTGCAGCAGGACGACGAGGACGGCGGTGAAGATGAAGGGGAGCAGTTGGGCGACGAGGAGCCGGTCGACCAGAAGGTGGTCGACCAGTCCACCGACCGGGACGTGGTGGTGGTCCCTCCTGAACCCCGGAAGTCAGGTCGACTTCGGAGGCCTCCCGACTTCTTCGTTCCCGCCGCCTTCACCACGGTGTATGACGTGGTCGACGAGGACGACGACCTACTGTACGACGACGCCGACGAGGACGAAGAGTTCCCGGAGCTCGACCCCGACATGCTGGCCGACCCCGAGCACCGCTGGGACATCTCGACGATGACAGTGAAGGAGGCGTTGGCGAGCTGGAAGGGTCCGGCGGTGAAGGCCGCCATGGAGGAGGAGATCCGCAGTCTCATCGCCATGGGGACGTGGGAGCTGGTCGAACGCCCGCCGGGAGTGAACGTGATGAAGAACCGGTGGGTGCTGACGACGAAGTACCACATCGACGACACCGTCGAGCGTGAGAAGGCGAGGCTGGTCGTGAAGGGCTTCACGCAGGTGTACGGCGCCGACTACGACGAGACGTTTGCGCCGGTGGGCAGCTACGTCACCCTGAGGATCTTCCTCAGCATCGTCGCCGTGCTCAACCTCAACCTGATGCAGCTTGACATGAAGAACGCCTTCCTGCAGAGCAAGCTCGACCGGGTGCTGTACATGTCGCAGCCGGACTACTTCAACGACGGAACCGGCCGGGTGTGCAAGCTGCTGAAGAGCCTGTACGGGCTGAAGCAGTCGCCGCTGCTGTGGTACTTGGCGCTCAACGACGTGCTGGTCGGCGCCGGGTGGAAGAAGAGCCAGGTCGACGAGGCACTCTACTTCAAGGTCGGCGACGACGGAGCGACTTGCTGGGTGCTGGTCTACGTCGACGACCTGCTCGCCGCCAGCAGCAGCCCCGCGATGCTGAAGGAGCTGAAGGAACTGCTGGAGGCCGCCTTCGAGCTGCGTGAGATCTCGCCGGTGCAGAAGTACCTCGGGCTGGAGATCGTGCGCGACAGGTCGGCGGGGAAGCTGTGGCTGCACCAGCAGGGCTACGCCGACAAGCTGCGTAGGCGCTTCATCGACGAGGAGCAGGGCGGTCGGACCCCGAAGACGCCGGTCTCGGTCGATGCCTACGCCGAGCTCACCTTCGACGACGAGGAGGCACAGGAGCGACAGGAGGAGGAGTACCGGCAGAAGGTCGGCTCGCTGCAGTTCGCGGCGACGACGACGAGGCCGGACATCGCCTTCGCCTGCAGCAAGCTGGGGAGCGGCCTCACGGTGAGGAGCGACCAGCACTGGCGCGAGGTCGACCGCTGCCTCGCGTACCTCGCCAGTACGCGTGACACCGCCCTGGAGTTCGGCGGTGGTCCGGAGTCGCTGGAGCTGGTCGGCTACGTGGACGCCGATGACGCCGGCGACAAGCAGAGCAGGACGAGCACGGGCGGCTACGTGTTCGTCTACGGAGGGGCCGCAGTTTCCTGGTCGAGCCAGCGCATCAAGTGTGCAACACTGTCATCGACCGAGTCGGAGTACGTGGCGGCCGTCGAAGCCGGCAAGGAGGGACGCCGACTTCGCTTCCTCCTCGCAGAGTTCCAGCAGTTGGATGCTGGGAAGCCGACGGTCCTGAGGGTGGACAACAAGTCGGCCATCACAGTCGCCGAGGGCATGGGGTTGACGGGCAACCTCAAGCACATGGAGCGGCGACAGGCCTGGCTGCAGCACATGGTGAAGCGGGGGAAGTTTGCGCTGCAGTACATCCCGACCGCTGAGCAGCCGGCCGACTTCATGACGAAGGCGCTGCACTATCCGGCCTTCAACCGGTGCTCCGTTGCAATCGGCCAAGTGCGTCTGGCCGACGTGGGCGACGGCGACGACAACGTGCAGCAGTAGGTGCCATGCCCTCTTGCATGGCTGGTGCGGTGGACGACGTGCTGTATGTTGGGTGCACGTCGACGAGCTTGTCTCCGAGAAGTACTGTCGTGTGGGCTGGGGGCCCAAGCGTGAACGCGGCAGGGGAGTGTCAACGGGAGTTGTATGTTGGCCCCGTCCTCGCTTGGGCGGAGCCGACTTCGTGGTTGGGTGTAGGGTGCAGCCGACCTGCAGCAGTGGGCGAGTTGGTCGACGAGGTTGGTCGACCTGCACGGGGAGCCACTGCATGGGCGCCGACTTCAGGAGGGCGCCAACTTCGGCTGGTCGACCTGGGAAGTCGACCAGCCCTTCTGGTCGACCTGGGACGTCGACCAGACCTTCTGGTCGACCTGGGAAGTCGACCAGCCCTTCTGGTCGACCTGGGACGTCGACCAGACCTCCTGGTCGACCTGGGAAGTCGACCAGCCCTTCTGGTCGACCAGGGACGTCGACCAGGCCTTCTGGTCGACCAGGAGTGACGTCGACTTGGAGCTGGTCGACCAGGGAATAGTGGTCGACCTGGGGAGGTCGACTGGAGGTGGCCGTCGACTTGGGAGGTCGACCGGCACGTACCAGAGGCAGTGGTCGACCTGGGAGGTCGACCGGAAGTGGTCGTCGACCTGGGTGGTCGACGGGCACGCACTGGAGCCTCTGGTCGACCTGGTTGCCCGGTAGACCAAGTTACCTGGGTGACGAGGTGCTGCGAAGGCTTGCGAAGGTCGCCCAGGTGGTTTTGGCGAGGACGACCTCGGTGATGGTATCCCGAGGTCGACGTGGTGCATCAGATGCAGTCGTCAGCACGAGGTGGACTTGGTGTGTGCGCTGTCCAGGTAACGAAGCAGTGCACGCCAATCATCTACGAGCACATGCGAAGCGAGTGCGATGCTGGACTGCAAGAGCAACGCTGGCACGCCGTCGACTTGCGCTGTTGTCTCGCCGTCGACCTGCAGCGTTGGCAAGCCGCGTCCCTGCACTGCTGGAGCGCGGTCGACCAAGTCGTGCTGGCACGCGGTCGACCGTGCTGCGCTGGCAGTCGACCTGCTTGCATCCTAGCTCTGATGTAGTCTTCCTTAGCCAACTTGATTGTATCATTGTTGTCAACTTTCTCTAGTGAAACTCTTGCCAAATTACCTTGTGAACTAGCAAGCAGTGTGTGCACTAGGAAAACGACTAAGGACCAACGAACGCAGAGATCACACGAGCACCTGTGCCTAGCCCGTAGTCTAGCTCCCGTTGTAGTAGTTATCTCCGCAATTATCAACGACAAAAAGGCTGGCAGCACAAACGTAATTGGGCTCACTCTCGTCGTTGTGCCGTCCATTGATGAAGTCGTTGCTGTTTTTGCTCATGCTCAGAAGATGAGGTATTGTAACTTGTTTGTGTGTTTTTTCTTACGTTCAATGAAAAAAAAATGATAAATTGAATGTTTCCGGTATCAGGTCTGTGGGAGGGACTGACATGAATGATAGTTCGTTGCGTAATCATGCAGTCTTCACACTGAGGATGAATGGCATAAATTTGTACGTGACTATTTTTCTGTTAAACACATAAGCACATATGGACTTTATGGGTGAGGTTTTTAACTTACTCCTTTTGCAAACAGGTCTCCAACAAAATAACCCATGGCGTGCTGAATCTTGTGGACCTTACAGTGAGTGAAAGATTGGCCAAATTTAATGTAACAGATTCAACCAAGGAAGGGTCCATGATAAGTTTGCTTCTGGATTTTGGGCTTGTTTTTTCCCACTCTCCATACATGGACGATTGAAACTGGATGTTTTTCGTTCTGCTACACCCTCACATTCATCTTCAGTCCATCAACTTGAGCTTGAGCTCGCTGGTGCACGTTTTACAATGAAGGGCATGCGGAGATAACTCTAGTAACGGGAGCTAGGCTGCGGGCTAGGCACGGGTGCTCGTGTGATCTCTGCGTTCCTCGGTCCTTAGTCGTTTTCCTAGTGCACACACTGCTTGCTAGTTCACAAGGCAATTTGGCAAGAGTTTCACTAGAGAAAGTTGACAACAATGATACAATCAAGTTGGCTAAGGAAGACTACATCAGAGCTAGGATGCAAGCAGGTCGACTGCCAGCGCAGCACGATCGACCGCGTGCCAGCACGACTTGGTCGACCGCGCTCCAGCAGTGCATGGACGCGGCTTGCCAACGCTGCAGGTCGACGGCGAGACAACAGCGCAAGTCGACGGCGTGCCAGCGTTGCTCCTGCAGTCCAGCATCGCACCCGCTTCGCAGGTGCTCGTAGATGATTGGCGTGCACCGCTTCGTCACCTGCACAGCGCACACACCAAGTCCACCTCGTGCTGACGACTGCATCTGATGCACCACGTCGACCTCAGGATACCATCACCGAGGTCGTCCTCGCCAAAACCACCTGGGCGACCTTCGCAAGCCTCGTCACCCAGGTAACCTGGTCGACCGGGCAACCAGGTCGACCAGAGGCTCCAGTGCGTGCCCGTCGACCACCCAGGTCGACGACCACTTCCGGTCGACCTCCCAGGTCGACCACTTCCTCTGGGACGTGCCGGTCGACCTCCCAAGTCGACGGCCACCTCCAGTCGACCTCCCCAGGTCGACCACTATTCCCTGGTCGACCAGCTCCAAGTCGACGTCACTCCTGGTCGACCAGAAGGCCTGGTCGACGTCCCTGGTCGACCAGAAGGGCTGGTCGACTTCCCAGGTCGACCAGAAGGTTTGGTCGACGTCCCAGGTCGACCAAGAGGTCTGGTCGACGTCCTAGGTCGACCAGAAGGGCTGGTCGACTTCCCAGGTCGACCAGAAGGTTTGGTCGACGTCCCAGGTCGACCAGGAGGTCTGGTCGACGTCCCAGGTCGACCAGAAGGGCTGGTCGACGTCCCAGGTCGACCAGAAGGGCTGGTCGACTTCCCAGGTCGACCAGCCGAAGTGGGCGCCCTCCTGAAGTCGGCGCCCATGCAGTGGCTCCCCGTGCAGGTCGACCAACCTCGTCGACCAACTCGCCCACTGCTGCAGGTCGGCTGCACCCTACACCCAACCACGAAGTCGGCTCCGCCCAAGCGAGGACGGGGCCAACATACAACTCCCGTTGACACTCCCCTGCCGCGTTCACGCTTGGGCCCCCCCAGCCCACACGACAGTACTTCTCGGAGACAAGCTCGTCGACGTGCACCCAACACACAGCACGTCATCCACCGCACCAGCCATGCAAGAGGGCATGGCACCTACTGCTGCACGTCGTCGTCGCCCACGTCGGTCAGACGCACTTGGCCAATGGCGACGGAGCACCGGTTGAAGGCCGGATAGTGCAGCGCCTTCGTGAGGAAGTCGGCCGGCTGCTCAGCGGTCGGGATGTACTGTAGCGCAAACTTCCCCCGCTTCACCATGTGCTGCAGCCAGGCCTGTCGCCGCTCCATGTGCTTGAGGTTGCCCGTCAACCCCATGCCCTCGGCGACTGTGATGGCCGACTTGTTGTCCACCCGAAGGACGGTCGGCTTCCCAGCATCCAGCTGCTGGAACTCTGCGAGGAGGAAGCGAAGTCGGCGTCCCTCCTTGCCGGCTTCGACGGCCGCCACGTACTCCGACTCGGTCGACGACAGTGTTGCGCACTTGATGCGCTGGCTCGACCAGGAGACCGCGGCCCCTCCGTAGACGAACACGTAGCCGCCCGTGCTCGTCCTGCTCTGCTTGTCACCGGCGTCGTCGGCGTCCACGTAGCCGACCAGCTCCAGCGACTCAGGTCCACTGCCGAACTCCAGGGCGGTGTCACGCGTGTTGGCGAGGTAGGCGAGGCAGCGGTCGACCTCGCGCCAGTGCTGGTCGCTCCTCACCGTGAGGCCGCTCCCCAGCTTGCTGCAGGCGAAGGCGATGTCCGGCCTCGTCGTCGTCGCCGCGAACTGCAGTGAGCCGACCTTCTGCCGGTATTCCTCCTCCTGTCGCTCCTGTGCCTCCTCGTCATCGAAGGTGAGCTCGGCGTAGGCGTCGACCGAGACCGGCGTCTTCGGAGTCCGTCCGCCCTGCTCCTCGTCGATGAAGCGCCGACGCAGCTTGTCGGCGTAGCCCTGCTGGTGCAGCCACAGCTTCCCCGCCGACCTGTCGCGCACGATCTCCAGCCCGAGGTACTTCTGCACCGGCGAGATCTCGCGCAGCTCGAAGGCGGCCTCCAGCAGCTCCTTCAGCTCCTTCAGCAGCGCGGGGCTGCTGCTGGCGGCGAGCAGGTCGTCGACGTAGACCAGCACCCAGCAAGTCGCTTCGTCGTCGCCGACCTTGAAGTAGAGAGCCTCGTCGACCTGGCTCTTCTTCCACCCGGCGCCGACCAGCACGTCGTTGAGCGCCAAGTACCACAGCAGCGGCGACTGCTTCAGCCCGTACAGGCTCTTCAGCAGCTTGCACACCCGGCCGGTTCCGTCGTTGAAGTAGTCCGGCTGGGACATGTAGAGCACCCGGTCGAGCTTGCTCTGCAGGAAGGCGTTCTTCATGTCGAGCTGCATCAAGTTGAGGTTGAGCACGGCGACGATGCTGAGGAAGATCCTCAGCGTCACGTAGCTCCCCACCGGCGCGAACGTCTCGTCGTAGTCGGCGCCGTACACCTGCGTGAAGCCCTTCACGACCAGCCTAGCCTTCTCCCGCTCGACGGTGTCGTCGATGTTGTACTTCGTCGTCAGCACCCACCGGTTCTTCATGACATTCACTCCCGGCGGGCGTTCGACCAGCTCCCACGTGCCCATGGCGAGGAGACTACGGATCTCTTCCTCCATGGCGGCCTTCACTGCTGGACCCTTCCAGCTCGCCAGCGCCTCCTTCACCGTCATCGTCGAGATGTCCCAACGGTGGTCGGGGTCGGCCAGCATGTCGGGGTCGAGCTCCGGAAACTCCTCGTCCTCGTCGGCGTCGTCGTACAGGATGTCGTCGTCGTCCTCCACGTCGTACACCGTGGTGAAGGCAGCGGGGATGAAGAAGTCGGGCGGCCTTCGAAGTCGACCAGACTTCCGGGGTTCAGGCGGAACCCCCACCACGTCACGGTCGGTGGACTGGTCGGCCACCTCCTGGTCGACCAGCTCCTCGTCGCCCAACTGCTCCCCTTCATCTTCACTGCCGTCCTCGTCGCCCTGCTGCACCTCGGTCGGCTTCCCGGTCGACTGCTCCCCTGTGGTCAGCTCCCCTGTCGACCGCCAGGTCGCCGACTGCTCCTGGGTCGACCTCGTGGCTGCCTGCTCCCCTGTCGACTGCACTCCCAGGTCGACCTGCTGCTTGTCGACCTGCTGCTCGTCGACTTGCCGCTCGTCCTGTCGGCCACCGGCGATGCCCTTGGTCGGCGCCACAGGCGACGTCCCACTGCTCCCCTCATCGCCGGAGGCCGACGACGGAGTCAGCCCACGAAGGTCGACGAGGGGAGGTGCAGGGGAGGGAAAGGAAGGGTGGTCGACCTCGGCGTCGTCCACGGCAAGCTCACCGACCTCGGCGAGTAGAGGGAGCGTTGCCGTCAAGGTATCCGGTGGCGTGGACACTAGCGTCCGCCCTGACACCGGCCCATGCGCCGACTTCCACTCCTCCAACGACAGGTCCTCGTAGAACACCATGTCCGACGTGATGACTACCCGGTTGGCGGCAATGTCGAGGAGCTCCCATCCCTTGCTCGCCTCCGACACACCGAGGTGAAGGCCCCACTTGGCCTTTGGCTTCAGCTTCCCACCACGCTGCTGCTCGGGGACGAGGAACTGCGCCATGCAGCCCCACACGCGCGCCAGCGACAAGTCGGGCTTCGTCCCAGTCAGCAGCTGGTACGGCGTCGTCCCCGGCGTCGCCGATCGCTCCAGGCAGTTGCGGATCCAGACGGCCTGCCGCAGGGCGAGGTGCCACCAGTGGTGCTGCACGCCCATGTGCAGTAGCATCGTCCTCACCGACTCCACCACCGTCCGCATCTCCCGCTCCGCCATGCCGTTCTGCTGCGGGGTGTACGGGCAGGTCAGGTCGTGGACGATCCCCTTGCCGTCCACGAAGTCGGTGAACGTCTTCCCGAGGAACTCCCCACCTCGGTCCGAGCGCAGCATCAGCACCGACTTCTTCGTCTGCCTCTCCACCAGCACCAGCCACTTCTGGAACTCCAGCAGCACATCCGACTTCTTGGCGACCGGCCTCACCCACACGTAGCGGGACTTACGGTCCTTCAGCAGCAAGAAGTACAGGCTGCCATCCTTGGCAGCCACCCGGAATGGCCCGCACAAGTCGATGTGAACGACGACTAACACGTCGGCGGCGTCGGAGCCTTGGTCGGGGAAGGTGTGCCGCGCCAGCTTCCCGCCGACGCACGAGACACATGGTGAGTCGGCGCCCGTCGCCGACTTGAGGTCCAGCCCAATGGCGACCTCGTTCTTCGCCGAGCTCCTGATGGTGTCCATGCCCACGTGCGCAAGCCGAGTATCCTGTCTGGCGTCAACTTCGCCTTGGAGACGATTGTCCGCAGGGCCACAACCTCCGGCGTGGGCGACGTCGACCTCGTTGAGCAGGGACGCAGGTCGGTGCAGAGGACTCGCCCGGAGTACGTCGCCCGACCAAGCACTTCTCCTGCTGCTGAGACAAGCAGCATCCCGTCGCCGTCCTCTTGAAACTTCACGCCATGCTCCTTCAGCTGACCAGACGACAACAGGTTTGCCCGCACACCCGGGACGTACAGCACGTCGGGGATGAGAACCTGCTTCCCGGCCTCGCCTTGCAACGCAACCGTGCCCCGGCCCTGGACGTCTTGCAGCGCCCCATTGAAGCCACGCACGTGCTTCAAGTCGCCGCTCGGCCCCATGTCGACGAAGGCGTCCTTTGTCCCCATCAGGTGGTGGGAGCAGCCGCTGTCCAGTAGGACCACCGCCGGGTTCGCCTGCACTGCTGCTGCCATCGCCTGAAAGTCCTCACCGGCCTCCGGCGCCAGTGAGACGGTCGGCTCCACAACGCCGACCAGGGAGCACGACGCCGACTTGTCGCCGCTCCCCTTGCCGCCAGCAGAGGAGTCAGCGTCCTTCGCCGAGGTCGACGACTTGGTCGACTGCTTCTCCTTGCGCGATTGACTTCCTCCTCGACGAGGTCGACGACTGCCAGACCTCCCGCGGCCTCCCTTGTCGTCGTCGTCCGAGTCACTGCGGTCGGGGCACTCGAAGGAGAGGTGGTCGGGGTCGCCGCACAGCCAGCACTCCCGGCGTCGACTTCCTCCTCCCCGGCCACTGTCCTTGGTCGACTTCTTCTTGTCGACCTCCTTGGCCGACTTCGAGCCACCGCTACCCTTGCCGCCAGACTGTCCACGCTGCCCCGGTCGACCGCCTTGCTTCGCCGGGGCAACAAAGTTTGCCTGCGCCAAGAGCTCCTGGGACCGCTCAGCCTCCTGCATCGCCTCGTCCTGCAGGATATACGAGGTTAGGTTGTCCTCGTTGAGCGTCGCCCTCGTGCTCGGCGCCATGGACAGCCGCTTCAACAGGTTGTAGCTGCTCCGGAGGCCCTACATGACATGGGTGATGTACGACGCCGTCGAATACTCCGCACCGGCCATCCTGATGGTGGCGAGAATTCGCCGGGCCCGGTTGCAGTAGTCGGTCGCCGTCTCCTCGTCGCCCATGCGCAGGTGCGTCAGCTGCCCTTCAAGCTGGGCGATAAACAGGTCGTCGGTGACCTGGTACGTCGACTCAATGAAGTGCCACGCCTGGTGGCCGGCGTCGAGGTACTCCCGGCACCACTTCAAGGCGATTTGCACGCCCGGCGTGCAGCACCGCGAGATGACCGTGAAGGTCAGCAGCTGCACGGCGCGAAACTCCGCACGCAAGTCGGGGTCGCTCGGCGTCGCCACGGTACCACGAGCAAAGTTGATGAGCCCGGCCATCTCCAGCTGGGGCTCAATAGCTTCCTTCCAGGTGAGAATGTCGGGTCGGCCGACCAGTAGGGGAGTCACCGAGATCCTATCCGGCGTAAACTTGAAGTAGCCGTAGCTCGGTGCAATCCCGCCTGCTGTCACCTGGGTTGCCGACATCGGCACGGACCCACTCCGTCGACCTCCGACGTCGCCCTGCGAGAACCCTGCAGCCGCCGACGACCGCATTCCTCGCGTCTGAACGCCGCCGACTTCGTCGGCGTGAATCACACCACGCTGCCTCGACGTGCCTCCCGCACTGCTGCCGACTTGGTCGCCTCCAGCGTTGACACCCAGGTCGACGCCGCCCTCGGTGTTCACCGGTCGAGGAGACGCAGGCCGAGAGGGGTGCTCCGTCGCCCACAAGGAACGGATGCCAGCCTCGACGACCGCCCACGGCAGGTCGCCATACTCGTTGGCCTCGTGCTTCCTCCTCGCGTTCTCCAGCCGTGCCTCCAGGGTGTCCACCACCCCCGTGTCACCTACGGCGCCTACCATGGTGACTACTGCACAGCTGCCGGCCTATGAACAACTTAGGTAAGGTACAACCAAGTCGACTAGACTGAAAGGTAAGTCGTTGTGCCGTCCACGCTCACCGCACCATGCGGAGATAACTCTAGTAACGGGAGCTAGGCTGCGGGCTAGGCACGGGTGCTCGTGTGATCTCTGCGTTCCTCGGTCCTTAGTCGTTTTCCTAGTGCACACACTGCTTGCTAGTTCACAAGGCAATTTGGCAAGAGTTTCACTAGAGAAAGTTGACAACAATGATACAATCAAGTTGGCTAAGGAAGACTACATCAGAGCTAGGATGCAAGCAGGTCGACTGCCAGCGCAGCACGATCGACCGCGTGCCAGCACGACTTGGTCGACCGCGCTCCAGCAGTGCATGGACGCGGCTTGCCAACGCTGCAGGTCGACGGCGAGACAACAGCGCAAGTCGACGGCGTGCCAGCGTTGCTCCTGCAGTCCAGCATCGCACCCGCTTCGCAGGTGCTCGTAGATGATTGGCGTGCACCGCTTCGTCACCTGCACAGCGCACACACCAAGTCCACCTCGTGCTGACGACTGCATCTGATGCACCACGTCGACCTCAGGATACCATCACCGAGGTCGTCCTCGCCAAAACCACCTGGGCGACCTTCGCAAGCCTCGTCACCCAGGTAACCTGGTCGACCGGGCAACCAGGTCGACCAGAGGCTCCAGTGCGTGCCCGTCGACCACCCAGGTCGACGACCACTTCCGGTCGACCTCCCCAGGTCGACCACTATTCCCTGGTCGACCAGCTCCAAGTCGACGTCACTCCTGGTCGACCAGAAGGCCTGGTCGACGTCCCTGGTCGACCAGAAGGGCTGGTCGACTTCCCAGGTCGACCAGAAGGTTTGGTCGACGTCCCAGGTCGACCAGGAGGTCTGGTCGACGTCCCAGGTCGACCAGAAGGGCTGGTCGACTTCCCAGGTCGACCAGAAGGTTTGGTCGACGTCCCAGGTCGACCAGGAGGTCTGGTCGACGTCCCAGGTCGACCAGAAGGGCTGGTCGACGTCCCAGGTCGACCAGAAGGGCTGGTCGACTTCCCAGGTCGACCAGCCGAAGTGGGCGCCCTCCTGAAGTCGGCGCCCATGCAGTGGCTCCCCGTGCAGGTCGACCAACCTCGTCGACCAACTCGCCCACTGCTGCAGGTCGGCTGCACCCTACACCCAACCACGAAGTCGGCTCCGCCCAAGCGAGGACAGGGCCAACATACTGTCAGAATATTATGCTCTAGCCTGTAGTGGGGTGCTCTGTAGCGAGTACAACCCTTCTAGGGTTTGCTATTTGTATCGCCATTCTTGCTAGTTCATCACTCTTTTGCCTAATTCTCTCGACATGCTATCAGAGCAGGACGATCCTGTTGGGTCGATCCTGTGGGTGGGCCCACCACCAAATGCTTCCGCTGCTGTTCTACTGGTCGCGCGACGCCTCCTTCCTGCCGCGCGCTCGGGGCGTGCGGCGGGTTTCTCCCCGCCGTGCGCCCCGAGGCGCGCGGCGGTTTCCTCCCGTGGGGGATGCCCGCGTCCCCCCGATCCCGTCGCCCGCGGCCCCCCGATCCCGTCGCCCGCGGCCCCGCGATCCCGTCGCCCGCGGCCCCCCGATCCCGTCGCCCGCGGCCCCGCGATCCCGTCGCCCGCGGCCCCCCGATCCCGTCGCCCGCGGCCCCCCGATCCCGTCGCCCGCGGCCCTGCGATCCCGTCGCCCGCGGCCCCGCGATCCCGTCGCCCGCGGCCCACCGATCCCGTCGCCCGCGGCCCCCTCCCCCCCCCCCCCCCCCCCGATTTCCCATCGCTGCCCCGTGGTGGCGTCCTGGGGGCCGCGCGCCGTCCCCCTCGCCGTCCCCCGTGCTCCTTCCCCCGTTCCGCCCGTTTTTAGGGTTTGGGGGTGAGCAGTGTCGGGGTGGCAGCTATGGGGGTGCCGTGTGTGTGCGCCGTCTCCCACTGCTGCAGCTGCCGCTGAGGGGGGTGGATGTGTGGGAGCCGAGGGTTAGGGTTTAAAGGGGGGTGCCGTGGGAGTGGAGCTAGGGGTTCAGCAGGGGGTGTGTGTCGAGGGGTGTGGGACAGTTGGAGGAGGTTGAGCGGAGGCCGCCGTCGTGTCGTCCGCAGCGCCTGTATTCCGGGGGTCGATTAGCCACCGGTAGCTCAGAGAGCCGGTTGCGCCGTCGCCTGTGGGTCCGTTGCTCCTGCCGCGCATATTAGCCGCGGAGCCTGTTACTCCTGTACTCCGGGGCACTCATTCCCGGTAGCCACGTTGTCGCACCAGAGCCGTCTGTTGCCCGTGTGTCTGCAGCTTCAGTCGTCGCCTCCTATCTACTCTCCTCTCGCCAGCCCTCCTCCTCCTCACTTGCCCCCTGTGACTGCCTCTAGCTTTGCTCATAATTGTGAACCTTAAACTATTGCTTCTTGCTTGTGCTCAGAATGTGTGGTGACATCGTGATCCACCCTGAGCTTGTACTGCTTTGTTTCCTCTGCTGATTACACCCCACTTTGGCTATGGGGGTGTGTCAGAATATTATGCTCTAGCCTGTAGTGGGGTGCTCTGTAGCGAGTACAACCCTTCTAGGGTTTGCTATTTGTATCCCCATTCTTGCTAGTTCATTCCTCTTTTGCCTAATTCTCTCGACAATAGGATGCATGATGTCTTTGTGAGCTAGGTTTTTATTTCATCTGCGGTTAATATGCTTTGTCAGTTCGGTTTCGTCCGTGCGCGTATGTGTGAAGGTGTATGATCATGTGTATGCATTGTGTTGTGTGCGTTTGTGGTTTCATTCATGTTTCCATTGCATTAAACTAACACATGTCTATGGGTTTTAAAAATTGGGATCAAACTATCATTTCCGAGAAGGTTCTTTGCGCACTCAGTGAGTGTGTCCATTTGAACTGGATTTGATAGAATTGACCCTTTTTTTAGAGCACACAGATTGTGTTGTTTCATGTAACAGTTGGATGATTCAGGAACTATGCTATTGAGCTCCCCCCCATGCTAGGCAGGGGATGCGGTAGCATAGGGTCTGGGTCAATTAACTGTTACGCATTTCCACCATGCTACCGTATGCATTCATTTAACTATCACAGAAGCACATGCATTGTAATTATTCATTTTGCATTTACTTCATGTATGCATTGAAGTTTTTAATGGGGGTTACTATTCTGCCTATTGGCTTTAACATCGCCTTTGATCCTTTGCGTACTGTGTGCGTGTGTGTGTGTATATATGTGTAAGTGTGTGTAAGTGTGTGTTTGCATGTACGTGTGTGTGTGTTGTTTGTATGTGAGTGTGCGTGTGTGTACGTGTATCTACATGTGTGTGTGTGTGTGTGTTTGTCCGTGCGTAAGGTTCTGAACTTACTTGTGCCATGTGTGCGTATACTTAACAACAGAACAAAATTAGAAGACAATTCATATTATAACCACAGTTCACTAAGGCCACATGAATGATCTCGCTGTCACACGCTGACTCTAGCCGTCTTGTAAAGGATGCTCTAATATGCTTTCAAGTTATTAGAGAAATTTCATATCATAATAATATCGAAATTATTTGACGCCAGATTCAATATCTTATCGAGTGCACATTCGCCAATTCGATTTGTGATGGCAACAATGCGTCATAATTCACCAAAGTTTATGAATGAAGAATAATAAGAAGACGTATGAAACTTTTGGCATCTAGCAAACAATCGGATTATTCCTTATGATTCACAAACTTGTTTTGTTGGTTATGCAGTTAATGTAATGCTTTCGCTGCGTGCATTTTAAAGAGAGTGTACCCAGAGTGAACCTCACACCCATACGACCGTAATGAATATATGGGTGTACAATGTCGTTCGGAGGGCGACATTTCGACCATTTTGGGATGTGAACGACCGGACTTGTTTGTAACAAAATGTCATGAACCCCAGGATTGTCAGATTATGTTATTTGTCTAGCCTGCAGTGGGGTGCTCAATAGTGAGTACAACCCCTTTAGGGTTTCCTATTTGTACCAACCTGCTTGCTAGTTCAATCATCCTCCATTCTCTCTTCTCCAATTCTCCTTCGTATACCCCAAACCCTAGCTCTAGGGCACAACCTACCTACTCTATGTGTGGGCCTAGGCTACTAAGCCTAGGCCCCACTCCTAGTATTCCTGACATGGTATCTAGAGCGAGCACGTTCCTGCCGCTTACCTCAATGGGCCCACCACCTTACTGCTTCCGCTGCTACTGCTACTCTGTGTGTTGCACGCCCCGAGGCGTGCGACGGGTTTTTTCATCCCGCCGCGCGCTCGGAGCGTGCGGCGGTTTTCTGCCCGCCGTGCGCCCCGAGGCGCGCGGCGGCTTTCTGCCCCGTCACTCCGCGCGTCGCCCCCGGGAGGCGCTGCGACGGGCGACGGGGACCCGCGCGTCGCCCCCCGTCGCCCGTCGTGGCCCACGCGACCTACGTCGGGCCCGCGCGCGGCCCGTACAGCCGGCGTGCGGCCCGTACGGGCTGCGCCAGGCCCGCGCGCGGCCCGTACGGGCTGCGCCAGGCCCGCGCGCGGCCCGTACGGGCTGCGCCAGGCCCGCGCGCGGCCCGTACGGACTGCGCCAGGCCAGCCCACGCCTCACTGGAGCCGCCCGCCACTGCAGCAGCCGCCCCTGGAGTCGCCCGCCACTGCAGCAGCCGCCCCTGGAGCCGCCCGTCACTGCAGCAGCCGCCCCTGGAGCCGCCCGCCACTGCAGCAGCCGCCCCTGGAGTCGCCCGCCACTGCAGCAGCCGCCCCTGGAGCCGCCCGCCACTGCAGCAGCCGCCCCTGGAGTCGCCCGCCACAGCAGCAGCCGCCCCTGGAGCAGCCGCCCCTGCAGCAGCCGCCCCTGGAGCCGCCCGCCACTGCAGCAGCCGCCCCTGGAGTCGCCCGCCACTGCAGCAGCCGCCCCTGGAGCCGCCCGCCGCTGCAGCAGCCGCCCCTGGCCCCTGGAGCAGCCGCCCCTGCAGCAGCCGCCCCTGCAGCAGCCGCCCCTGGCCCCTGGAGCAGCCGCCTCTGGACCTCTGCAGCAGCTGCCCGTGCTCTCTGCGCCCTCGTGCGCTCTGTCTCACCCGCGCCCTCGTGCGCTCTACTACTACCCGCGCCCTCGTGCGCTCTGCTGCTGCCCGCGCCCTCGTGCGCCCTGCTGCTGCCCGCGCCCTCGTGCGCCCTGCTGCTGCCCGCGCCCTCGTGCGCTCTACTACTACCCGCGCCCTCGTGCGCTCTACTACTACCCGCGCCCTCGTGCGCTCTGCTGCTGCCCGCGCCCTCGTGCGCCCTGCTGCTGCCCGCGCCCTCGTGCGCTCTACTACTACCCGCGCCCTCGTGCGCTCTACTACTACCCGCGCCCTCGTGCGCTCTGCTGCTGCCCGCGCCCTCGTGCGCCCTGCTGCTGCCCGCGCCCTCGTGCGCTCTACTACTACCCGCGCCCTCGTGCGCTCTACTACTACCCGCGCCCTCGTGCGCTCTGCTGCTGCCCGCGCCCTCGTGCGCCCTGCTGCTGCCCGCGCCCTCGTGCGCTCTACTACTACCCGCGCCCTCGTGCGCTCTACTACTACCCGCGCCCTCGTGCGCCCTGCTGCTGCCCGCGCCCTCGTGCGCTCTGTTCTGTTCTGCTGCCCCCCCCCCCCCCCCCCCCCCGTCCCCAGGACAGGAGTGTGGGGGTGACAGGTATGGGGGTGCTCCGTGTGCGTCGTCCCTTCCTCCTCCTTCCTCTCCCACTGCTGCAGCTGCCGCTGAGGGGGGTGGAGGTGTGGGAGCCGAAGGGAGTGGCGCTAGGGGGGTGATGTGGGAGTGGAGCTAGAGGTGAAACAGGGGATGTGTGTAGGGGGGTGTGGGACAGTTGGAGGAGGCTGCAGCACCTGTAGTCCGGGGCGCACTGTCCTGGTAGCTCAGAGAGCCTGCTGCGCCTGTGTGTCTGCAGCTTCAGTCGTCGTCTCCAATCTTCTCTCCCTTCACAGTTCCTCCTCCTCACTTGCCCTCTGTGATAGCCTCTAGCTTTGCTGATAATTGTGAACTTTTGATGTGACTGCTGATTGTGCTGATTACACCCCACTTTGACTATGGGGGTGTGTCAGATTATGTTATTTGTCTAGCCTGCAGTGGGGTGCTCAATAGTGAGTACAACCCCTTTAGGGTTTCCTATTTGTACCAACCTGCTTGCTAGTTCAATCATCCTCCATTCTCTCTTCTCCAATTCTCCTTCGTATACCCCAAACCCTAGCTCTAGGGCACAACCTACCTACTCTATGTGTGGGCCTAGGCTACTAAGCCTAGGCCCCACTCCTAGTATTCCTGACAAGGATGTCGCCTGGGTTCGTGTTTTCCAAAAAGTCCTATTGTGTCACACGCCGACGCAAGTAGGTATTGGACTTCCCTCTTTCTCAGACTGGTGCATATTTCTCAGACTGATGATATAGTAGTCACAGGATTGATATTTCTTCGAGCTATTCGTCATGGATTTCGACGCGTAGAAATAGAGTGACATGTATCGAGGACAAATAGAGTGATCGTATCGAGGACAGCGAGAGTGACCTATATCGTGGATTCCCGTTCGTTATTTTCGCCATGTTCACTGTCCATGCTGACGTGGACACATACATCCAGACCAGTATCTGAGCCGCCGTCCGCTCCTACAGTGACGCGGTTCGTCGTGCTACTAGCGGAGCCACGCTTAACCCCGCTATTAGCACCTCGCCGGCGTCAGATGCGGAGACGCTGACACGTGGCGAACGGCCAGGGGAACCGGAATTTGAAATCGCGAAGCTGCGGATTCCGGCGGGGCAGGTGACAACGCGCGAGGTGACAATAACGAGTGTATCCCGTTCTCGTCCGGTAATCCCAAGGTGGAATCAACGCGCGGCGTGATTCACCTCTACCGCAACACCGCGGAAAGCTCCGGCTCGCTGCAGAACCTGCCGGTAGGAGCCGTTGGGTGACCCGGGAAAGGAGGCGGGGACTAAGGGGAAAAGGGGGCGGGGGGGAGTTGAGGGGGTTTATTTCTGGTGTCCACTGCAGGGCACTCCATGTGTGTGGGGTCGCACAAGTCACGTGGAACTTGCTGTCACGAGCACAGGACGCCAACTGGCAACGGGCTACATCGGCCCATGCCCCCCCCTTAAGAAGTGAGCACCTTATCCCTATCCTCACCAATCCCACGCTCCCCTCTGCTCTCCCCATCTTCACCTAAGCCCGCCATCAATGATACGCCCCATCTCAATGGTGTTTTTCCCTGGTTGCCCGGGCACAACAAAGCGACGGCTGGCCATGGGGGCGAGCTCTCAGAATTCAGCCAGGGAGCCTTTGTTGACTGACAAGTAGCAAGCCTTCTGGGTATGAGGATCTTAGGATCGAGCTCAGAAAAGATGATTTGAATTGAATGATCACCTGGGTACAACACGAGGCTATATATAGGCTCGACACAAGGCAGGTAACCCAGGTGTTACGCGAATGTTCTGAGGGTCGCGAAGCGTCCCGAACAGAACCTTCCCGAACTCGGTAGAAAGCAATTCGGTGGCAACCGAATAGCTTGAGTTCGGTACACGTAACCTGGTTCGGTGCCTATAACTATAATAACTATAGTAAAGCAACGAACCTAGGAAATCAAGCAATTCATGCATGCAGAAAATAAACCTAAGCTAGGAATAGCGTAAGGAAATAAAAGCAAGCATGCATGGCTGGCATAAGCCGACGTACTCTCACACATCCCCCCCTCAAAGCTGGGTGGCGTGAGAGACACCCTGCTTGACAAGATAGTCCTTGAGAGCACGGCGTGCGTTGCCCATATCAGCTTCTGCAACCCAACTGTCCTCAGCGGGGTCGTATCCCTTCCAGCGGATCAGGAACTCGAGGGTCTTGCCGGAGCGGCGCCGATGAGTGAGAACGTGCTCGTACTCTAGTCCATCCTGCACAAGAACAGGTGGTGGTGGCGGTAGCTGCCATCCCTGGAACTGTTGGTTGGGGTCCCTGTAAGGCTTCAGTAGCTGAACATGGAAAGCGTTGTGAAGCTTCCACGTATCTGGTAAGCGCAAGCGGAATGTAACTGGTGTCACCTGTGCCTCCACGAGAAATGGACCACAGAAGCGAGGCCGGAGCTTGGATGGTAGGTGAGACAGGTTCAAGTTGCGCGTGTCGAGAAGCACCTGATCTCCGACTGCTACAGATGATCTCGTCGTTGGCGATTGGCAACATCGTGGTGAGACGCCGCTGAGTCTTCTCCCATAGCTGCTGCATGGTGGTGACGAAGTCGTGTGCGGCTTGGACGTGTGCCGGTGTGGTTGGCTGCTGTGGTGTGAGTGGTTCCCGTCCGTAACACAGGAAGAAAGGGGTTTTCCCTGTGGCCGCATGCGAGGCGTTGTTGTAAGCGAACTCTAGGGTCAGTAATTGTGTGTCCCAGTGGCTGATGTCGTCTTTGCAAGCTGTGCGCAGTAACTGTTCAACCACCTGATTGAGTCGCTCTGTCTGTCCGTCAGTCTGGGGATGGTATGCTGAAGACATCGCAAGCTTAGTCCCCAACAGTCCCATAAGCTCCCTCCAGAACTTATTCGTGAACTTTGGGTCTCTGTCTGAGATGAGTGTAGCGGGGATGCCGTGGATGGTAATGATGCGGTCGAAGAAGAGTCGAGCAGTTGCTTCAGCTGTAGCTGTGGCGTTGGACTGTATGAAGTGACCCATTTTTTAGAACTTATCGATCACTACGAGGATGGAATCGTGTCCTCGTGAGGTCGAGGGAAGTCCTGTGATGAAGTCGAGACTAACGACCTGCCATGGCTGCTCCGGTACGGGTAGAGGCTGAAGTAACCCTGCTTTTTTCTGCTTGCTACTCTTCATCCGCTGGCACGTATCGCAAGAGGTGACAAACTGCTGCACGTCTGCTGCCATCCGGGGCCAGTGGTCGTACTTCGCTATTCCCGAAATGTCCCGCGTATGGTACGTCGTGAAACTCCTCTAGTAGGATCTGCCGTAGCGGGGCGTAATTCGGTACCCAAATCTTTCCTGAACCCTTCCTTACTGCTAAGTCTTTCTCCCACTGTAACAGCTTCTGTTTCTCTGCCGTTGCTATCTCGCCGTCCACGGAGTACCCATGTTGGAATAGACCCTTAAGCAGAGGGTTCATCCCTTCGAGCTGGATGCCTGCTACATGACCGGGGCAGCTCAACACGTCTGGTTTGTAGACGATGTCGTAGTGGAAGTGGGTCTCCAAGAAATCCACCCACCGCACCTGTCGTCGTGAGAGCGTCGGCTGTGACTTCAGGTATTTGAGGCTGCAGTGGTCAGTGTAAACTGTGGTCTTGGCTCCTTCTAGGTAACACCTCCACGCCTTGAAGGCTACGACTATGGCTAAGGCTTCCTTGTCGTGAATGGGGTAGTTCAGTTCTGCTCCGTGTAGCTTCTTACTGAGATAGGCGATAGGCTGTAAACCGTTCCCGTGATCCTGCATCAGTACTGCTCCGACTGCCTGGTCACTAGCGTCTGCTTCAACTACGTAGTCCTTCTCGGGGTCTGGTAGGATGAGTACTGGCGCTGTGGTCAGTGCTGTCTGTAGCTGTTCCATGGCTTGCTGATGAGGAGCACCCCATTTGAAGGGCGTGTCCTTTTTCAGTAGGTCTGTCAGTGGCGCTGCTATCTTAGCGTACTGTGGCACAAACCTGTTGTAGTAGTTGGCGAAGCCTAGGAACTGCTGCAACCCAATCACGTTCTCCGGAACTTTCCACTTCTTAACGGCTTCGATCTTCCGCGGGTCCACGTGTACGCCCTCGGCACTTACCATGTGCCCGAGAAACTGCACCTTCTTCAGTGCGAAGTCGCTCTTTGACAGCTTCACGTAGAACTTGTTCTTCCGCAGGATCTCGAACACCTTCCGCAGATGCTCCACGTGCTCCTTCATGTTCTTGGAGTAGATGAGAATGTCGTCCAGGTGTACCACGACGCACTCGTCCAGCAGGGGCCGTAGGATGTGGTTCATCTCCGCTTGGAACGTCGCTGGTGCGTTGCAGAGTCCGAACGGCATCACCAAGTATTCGTAGGAGCCATATCTCCTACGGAACGCCGTCTTGTGGATCGAGTTGTCCGCCATCTTGATCTGCCAGTAACCCGACCGTAGGTCCAGCTTCGAGAAAACTGTTGCACCACGTAGTTGGTCCAGTAAGTCGTCGATGCGCGGTATGGGGTATTTGTTTTTTACTGTCTGTTTGTTCAGTGCGCGGTAGTCGATGCACATCCGTAAACTGCCGTCTGGTTTTGGGGTGAAGAGAACTGGTGCGCCGTAGGGAGAGGTGGATGGTCGGATCAGTTGTCTGTCCAGTAAGTACTCGATCTGTTTTTTCATGTCTGTCAGTTCGGTCGGACTCAGTCTGTAAGGTGCACGTGAGACGGGTTTCGCACCTGGTTCCTCCACGATCTCGTGCTCGTGGGTGCGTGCTGGAGGTACGCCTGCAGGTAGGTCGTCGGGCATTATGTCCTTGTACTGCTCCAAGACCTCCTTGACTGCTGCGAGTAGCTCGGAACTCGGCTTCTCCTCCTCTGCTGCTGCCATGACCAGTGCTAGGTAACCCGTGTTACTCTCGTTCACCGTCTGTTCGAACCGTGCCAGTGTCGTTTCAGGAATGTCCCCTGTATCCGTCCAGCTTCGTAGTGCTATCCGCTTCCCGTTGTTGTAGATGCACACTTTGCTGTTGACCCAATCGATCTCGGGGTTGAACCGGAAATCTCGCCCCATGCTAACCCTTTGATGTTGGTGACTGGTAGCTTCGGCTTCCACCTCAACGCACCTATATGCAGCTGCAGAGATGCTTCGCCGTGGATGGGAAGCTTCGTACCGTCCACCATGGTTGCTGAAAACTGGGTCTCCTCCGCCTTCTCTCCAATTTTCTCCAATGTTCCGCGGTCACACACCGAGTGAGATGCACCGCTGTTCACCAGTGCCTGGAGGCATTGCCCATTGCATAACACCTCGAGGAGTAGTGGTTTCTGCTGCGCTGAGTAGCCAAAGAGGGTCTCATTAATAGGATCATAGGGTACATCAAAATGAATACCTTCCCTACTTCCTATACCCGACTTAGCACTTTCCAACTTCACCTTGGGGGTTGGAGGTCTTTTCCGAGGCTTGTATAATTTCTCCTGAGCCTGAATATCTCCTCTAAGCCTTTGCAGCTCTGTAGGTAGGCTTCACCTGTGGGCAACGGGGAGCCTTAACACTATGCTGCGGGGAGAGAATGACCCTTTTCTACGCTCCGTAGTACTTTGCCCAACTTCTCAGGTACCTGAATAATCTTTAAGGGCTTTTTCTTGGCCTCTAAATCTCCCCTGAATTTTTCAAAGGCTTGAAAACCACGAGAAGCAATATTTTTCGTTAGAGTATCTTTATAGGATACTTTTAACGAATTCTTACTTTCGTGGGTGTTCGGCTGGAGTTTCCTGGTCGGTGCAGAGTCGTTTTTCGTGGAGCCACCATTTGCCTCGGCGATTTCCCCTGATGCCGGCCGGTCGTGACGTTTTAGATTCGCGCCATCATTTTCTCCTTTTTTCACCCGCTCCGAAGTCGCCACATCGTCGCCTTGTTCTCCTTTTCGGATCTTTACGCGATCGCCAGGTCGATCTGCGGCTACAAGCGATTGCGGTTTTTTTGGCTTCGGGGGTGCTCCACTGTTACCGTCCCGGAGTGCCGCACGTGCTTTCTTCATTTTGTAGCACGACAAAAACTGATGCCCTGCTGCGCCGCAAAATTCGCATTTTGTCGGCTGCTGCTTCGCGTCGTATTTGTCGATATCCATCGGTTCGGCGAACGTGGGGGGTGCCGATCGCTCCGTGCCGAATGTACGGTTCGGCGCGAAACGTCGTGTTTCGGGTTGACCTCGAGTCAGCGCGTCGTATCGTTCGGCAGCACGCACGATGTCCCTGTAGCTGTTGTAATTCGCCGCAATCACCTGCCGCCGAATCTCCAATTTTAACCCTTCTGTGTACGCCTGGATTTTTTCGCCTTCGGTCAGGTCGGTGATGCGGTTGAACAGTAACTCCATCTGCTGCGTGTACTGTGCTACACTACTGTATTGCTTGTGTCGGTGTATCTGTTGCCGCGCCATGTAGGTCGTATTAATCGGTTCGAAACGCTCGATTAAATCTGCCCGAAACTGCGCCCACGATTTCTCCCCGCGGGCCACGTCAGTGTTGTAGATCCACTCGAGTGCCGGTCCACGTAACAGTGTCGCTGCGAGCCGAATTCTTGCCGCGTCGTGTGTCGGGGTCGAACAGCCAATGGCCTCGAAGTAAATTTCGAGGGTGGCCACGAATCGCCGGACGTCGGATCCCTTCGCGCTTGGATCGAACGCCTCAGGGAGCCTCGGTCGTGCTGCTTCGAGGTTCGGCGACAGTGGTGCCATCGGTCCGTGAAATGTCGGTGTCGCCACTGCTGCTGGTGTTGTCGCTGCTACGTTCGCTGCAGTCGTTGCTGCTGCGGTGGCGATTCCTGGTTGGTGTGTCAGAAGGGCCTCGAGTCGACGAAGCGCCGCCTGCGTCTGCTCCATGTCGGTGCGGAGGCTCGCGATGTCGCTCGTGGTCGCATAGTTGTCGCCTTGGCCCTCCATGCCTGACATTAGCGCGCCCCAAAAAACGAATCGAGGGGGAGCGAAAAAACACGGAACCGGTTTTACGTTCCTGAAATCGATGTTTAACTGCGTCGCCCCCGCAGTTTTTTTGAAGACTGGTTTTTAGCGGTCGAAAAAACTTCGCGTGTAAACGGGCTCTGATTACCAAGTGTGAGGATCTTAGGATCGAGCTCAGAAAAGATGATTTGAATTGAATGATCACCTGGGTACAACACGAGGCTATATATAGGCTCGACACAAGGCAGGTAACCCAGGTGTTACGCGAATGTTCTGAGGGTCGCGAAGCGTCCCGAACAGAACCTTCCCGAACTCGGTAGAAAGCAATTCGGTGGCAACCGAATAGCTTGAGTTCGGTACACGTAACCTGGTTCGGTGCCTATAACTATAATAACTATAGTAAAGCAACGAACTTAGAAAATCAAGCAATTCATGCATGCAGAAAATAAACCTAAGCTAGGAATAGCGTAAGGAAATAAAAGCAAGCATGCATGGCTGGCATAAGCCGACGTACTCTCACACTGGGAACCTGCCGCCTGCTATCTGTATGTGGATGCGCTGCGCCCCTATCTGTAACGCTATCCGCCCTCACCTGAGCCTGTCAGAGGTCCACTGGGGATCCCCGATGATCCTAGGGAAGGGTTACAGGCACGTCGGCCTGGGGGGTTATGGGCGCACTCACCCGCTATATAAATAAGCCCTTTTATCCCAGTGGTTAGTGGCTGGGATTCTGACATGGTTTCAGAGCTGGTTCTTTCCTAGAACCTTCATTTTTTTTTTCAGAAACATGGGCCCGCCCTTAATGCAGCGCGAAATGCGCTATTTTCTTCGTCCCGTCGCGCCCTGCGCCCGTCTGATTCGTCGCCCCGCGGCCCCCCATTTCGTCGCCCCGCGGCCCCCGATTCGTCGCCCCGCGGCCCCCCGTTTCGTCGCCCCGCGGCCCCCCCCGTTTCGTCGCCCCGCGGCCACCCGTTTCGACGCGCCGGGGCCCCCCGTTTCGTCGCCGCGGACGCCAGCGCCGGCGGGCGCCAGCACCAGCACAAGCACCAGCGACGAGCGCCAGCGCCGGGGCCGGCTCCCAGCGCCAGCAGCCCACGCCAGCGCCGGCAGCGGGTGATTCCGCCCTTCCCACCCGCCCTCCCTTCCGTCGTGGAGGGGGGGGGGGGGGTTGGGGGGGGGGGGCGGGTGTGAGGAGCCTGCCGCTCCTCCCTCCCTTCCCTCTTCCTCTCTCCCTGCAGCAATTGTTGCTGTGGGGGGGGGGGGGGGGGGGGGAGAGAGGGTAAGGGGGAGGAGGGAGGGTATGAGAGAGAGTGGCAGAAGCAGCAGCCCTGCATTTGCAACTGCCACCCCCTGCTACTGTGGCACCTCCAGCTGCAGCCCCTGTTGCCACTTAATTCGTCTCTTTCGTTTGCTGCTGTTGAGCGGCAGGTGCTGCCGTTGAGCCTGCTGTGCCGCCGCTCGTTGCCGCCGCACGCCGCTCTCCAGGCGACCTGCGCCACATGCACCTTTCTTTCGTTTCTGTATTGGCTAAGGGGTTTCTGCAGTTGTTTCTGCCACCACTGCACTGGTTGTCATTGCTCTTGCGTGCTAATGCTTTCAGTACACTTGCAGGTTGTGATTTATGCTTTGCTATTCCTGCATGCAGTTAAGGGGGAATGTCAGAGTTATATTACTGTAACTGCATGTAGATATAGCAGTAGTGTAGTTATCACATTCTGTTTGGTGGATTACCCCCTTTCCTATCATATTTGTACCCTTGACTCTATAGTGAAGTCCTCTTTCATTGCCAACTCCCTCGACACTCTACCTCCAGCAAGGCTCCTAAGACTAAACCCTAGCAACCTATCTTGACATGGTATCAGAGCGAAGGTCTCGGGTTCGATTCCCGGTGTGTGCACCTCGGGCATCCCAGTGCGGGGGGGTGTCAGAGGTCCACTGGGGATCCCCGATGATCCTAGGGAAGGGTTACAGGCACGTCGGCCTGGGGGGTTATGGGCGCACTCACCCGCTATATAAATAAGCCCTTTTATCCCAGTGGTTAGTGGCTGGGATTCTGACAGAGCCCGCGGTCAATGATGCGCCCCAGCTCTATCGCCTCTTCCCCCGGGCGCCCCGGCACGAAGCGCGGGTCAGCCATGGGGGCGAGCTCCGTGAAGACGGCCAGGGAGCCCTCGTTGGGGCGGTCGGGGAAGGGCAGCGTCAGGGCTGCTGACACGGACGCCTGGACCCACGTGCCGCCGAGCTGCACCTCTGATGTGCCATCGTCCCTGGTAGAGGGGCGATGGGGTACGTAAGCACGAAAAGGGGCTTGGCCAAAGGGGCGGTCGGGGAAGGGCAGCGTGAGGGCTGCTGTTACTGACGCCAGGACCAGCGTGCTGCCCAGTTGTACCTCTGCTCTAACCGTCGTCTCTGGCAGGGGGGATGGGGGATGGATGGGGGAAGGAGCAAAGCAGGAGAGAGAGACATGAGGAGAAGGGCAGCGTGAGGCGGCTGACAATGAGGCGAGGACCCGAGTGCTGCCCAGCTGCACCTCTGTTGTGCCGTCGTCCCTGGAAGAATGGTGAATGGGGTAAGCACGAAGCGCGGGTCAGCAGGGTTTGGCTATGGGGGCACGCTCTGTGAAGACGGCCAGGGAGCCCTCGTGGGGGCGATCGGGAAGGGCAGCGTCAGGGCTGCTGATACTGAGGCGAGCACACGGGTGCTGCCCAGCTGCACCTCTGCTGTGCCGTCGTCCCTAGTAGAGGGCATGCGGGATGGGGGTTGGGTTGGGGGAGGAGGATGGCGGGGGAGAGAAAAGGAAAGAAGGAAGAGGGGGAGGGCAGCGTGAGGGGGCTGCTGACACCGAGGCAAGCCCACGACGCGTGCTGCCCAGTACCCACCTGCACCTGTGCTGTGCTGTCATGTCATCACTCCCTGGCGGAGGAGTATGGAGCAGGATGAAAGAGAGGGAAGGGCTGTGGGAGCGAGGGCAGCAGAGAAAAAGGTGAGAATATACGTGCTGCCTGGACGCCCTCTTGATGTGCTGCTGGCTGTGGTTGCGGTGAAGGGCAAGCAGGAAACAAGGGGGAGCGCGAAGGGGGGCAACGGGGGGAGTGGCAAGGTGGGCAAGGGGGAGTGGGGAGGCGGGCTATGTGGGGAGTGGTGAGGCGTACAATGGGGGGAGTGGGGAGGCGGTGGGGGGAGAGGTGAGGCGGACGATGGGGGGAGTGGGGAGGCAGTGGGGGAAGTGGTGAGGCGGACAAATGGGGGAGTGGGGAGGAGTTGGGTGGAGTGGTGAGGCGGACGATGTGGGGAGTGGGAGGGGGAAGCAGGGAGGCGGTGTGGGGAGTAGGGAGGCAGGCAATGGGGGAGAGGGGAGGCGGTGGGGGGCGTGGGGATGCGGGGAGTGGGGGGCTTGTGCTGCTGCAGCTCCTGGTGGAGTTGGGGGAAACAAGGGTTTGGGGGAAGAGGGTTTGTGCGGTTTGAAAACAAGGGTTTCCAGTGGGAGGGTTTTAAGAATTGGGGTTTGAAGGAAGAGGGTTTGAATTTGAATGCTTGGGGCCAGGAGAGCATGGAGAAAGTGACGAGGACGCGGGCGCGTGGGGCAAAATGCGGGGTGGAAGAAGAAGCAAGCGATGGAAAGCAGGCCTGAGGTCCACCGCCATCGCCAGTGGCACTCGCATGGGGGTATAACGGGCGCACGAGAGAGGGCGCACGGGAGTTGCCTGTGCGACGCTAATCAGACGCCATCAGAAGGATAACGGTCCAGACGAACTGCAACGCTCATCATGGCATACGGAGCTGTTGGCTCGCAACCGCTCACGGGCCGACTTCGGTATTAACGTCGTACTCAAACCTATAACGTGTCTAGGTTGAGTGTATACCGAGTACAATTACTACCTGCTAGAAGAGACGTCCCAGGAGCGATAATCGAAGGGCTTGCGACCATCGACGCGCAGCTCATCGCGCACCGCCGCGAGAATGAAGTCACACACGTTCGCCGACACCGTCGCCACTGTTCCCTTGGCGACCCCCATTGCGACGCGCTGCGACTGTCGCTAGCCTCTTCGTAAACCCGCCAAAATCGACTAGTGAAAGCAGCGCGAAATTCGCACCTTGCTCCTGGCAACACGGATCGAACAATGTTAGGTTGTGTCACACATAAATTTCATTGATACATGTAGCTAGATATGAGCAAGAACCGGACCTAGGTTCGGTTAGCTCGAACAGGTTAGAGTTAAAACGAACCGAACTTTTTTCTCTTTGGGGTGGTTGGTGTCGCGAAGCGTGGGTTGTCAAAAAAGGTCAATTTTGGTTGGTTTTTTCAGCGATTCTCGTTCAGTTCGTGCTTTTGGAAAACACGCCCTCTGCCGACTCGGGGACATGCAAAGAAGCTATTACACCACCGTGACGCAATTCTACCATATATGGTGGAGATACTAATTACATAATTGTCGTCGAAGTCCTCAACTTGTATGCAGAGCAAAGCGAGTGACCTGTATCGAGGGCGGACAGATTGACCTGTATCCAGGGCAGAGAAAGTATCCTGTATCGAGGCCACAAACTGACACTCATAGAGGATAACACGCAAATTCTATTCCCCGTTCGTTATTATCACCATGTTCACCCTCAAAGTTCATGCTGACGTGGACGTTAACACCCAGTCTAGTGCGGGAGCCGCCGTCAGCTCTTACAGTGACGCGGTTCGCCGTTCTACTAACGGGCCTCGCTTAACGCCGGTAGTAGCACCTCGCCGGCGTCAGATGCGGAGACGCTGACACGTGGCCAACGTGCAGGCGAATCTGAAGGCGAAACTCGCGAAGCCGCGGATCCCGGGGCGGGTGACAATGCGCGAGGTGACAATAACGAGTGCATCCCGTTCTCGTCCGGCAATCCCAAGGTGGAATCGACGCGCGGCGTGATTCACCTCTACCGAAACACCGCGGAGAGCCCTGGCTCGCTGCAGAACCTGCCGGTACGAGCCGTTGGGTGACATGGGGAAAAGGGAGGAGGGGAGAGAGAGGGGGAGAGGGGGGGGGGGGGGGGGGGGGGGGGGGGGGGGGGGGGGGGGGGGGGGGGGGGGGGGGGGGGGTTCTGGAGGGACTATTTCTAGGGGCGGTGGGAGCAAGGAAGGCGGTGAGGGTGTGAATGGCCGTGTGCTGCAGCAGGGTGCAGCCTGTGTGCGGGAACTGCGCACTTACCTTGCCCGTCTTGCCTCCCGCTTTCTGCTGTTTGCTCATGTTGCCTCTTCTCCTCTTTCCCTTCCACATGCCCCCTCACCAGACCGACAGGAGCGAGGAGCTATGCGTGCTAGCACTCTCCACGTACATGCCGACTCCTGCTAATTGCTGTTAGCCCATGTCTCGCCTTCTCTCCCACCCACCACGCCACGCCTTGTTGTCATCCCGACCTCGGTGTAGAGCTATGTGTGGTAGCAGCGCCCACGTACATGACAGGCGCTGACTTGTGCTGTTTGCGATTTCCCCATGTCTGCTCGTCTCTCCCATCCACGCCACGTCATGCGCCCTTGCTCACCAGCCCAGCAAGGGCGTGGAGCAGTGCGTGCTGGCAGTACATGGCAGGAATGACCTAAGGACCCACATTCATGACAGCCGTTGACTAGTGCTGCTTGCTGTTTGCCCATGTCCTGCGTGCCCCTTGACCCCTTTATCCCGTGCTCCCTTGCCAGCCCGACAGGGGCGTGGAGCTATGTGTGCTGGCGGTGCCAACGTACATGACAGGCGCTGACTTCTGCCAGTTCACTGGCGCACTGCTGGGGGCCATCGAGAGCATGCGCATCGTCAGGTGCGGTGCAGAGGGGTGAGGAGGTGCGTGGTGGTGGCCATGAAGAGCATGCACATCGTCAGGTGGGGTGAGGCGAGATGAGGTGAGGAGAGGTGAGGAGGTGAGGCGAGGTGAGGTGTGGAGGTGAGGCGAGGTGAGGTGAGGTGAGGCGAGGTGAGGTGAGGTGAGGTGAGGTGAGGTGAGGTGAGGTGAGGTGAGGTGAGGTGAGGCGAGGTGAGGTGAGGCGAGGCGAGGTGTGGTGAGGAGGTGAGGCGAGGCGAGGTGTGGTGAGAGAGGCACGTAATGGTGACCACGAAGAGCAGGCGCCATGTCTATTGCTGATGTGGTTACCACATGGGGGGTTGGTGGTATGGGTAGAGGTGGGGGTGATGGAGGGGGAGAGGGGGTGTGATTGTGGAGGAGAGTGCGACACACCATGGAGTCGCAGCGCAAATCAGGCAGTGGCACCATTCTCATCATTCTTGATTTCTGTGCGCACTACCCATCTGTCCGCTCGTTCTCAACCCACCAGGAACTACAGCCTATCAGAGCGCTTCATGGTGCTGCTGTGAATTAAGTCATCTTTCCTTCCTCCCTGCTTCTGCTGCTGCCCCATGCCCGCCTCACTGCCCTCTGTCAACCCTACACCAGGAACGACAGCCTATCAGAGCGCTACATGGTTCTCATGCGAATGTTTTAACTCACTTGTCTCCCCCCTGCCTTATGTCTCCCTGTGTTTATGCCCCTCTGTCAACCCTACACCAGGAACGACAGCCTATCAGAGCGCTACATGGTGCTCATGCGAATGAAGTCCCAAGAGGCAGCAGATGGCTTCTTCCGACAGTTCAACAACAAACCATTCTCCTCCATGGAGGTCCGCCCCTATCTCCCTCTTTTTCCTCCATGGAGGTACGCTCCTATCTCCCTCTTTTTCCTCCATGGAGGTACGCCCCTCTCTCCCTCACCCTCCTTCCTCTCCTCTCCTCTCCTCTCCTCTCCTCTCCTCTCCTCTCCTCTCCTCTCCTCTCCTCTCCTGTCTTCTCCTCTCCTCGCCTCTCCTCTCCTCTCCTCTATTCTCCTCTCTCTTCTCCTCTCCTCTCCTCTCCTCTCCTCTTCTCTCCTCTCCTCTCCTCTCCTCTCCTCTCCTCTCCTGTCTTCTCCTCTCCTCGCCTCTCTCTCCTCTCCTCTATTCTCCTCTCTTCTCCTCTCCTCTCCTCTCCTCTCCTCTCCTCTCCTCTCCTCTCTCTCCTCTCCTCTCTCTCCTCTCCTCTCCTCTATTCTCCTCTTCTCCTCTCCTCTCCTCTCCTCTCCTCTCCTCTCCTCTCCTCTCCTCTCCTCTCCTCTCCTCTCCTCTCCTCTCCTCTCCTCTCCTCTCCTTTCCTCTCTCTTCTCCTCTCCTCTCCTCTCCTCTCCTCTCTTCTCCTCTCTCTCTTCTCTTCTCCTCTCCTCTCCTCCCTTCTCCTCTCTCTCTCTTCTCTTCTCCTCTCCTCTCCTCTCCTCTCCTCTCCTCTTCTCTCCTCTCCTCTCCTCTCCTCTCCTCTCCTCTCCTCTCCTCTCCTCTCCTCTCCTCTCCTCTCCTCTTCTCTCCTCTCCTCTCCTCTCCTCTCCTCTCTTCTCCTCTCCTCTCCTCTCCTCTCCTCTCCTCTCCTCTTCTCTCCTCTCCTCTCCTCTCCTCTCCTCTCCTCTCCTCTCCTCTCACCTCCTCTCCTCTCCTCTCCTCTCCTCTCCTCTCCTCTCTTCTCCTCTCCTCTCCTCTCCTCTCCTCTCTTCTCCTCTCTCTCTTCTCTTCTCCTCTCCTCTCCTCCTCCCTTCTCCTCTCTCTCTTCTCTTCTCCTCTCCTCTCCTCTCCTCTCCTCTCCTCTCCTCTCCTCTCCTCTCCTCTCCTCTCCTCTCCTCTCTTCTCCTCTCTCTCTTCTCCTCTCCTCTCCTTTCGCCTCCGTGGGTGTGCGCCATAGTTTCTCTTTCACCCAGACCCTCCTCCACTATTCTTGATAGCAAGCAAACGTGCTGCTGACCTAGCTGTGCACTCGTGCCTCAACCTCATTGCTCCTCACTGCTCGCATCAGAGTAACGAAATCGACCAGGAAATTACTTACTTATCTCACGCCGTGTACTTGTTTTGTACACTGTGCTCTTACAGCTAGCTGTTCTCTGTCCCCATCCCATCGCTTCCTGCCTTTAACATGTGAAATTTCCTCTTATTTGCACAAAGAAGCAGGTAGTGACGGGTTGCTATCCCCCTGCCCCCTCCCATCTCCCCGTCCTCCTCATGCCGCATTCCCCCTGCACATCCCCCATGTCCACGTGTCAGAGCGAGCTGTGTCGAGTGCTCTTCACAAAGCACGTGCGGCTCTCATCCCCATCCCCCCCCCAATCCTCCTTTCCCCCTCCATCCCGCTTTCCCCTTGTCCCCGCATCCCCACGTGTCAGAGCGAGTTGTGCCGCGTGCTGTTCACGAAGCAGGTGCTGGTGACGGGGTCCCATCCTGCTTTCCCCATGTCCCTCCCCCCACCACACCCCGCTGTCCCCCTCACCCCTCTTCCCATCCCCATCTACCAGAGCGAGTTGTGTCACGTGCTGTTCACGAAGCAGGTGCTGGTGACAAGGTCCAATCATGCTTTCTCCTTGTCCCTCCCCACCACACCCCGCTGTCCCCCTCACCCCTCTTTCCATCACCATCTGTCAGAGCGAGTTGTGTCACGTGCTGTTCACGAAGCAGGTGCTGGTGACAAGGTCCAATCGTGCTTTCTCCTTGTCCCTCCCCACCACACCCCGCTGTCCCCCTCACCCCTCTTTCCATCACCATCTATCAGAGCGAGTTGTGTCACGTGCTGTTCACGAAGCAGGTGCTGGTGACGGGGTCCCATCCCGCCTTCCCCATGTCCCTCCCCACCACACCCCACTGTCCCCCTCACCCCTCTTTCCATCCCCATCTATCAGAGCGAGTTGTGTCGGGTACTGTTCACGAAGCAGGTGGTGGTGACAGGGTCGCAGGAGGAGGCAGCCACGCCCCCTGCCTGCAGAACTGTAGTTTGAGATGACTCAAAGCCTCCCCCCCGATCTGCACTCCACACCAATGTTTCCCCATCTCCATCTACCAGAGCGAGTTGTGCCGGGTGCTGTTCACGAAGCAGGTGGTGGTGACGGGGTCACAGGAGGAGGCAGCCACGCCCCCTGCCGGCCTCACAGAGCTGCCCTCCTGCCCCGTCTGCCTCGGTAAGCCACAGAGCCTTGGCGCCACAGAGCCTTGGCGCCACAGAGCCTTGGCGCCACAGAGCCTTGGCGCCACAGAGCCTTGGCGCCCAGATTCAGGCACGTACGTGGGATTCACTTGAAACTTTTTGAGTTTGTGACCTTGGAAACCTGGGGCCGTACGTGGGATGTAGTCCTAAGCTGCTATCCTTCAAATTCTACTGTGCCCGGGCTCGGCTTGCTGGCATGGATGTGCAAGCGCTCTCTCCCCCCTTCATCTCCCGGTTCTGGTTTCTCAATACCTGCTCATCTTGCCCGCCCTTCCACTCCGCCCCTCTTCCTTTACAGCACTTGGATCTGCACATAAGCAGCATGCTGACAACTGTGTGCAACCAACCACCCACTCCTTCCACTCCACCCCCCTCATGTTCCTCCTTGTACCCCACCCCCCCCAACTCGCACAAATCCCCATGCTCCTGGCGTGTGGCAGAGCGCCTGGATCGGCACATCAGCGGCATCCTCACGACAGTGTGCAACCACTCGTTCCACTCCTCCTGCATCTCCAAGTGGACCGACTCCTCCTGCCCCGTGCGTGCTGTGTGTTCCTCCGTGTCTTGTATGTACGCACATGCCATACCCCTCTCTGCCTGCTCCTCCTGCCGCGTGCGTGCTATCCTGCCCTTTACGGGCTTGCGACCCGAGTCACGCGCTACATGCTTGTGATTTTTTAGCCGACTTAAAGGGCAATCTGGTACGTGTGTCGACTGATGTGCTTATCCGACTGCCTCCCTTGTACACTTTCTTCCTGCCCCATGCGTGCATGTGCCGTGCCATGTCCTCTCTCTGCCTGCTCTTTCTGCATCTCCAAACGAACCCATCCCTTGCCACTCCTCCCCCTTCCCACGCCTCCTGGTTGCTGCTCCCCCCCCCCTCACCTACTGCCACTCGTACCAGTTGTGCCGCCGCTGCCATCCAGCCAGCATCAATCACGCAAGTTCTCAACCGTTCATCTTGACTCTTCCTCTTCCCTAAACCCACATGTCTTCCCCCCCCCCCCTTTCCCCCCCCCTTTCCCCCCTTTTCCCCCGCCCGCAGGTGTGTCGCTACTGCGAGCAGCCGGCAGACAAGGCGCAGTGTGCCGTGTGCGGCTCTCACGACAGCCTCTGGATCTGCCTCATCTGTGGATTCGTGGGCTGTGGCCGGTCAGTGCTGCCTTGCTTGCGTGTGCGCTTTCTTGCATGCGTGCTTGCGTGCGCGCTTGCGTGCTGGTGTGGACGACTGTGCAGTGTGCTCTCTACCCCTCACACGCCAGTCACTGGATTTGCCTCATCTGTGACTTTGTGGGGTGCGGCCAATACTTGCTGGTGTGATGGCAATGTTTTATGTCACTGACAGAAGCATTGTCTCGATCGATCCAAGAGCGGGGTAGCTCAAGTCATCGAGATTGCGGGGGTAGCTGAAGTCTAGTGGTTGTGGGAACGGGATAGCACAAGCATCATCTTCCATTACAACATGCCTCAAATCACCCTCCTTCCCCCCCCTCTTCCCCCTACATACTAAGGAGGCCATGCAGAGTCGCACTTTCGAGCCTCGCAGCACTGCTACTCGCTGGAGGTGGCATCACAGCGACGTGAAGCAGATTTGTTATGAGTCCTCTCAAAACCACCCTTCTCACCCGTCCCCCCTGATGCTCTTCCTCCCACCCCCTTGCAGCTACCAAGGGGGCCACGCAGAGTCGCACTTCCGCGCGTCCCAGCACTGCTACTCGCTGGAGGTGGCGTCGCAGCGCGTGTGGGACTATGTGGGTGACGCCTTCGTGCACCGCCTCGTGCTCTCCAAGACCGACGGCAAACTCGTTGAACTCCCCGCCCCGGGGGACCTGGGGGCGGGGGGACGTGGCGCAGGGGGAGGCGGAGGCGGAGGGGGAGGAGGTGGGGGAGATGGGGGAGATGGGCGTGTGGGAGGGGAGGGCGGGGCGGGTGGTGCTAGGGAGGGGAGTGATGGAGGGGGGAAAGAGAAAGGGGGGAGTGGCGGAGTGGGGAGTGCAGGGGGAGGGGGAGGGGGGGATGAGGGGCAGTGTGAGGTGGGGCCCGGGGGTAGCTGCAGCAACCAGCACCATCGCCACGGGGGGGATGAGGAATTCGCCCAGGCTGTCATGAACAGTAAACTGGAATCGGTAAGTTGCAAGTTGACTTAGAAAAAGGGAGGGGATGAGGAGGGAGGGGGGGGAGGGGAGGGTAGGGGGTGGGTCACCAGCAGCACCATGGCCACGGAGGGGATGAGGAGTTTGCCCAGACGGTGTTGAACAGCAAGCTCGAATCGGTAAGTTTCGAGCCGACTTGGAAAAATGGGGAAGGGAATAGTGGGGAGTAGCAGCCCACAGCAGACATTACCATCGCCATTGGGGGGATGAGGTGAGGAGTTTCCCAATGTGGTGATGAGCGGTAAACTGAAATCGGTACGGTACTGTGGTATCAACTGGGAGGGCGGTGATGTGGAGTGGAGTGACACGTGATTTGGTCGCGTAAGTACATTCCCTGCAGAATCAACTTTATAGTGCATCAGGTGGTGCTTGCATACCTCATGTCGGCTCCAGTAAGAAACCTCACTATTATCACCAATAACCACATCTTTATCTACCATGGCGAAGGGTATGGCGTTCAGTCTCAGCAGGCTCTTGCATGACAATGATGCTCCCTTCGCTTCTCCTTCTTCTCCTCCCACATCTACCTTGCACCCTCCGCTTCCACATCTTCCTCCCGTCCGCCTCCCCTTCTTCTAGGTGGCTTGTGGGTACATCGGGCTAGAAGACGACATGGAAGTGTGAACATGCGATCTGCGATTTCGAGTGCGGTCATGTGCTCGACAACGCGTACAACTACCTTCGCTTTCCTGGACACGGACTTCGACTCATTCAAGAAGAGACACAACTACTCCTCATGGATAGACCAATAGACGTGAAAGTTCACACTCTCCTGCAGGAGAGCGTGCACTTTTGTATATCCATGAGGAGCGGTTGTGTCTCTGCTTGAATAAGTCGAAGTCCGTGTCCAGGAGAGCGGAAGTGGTGGTACGTGCTGTCAAGCGCACGACTGCTCTCGAAATCGCAAAGATCGCATGTCCACACTTCCACGTCGTATTCTCGTTGCACCCTCTCATCCCCCCGTTTTCATCCCCCCTTTTCGTCCCACATTCCCCTTGCACCCTCATCCCCTCATCATTTTTTCTTTCCAGGTGGCCTATGAGTACACGCACCTGCTCACCACACAGTTGGACTCACAACGACTGGTAACTCTATTTCCAACCTTTAAATCTTCTCAGTAATATATTTGTTACTGTTCTCTCGGCGCCTCAAATACCTAACGCCGTGTTCTAGTCCTCTCACTGCATGTCTTTGCATAGTTGTTTCAAACACAAAGCGCACTTAAACACCCAAACTGAATTTCCGGGCTGACCTAGCCTGCACGCAGTTCTGGTCGAATCGATAGTTGACCAATTTGCTCTAGCCTTGAGCCGGCCAAGTCCCTGTTCAGTACGATCCATTTTGATGTCGGTTCGGCTGCTTGGCCAATCCAAGGCAATCTTGGTTGAATGCGGTCTGGCTCAGCCTGTGCACATGCTTGTAATAGAATGGAAGACTCAGGCAGAGGAGAAGTTACATGCTGACCAACATTGAATAACACTCGAAGAGAAGACACAGTGAAGTCACAGTGAGATGCCTGAGAAGAGACAGGTGTTTTGAAGAGGAGAGGAGGGAACACCACTGGCGTACCATGACCTTGCATTCCTATCACTCCCCCTTGCACTCCCTGCGTGCATGTGGCCAGTACTTTGAGGGGCTGTTAGCAGCAGCAAAGGCCGAGAGGGACGAGGCGGTGGCAGCAGCAGAGGCGGCAAGGGAGAGTGTGAAGGTGCAAAAGCTGCAGTCTAGACTCGAGCGCGCCGAGCAGGAGAAGGAGTTCCTGCGACAGGTGAGCGGTGGGGTTCTGCTTTGACCCATGGCTTCTGCACTAAGCTCCGTGCTCTGGCACTGGTATGTTGACTTCAGGCAGGCACAACTGCCATCCTCCCATGCCAATCATCGAAGGGCCTTAAAATATGGTGACTTATGAGTTGACTCAAAGGTCAGCTTGAAATAAGAGCTCTCGGCCTGTGGAACCGGTGTAGTGACTTCTGTGTTTTCCCACGAAACCCGTGCTATAGCTCTGTGCTTGCCTATCTGTTGAACCCACTGTGTGCCTACCATGTGCTGGCAGGTGAACGACTCGCTGATCAAGAACCAGAAGCAGTGGCAGGAGAAGTTCAAGCAGCAGGAGGAGAGGTGAGGAGGACACCAGGCAGGGCAGCAGGTCGAGGAATGGATGAGTGGAGTGTGGCATGTGAGGGATCTGGCATGAAGGGGGGGTGTGCTGGAGGGGCAGGAGTGTGTGATGTGTGGCGTGAGTGAGGGTAGGTAATCAAGTCAAGTGGTACAAGGGTGGTGTGTTTGGAACCCACCTTCTTTGGCGGCATCATTGGGTGCATGGATGTGAGTCTTGAGACCCATGTCGCCTGGTTCTCCCATTGCACTGTAATCCCATCCCTCTGTTGCTCAAAGTTTCCCATTGCGTGAGCCTCACTTTGTGCACGTATCGCTTTCTGCTGAATTGAATTTCTTCATTGCGTGGGCCTGGCTGATTCCACGTTACTTCCCCTCTCTCCTTGTTGTGGTTGCGCTCTCAGGGAGAAGGCAACTGTAGCTGCGCGGGATGAGAAGATCAAAGACCTGGAGGAGCAGGTGAGAGGAGAGGATCAGGTGAGAGGAGAGGAAGAGAGGAATGGGGAGGGGTTGCATGGTGCTCGCATGGGGTACTTCTCGGCCTGACACCTGCTTGTGACTGTTCAATCTCTGCCCCCCCAATTCCCCCGTTCCCCCCCTAGCCCTCCCCCCCTTCTCCCACCTCAGGTGTGGGACCCTGATGGTGTTAGAAGAAGCGCAAAAGATAGTGGAGCGAGGGGGGGGGGGGGGGGGGGGGGGGGGGGTCTGATGGGGCACTTCCTCCCAGGGCCCTCACACTGGTTGCTTCTTTCATAACCCTCCCTCCCTCTCCCCCAGGTGCCGGGACCTGATGGTGTTCAAAAAGGCACAGAAGATAGTGGAGCGAGAGGAGGGGGGGGGGGGAAGGGGGAGGAGGGGGGGAGGGGGGGGGGTGTTCTGACTGGCAGTCTGACGAGGCGTGCATGAGGCACCTGTGCATCACTGCTCTCCCCCTACCCCCTTTCCCTCCTTCAGGTGCGGGATCTGATGGTGTTTGTAGAGGCACACAAGATAGTGGAGCGAGAGTGGGTGGAGAGGAGGGTGTGGCGTGGCTGGCAGTCTAATGAGGCGTGCATGAGACACAAGTGTATCACTGCTCTTCGTACCCCCAACCCGCTCACCTCCCCCCTCCCTTCCCCTTCACTTGCGGGATCTGATGGTGTTCAAAGAGGCGCAGAAGATAGTGGAGCGAGAGGAGGGCGGTATGGCTGGCAGTTCAATGAAGCTTGGACAAGACAAGCCTGTGTATCACTGCTCTCCCTACTCCCCCAACACCCCCCCCCGCCTCCCCCCTTCAGGTGCGGGACCTGATGGTGTTCATAGAAGCACAGAAGATAGTGGAGCGAGAGGGGGGAGCAGGAACAGCAGAGGGCATCAGGGAGGGTACCGTGGTGGCTGTGGGGGGCGCGCCTGCTGGCGGGGAGAAAGGGGCAGGCAGGGCGAGGGGGCGGCATGGGAAGAGGCGATGATGCTGCTTGTGATGTACATCCCAGCGGTGCAACGCGGTGCATCGCGGTGCAACGTCCCGATGGGCGCATGCCACGCAGCGGGGTGTTTGGGATTGTGAGTCGGTGCTGCAGAGGCGAGGTTAGCGCATACGCTGCCTTGGTGGAGCGCAAAGGGAGAGAGAGGGGGTAGAGGGCAGGGCGTCCGTGAAACGAGGCGACGATGCTGCTTGTGTGATGAGCAGATGAGGAGAGAAGTGGTATTTGTGACCTCCTCCTGAGGACGTCAGAGGAAGGAGCTTCTTGTTGGCCTTGCGATTGTTGACCGTATCACACACGAGAGATACTTGTACGGTACGCTTCCCTGTTTGTGTACAGTTATGCAAATAGATTACCGGTTCTGCCATTGCCACCAAATTACTGTGTGCTGAACAAAAGCTAAACAATGAATGTACCGAATACAATATTAGACCCTGTACACACTGCTCTACTATTCAGCCTAGTCCGTTTTTGCTTGTACACGGAAATGGAAGTGGGGTCTCTGCCGATGTGCTTGCTCCCTGCATTGAGGTACGCCTCCCCCCCTGCACTGCCTGCGGGCTCAGCACCCCCTCCCTCCACACTGAGAATGACTACTCAGCCTGAGGCTCCCTCTTCTGCTTGTACACGGAAATGGGTGTGGGGTCTCGACCAATGTCCTTGCTGCCTGCATTCAGGTACGGCCCTCGCTGCACTGCCTGCGGGCTCAGCGCCCCCTCCCTCTCCACCAGAGGCTGCGAGTGCAAGCGGCTGGGGAGGAGGGGACGGGAGGGTAGAAGAGGGGAGGGAGGCGAGGGAGATGAGAAGGGAGGGGGAGATGGTGCTCAGAATCGTGTGGAGAAACCAGACTCTCCATGCGTTGCCAGCGGGCTCAGCGCACCCTCCCTCTCCACCAGGGGCTGCGAGCGGAAGCACCTGAGAAGGGGACGGGAGAAGGGGACGGGAGGGCAGGGAGGGGAGGGAGGCGAGGGAGACGGGAGGGGAGGGGGAGATGGTGCTCAGAGAGGAAATAATGCCTGGATTCGCCGAGGAAACGAGCCTCTCTGTATCCTCTCAGCGCCCCCTCCCTCTCCAGCAGCAGCGCGAGAGGAAGCGGCTGAGAGGGAGCCAAGGCAAGCGAGGGAGGGAGGGGAAGGGGGGGGGTAGGGGGCAGGGGGGGAGTAGGGGGGAGGGACAGGGGGGGAGTAGGGGGGAGGGACAGGGGGGGAGTAGGGGGGAGGGACAGGGGGGGAGTAGGGGGGAGGGAAAGGGGGGGGGGGGTAGGGGGGAGGGAAAGGGGGGGTGTAGGGGGGAGGGAAAGGGGGGGTGTAGGGGGGAGGGAAAGGGGGGGGAGTAAGGGAGGGAAAAGGGGGGGAGTAGGGGAAGAAAGTTCAAACACGGGACTCTCTGTAAAAGGCTCTCTCTGTGAGTGCGGCAGGCGGAAGGCAGAGAAAAGGGGGGGATAGGAGAGGAATGGGGGCATGAGACTCTCAGCCAGCCTGAGGAAGAGAGCCTAAGGAAGAGGCAGTGAGGATACGAAAGGATGCGCGTGGACGCAATAAGATTTGGGGAGCTGTTACTGGGAATATGCAGGCAGGCCTCTACTTATAATCCTCAAATGAGCGGCGGTGAGGGAATGAATGGGATGCGACTGTATGCAGGCAGGACAGGGAGGGAGAAAGTGCGGAAAAGGGTGGGTAGGCGAGGGGAAGTACCGCAGCAGCAGCGGCAGCGAGAGAGTCCCGAGGGTGAACACACCCAGAGCGGCCGCCACCGCGAGATTACGCTGTCGGCGGGCTGCCGCGCCCGCCATTCGCGAGCGAAGATCCGCTACAACGAGAATCGCGAACTAATTGCTGCTTGGCCTCAACAGCTGGTTACCAAAAAATGGTTACCAAAGCCACGCTGACTCACACGATCCGGCTCCCCACGCCGCCGAGTACTACCGCTCGTCGCGTGATCGCCTAAACGCCTTGTCGCACTGCTCGCCCGATCGTCCGCTTGGACTCGTCGCTTAGGCTCGTTGCTTAATATCGCATAGCTAGACAACGGTTCCTCAGCTCATCTTGCATCCACGGGTCGTTGCGGTTCGCATATTATGGGCTAGACCGCGTCGTTACTAAGATTTATGTCTGACGGCGTCTTGGAAAAACGCGGAAAGAAGATATGGAAGTGGACGATGAACGGGAGGACGTGGGGGTAACATTGGGAGAACAGCGGAAGGAGCGGCAGAAGTAGCGGCGAGGCTGTGCGTCGCATTTTCTGGGGGAAGACGTGCTGGCCTGACAGGCAAGGTCGGCTTTGATTGGTGGAGGCGGACTGAACTTCGAATCTGTTTCGAAATACGTAGCGACATTCGCGATTCATGGAAACCACGTCACTGATGTATGCGCTTGTTCGCCTGTGACGCAGATTCAGTGGATACCCTCAAGTCGTTCCACGCGTCAATACTGTTATGAATGAACTTGCAGAGTGCGCAGTAAAACGAATAACGAGAATCCTGAACTACTGAATGACGACACAATGAAGTGACGGGAATTTATAAAGGGAATCCTAGCTAGGCGAAGGGTTCGGGCTAGGATGGCTCGGAAAGTGTTGCGATTGGAGCGGTGGCGACTCGGAAGTGGTTCGGGGCGGAAATGTAGGCCGAACCGGGCTGACGCGTGGTGTTCGGATTGTACTCGCTAAAATGCGAGTACAGTAAGGAATTTATAATTCCTTACACTCTCCCACCTTCCAAATAAGGCCTCCCTGTATGTAGACGGGGCCTTCATTAGTGAGTATGCCGTTGATATCCTCTTCAGCTGAATCCGACGGCTGAAATGTCTTGTACAATAATTTTGAAAAGGTTGGAATGTAGACCGTCGATAAAGTGAGATCCCGATCTGACGGCTGCGGATGGCCTGGCCCAATTTGATTTGGAGGTTGGAACGTGAGCCGTTGATCGAGCAGCTGTATATCTGACGGTTGCGGATTGTCTTGACCAATTCGAATTGAAAGTTGGAATTGAAGCCATTGATGCATTTCGAAGTCGGTCTGACGGTCGACGATGACGCGAACGTGGGGGGAACCTGCTGACGCGGTAATCGGTCGCGATGTACAAGAATCATTGATTTCGCTGAAGGCAATCGCAGTCGTACGTCGTGCTGACGCATTCTGACAAGGTCAGAAATCGTGCCGAAGAAAACGCCAAATGAAAAACAGTGCAGCGCACTTTCTCCCCCTCCCCAGAAAACTGTCAACAACACTGTCACAGCTCCGCCGAGGTGATAAAACAAACAGAACCATGCGTTAAGTCACAATAAAACGAGCGTTGAGCGTAGAAAGCAGGGTGGAGATGCTTCGGTGTGGAAAATCGCGGACGAAACCGGGTGTTAAATGCCCCAAAATCTCTCTAGATGTAGCCCAAAAACCGCGGTCGAAAATCCAAGTTACTCGAACTGAACGATTTTGTCTTCACGCGCAAGAATCATGCAGTATCTTCAGCAGTTGCAGCTGGCAGCAGTTGAAATCGAGTCGTTTGTCGTGGGCGGGTCGAGTTGAGCGATTTGTCGCTATTAGAGTTGGAAGTCCCGTCCCGAAATCCTCTGGCCGTGAAATCGGGAGTGTTACGAAAATGTGGGCGATGACTACGATTGGCGACGAATTCAAATACGAGAGTCGGCGATGGTCGTCGAAGCAGTTACCGAAACGAGTGTCACACCGAAAAATTGTCGAACGGCGATCAAGTGTCAAATGATGTCAGCACTCTGGCGGTTTTCTCCAGACTCGCCGAGCTTTTTGTCGTCGTTCGCCGAGGGCTCCTGGGCAGAGATGAAAAAATTGAAGCTGTCTCTCCCCCCCCCCCCCCCCTTCACTGTTGCTGCCGCCTTCTTCAGTTCGTCGTAAGTTGTTGGTCCCACGGTAGGTCCCGCGGTGTTGTCCCACGTAAAGTTCGCGCCCGTTTAACCAAAACTCCGAAAACTCTTCCGAAATTGTCGGCGCTGCTCGCCGGAAGACATGGTAAGTCTCGCGTAAAACTCCGAAAATGTCGTTCGAACACAGCCCCGAAAATCCGCAGTTGTAGGTGCAGTTCTCCTCCGAAATTTTCGGTCGTAGTATAGCCGCCCACTCAGTCAACAGTAGTTTCCGTCAGTTCACCCGAACCCAGCATGCGGGTATAATCGGGAACTGGGGACTTGCCCTGGGTTATTCTGAGACTGTCGTCCACGGAGCCTAGCGCGCCTCAACGCCGTCAACCCCGTCGTCGAACTGCCCTTACCGATGCTGCTTAACAAATTTTCACGTTTCTCCCACCGGCGCTTTGCAGATTTGCCACCGAACTTCGACTGCTCTCATTATTTTTGTGTGTGTTTTCCTCTCCCCGACAATATCACGCACCACCGTTCACCCAGCGTCCGCGTCTGCCAGTTGAAGTATAAGGGTAAAGCTCTTCTTTTTTTGGGTGTTTTCGACTCCCCAACGATATCGCGAAATCGCCGTTCACCCAGCGTCCGCGTCTGCCGGTTGAAGTGTAAGGTTGAAGTTCCCCGCGCGATAATCCGCCTACGGTGCTTGTGCAAATGCTATCGGAGTCGGGGCAGTTTTATTTAAAAAGCTCGCACCCGACCGCTTTGCAGCCCACCAGCCTATCACGCCACGTAATACCGCAGGTTCCCGGTCTCAGCTTCGCCGTTGCGCAGTCAACTCGTGTAGACGCCCGGGTCAGGATAAACCAGTAAACTGGACCGTTGTTGTCATCGCAGCTCCCCGACTTTTTCGCGTGCCGTTCACCCAGCCCGCTTTTGTCGGAGTAGAAACAGTGCCGCGTACTCCCCCTTTTTTTGGTATTTTCGTGCACCTGTCGAACGAGCACCAAACCAGGTGCCTTTAACCAGCACAGGGTAGGCACGTGTTCACCCCCGTTATTCATCCGAATAAGGTCGACTGCATGAGTCGGAACCAGTAATCGGTGGGGATGGTGAGGTTCGGGCGAAGTAGGGCCGCAGATCGGTTCCACCGGCGTTTAATCTGCTCCCCACCCCGTTCTTCAACCCCCGCTTAGTCGTTGGGCAGTTTCTTCTCGTGTGTCCCGGCGGCCTGTACCACACACCTCCGAAATTGGCGGGGTAGTACGTTGAACACCGTTTAATCGTGGGCTGTTGCGGCTGTCCCCGAAGACGACTTCCCGGGACGGGGAAACCGATCTCGAAAACTGTCGAACAGCTGGCAACAACTCCAGGCACGCAGCGTCGAACGAGGATTTTTCGAGTGTCCGGCCCAAATTGCCCTCGCCGCCTGCGTCCCACTCCGCTGAGTGCGATTTAGCCACTCCGTTGTTTGTTGCAGCCCGTAAGTGTCGGCGGGTCCAAAGCTCCCGTCTGTCCACATGCACTTCTGCCGAAAACGTTGATGACGCGTCCGCCAATGCAGTAAAGGTCGGTGCACTTAAAGCCGGCAGCCCAAATTGTTCATGCTTTTAAAAGTTGACCAGAGGAAGTTTTTCTTGTGTGGGCTTTGGCGAGAGTTTCAGATTTCGTCTTGGTTCGTTTTTTTCGCGAGACCCAGCCAACCCTCGTTTTTCCCCCTGGTGAGTGAATCTGTCTTCGAAAGTCCCAAATTGCAGGTGCGTGACTTTCAAAAGCTTGGACACTCAACTTCGTCAAGTTTTAAAAACTTGACTCTCGCGGTCCGCAATTTGGGACACGGGCTTTAACAAGTCGGGCGGGACGGCAGTTGACTCCCGTATAAATCGGGCACCTGACGCGTGGTGTTCGGATTGTACTCGCTAAAATGCGAGTACAGTAAGGAATTTATAATTCCTTACAAATACAAGCAAAATTGATAGACTTGAAGATTGAAACGCATATGCTGTTGGTCTGAGTATTTTGAAAGGCGACACGCTCTTCTCGCACCAGAGGTATAGCAACATCTGCTATCATCCATCGCTGCATTTCATACGCTCCCCATTATTCTGCCCGTTCGCCCCCGCGTATTAGCTGGGTGAGGCGAGGGAGCACATGGGCTTACTCGTCCGCTCCCTTCACCTTCGCTCTAGTCCCGTCCTACATATCGGAGACGCCTCGCAGTTAATCACCTCCCGCATACGTCCGTTCGCTCTCGCTAGCAGCTTCGCTCCAAACCTCATTCACAGGCGCGGATCTAGCCTCATTTCCAATCTTAGTCGCAGCTCCGTCAGGAATCTCGTGTGCCCATCCGAATCTCCGCGCGCTCTTTCCCCAGAGTCAATTCGATCTCGCTTAGAAACCTTTCGCGGAGCTAGCAGTACCGTCCGATCCATGATGGCTGACGCGTCGGATTCAACCTCCAGATCGGCGTCCGCGCACAGCCCTACAGACGCCGCGGAATGCGGCGCGAAACGCGGGGCGTTGATTGTGCTCGAAGGGTTGGATCGAAGCGGCAAGTCGTCGCAGGTCGCTCGGCTGGTGGAGCATTTAGAATCCCGGGATTTAGGGCCGGTCAAGGCGATGCGGTTCCCAGATCGGAGTACCACGATTGGCCGAGAGATAGACGCGTATCTGAGGGAAACGAAGGAGATCGAGGACCGTCGGATTCACGAGCTGTTTTCGGCGAATCGATTCGAGAAGAAGTGAGACGGGAGAGTGGAGGGGTACAAGGGAGAAGGGGAGGGCCACGTGTGTAGGGAAGGGAGAGGGAGTGAAGGAGGGCGGATGAGGTAAGGAGAGGCTGATTGTGGAAGTAATTTCAGGGAACGTGGTGGCACAGCATCACGTTGGTATCATGGCATCACATGCACGGTCGCATGGCATCAAAAGCGCGGTCGCATGGCGTCACATGCACGGTCGCATGGCATCAAAAGCACGGTCGCATGGCATCACATGCACGGTCGCATTGCATCAAAAGCACGGTCGCATAGCATCACATGCACGGTCGCATGGCATCAAAAGCGCGGTCGCATGGCATCACATGCACGGTCGCATGGCATCACATGCACTGTCGCATGGCATCAAAAGCGCGGTCGCATGGCATCACATGCACGGTCGCGTGGCATAAAAAGTGCGGTCGCATGGCATCACATAAATGAACGCATGTCGTCACATACACGGTCGCATGGCATCACATGCACGGTCGCATGGCATCACATGCACGGTCGCGTGGCATCACATGCACGGTCGCGTGGCATCACATGCATGGTCGCATGGCATCACATGCACGGTCGCGTGGCATAGTGTGCACGGTCGCACGGCATCACATGCACGGTCGCATGGCATCAAAAGTGCGGTCGCGTGGCATCACATACACGGTCGCATGGCATAGCGTGCATGGTCGCATGGCATCACATGCACGGTCGCGTGGCATAAAAAGTGCGGTCGCATGGCATCACATAAATGAACGCATGTCATCACATACACGGTCGCATGGCATCACATGCACGGTCGCATGGCATCACATGCACGGTCGCATGGCATCACATACACGGTCGCATGGCATAGCATGCACGATCGCATGGCATCACATGCACGATCGCATGGCATCACATGCACGGTCGCATGGCATAGCATGCACGGTCGCATGGCATCACATGCACAGTCGCATGGCATAGCATGCACGGTCGCATGGCATCACATGCACAGTCGCATGGCATAGCATGCACGGTCGCATGGCATATTATGCACGGTCGCATGGCATCACTTGCACGGTCGCATGGCATCACATGCACAGTCGCATGGCATAGCACGCACGGTCGCATGGCATATTATGCACGGTCGCATGGCATCACTTGCACGGTCGCATGGCATCACATTCACAGTCGCATGGCATAGCATGCACGGTCGCATGGCATATTATGCACGGTCGCATGGCATCACTTGCACGGTCGCATGGCATCACATGCACAGTTGCATGGCATAGCATGCACGGTCGCATGGCATATTATGCACGGTCGCATGGCATCACTTGCACGGTCGCATGGCATCACATGCACAGTCGCATGGCGTAGCATGCACGGTCGCATGGCATATTATGCACGGTCGCATGGCATCACTTGCACGGTCGCATGGCATCACTTGCACGGTCGCATGGCTTGCACGAGCCTGACTGCAATCATATACTCGGTCTGCCTGCTACCCCCCGCATTCCTTTCCCTACCCGTTTCCCCCCTCCCCTTCAGCAAAACAGGAACCGGACAGCAGCAGGCAGCAGAGATAGTGGCGGCGCTGGCAGGACGAGCACGTGCAGCACGTGGATGTTCTGCAACCGATTGTGAAGACTTGTGCACTCCCCTTTTACTCCCTTTCTAATCCCCTCTAATCTCCCACATTCCGCTCCCACCAGGAGCACGGCAGGAAGAGGGCAGTGGAGGTGGCCGGCTCATGGCACAGGAAGCATGTGCGGCAGATGCAGCAGGGTGCTTTTGAGATTAACAAAAAACAGAGATCATGTGCGGCAGGCGGAGGAGAGGCGGCGGCAGTGCAGCAAGAAGGTGTGGCGGCAAGTATGAAGGAGGCATCTCCCCTCCTCGACTCCCAACATCCGCCTCCCGCCCTTGCTGCAACCACTCACTTGCTCTTCTGCCTGCCCCTCCTCCTCCCCCACCTCCTCCTCCTCCTCCCCACTTCCCTGCTCGCCAGGGCAGAGATGGAGGCTCTAATGGCAGAGGGCACAACACTGGTGGTGGATCGCTACTCATTCTCAGGCATCGCATTCTCAGCCGCCAAGGGCCTGGACGTGCACTGGTGCAAGGTGATCCAACAGCTGCATTGCAGCTCACCAATGCTGAGCGTCTGTTTTGCCATTTTACATTCGATTCTCATCTCCATGTCGTCGTGCCATCATGCTTGTTATCCATTGTGTGATACTCGTTAACCATGGTTCCTCTGCAATCCACCTCTTTCCACTGTCTCCTGTGTGCTACTTCTTCCCCTTATCGCCCATCAGTCCACGGAAGTGGGCCTGCCATCACCAGACGTTGTCATATACCTTGACATCGACCCACAGGTATTGCCTTGATCTCGATTCGTCATCCTTCTTTGTGCGATTACATACTGACACCGGCGTTCGTCCACTCCTCCCCCTCTTCCTCGTGCATTATTCTTGTCTCCCTTCCATGCCGTTTTCAACGTGCTACTCGTTGCATCCAACAATTTTGCAGCATGCAGCAGAGCGGGGTGGGTACGGTGGAGAGCGGTACGAGAAGGTGGAGTTTCAGCAGCGAGTGGCTCAGCATTTCCATGCACTGAAAGACGACACCTGGGTGGTGAGAACCTTTATCTCCAACTTCTCTTCCCGTGCTTGATCTTCCCTGCCTGACCACCAGTCATTCGTCTGTTACAATATGGAACATCAAACTGTTCATCAACAGGTGGTGGACGCATCTCAACCGTTGGATAACGTTGCATCGGAAGTTTGCAAGGTGGCAGAGTCCGTGGTGTGCAAGTGCAAGGCCGGAGTGCTTCCTCTGCAATACCTGTGGAAGTGACAACCCTCCTGAGTCTTTCATCCAGTATGCACAATTTTCTGTTCATTTTCAATTTCTTTTAGTATTCTGTACCATGCACAGTTCAAGGTTGGCTGGTTACTTTTGAGATTTCTCAAAACTGTTTCTATCTTGTTCATCCTCAGAGCCTCACATAGTTCGTCTCATCTGTTTGCACAATACTTCTCGCTGCCCTGGCTGTGCCTGCCATTTGTAGTATGCGTGCTGCATGCTGCATGCTGCATGCTGTGTTGCTAAGTCCACCTGGGCACACCGGAGGCCACTGACCCGCTGACCACCGGAGACCACGCATGCAGCTGCAGTCATGTTCCATGCCACTTAGAAAAGTCGAGCCGTGAATTTGGCCTCCAGCGTGCACTCATTCCTGGATCTGATCCGAACGCTCCTGTGCCCACCAGTTTACATGCCATTGCGCACCACGCCCACCGCGCATCGCATTGTCACAGGACAATGGCAGCAAGGCGAGGAAGTCAGTGGCAAAAGGCCGAGGGATGACGGAGCATGGCAGGTGGGGGGGAGCTGGTTCAAGCACTTAGCTGCAGTGCAATGCACTGCGGTGCGGATGGGTGCAGTTGAAGCAGAAGGGTGGGTGCCGCAGCTGTGCTCCTCTCTGCGGCCGCACGTTGCCTGCTGGGCGCCGGGCGCTGCTCTCCTGGCGTCAGGAAGGGCACGAGGGGTGTCACTCCCGGGAGGGGCGTGAAGAGGGGAAAGAAAGGGCACGAGGGGGGGAGCGAGTGAATGAGTGAGTGGAAGCAGGTGATGCGGATTCAGTGACGCCAGCTGCAAGCGATAAGCAAGGCAGGCATGCAAGCCACGCACGTTCAAGGCGGCTGCTGTATTGCAAGCAAAGGGGGGCTGGGGGGGACCTGACCCTCACCTCACCATACCAAGGGTATAAGTATTGCACATGCCGGGGGGCACCTGTTGCTCTACATCTGAAAGAAAGAGGGGGGGGCTTGGTTCGCCACTGGTAGCCAGGTGGACAAGTAAAAGGCGAGCAGTGCATCGAGGAGCATGTGAAAAGACAGGTGGAAAAAACAGGCACAAGCGGAGTTACTGGTGAAGCGATACTCATCCTTTCATGGCTGAAGGCTAGTCAATGAGGACCCGCTGCTGCTCCCTCTGCTGCTACCGCCGCTGGTGTCTGCTGCTCCTTCCATGACCCACGTTGCTTCACGCCAGCAGGGCCCTGAGAGTCAGGGAGGAGAGGGCGAAGGGGACGGGAGGGTGGGCGAGGGATTAGAGCCAAGGGCAAGGAATGGGGGTCAGTGGAATCACACGCAGTCAACTCCAGATGCGCATACAGGAGGGGAAGCACAGCCATTGCAACACACCCGAGGGGAGTGGGGGACCTTACCGTACCGGATTATAAGTTCTACATGACAATCATAGCTGCATGCGCTTACCATGGGCATGCGCTTATCATAGGCATGCGCGGTATATCCAGAGGTGGGGACGGTACGGTACGATGGATTCTGCCAGGCCAACAAGGCTTAAATTCATCTCTTGTTGGCTATTGTGCACGTTTTGCATGTACGAACCCATTGGCCTTTATTACAAAATAAGAACTGCGTTAAAGAGAGCTACTATCTGCTATGAAAACCATAGAATAATAATGAAATTGACATCTCTCAGAAAGTAGCTACAGCGGAATGAGTAGGATTGATAGGGTTGGGGTACACATGCCTAACCCTAACTGCTTGTACCCCATATAGCATGACCCACAACAGGGTATAACATTTGACACACCCCCATAGCCTAAGTGGGGAATGCCAAGCAACAAGAAACGCAACCTAAGGTCACAAGACCAGTCACAAACAAAAGACAAAACAAAACTCAGGGTGGATCACAACGTCACCACACAGTCTGAGCGCAAACAGCGGCCACAAGGCCAGTTCAAGAGTGTATATGCAATTATATGCAGATATATACTGTACAAGCAAAGACAAGAGACAAGCACTCACTACTGCAGTCTACTCGACCCAGTCTCAACGAGGCCCAACTGCAGACAGAACCGACGGTGGTCACAAGGCTGAAGAGCCTTGGTGAAGATGTCTGCAGTGTTGGCCTCGGAGGCCACGAAGTCCAGACGAGCCTGCCCGCGTCTCTGCAACTCTCGAAGGAGGAAGTACCTGACGTCGATGTGCTTCACTCTGCTCTCCAGTCGAGGCTCACGACACAGGAGAATCATCGCCCTGTTGTCAGCAAACAGGGTCGGTGCAGAGCTCGGCCGCTCACCAAGGTCAGTGAGCAAAAAGGTCAACCAGCGTAGCTCCTGAGCAGCAAGGGCCCCAGCGTAGATCTCGGCCTCTGCGGTAGAAGTCGCAACCGAGGAGGACCGAGTAGACCTCCACGAAACAGCTCCAGAACCCAGGCTGAAACAGTAACCCTGCGTAGACCTCTGAGTCTCAACGTCGTCGGCGTAGGAGGAGTCGCAGTGACCGGTGAGTACAACTGGCTGTGTCCCTCCAAGTACAAGCCCCATGCCTGATGTCGCGCCAAGGTACTTCGCCACCCTCTTAGCCGCCGCCCAGTGAACAGGACGGTGTCTCCCAGTCGCAACAAAGCGAGACAGGATGCTAAGAGGGAAGGCGAGGTCCGGGCGAGTGCACGTCATCAGGTACATGAGGCAGCCCACCAGCTCTGCGTAGGGACCACTGGGCTCGAACGGCTCGTCAGGAAAAGGCCCAGTGAGTCTGTGGTCTACAGCAAGAGGAGTGGGTGTAGGAGAGGAGTCCTGAAGCCCGAACCGCTGAAGGACCTGCTGCACCATGTGTGACTGAGTCAGAGTGATGGTGCGAGCGGCTCTGTCCCTGGAGATCTGCAGGCCAAGGTAGCGGCGCAGTTCTCCAAGGTCAGTGCACGTGTGTCTCTTCTGCAGTTCGGACTTCACCTCCGCCAGTGCAGCTGTGTCGGCTGTGGCAAAAACCAAGTCGTCAACGTAGACCAGAACGAAGAAAGGTGTGCGCCCACGACGAACAAACAGCGACGGGTCGGCGGAAGACGGCTCAAACCCGAGGTCGGAGAGAGTAGAGCGGAGAGTGTCGTGCCACTCACGGGGTGCCTGGCGGAGACCGTAGACCGGTCGTCTGAGGCTCCACTGGGTCCCAGGCGGGAAAGTGCCAGTGAAGCCCGGAGGACGACGCAGCCAGATCTCCTCGTGTAGGCGGCCCTGGAGGAAGGCAGTGTCAAACATATATGCTGCATATTGTCTAGGCTGTAGTGGGGTAGCCCATATGGGGTACAGCCCAATCAGGGTTTACTACTTGTACTCCTGCATGCTGCTAGTTCATCATTCCTGCTGCTAGATTCTGACATGGTTTCAGAGCACTAAGGTCCGTAGGACCGTTTTTTTCGGGCCCACCTACCGCTGCGGTTACCGCGCTACCCCACGTACCTGCCTGCCTTGCCTTGCCTTGTGACGTGCTGCACTATGTGCGCCGTCCAGCAGCCCTAGCGCTGCCTCCTGCTGCCCTAGGCCAGCGCGCTGCCCCTAGAGGCCCGTAAGGCCCACGCGCCGCCCCTAGAGGCCCGTAAGGCCTGTGCAGCCCGCTGCAGCCGCGCGCAGCCCGCACAGAGCCCGCGCAGCCCGCGCCGAGCCGCGCGCAGCCCGCTGCAGCCGCGCGCAGCCCGCACAGAGCCCACGCAGCCCGCGCCGAGCCGCGCACAGCCCGCTGCAGCCGCGCGCAGCCCGCAGTGAGCCGCGCGCAGCCCGCTGCAGCCGCGCGCAGCCCGCAGCTGCCGCGCGCAGCCCGCGCCGAGCCCACGCAGCCCGCGTCGAGCCGCGCGCGGCCTGCTACGGCCTCGCGAGGCCCGCGCGCGGCCCGCAGCAGCCCGCGCCGAGCCGCGCGCGGCCTGCTACTGCCTCGCGCGGCCCGCGCGCGGCCCGCAACAGCCCGCGCCGAGCCGCGCGCGGCCCGCTACTGCCTAGCGCGGCCGCGCGCGGCCTGCAGCAGCTCAGCGCGCTGTCAGCGCAGCCCGCGCCGAGCCGCGCGCGGCCCTCTGCCTCGGCCACGACCTGCCGCTGATGCGGACCCGCCCTGCAGCTACCACGGCCCCGACCTGCCGCTGATGCGGCCCCGCCCTGCAGCTGCCACGGCCCCGACCTGCCGCTGACGCGGCCCCACCCTGCTACTGCCGCTGACGCGGCCCCGCCCTGCAGCTGCTTCGGCCCTGCTCTGCAGCCGGTTTTGCGGCCCCGACGCCGCCGCTGTCGTGCGCCTACTCGGCCGCCGCCCGTCGAGCGCCGGCCCTGCTCGCCCGGTGAGCGCCTGCTCTCCCAGCCTTTGGTGAGCGCCTGCCTGCCTGCCTGACGGCCTGCCTGTCTGCCTGCCTGCCTGCCGGCCTGCCTGCCTGCCTGCCTGCGCGCCTACCTGCCTGCCTGCCGGCCTGCCTGTCTGTCTGCTTGCCTGCCTGCCTGCCTGCCTGCCTGTCTGCCTGCCTGCCTGCCTGCCTGGCTGCCTGCCTGCCTGCCGGCCTGCCTGCCTGCCTGCCTGCCTGCTTGCTTGCCTGCCTGCCGCGCCTGCCTTGCCCGCGCTACTGCTGCTGCTACTGCTACTGGCAGGTGGCCAGATGCAGCTCCAGCGACGTTCACGCGAGCCTCTGACGCCCCAGCAGCTTAGTGAGTGGTATACTAGCTGGGGTTGTCGCAGTAGCCGTCGTAGCTGTCGCCCTGGAGCTGGTCAGTTGGGAGCGTCTGGCAGTGGCCAGCTGCAGCTGCAGGGGCGTCCACGTGAGACACTTACGCCCCGGCAGCTCCAGGAGTGGTACGCTCAGTGTAGCAGGTCTACGCGTACAGTTCGCTGCCCGTACGTCATTCGCACAGGTGCTAGGACTGGTCAGCCTTGTGGGACGCTTGGTCACACACAGTCCCGCTGCTTCGCCCGTCTGAGCGACGACTGGCGCACAGTGTTTGGCGACGAGGCTGAGCTCCCCGCCTGGCTGGAGCTGCATGGACAGAGGGTAGATATCTTTGCGCTTGACTATGATGCTATTCTCACTGCCATGTATGCATTGCCTACTAGTGCTGATCGTGCCTGTTATCTGTGCGTACCGCCTGACCCTGGTGAGGCTGCTGCTCTAGGTGCTAGTGCGTCTCCTGCTCTAGGTGCTGGTGAGGCTGCTGCTCTCGGTGCTAGTACGTCTACTGCTCTAGGTACTGGTGAGGCCGTGGCTTCAGGTGCTGGTGAGTCTGCTCTCTCTGGTACTGCGCCAACTACGGTCTCGCACTTCTTCACCCTTGACTCAGGAGCTTCCCGCTCCTTCTTTCGCGACTGCACCACACTCACGCCACTTAGTCGGCCAGTTCCAGTCTCCCTGGCGGACCCCTCCGGGGGTCCAGTCCTTGCCCACTACTCCACGGTTCTGCCGTGTCCGGCCGTCCCGTCCGGCTCGCTGTCAGGTCTTTACCTCCCCTCGTTCTCTACGAACTTGGTGAGTGGAGCTGACCTCCAGGATCGGGAGGTTGACCAGTTCACTCCTGCGAGTCAGCGAGTGACTCACTGTACGTGTGCTAGGACGGGCCGGCACTTGGCCACGTTCACCCGTGCACCTGGCTCGAGTCTGTACACACTGACCACTGAGTCCCCTCAGGTAGCTGCGTCTGCGTCTACGTCTGGTCAGCTGGCGGCCCCCTGCGAGTGTCGCGCTTTGTCGCACGACACTCTCCTATGGCACCACCGTCTTGGTCACCCCTCCTTGCCTCGCCTGCGTAGCATGCACTCTCGCTCCCTGGTCTCTGGTCTTCCCAGGTCTCTGCCTGCCCTCCCTCCCTCGCCTGCGCCGCCCTGCATTCCTTGCGTCGAGGGGCGGCAGCGCGCCGCTCCTCACTCCTCCTCGTTTCCTCCCACAGAGGCTCCACTGCAGACGCTCCACCTGGACGTGTGGGGCCCAGCCCGCGTCCAGGGACAGGGCCGCGAGCGGTACTTCCTGCTGGTTGTCGACGACTACACGCGTTACACCACGGTCTTCCCCTTGCAGAGCAAGGGGGACGTCCCTGATGTTTTGATCCCTTGGATCCGCGCTGTTCGTCTCCAGCTCCGCGAGCGGTTCCGGCGGGACTTTCCTGTCCTGCGTCTGCACTTTGACAGAGGTGGTGAGTTCTCCTCCAACCTCTTGGCAGCCTACTGTGCGGAGCACGGCATCACCCAGTCGTTCACGCTTCCGGCCTCTCCACAGCAGAATGGGGTTGCTGAGCGTCGCATTGGCTTAGTCATGGAGGTCGCTCGTACCTCCATGATCCATGCGGCTGCCCCCCATTTCCTGTGGCCGTTTGCGGTCCGGTACGCCGCGCATCAGCTCAACCTCTGGCCCCGTGTCTCCTTGCCGGAGACCTCGCCCACACTGCTGTGGACGGGGAAGGTTGGTGATGCGTCGCGTTTCCGGGTCTGGGGTGCTCGTGCCTTTGTCCGCGATACCACCGCGGACAAGCTCTCCGCCCGCGCTGTTCCCTGTGTCTTCCTTGGCTTTGTCCCTAACGCGCCTGGTTGGCAGTTTTACCATCCCACCTCGCGCCGTGTCTTTGCGTCTCAGGACGTCACGTTCGACGAGTCGGTTCCCTTTTACCGTCTCTTCCCCTACCGCACTGCCCCGCTCCCCCCCCCCGCCGCTCTTCCTCGCTCCAGGTGCTCCCCAGGTAGACCCCCTCCCCACTCCTGGTCCTGCTCCTTCAGGTGTTTCTCAGGTAGACCCTCCTCCCTTGACTGCGCCGGTTGAGGTCACTGGTGACTCAGGTCCTACTGAGGGTGGTCCTTCTCGGGGTGCTACTTCTAGGGGTGCTGAGCCTGGGGGTGCGGAGCCTGGGGGTGCTGAGCCTGGGGGTGCTGAGCCTGAGGGTGCGGAGCTTGAGGGTGTGGAGCCTGGTGGTGCTGAGCCTGAGTGTGAGGGGTCTGGGGGTGCTGAGCTTGGCGGTACTGACGCTGGAGGTTCTGGAGCTACTGAGGGTGCTGGCGCTGGAGGTTCGGGAGCTGCTGGAGGGCCTAGTACTGGTGGCGCTAGAGCTGGAGGTTCTGGAGCTGCTGAGGGTGCTCGTGCTGGAGGTTCTGGAGCCGCTGGAGGTACTGGTGCTGAGGGTACTGACACCGGAGGTTCTGGAGCCGTTGGGGGTGCGGGCGCTGAGGGTTCTGAGTCTGCTGTTGCGCGGTCTCCTTGGAGTAGCCGCCTTCGTCCACGTGTGCCTCTCACCCCACAGCAGCTGCAGGACTGGTACGGTCGCCGTCAGCGTCGCGCTGCTGGAGCTAGGAGTGGTGCTGGTCCTTTGTCTACTGGAGGTGCTGGAGTCGCTGGTTCTGGAGGTGCTCGTGCTGGAGACACTGAGGCTGGAGACCCTGGGACTGGAGGTGCTGGGTCTGGGGGTGCTGCTGCTGGAGACACAGAGGGTGGAGACCCTGGGACTGGGGGTGTCGGCTCTGGGACTGGAGCTTCTGGAGCTGCTGGAGGTACGGGAGCTGCTGGAGGTACTGGAGCTGCTGGAGGCACTGGAGCTGCTGGAGCTGCCGGTACTGGTGCAGCTGCGCCGACACGACTGTTCTTCGCTCCGCCGTCTCCGTCGTCTCTGCCGCCGCCTGACTCTGCTCTTCGTCAGGTTGTTACTCTCCCGTCGTCTACTGGTCTTCCGTTACAGCCTGGCTCACCGCTACCTGCTCCCTCTCCTTACACTGAGCAGCCAGGTAGTCTTGCTACGCGTCGTGAGCCTGCGTCGCGTCCTGTCTCGCCTGTTCGTTCTGGTCGTACCGTTCGTCGTGTCGCTCGTGCGCGTCAGCCGGCTGTCCCCAGCGCACACCTTGTTGTCCGTCGTCCTTCCTCTGCTCCGCAGCCTGTTCCTCTGCCGTCTCCCCCTGCGTCCTCTCTGCCTGCCGTTCCGGACCCTGAGTCTGACCGGTTTCGTACTGAGCACCCTACTGTCACGCGTCTCCTAGCCACTGTTGTCACTGACCCGTCGTTTGAGTCTACTGCTGCGTCTGCCTTGGTCGCTGAGCTTGTTGACTTTGCTGCTGCCTGTCGTCTAGACTACGCCGCCAGTCTTGTTGCTGAGTCTGAGTCTGTCTGTCCTCCGTCCGTCGGGGGTGAGTGTGCTCTTAGCACGGACGTCCTTGAGGACAGGCAGGAGGAGTTCCAGTGTCTTGCTGCTGCTTTACCTCATCTTGTGTCCTCGCTACTTGCCCCTGAGGGAGACCCGGATGCACCAGACATCCCGACTCCGCGCTCTTACGCAGAGGCGATAGAGGGTCCCTACTCCTCTCAGTGGCAGGCAGCCATGGACGCAGAGATGGCTTCCTGGAAGTCCACAGGCACCTACGTTGACGAGGTTCCCCCACCTGGGGCGAACATCGTCAGTGGCATGTGGATTTTCAGGGTGAAGCGGCCGCCGGGTTCTCCGCCTGTCTTCAAGGCGCGTTACGTGGCTCGAGGCTTCAGTCAGCGAGAGGGAGTTGACTTCTTCCAGACCTTCTCCCCCACCCCGAAGATGACCACTCTTTGGGTGCTGCTGCATGTTGCTGCTCACCGTGACTACGAGCTTCACTCTCTTGACTTCAGCACAGCTTTCTTGCAGGGCAGCCTGCACGAGGAGATCTGGCTGCGCCGCCCCCCGGGCTTCACTGGGTCGTTCCCTCCTGGCACCCAGTGGAGCCTCCGGCGGCCAGTCTACGGTCTCCGCCAGGCGCCACGTGAGTGGCACGACACACTGAGGACTACGCTTGCGGCTCTTGGGTTCGCGCCTTCTACTGCTGACCCGTCGCTGTTTCTGCGCACCGACACTTCACTGCCGCCGTTCTACATCCTCGTGTACGTCGACGACTTGGTTTTTGCCACTGCTGACACTGAGGCTCTCGCCCACGTGAAGTCGGAGCTGCAGAAGAGACACACGTGCACAGACTTGGGTGAGCTGCGCAGCTACCTTGGCTTGCAGATCACCCGGGACAGAGCACGTCGCACCATCACCTTGACTCAGTCACACATGGTGCAGCAGGTCCTTCAGCGCTTCGGCTTCACCTGGTCTTCAGCACAGGCCACTCCTCTGGCTACAGGTCACACGCTCTCAGCTCCACCTTCGGACGAGTCCGTAGAGCCGAGTGGTCCTTACCCAGAGCTAGTCGGCTGCCTCATGTACCTGATGACTTGCACTCGACCTGACCTCGCGTACCCTCTTGGTCTTCTGGCTCGCTACGTGGCTCCTGGTCGGCACCGACCTGAGCACATGGCTGCTGCTAAGAGGGTACTGCGCTACTTGTGCAGCACATCAGGCATGGGGCTAGTGCTTGGAGGGACGAGCCCAGTTGTCCTCACTGGGCACTCAGACGCTTCTTGGGTTGACGACCTGGCTACTCAGCGGTCGTCACAGGGTTACACCTTCAGCCTTGGCTCTGGTTCAGTTTCGTGGCGTTCTACACGCTCGTCTTCAGTTCTCAGCTCCAGTTGTGAGGCTGAGATCTACGCCACAGCCATGGCTGCACAGGAGTTACGCTGGCTCACCTACCTGCTGACTGACTTGGGAGAGCAGCCTCGTTCTCCTCCAGTGCTGTACGTCGACAACAAGGCCGCCATTGCCTTGTGTGAGGAGCACAGACTGGAGCACAGAACGAAGCACATTGCTCTGCGTTACTTCCTGGCTCGAGAGTTGCAGCAGCGAGGCCAGCTTCGTCTTCGTCACGTGGCCATTCGGGCCAACACTGCTGATATATTCACCAAGGCACTTCCGTCTGGTGATCATCAGCGCTTTTGTACCCTGTTAGGCCTTGTGCCTACGTTTCCACACTTGCTGTAGTCTCTGCTTGTACTGTGATATATATATATACATGCATGCCTGCTCTTGCTAGGTAGTCATCACTGTACTGTTATTGTTGCATATATATCTCTGCATGTGGACTGGCCTTGTGGCCCTTTGCTTGTGCTCAGAATGTGTGGTGACGTTGAGATCCACCCTGAGCTTGCTTTGCTTCTCTTGACTGGTCGTTTGACCCCTTGTTCTCCCCCACTTTGCCTATGGGGGTGTGTCAAACATATATGCTGCATATTGTCTAGGCTGTAGTGGGGTAGCCCATATGGGGTACAGCCCAATCAGGGTTTACTACTTGTACTCCTGCATGCTGCTAGTTCATCATCCCTGCTGCTAGATTCTGACAGGCAGTGGAGAAGTCAAGAGAGTGTAGCTCGTAGTCTCTCTGCGCTGCTACGTGTAGTAACACCCGAAGAGTGGTCATCTTCGGGGTGGGCGCGAAGGTCTGAAAGAAGTCAACTCCCTCACGCTGACTGAACCCTCTAGCCACGTAGCGTGCCTTGAAGACTGGGGGAGATCCCGGCGGCCGCTTCACCTTGAAGATCCACATGCCGTCAACGATGTTCTCCCCTGGTGGGGGAACCTCATCAACGTAAGTGCCTGTGGACCTGTAGGAGGCCATCTCTGCGTCCATGGCAGCTCTCCACTGAGAGGCCCAAGGCCCTGACACTGCCTCAGCGTAAGTGCGAGGAGTAGGTATGTCAGGAGCGTCGGGGTCTCCCTCAGGAGTGAGCAGCATGGCACAGAGATGAGGCGAAGCAGCTGCCAGGAACTCTAGCTCAAACTGTCTGTCCTCTAGGACGTCACAGCCAAGGGCAGACTCACCCCCGGCGGACAGAGGACGGACAGGAGGAGCGGCCACAACACGAGTAGTGTATTCAAGGCGACGCGTAGCAGTAAAGTCAGTGACAGCGGCAGTGAGGACCGCGACGGAGGAAGGGGAGGCACGAGGGTCTGTAACAAGAGAGGCGAGAACACGAGAGAGAGTGGGGCGGTACGTGCGGTAGTAGTCAGTGACCGGAGTGGACAGGGAGGCAGTGAGGGAAGACTCAGGAGGACGAGGAAGGGCCGACGGAGGAGAACGAGGAGGACTAGGACGAAACAACACGGTACGGAGGTCAGTGACAGGGGACGAGGGACGAGCACGAGGAGGACGAGAGGCCCAAGTGTGGGCGAGAGGAGTGGGGGACGGAGGAGACAGAGAACGAGGGAAGACAGCCGGAGTGGAGTCCGGAGGAGGAAACGTAGGACCGAACACAGGAGGAGAGGAGGGGAGACCAAGGGCCCGAAGGCCAGAAACAGGGGGCGGAGCTGCTGCTGCTGCTGCTGCTGCTGCTGCTGCTGCTGCTGCTGCTGCTGCTGCTGCTGCTGCTGCTGCTGCTGCTGCTGCTGCTGCTGCTGCTGCTGCTGCTGCTGCTGCTGCTGCTGCTGCTGCTGCTGCTGCTGCTGCTGCTGCTGCTGCTGCTGCTGCTGCTGCTGCTGCTGCTGCTGCTGCTGCTGCTGCTGCTGCTGCTGCTGCTGCTGCTGCTGCTGCTGCTGCTGCTGCTGCTGCTGCTGCTGCTGCTGCTGCTGCTGCTGCTGCTGCTGCTGCTGCTGCTGCTGCTGCTGCTGCTGCTGCTGCTGCTGCTGCTGCTGCTGCTGCTGCTGCTGCTGCTGCTGCTGCTGCTGCTGCTGCTGCTG